>PVHT021183524.1:6861819-6889314 GCA_004024745.2 Catagonus wagneri | reverse complement strand
AGGGGCAGGGCTGCGGGGGGAGGGGCAGGGCTGGGAGGGCTGCTCTCTTTCCTACCGCTAACATGTCCCAACATCAGGACAGCGTCTGGGGTCTTAGACTGCGGCACAGAGGGAACTTCTCCAACAGCCCCTCCCAGGCCGAGTGGGCTCCAGCCCTCACCCCCAGGGTTTTGTACACGGTAAACACCCAGATCTCTGAGGCTCCTCCCACGCCTTGCCACCTTTCTCTAGTAACAGGACCAGCGACCTGCCTTAGGAACCTGTGGTTAATGTGGCATCTTTATGCCTCTAAGAAACAGCTCTTTAAGGTCAAAACACAACAGTGGGGGGTGGGGGGAGTGCGAGTGTGTGAGCGTGAGTGTGTGGTCACTGTCCCTCAGGCCCCAGAGCTAGATGGCCATCAGAGGGCGAGCGTGTCCCCAGCAGAGGGCAGCAGCCGACGGGCCAGAACTGGGCGGAGAGCAGGCACTCCAGCCGCCAGCCCCTTGGCTGGTGACCACAGGCCAAGTTCTCCGCCACCCTGGGTTTGCCAGGCTGTCCTCAGCCAGCCTAGAAGTGCCCCTGCCCTTCCTGGGCAGCTATTTCCAAAGGGGGCAGAAGTTCCCATCAAGGTGGATGTCCCCCCACCTGCCTGCTTTCTCTGAAGGTTTGGGGGGTCATGGAGCTTCCTGACATTGGTGTGGCACATTTTGAGGAGACTCACAGGGGAGGGACCCCCAAAACCAGGGCTTGCCAAGGAGGTGGGCCGTGGGTGCTGGAGAGAGTCTGAGCGGCTGTGGGAGTGGCCTTCAGCCTCTACAGGTCCCCCCAGGGCCCAGCAGACCCGCCCCCCGCCAGCTCCTGAACCAGCAACACCTGACGCCCATAAAGTTGACAGGTGTGCCCCTGCGCTGCTGCTTAACAAGATGGCAGCCCTGCGGCCGGTTTTGTTGGGGCTCTGCTCAGAGTGGGAGAAGGCTGCTGGCTGTGGTGGGCAGAGCCCTGGGAGACCTGGGCCACAGCCGCCTGCAGGAGACGGGCTGGCTTTGAGGGATCAGGGGCTCGGGGGCTGCCCCTCCTCTCCCAGCCTCAGTAACCGCCCCTGGACTGGGATCTGCTGACCCAGTCGTGTTCTCTTTCTGTCCTTTCAGTTCAGCAAGTCACTGCGACAGGAACCAGGGAGGGCAAGTGGGAGCAGAGATGTTTGCAGAATGAAAGAGACTCAGGAGATAAGCTGACTGAGCCCTCGTTTGGATCCTGGTCTAAAAGCATCGAAACCCATTTAGGGGCCATTGGGGAGCTCTGAACACAGGGTGTGGACGTGCTCAGGAGGCTGCTAACTTTGTCAGCGGGATAAGGCACTGGGGTCATATAAGCCTCTGTGCTGAGGTGCTTCGAGGGGAATGCCATGGTGTCCATAAATTCCTTCAAAAGGCCTTAGCCGTATGGCACCCAGTGGAGCAAACATGGCAAAATGCCATCAACGGTGCAAACCCAGACGCAGGACAGACAAACGTTCATTCTGTCATTCCCTCCATTTTTTCTGTAGGCCTAAAGGTCTTCACAGTAAAAAGGCTAAAAAATACCCTGTAGCTTTAAAAAAACTCTAGAAACCCGAGTCTGGCCCCATGGGACCTGAATCTCAGGGGAGGGGCCGCTGTGGATGTTCTTAAGGCCCCCAGAGAGCCTGAGGACCCGGTGAGCTCAAGTTCAGGCCTCAGGTTCATGGGTGGGAGGCAAGGCCTCAGGAGACGGCTGCCGCTGCCCGGGATGGTGACACCGCACCTCCGCCCCCACCCCTAGGGGGCGCCCGAGCCCAGGCCACCATGCTGCCTGGAGGTGCTGACGTCACCCCAGTGCTGGGGCTCCACAGGGCGGGGCTGGGACAGGACATGCCGTTCTGGGGGCCTGGGGTGCTGCCCAGTGCTCCTGGGCCAGCTGCCTCTGCGAAGAGTTAAACCCAGCGAGGACAGGGTGTTGGCCCCCGCACCTGCCCCCCGGGGCCTCCGGCTCACCCCAGCCCTCCCACCCGGCACAGAGACAGCAGGACCTCTAGGAAGGGGACAGTGGGAGTGACTCCGGCGGAAGGGGAACAGGAACAAAGGACACAATTCCCACACTGCCCAACCCCTCCCCCAACACAGACATACCGGCACCTCCACAGAGCGGACCCCCAGCTGCGGGAGCTGGACGGAGAAAAGGCCCGTCCCCTCGGTCCCCGGTGCTGCGAGCAGGCCCTGTGACCACGAGGCCCCCACCCCCCATCAAAGCCCCCCCATCCCTCCCCCAAGGCAGCACTCACCAGAGCCTCACTCCTGGTGGGACATCGGGGGCGTGGAAGAGAGGGGTCACCTGGAAATTAATCGTTTTCAGTTCTCACTGTGTTGGATTTGGGCAAAGGCCTTCCCAGCGTCCAGTGTGGAGGGCTGCCGTCCACTGTGGCACTCGGGTCTGCCCAGAGGGCTGGGCTGCAGAGGCCTGGGGAGGGGAGGTCAGCTGACCCTCAGCCGTCTGGCCGGCCAGCTGTCAGCTGGTGCTGGGCTGCTCTGGGAGCAGGGCCGGCGGCCGGGAAGGGGCGGGGAGGGAGAAGAGGGAGCGTTCTGGATGGTTGGACATCTGGATAGATGTCGGGCACCGAGGGCCAACTGCCCCTGGCCCCTGGTTCCACGGGTAAGCCTGAGGGTGGGGGTCATGTCCCCGACTGCAATGGTCTCCTTGCCCCCAGCCTCCCTGCCAGTCCGCCCCAAGCCACTGCTGCCAGAGAGAAGGAAAGTCTCGCAGCAAGATAGTCAATCAGCAGTCAACTTGAGCACGTTCCCATTGTGGCACAGTGGAAACGAACCCGACTAGGAACCAGGAGGTTGCGGGTTTGATCCCTGGCCTCACTCAGGATCCAGCGTTGATGTGAGCTGTGGTGTAGGTCACAGATGCAGCTCAGATCTGGTGTTGTGCTGTGGTTGTGGTGTAGGTCCACAGCTGTAGCTCTGATTAGACCCCTAGCCTGGGAACCTCCATATGCCACAGATGTGGCCCGAAAGAGACAAAAAAAAAATCAAGTTGAGGACAATCAAGTATTTTTTGAGGCCCCTGTGTGTGCTGGATACTCTGCTGGGCTGACAAGGAACCTGCCAGAACAGTGCCTGTTGTGTCTGTGGGGTTACAGTCAGGGGGTGCACCAAGGCAGAGGGCAGCCTGCCGGGGAGGGTGGGCAGTGGTGGGAAGGAGTGGACAGGCTCCCGGGCTCTGGGGAGGCTTGACAAGGCCTGGTGACGAGTGAGAGACAAGGTGGGGGCAAAGGACAGGCTCCTCAAGGGGCAGGCTCCAGTCTAGGTGTTAGGAAGCCTGCGGGCTGCCCTTCCAGGCCCGCTGTGTTGGGGGGCTACTCCATGTTGGGGCGCTCTGCTTCCCCAGCTGGTCCAGCCTCTGACTCTGGGCCCCATCCCTCATGCTCTTGCTCTCCCAGGGTCCCGTCCCCACCGCCTAGTCTAACAGGGCCCCAGACCTGTGCTGCAGCACGCAGGCACCACGGCCCATCTCCACGCACCCGTGGAGCCCTCACTGCGGGCCATCCACCCCTCTGGGCTCACTCACCGAGCAGGTGAGCCCGGCGTTGACACAGGGGACCTGGGAAATGGGGCAGGACTAGAACTCCGGGCTCCCGGCCCTCATCCCGGCCATTCCCCGGCCACTGTCCACTCAGCGCCCTCTGCACCCACTCTGGGGCCCTAGGGGCTGCCACTCTCCAGCTCGGTGCCCCTTCCTGGGACTGCCTTCCTTCGCAATGCCACCGCGAGTCCTCCCCACTGGGCAGAGCGAGCCCTGTGGGCATGACTGGGATTCCTGGCTTAAGGCGGAGAGAGAGGCCTGGGCCCGCGGATCGCATTTCACATGGGAAAGCGATGGCCAGACTGCCGGGAGAGCCTTGGCGTGCTGGTCCCACGCTGCCCCATGTGCTGGGCTCTGGTTACGGGGCCCTGGCAAAGGGCCTGCGACCTCCCTTACCCCCATCTCCCCCACTCCCCTCTCCCTCTGGCCTGGACTCACATCCCTGTTCACGGAACCTTGGAGCCACTGCAGGCTGAGTGGGGGCCACTTAGGGACACAGAGGGGTCGGGACCTCCCACCCAGAGGGCCGGGCCTGGCAGACCCTGGGAACATCCCCATACCTGCTTTTTGCGTGTATTTTGTTGTAAAGAGCTAGATTCCCTACTGACATTTCTTTTTTACTTATTTTTTTGGTGGCTGCACCCTTGGCAAATTCCTGGACCACGGGTCAAACCCATGCCACAGCAGTGACAACACGGGATCCTTAAGCTGCTGAGTCACCAGGGGACTCCCGTATTGACTTCCTATTCACCCATTTATTTAACAGTATTTCCGAGCCCCTGGTGTGTCATCTAAGACCCACAGCGGTAAACAAAACCCTGGCGATCCGTTGCTTTCCATTACGCAACTGGAGAGGCTGCTCTATTTCTGCATTCTGACTGCAGCCAAGTTCTTTCTCTCCGTGGTCATTTTCCCGAAGCTTGGCTTTGGATGCCTGCAGCTATGCTTCTTTCCACGGCCAGGCAGGGACCCACCTCTGCCCCAAGACCACTCCCGACCGCCCTCTGGGCCTGGCTGTTTCTCCTCCAGGAAATCAGCCCTGACTTGAGGTCGGGCTCTGTGCACCAAACATTCCAGACCGGCTCTTAGACACCACTGTCAGGAGGCAGGAAATGCCCAGGGTGGGGGTAGGGGGTGCTCATAAGGATACTGACACTCCCACAAAGACCCTCCCTCAAGGCGGAGGGGTGGGCTGGTCCCTCCCTGGCCCGCTCCCTCCTCCTCTGCCCCACCACAGCCTCGACTGACATTTTAGGACCCACCCCCATCCCCGCACTGCTGCCTCACCGGGCAGTTCTTCCACCTGCACGTGCTGTGGATTTCACGGCCCAGCCCAGTCCCCTTTCCTCCATCTCCATGGCCACCCCCTGCTGTCTCTCGCACAACGACTTCAGGAGCTCCTGGGGCTGTCCCCTCTCCCCACACTCACACAGGCCTTTCTCCTCAGACTGATAATGCCTCTTCACCCTTTCGAAGTCGGCTCAAATGTCACCTCCACCAGGAAGCCCACCCTGACCTCCCTGACACAGTCCTCTCCCCGTGCCTTTCTTTAGAAGCACTTCTCCCAGAAATGGTTGCGATTTTCCTTGTGACTGTTTGCTCCTGCGTGTTTCCCTTCCTTGAGGACAGTGACTTGGCTCATTTTTGCTTAACACTATGTCCCCAGCACCTGGCACAGCGCCAGCCTCCCCATACCTGTTTGATGAGTGAATGCATGAGTGAATGAATGCGTGAACGGATCCTGGGTCTCTGCTCCCCCTCCCAGCCTCTCCATCTGGCTTTCACAGCTGGGGGGAGCGCAGGGTCAGGAGCCTTCGGTGGCCCCGGGCGTGGCCTCAACCTGGTCACTGTGACATCCTTCCTTAGCTCTCCCCCCGCCCCTGGCCACTGCCCCCATGACCCAGTTTTCTGACTCTAGTGATGACAACAACCCTTGGTGTTCCAGGACATGTCATCACCCCTTTCCCACAGAGTAAACATCAAGGCAGCCTCGGACGCAGCTGACCTGCCCAGGTTCCAGCCAGAGTCCCCACCCGCCTCCCCGAGCGGGCCCCCTCCCGTGGCACCCCAGCCAGGCGTAGAGGCCTCCCCTCCCTGCTCTTCCCACCCCCCGACAATGTGGGGGCCCCCAAGACAAGGGGGCAGACGCTCCCAAACCCTTCCCCTGTATTGGAAGGAGTTCCATTTTACAGCCTGAGGCCGAGGCTCAGGGGCGGGATCCCCTCCATAGTCTTTGCCCGCTTCCTTTCTTTCTTTCTTTTTTGTGGCCACACCCGGGGCATGTGGAAGTTCCCAGGCCAGGGACTGAATCTTTTAACCCACTGTGCCAGGCCAGATATTGAACCCGAGCCTCCACAGCGACCTGAGCCGCTGCTGTTGGATTCTTTTTTTTTTCTTTTTTGGCCACCCTGTGGTATATAGATTTCCTGGGCCAGGGATCAGATCCGAGCCTCGGCTGTGACTTACACTCACCGGATCCTTAACCCACTGTGCCGGGCCAGAAATTGAACCTGGGTCCCAGTGCTCTAGAGATGGCACAGATCCTTCTGTGCGACAGCGGGAACACCTGCTGTTGGATTCTTAACCCACTGGTGATGTGACTGTGGACATGCGCCTTAATGTCACTGAGCCTCAGCTTCCTCATCCATGAAGTGGGAATAATTTTCTTAGGGTTACATGACATTTCTGTGACATAGCACAAGTGAGAAAGGTCTAGCACAGTGTTCGACACAAGGCCCCCCAAATATTGGCTATTATTCTAATTGTAAATGCCGGCAGGGCCTCCTGTGAATGGGCCTCAGCTGGGGAGGGGAGGCACAGCCGCCACCCTTCCCAACTGCGAATTCAGGTTCACGCCCTGACGTGGTGACAGGGGACAGTGGCCCAGAGCATTTGACCCTGGGACTGTCTCTGCAGTGCAGGACCCGTGGGTGCCACAGAGGCCATACCAGGTGCTCTGGGAGACGAGGAAGGGGGCGGCTAGTCGTTTACCGTGGGGACGCGCCTTAAGCTGGGCAGGGAAGAGCCCGGTGTCTCCAGGAGCCTCCAGAGCGGCTGGGGGTGGGGGGTGATGGAGGGACGACACTTCATCTCCCCGCTTTAGACGGCTGTTCCGGGGACTCTGAAGTTAGGACTGAGGTTTCTGGCGAGGACAACCCTGTACAGGTCACACAGACTTTCTGTCATTTCACAGACGAGGAGCCAGAGGCCTGCAGAGGAGGTGGCCTCCAGGGACCTGCCTCCGGGGACCTGCCGCTGGGGACCTGCAGCTGGGGGAATAGAACCAGGCAGGGCCCAGATGTGCCACCTCTCAGACCCGGGCTGCCTTTCAGGTGCTGGTGGAGGGAGCTGGGGGGAAGGGGGAGGACTTACTTGGGGAACCGGAACGCACCAGGTGATGGCCTGGTGCTCGCAGGAGGAGCTGGGCCGCGCCTGGAAGAGTGATAGGCGGAGATGGCAGGCGGGGGGGCGGCTGACGCATGTTATTTATGGCTGTTTTTCTGCAGGTCCTTCAGGGCCGAGAAGGTAATTGAATAAGTGAGCGTGAGCAAACACGGGCAATCATTTAATTGTGGCAGAAAATGAAGTTGGTTGCAGCTGGGGGCTGCCAGCCCATTACCGTCGGCCCTGGTTTCTGCTGAGCTGGGCAAGCTGGGCTGGAGCTGCCATCCATCCTGGGCCTGCCCCCACCCTGTCCCCTGGCGGCTGTCCCCCTGCCAGCCAGGCCAAGGCTGGAGGCTGCTACAGTCAGGGAGGGACCAGGAGACCCCGAGAGGGCACGGGGCATCCTCAGGGCCTGGCAGCAGGAGAAAGGCTTCAAATCGTTTGGAGAGTTCCCAGTGTGGCTCAGTGGATTAGAGAACCTGAGTAGTGTCCATGAGGACACGGGTTTAATCTCTGGCCTCACTCAGTGGGTTAAGGATCTGGGGTTGCCATGAGCTGTGGTGTAAGGTCACAGACATGGCTCGGATCCTGCATTGCTGTGGCTGTGGCGTAGCTGGCAGCTCTGATTCGACCCCTGCTTGAGAACTTCCATATGCTGAGGGTGTGGCCCTAAAACTGTAGGAGGGGCACTCTCACCATATAACTAAATCGCATTCATCCAGGGTGGTCAACCCGCAGACTGGAAAATAACTATACGGCAGAGGGTATCCCCCAGGAATGAGAGTTCCAAACCAAATGCCAGGTTCTCCAGCCTGGGGGTCTGGGGATCTGGCATTGGGAGGAGGGGCCCTTGGGGCATTCGGTGTAGAGTGCCAGCAGGGCTTGATGCAGGAGCTCCACGGGACCGGGGGAAACAGAGATTGCATTCTTGGAGGGCATGCACGGGCTTTCCCGTGCACTGGGTCCCAGGGCGAAGCAGAGACTCTGTAGGGACCTGGGTCTTGGAGGGTCTCCTGGGGAAGCACGGTGTGGCTGTGGCTCACAGAGCGGCAGATGCTGGTGGCACAGGCCTCAGGTGAGCACTCCCAGAGGTTGCCATTTTAGCACCAAGACCTGGTCCCACCTGATAGCCTGCAGGCTCCAGTGCTGGGCTGCCTCAGGCCAAACAACAAACAAGGAGGGAACACAGGCCTGAAGTCTTCCTGAGCCCACAGCCACCTCTGCCCACCAGAGGAACAAGATCCAGGCCCACCCACCAGAGGGCAGCACCAGCGTCTCCCGCCAGGAGCCCCAACAAGCCCCTGGACCAGCATCATGCACCAGGGGTCAGACAGCAGACAACCCCACAGCCTGCAGAACCGCGTCCCCAAACACATCTCAGAACCCGACCCTGGGTGACCACTGGTCACCCAGGGGAGGCCACTGCTGGCACACAGAGGACAGCCCCCACAGAGGCCGCTCCTCCAAGGTCAAGGAATGTGACCACTAAGCTCACACATAAGAAAACAAATTTAGACAAACGAGACAGCAGAGGAGTATATTCCAGACAAAGAACAGGATAAAACCCCAGAAGAACAGCTAGGTGACGAGAGGCGGGCCTCCCCCGAGAGAGCGTTCAGGGCACCGACTGCAGAGAGGATCTGGGATCTGGAGAAGAGAGTGGGTGCACAGAGCGAGAGGTTACAAGATGTGTTCAATAAAGAGAAAAGATAAAAAACAACCAAGCAGAGTGAGGACGGCAGTGCTGCCCGCAGCAGCAGTGCCAGCAGACACACGCGCAGCCCCTGCGAAGGGCCAGCCACTGCTGTGCATCGACGCCGGCCAGTCCTTTGGGGGCCCTGCAAGGGAGGGAAGTGCTGTCATTGCCGAGATTTCCCAGGAGAAGGGGCTGCTTCCTACCCTTGCACTGGGTTGAGAAGCTCTAAGATTCTGGGCCTGAGAGGGCTGAAGCAGCAAGCAGGTGGGTTGGACTGAGGCCGTGAGGGTTCCGTACGGCCCGGTGGGCTTTCTCTCCCTCACCTCCTGCCCTATTTCAGCCTTGCCGGCCACCTACCACCTGCCCCTCTCGGCAAGACCGGGGTGGAAGCCTGGACCCCGAGGCTGAAGCTGAAGGAGCCTGGACCAGCTCACACCAAAGCTCTGGGCCTTGGCCGCTGTTCCCCTGCGGTCCTTTCCTGGAAGCAGAGGAATTTAGACCTGAACTGTGAGAGGCCAGGCACAGGCCTTCACCTCTGCGTGGAGAGCACCCCATCCTCTGTGCCCCTGGCCTCCTCATGACTCCAGCCGGGCTGCGATCTGGACCTCTGCGTGGGCAGAGTGCTGCTCTTCCCTGCTGCCTGGCCTGTGCTGGAGCTTGGCTGCCCAGAGAGCCTGGTCCAGCCACTCCGTCACCTCCTCTCAGGCCTTCTCTGCTCTCCCTGCTGCTGCAGGTGGTGCGCTCACCATGGCCGCCATAGTGTGTTGGCTGCACCCGTGGCACATGGAGGTTCCCAGACTAGGGGTTGGATCAGAGCTGCAGCTGTTGGCCTACGCCACAGCCACAGCAACACAGGAACCGAGCCGTGTCTGCAAACTACACCACAGCTCACGGCAACGCTGAATCCTTAACCCACTGAGCGAGGCCAGGGATTGAACCCGCATCCTCATGGCCACTAGTTGGGTTCTTAACCTGCTGAGCCATGATGGGAACTGTGCGTTCTATGTTCTGATGTGGGTACTCATATCTTCCTCCTCCCTCCATCCTGTATTCCCCCCATGACTGAGTGGGATGTCTTTTGAGGGTAGAGGTCGGTCCCTTTACCTTCATCCGTTCGCTCGTCCAGGTGCACCTGCCACGTACCAGGCAGTGTGCTGGGCCTTAGGGGGTTTACACAGACGAATCAGAGAAGTCTCCCAGTTAATCCACGTAGTGAGCACTGTGTCCACTGTCCCCACTAAATGAGACCAAACGGGTGAAAAAGAGGGAGCCTCAAGGACAGAGAGTGAGGCCAGGGATCGAACCTGAATCCTCACAGACACTACGTCAGGTTCTTAACCTGCTGAGCCACAACGGGAACTCCAGGAAACATAAGTTTTATAGGGGTGAAAATGTAATCCTGAGACACTGTATGACTGAGGGTAACAGTTACATGTTGGACGGTGAGGTAAACATGTGACACTGACTTAATAAAACCTGAAATGTAAGTGTGGAGGGGAGGGGCGATGGAGTAGTTAGATCGATCTTAACGGGAAGTGAAATTCTATTTTTTAAAATTTTTAATTGTTTTTTTTTTTTTGGTCTTTTTAGGGCTGCACAGTGGCATATGGAGGTTCCCAGGGTAGGGGCTGTATCCTAGCTGTAGCCGCTGGCCTCCACCACAGCCACAGCCACGCTGGATCCGAGCCGCGTCTCTAAACTACACCACAGCTCATAGCAATGCTGCAACCTTAACGCACTGAGCAAGGCCAGAGATTGAACCTGCGTCCTCATGGATGCTAGTTAGATTCGTTTCTGCCGAGCCATGACAGGAACTCCTGAGGGGTAGTGAAATTCTAATCAATAGGAAGAAATCAATAGATAAAAAAGGTAGAAGGGTCACAGATTAGCAGCATATGCACGTGGAGTAGAAATGAGGCAGCGAGAAGAGAATGGCCAACGGAGAACAAGGAGGTTGGCCTGGGGGTGGGGCAGGGACAACTTCTTTGTCAGCCTTGAAATACTATTCCATTTTGTTGTTGGTGGTGGTGGTCTTTTGTCTTTTTAGGGCTGCACTTGCGGCATATGGAGGTTCCCAGGCTAATGGATATTTGGAGCTACAGTTGCCGGCCTACACTACAGCCACAGCAATGTAGGATCCAAGCTGAGTCTGTGACCTATACCACAGCTCACAGCAAAGCCGGATCCTTAACCCACTGAGCAAGGCCACGGATCGAACCTGCAACCTCATGGTTCCTCATCGGATTGATTTCCACTGCGCCACAATGGGAACTCCTATTCGATCTTTAAAATTATGTCCACGTGTTACTTTTATAAAAGTTAAATTGACTTCATTATTATTGTTGTTTGTTATTTTTGGCTGTGCCCATGGCACATGGAGATTCCCGGGCCTGGGATCGAACCCACACATATCACGGCAGTGACAAGGCTGGATCCTTAACTCATGGAGCCACCAGGAAACACCTAAGGTGACTTTAAAAGGAAGGAAAAGTGTTTTGGCACATTTTAAAGAGATAAAAGAAGGAAGGGAAAGGAAGAGGCCCAAGTACAGCGGCCCAATTCACCAAAGCAGGCCCCCTTGTGGGCTGGAGCCCACAGAGGGGTAACTATGGCAGGTGGATCTGTGCAGGCAGATGGGGCTGCGGGCACAAAGGGCTAGCCTGGGGGAGGCAGATGGGAACCGAGAACCTGTCCTCACCCAGGGGTGAATCATTCCACGTCTCAGATGTCACAAGGGCAGCTTCCTGAAAAAGAGTCACTGGTTGTAAGCATTGACCGTAATCCAAAGGAACTCCCTCGGGCGGGGGGGGGGGGGGGGTGTGGCTCAGCAGAGCCACCCTGGAGAGGTGTTGGAAGGGGACAGTGGAGACTGGTCCACAGTGCTGTCTCCTGGGGGCATCTGGATTCCTTGTCAGGTGTAGGAGCTGGAGGGGAGCATGGGACAGCAGGCGGCATGTTCGCCTGAGTCGCTTCGCACATGTGCTCGTGTATACATGACCCCATGGATGTGCACATGCAACTGGTGTCTTTGGGTGGAGGGTTGGCTCTGCAGAGGGGGAAGTAAATCCTGAGAACCACCCCCCCACCATAGTTTTCTTCCCCAGGATGCTATGCATTCTCTCTCTCTTTCCTTTGACAAACCTATGCCTAGGTGAGGCTTTTATGGTTTGCATTTTTAAAAAGGACAAAGTGTTTAGCTAAAGGAATGAATTTTTAATGGTGGAATTTCAGGCCTTTTCCTCCTAGGAGAGGATGCATTTGTTTCGGCTTTGGTTTGGTTTTGTCAGGAAAGTTTTCTTGTGTCCCTGGAGCCACCCTGAAGCCCCAGGTTCCCTCTTGGACATGCGGGCCAGGTCACTCTCCCCACCTGTTGCCAGTGTTTCCTAGAGTAAGGGTACAAGTGGGGGCCGTCCACCTCCTCTGGCTCCACATGGACCCCAGCCAGGGAGGCTCAGCCCTCTGCTCTTCTGCTCCCACCTTCGGTGCCCCTTTCCCTCCTGCCCATCCTGGCACAGCCTCCCCAGAGGGAGGTGGTGCGCTTAGGGGCCAGGAGGTATGTGTAGCCCCAGGGCACTCCAGCCACGTGAGTCTGACGGGGCCCTGGCTCCTCTGCCTCAGTCTGGGTGGCAGCTGCCTTCTCTGAGGGGGGAGGCCTGAAGGGGGGCAGTGAAGGAAGGGGCCCCTTGCCCACCCTCAGCCCCACAGCCCAGCGGGGACTTCGTGAACCAGAGCGCTCCCTCTCTGCACCCCTCCCTCCTGCTGTGCTGCTGACCCCTGCTGGCCATCTGCGCACACCCACCGCACACACCCAGGAGGCCTCCCCTCCCTGCCCAGGGATCCTGCCACAGGGCTTGCACACTGTCTGGGCCGGAGAGCTCATCCCTTCAGACAGCAGCCTGCTCCAGCAAAGAGGCTTCTGCCTCTGGGACAAGCTCTTTGTCATCAGCCGCAGTCTGTGTACTGCTTAGTTCCGTCTGTTCATCCAGAGTCGCATGTTTTCATCGTCATCCTCATTATCCATACTGTTCTGGGTCGGCCTACTGCACCTGCTGTTTAAACTTTTCGGCACCTGTGAAGTTGGTGGCAGTGCCGTGCCCTTTATACAGGTGGGAAACCTGAGGTCCAGAGCGTGTCACACGGTCAAGAAGTCACCAAACCTGGGCTTCGAATCCAAGGATGGGCCAATCTCACCCTGCCACCCGCTTGCCACCCGCCTAGGCTTGTTCTTACTTTTCCACCAGGCCCTGCTACCCTGTAGAAGCTCACACCTTCTCCCCCAGCAGCTCGGTTGACTCCTCCTCCAGGAAGCCCTCCTGAGACAGCCGAAGTGCACCAGATTCTGCTAGGGTCCCACAGTGCAGACCTCCCTTCCCTGAAAGGACAGGGAGCAGGGATGGGACAGGAGGGGCCTGCTGGATCCCAGTATCTCCTGGAGCACCAGGCCGCCTGCAGGGTGGGAAGCTGAGGCTGTGCGTGGTAGGGGATGCAGGGTGGCTCCAGTGTCCAGGGTTCTGGGATCTCTCTCATTCTGTGATGACGTCTGGCCACACTCCACGGCCACAGCGCCCCCGGCCGTGCTGCCAACTTGGGCTCCTTCCGTTTCTCCGTCTGACTAGCGAGACCCCAGGCAGTGGCACCACATTCAGGAGGGTTCCCGTGGGTGAAAACCTTGGTCAAGTTTCAACCAAGAGCTTGCCTAGGAGTTCCTGTTATGGCTCAGTGGTTAACCAGTCCGATTAGGAACCCTGAGGTTGCAGGTTCGATCGCTGGCCTTGCTCAGTGGGTTAAGGATCTGGCGTTGCCATGAGCTGTGGTGTAGGTTGCAGACTCGCAGAACTTGCCTAGTGCCGCACCATCTCAAGTATAGGCAAGGCCTCCACACCCATCTAGTCCCATCCCTCTAATCCATAGCACCTCAGCTGAGTGCTCATGAAGCTTCTGTTGACATACTTCCAGGGACGGGGAGCTCATTATCTACCACGACTGAAAATTGTGGGGCCCTTCCTTCTCCCACAGTATGTGTCCCCTTGAGGCCTCTGCTCACGAGGCCCAGACCTGACCCTCAGGGATCATTAGAACTGGCCTAACCCTTTCTCTTACAATGTTTGGAGTAAGTGACCTTCCCCTGTTGAATTTTCCCCGAGCCGAATCCGAGAGAGGGGGTCAGCAAGAGACACCCCAGAGAAACTGGGAGGTACCTGCCAGCTGGGGAAGAGGCATCTCACTCCCAGTTCTCAGCTGAGCTGCCAAAGTTCTGAGCCCATCCGGCAGCTTTAGGGTGGGGAGAGGTCTTGCAGGAACTGACCTGTGTCTACTCCCTCCCTACCTCCGCCTTCAGGGGGGGTCTCAAAAGCTCAGGCCTGACTCTTGCTGGGATGTGTTTAAAGGGAAAGGCTGTCTGGGGTGTCCCAGCCACAGGGAAGGAGAGACAGATGTGGGCCCTGATTGCAGGTGGGCAGCATGGAAGACAGTGGGCCTGAACTGCCTGAAAGGTCCCTGCCCAACCGGATGGCCTGACCACAGGCTTCAGATGCAGGTGCCCCCGCTAACCTCCTCAAGTCTGGGTGCTACACCTTTATTGATACAGCCACAGACCAACTTCCCCATTACTTCCCATAGAACTGAGCATCATCCCTGAACCCCCCCACCCCCCGGCTGGAGCCCAGCCCCGGCCCCCTCCCTGCACTCAGGTCTGTGCTGCAGAGTGCAGGTATTTCATTTCCTTCCTTCCGCGAGCCGCTGTTCCTCCGTGCGTGGAGGCAGGGCACAAAGAAATAAATAAACGAAATAAACACGTTTTGTCTCTGTTCAGTTTCATCTCGTTAGATCCACCCCATCACTCCAGCCTGTCAGCTTCTCTTTAGATTCCAGCTCTGTCATCTGGTGTATTTGCCATCATCCCCTCCCCAGCTGTGTGGCATCTGCAAATCTGATAAAGTACACGGAGTGTGTTTGTCTCAGACGAAGCCCTGTCCCCGCACTGGAGCACAGGCACGCGCATGCATTTACACACACACACACACACATGCACACACCCCCTTGGAGCTCGTCAGCCCTGTCTAGCTGCCTTCGAGCTCTTGGTGGGAACTCCTGGCACCTGTCCCCACAGAGGGCCTGATACCCAGCATCACCGGCTGTGCAGGGTCCCTGTGGGGATGGTATGCCCTGGGACGTCTGTGCCTCCTCACCTGCGATGGCTGCACCCTGCCTGTCCCTTCCACCAAGGATGACCTGGGTCTCAGCTCTCCTGGGAGCTGCCTGGCTCTCCTACCCGCGCTGGTCATGCAGGACGCCACACCTGAACTGCAGCCCATCCTCTCGGCTGCGGCAGTGGCTGCGGAGGGAGCCGGCAGGCTCGGGGGAGGTTCCTCCTCCCAGGAGCCTGCTGTGCACCGTCTCTCTGATCCTTCTCTTCAGGGGACCCCAGACCTTGTCTTTGCAGTAATTGCTTAGCAGGGGTAGCCAGCTTGGAAAGATCCAGATCCTCACTACAGAGCTCGCGGACTCTGCTTCAGCAGAACAAAAAATCCCAGAGCCTAGACAGGCCTAGCAGCGTCTTCTAGTCCATTCCCCACCCCAGACCCGGCTGGAGTGTAGAGGACTCGGGCAGGTCCCTCCTACTCTAGGGCAATGCCAGCTGCAGGCAGGTGGCAGAATTAGTCACCTGTGTCTGTCAGCTGCTGCCAATAACAAACACTCCTGGCTCCCTGGTGGCTTACACTAACACATGGAGCTTTCTGGTTCAAGCTGGGGTTCTGGTTCCAGCTGTCCTGGCTCTGGGGTTGCGCCCACTGCGGCATCGTACCACAAGGAGGAGAAGCGGCAGATGCTGTGGGCACCTCTGCTCCCAGCACCACAGTCCCTTCCGGCCACAGTCCACTGGCGGAAACAAGTCGCGTGGCCGTGCCCACTGCGCCAAGAGGGAAGTGCAGGAACTACGGCAAACGGCCTCAGGGGCCTCTCCGCATCCAAGCGGTTGCTGTTACACCACACCCCTCCGGCGCCGGCCCAGAGTCCAGCGTGGTGTCCTCCCACTCCCCTCCCGGCATAGTCGCTCCGCAGCGCCCCGCTGCCCCACCTGGTCCCGAGTCGGCTCCCACTTACCAGGTTCAGATTCCAGCAGCCTTGGCCTCCACCCCCACTGCCCTGTGGTCGCTCCTGCCCTGGGACATCCTCGAGGTTGAGGAGAGCCAGGTGGGCCTGGCGGAGCGCGCTGACGACACGAAGCCAGCCGGCCGCTAGGACCCGCTCCCATGAGCCAGTGCGAGCGACGTGCGCGGTGGTTGGTGGGAGCTGCGTTCCTGCCCCTCCCAGCTGAGCGGTGCTGGGCAACACCTCCAGGGATCTCGTCCCTGCGCTCCCTGCTGAGAGACTACCCGAACTTCGTGGTTTTGTGCGATCAAATTTTATAGAACCATACACAAATGTGATATGCGTGTAAAACTGATAAGACCAGAGTTCGCGTCGTGACTCAGCAGAAATTAATCTGACTAGTATCCACGAGGACGCAGGTTTGATCCTTGGCCTCGTTCAGTGGGTTAAGGACCCAGCGTTTGCTGTGAACTGCGGTGTAGGTCACAGATGCGGCTTGGATCCCGCGTTGCTGTGGCGTAGTCCAGCAGCAGTAGCTCCGATTCAACCCACAGCCTGAGAAACTCCATATACTGCAGATGCTGCCCTAAAAAGACATAAAAATAAAAAAATAAAAGCAAATGAAAAAACTAAGACCTAAATAAGGGCTGTGCCTGAGCTGGTAGGATGGTGTCAAGGTCAGTTTCCTGGTTCCCACAATGTACGCGGTTAGGTGGGGTCACTGGAGGGGCTGGGTGAAGGGCGCAGGAGGAATCTGTGCACTTTGCCTCTCTCTCTCTCTTTTTTTTTTTCTTGCTTTTTGGGGCCACGCCCGTGGCATATGGAGGTTCCCAGGATAGGGGTCTAATCAGAGCTACAGCTGCCCGCCACAGCCACAGCCACAGCAACGTGGGATCCAAGACACTTCTGCGATCTACACCATAGCTCACCATAATGCGGGATCCTTAACCCACTGAGCGAAGCTAGGGATCGAACCCGCAACCTCATGGTTCCCAGTCGGATTCATTCCCGCTGCGCCACGATGGGAACTCTGTTTGCCTCTATCTCTGAGTCTTAAACTATTTCAGAGGAAAAAGTCAAAGCAACAACCTGGATTTAGTAGCTTAAGGCAATACTGTGCATTTACTCATGATGCTACCGCGTGCGCGCAACTGGTTGGGGACTTGTACAAGTGGCCTCACACATAGGCCTGGTATGCTGGCTGGGATGTTAGAATAGCTAGGCTGGCGGGCCCCCATTTGCCCTGGGTCTAGTCTCCCCACAAGTCTTTCCAGCAGGGCTGCTCATTTACATGATGGGTCCAGGCCACCAGGGAGAAAGCAGGAGTGACAAGACCTCTAGCCTGAACTGTCCAGTGTCCTCCAGGCCACATACCATCAGTCAAAGCAGACCAGGGCCAGCCCAGACTCAAGGAGGAAGATATACCAATTGGACACTTGTTCTCCGAGTCCAGCGTGGAATGTTCTTCCACTTGATGGAGGAAGTGGCAGAGAACGTGTGGCATCTTGAACTTGAGGCTGTCACAATGTGTCGGAAGTCTCCGAATTTGCCCCGGGGTCTAGTCCAATCTCCTCAGGTGGGATGTGGGGCTGGGGGCTGGGGGGGAGGGCGCAGCCACACAGAGAGGGTCATGGATTCTGGGCAGGGGTCACCCCACCTTGCCCAGGGGAGCCCCGGCTCCACACAGGGTCCTCTCTCCAGCCTGGCGTCACTGCCTGGGATTCTGTTCTGTACTGGCTGGTGTTTGCAATTAGAAAGTTCAGCGGCCCTTCCAGTGCGTTTAAATTAGTCCCCATGAAAACCAAATCATTTCATTTGCAGAGAAGGGCTTAATTGCAAGGGGAACGAGGAGAAGTGAATTCTGTTGCCTGTTTTCACTGAAGAAAATTACTGTACTTTCCCCTGTCTCCTCACTAAACAGAAGCAGCTTAGAAATCGGGCTGTACTCACCATGAACCCGCTCCCACCCGTCTTCCCAGTGCCTGCTTTCCTCTCCCCGCTCCTGAGGCCCTGCTCCCGACTGCTCTGTCCATTCACTTGGCCCGCCTGGGGTCTCACCTCACTCCTGCAATGCTGAGAGGCTCGCCCATGACGTCCACAGGGTCCTCCGCCAGGGACTGGGCCCCATCTCCCACGGAGGGCACCCCTGTCAGTTGTCCCCCCACAAACCCCAGGACTTGTCTACTTGATGCCTGGCAGAGGGGGAGGGCCCGACCCCCAGCCTATCTTCACCACGGTGACTTCTGTCCTGTGTTGCTCTGGGCTGGCAGGTCCTTGGGGCTCTAGGGGTGTCCCCCAGGAGGACATCCAGCCAACAGACCCGTTCCTGTCTGGGGAAGCTCATTCCCCACCTGCTTCTCTGCCCGGGGACCCCTGCCCCAGCTCTGCGTGTCCAGCCGACTCCCTCTGTGCCCAGCAATTCCTGAGCAGAGGATGTGGACCCTTCAGGGAGCAGACAGCAGGCTGGCACTTGCAGTGGGAAGGGAGACACGTGGCATGTCTGATGTTAAGAGAGAAATAGAGGAGGGCTGGGCCCAGCGGGTGTGCAGGGAGGGTGCAGCTCTGAGGCCCCACAGGGATGGTGGTCGGAGGGAGTGAACACCCGGAGATTGGAGTGGGGGGAACAGCAGAGTGGGTGGAACAGCAAGTGCAAAGGCTCAGAGGCAGGAGTGGGCCTGGCTCCAGTGGGGGAGCAGGGGCCTCTGCGGGGGACCTGGCTCTTTGTCTGGAACAAGCTGTTTTTGTTCTGTTCCTGCCAACCCACAGCAGCAGGACAAATCTGAGAGCGGCCTCCTTTCCTTTCTTTGGAGAAGGGAAGAGAGCGAGCCTCAAAGCCCGGCCTCATTGCTCCCCCAACTTCCATGACTCAAGAAGGGATGGGAGCAGCAGCTGCAGTGAGGTCGGGGTGAGGAGTCAGTGGGCAGCTCTGCTGTGTGGGCTAGTTTTATCATGTCTTTCTTAGTAACTTCCCCTGCTCCAGGCACAAGCTCATCAGCCCAAGGTCCAGGAGGGTAAGCGTCCTGGTCCGAGGAGGCTGGGTCCCACCTCCACCGCCTGGAAGCATGGCAGCAGGCGGCCTGGCCCCTCAGCCCTCTGCCTCCCTGGGGTCCCCTGTCCAGATTCTCCTCTCTCTGGAGCGTTCTCTGGGGATGGGGTGCAGACACTGGCCTGGCTGCCCCAGGAGGCTGTTCCAGGAGAACTGGGCTCACCTCCTACATGGCCACTCTGCTGTCCTTTCCTTTGGTGCAGGCGAGAGGATAATGGATTCGAGTCCACACAGCTGCCTCAATGAAAGGATTTTTTTTTCAAGGCTCAAAGTCAACGGTGTATTAATTAAGGAGGAACAGCTGCTACAGCAGTTCTTCGGATAAGTTGGTGACAAATGGACGTCTTTGTCTTTTTCTTGAGCACAGACTCCGGAAGGTGGTCTGGAGCCCCTGGGGTGGGCGTCCATGCCTAGATTTGTGGGGTACGCCCTCCGCCAGCCCTCAAGCTTCTCTCCTGGCGCCATGGAGCCCAAGGGGGCCGTGCGTCACTGAGGAAAGACAGGCTCGGCCCGGGGAGCCCTGGAAAGGACTGGGGGGGGGGCGGTGGAAACTTCTCAACAACACGCTCCCCCAAGATACCCTCAGGCCCCACCTCGAGAAAATCCACCCCCCCCACCCCCTGCGCGCACTATTTCTTGTGAAGAGCCGCCTGAAGGGGGCCTTGGCCCTTCAAAGCTGAGGCCACAGAGCCAAGCAGCCACCTGCAGCCCTGTGCCACCGCCACTGTAAAGGAAGGGGCTGGCTGACGGGGGCCTTTTGTTATTTCCTTTATTTTGATCTCGAGCCCGCTCTCCAAACAGCTTCACAGAAATAGAGCCCTACGTTTGCTCCCTTCCCAGCTTAAGACAAAACACAGCAGCAGGAAAATCTTTCATGAAAACCAGAAAAGATGGGCTTGTTTTTGCTGGGTAGTGTTTCCGGCCCCTTGACTATCAACCTATCCACCAAGTTTGCAGCTGACGGGAGGCTGGCAGGAAGGTACCTGTCACCCAACGGATGGGACCTGCACAGATAGTGGAGTGGCCACAGCTCAGAGGCCCAGAAAGGAGAGGGGGTGCCACCCCAGCTTGCTGCAATGCCCTGGGGAGAGTGGTGCTGGTGGAGTGGCAGGACCCGACGGCACTCCCAGCACACCCACTGCAGGTGGGGGACCCCCTGGTGTTTCCCAGGACCTGGGCGCAGAGGAGACAAGCCAGTCGCCATCAACCTCCAGCATCTTGGAGTTCCCATCCTGGCTCAGTGGTTAAGGAATCTGGCTAGGAACCATGAGGTTGCGGGTTTGATCCCTGGCCTCGCTCAGTGGGTTAAGGATCTGGCGTTGCTGTGAGCTGTGGTGTAGGTTGCAGACACGGCTCAGATCCCACGTTGCTGTGGCTGTGGCGAAGGCCGGCATATACAGCTCCTTTTGGACCCCTAGCC
Organism: Catagonus wagneri; assembly: GCA_004024745.2. Lineage (NCBI taxonomy): Eukaryota > Metazoa > Chordata > Mammalia > Artiodactyla > Tayassuidae > Catagonus > Catagonus wagneri. Next base: position 6,869,091 of record PVHT021183524.1, on the reverse strand, counting down.
TGGGAACCTCCATATGCCACGGGTGCGGCCCTAGGTAAGGCAAAAAGACCAAAAAAAAAAAAAAAAAACCCTCCAGCATCTTTAGGAGACACCGACAGCTGCTGAGAAGCTCCGTGCAACCTGCCTGCTCCCACCTCCCACCCCAGGGCTGGACACGAGGTGGGCAGGAGTGCAGAAATGGACCGGAGGAGAGGCTCCCTCTCAGGGACCAGTCGCGCCCTACGAGCTCATGGAGCTCGGGGGGGTCCTCACTGCGTGACCCCCTTCTCCCCTCGCTGACCTCTCCGGGCCGGTGCTGAGGAACTCCGCACGTTGCCTTTTCTTACGCGTTGCTTTGCGGGGAGGGGGGAAGAATCACAGGCAAGAAACACATCCATTTTTAATAAATAGTTTATTTATCCAGCAGTTTCAATCCTGATATGGGGCCTGCAGTCTCTTCCTCTTCTGCTGGAGCCTGATTAGGAGACTGCTGCTTTGCCACGGGGCTGGTGCTTGGATCCCAGCCCCGCCAATCACCCGGACATCAGAGGAAATGAGAGAGTATTGCTCAAATGAGGGACACTGGAGCTTTATTAAGGAAACAAAAAATACCGATAAAACCAGAAAGGGGTAGAAGCAGCTGTTCTGGCTCCTCGGCCTGCCCCTCTTCTGCCTGCCGGGATGAGCACGTGGGGCGCCACTGCTGGAGGCTCTTTGCACTAACAAGGCCCCGCGGCTATTTCTGGAGGCCCTGCGCCCACCCCTCGCGGAAGTAGTGTTGTGCTGAAGTTCTCGTCCAGGGTGGGAGGCCGTGGTCGCGGGAACCGGGTGGTCTTCGCCCGCAGCAAGGGCCAGCCTCCCGGGATCCTGGACGCCGCCTCCTGCTGGGCGCCCAGTGGCAGCCACTGCCCTCCTCCCTGCTCTGGGCCGAGTCCTCTCCTGGTTCCACCCGGAGGCCACACCAGCTGCTGACCTCTCGGCCTGAGGCCCGTGGGCCTGGACTGCTCTCCCTCAGCACCCGTCCCGGTTTCTAGCACCTCTCCTCTGGGGTCTGGGGCCCGACCCAGCTGGAGGACAGGCCTCCCTCCCCTGGAGTTCCAACACCCCCGAAGGCACATGACCAAGCTGCTCCCCCCCAGCCGCCCAGCCCGCAACCCGGTCCACCTGCTGCCCGGCGCCGCCCAGCTGCACACTTGCTCCCAGGGTCTCGTGGCTGTCGTGCTTTATATTTCATGACAAACAAACCCTTCAACCCTTCTCCCCTTCTCTGCCAGCAAGACGAGGCAGAGCACCTCCACTCTGCCCTTCAAGGAGGCCGCACGTTCCCCTGAGCTCAGCTCTGAAGAGTCTCACAGAGACCTCTGCAGGCAGGGCCAGGAGGAGGGTGAACATCCAGGCAAGTGTGAACGCAGCACTGGTAGGACGGCGGCTGCCTCACGCCCCTGGGGGGACTGGCCTAGGTCAGGCTGACTAGGAACAGGCCCCCACGCAGGGCCTATCGCTCCGAGTCCGAGAAGGAGGAGGGCTTGGTCCACCGCCACACCAGCATGTCCTCCCCGGCCACTCGGTGGGACTCTGTCTGGATCCGGGATTCATTGGAGGCCAGGAACTCCACGGCCCGATCCCAGACCCGCTTCATGCGTCTCCTGCAACAAGGGGGCGGGGGCTCAGCAGGTGCGTGTGCCCGTGGCTGCTGTGCCCAGCGGCGTCGGAACAGGCCGGCTGTCTTCAGATGCCCTTGTACAAAGGGGGGACAAAGCTGCAAGACCCCATCCAGAATTTACATGCGGGAGGAAAGCTGGCAGGTGCTAACAGCACTGCTGCAGAGGAGATATTTCTCAGATACTCAACCATCTCCGTTTCAAAGGCGTCCAAGGATAGGAGCTGAGCGGGCGGGCACCCAGGTGTCCAGGGGAGGGGCTGAGCTTCCCGACTCTTGCTGAGATCTGTCGCCGCAGCCCCAGCAGGCGGCCCCCAGTGCTGGCTGCACTTTGATGCCTCGTGTGGGCCAATTAAGGAGCGGCCCCTGGCTGCTGAGTGCAAGCTGCACTGCACCTTGGGGAGAGACCAGGCGCCCGACTGACTGATTGTGGGCCAAGACGCTGGAGCTGCTCCTGGAACCAGGGCCACCAGCTGGGCCTTCGTGGTGCCCAGAGTCCCTGCTCTGCAGCCCAGGCAGGTAACCCCTCGGCCAGCCCCTCCCCCTCCAGACTGGCCAGGACGATTCCAGGGTGGTGGGGAAGGCCTGCTTTGACGTCACCACTTTGGTGTGCCCTGTCTCTGTCTGCACTGCAGACCCCCCTCCCCCGACCCCACGCTTGCAGAGGGAACCAGTGTGTGCAAGTGGGACAGGGGCTCAGAGGGAGAGTGGGGGCACAAACTGGGAAGCTCCCCAGGTGGCCTGTGAGTCAGGTGTCACGGCTTTCTTCCTGGGGGGCAGTCCTGTCACCAACCAACCGCCACGGCTGCTTAGCAGCCCCCACTTGGTCGGTCCGGCCCAGGCCACACATCCCCGAGTCCTCGAGGGGGAGGCAGCCAGCATGCGTGGGGGCCCTCTGGGTGCCCACACAGGGCTGACAGAGCCGCCGCACCCGCTAAACCTCCTGGGTGGCCTGGAAGGTGAATCTGAAGGCTGAGCGGCAACTGGCCTGAGCCCCTGGGGCGTCCCGATGGGGCGCAGACCCCACTTCCTGCTCTGGTTCAAGCGACTACACACTGCTTAAAGTTCCAGCCAAGCAGATGGCTCCCTCTGAGGACTCCAGCTTGATGCCAACTCAGTGAGGCAAAGCCCCTTCCTGACGCCCTGTCCCCTTCTCACGTGACAGCACATGGGTGCCCCTGTACTTCGTCTCCACCCCACGCCCCAGAACTGAGGCTCCAGCAGGCAGGGTTTCTGCTGCCTCCTCTCCCCTCCGCCCCGTGCCCAGTGTGGTTCCACCTGCAGTAGCTGCATAAACATCGGTCAGCAAGTGAGCGCACGACAGAACCCGTCACGGCAGCACCATATCTGCTTTCTGGCTCACTCAGGGGGTCGCCCGTAGTCACATGATGACCAGTCCTGGCGGGTCCAGCAATCAGGCAGGAAGGTGAATCCACCATGTGGCCTCCCTGAGAGCTGGGGACCAAGAGGGAGCACGAGCCCCACACCATCCAGGGGCTGGGGGAGGCCGGAAGTCATCAAGCACCTTCACGTTCAAAAGGGGCCCTTAAACGCTCTGCTTCCAGCTCCTCTCATTGGCAGCCGGGGTGAGTGACCACAGAGCGTGGCACCGGAACACAGAAATGGCACCAGCTGTGGTTCTCTAAACACATTCCTCAGGCCCCCTATGCCTCAGTTTCCTCATCTATGAAATGGGTACCACCAGTCTCCCTCCCAGGGGCCTGCTGAGAATGGAGGGAGTGAGGCCGCCTCCGTGGTGGAATCAGAGCCACTCGACGGCGAGCTCTCAGCGCGAGTCCTCAGCATCACCTGGCCAGAGACCGAGGTGAGGCCTGGGCTGACATCGGTGAGCCCTGCCGGCCACCGCCTGGGACTCTGTCCCCAATGGAACCCCCGCCCGGTTTTGGTAGGGATCCATCCAGCATCTCGCCACGTGGAATGTGGGCCTGGAATCATGCAGGACATCGGCCGGCCGGCGCCCTGGAAGCGGACCCCATGCATTGCCGTGAAACCGTGCTTCCCACTAGGAGTGTGCATTCGTGTGTGGGAACTGGACGGTGACGCCCGTGGGAAGGTGGGTTTCTGACTGTGTGGGTTACGGTTAAAAATGTTTGAAAAACATTCTTCTCCAGCATGCCAGCGACAGATCCAATAACGGATGAGGCAGCGAGGCCTCAGAGAGCATGTTGCTGGCAGCTTCCGGGAACAGGAACAACGGGAAGCCCGTCTCCCCTGCTGGCTGAGACCAGGCAGGTCGCCCCTGCGGTCTTGTGACCACAAGGAATTCCAGCAGCTGACAGCATCCATGGAGGAGGGTCCCAGGGCCATGGCCCCTGAGGCCTGGCTGCCCTGTGCCTGGACTTCTGCTCATGGAAACCCATCAGGCCCTTCCTGGCCTACTGCCTGCAAAGGAGGGGGCCCAGGGCGACTGCCAGAGGCCTCGGCACCCACCCCAGCACCCACGACTCACCGGCTCTGCGGGGGGATGAGGGTGTCGCGCACGTGCAGAATGCCCACGTATGGGTAGCGCTCCATGTCCTGCTCCCAGTCCACATAGTGGTCCTGCACCACGTCTGCGGGACAGAGGCAGGCTTAGGGCCGGGCCCGCGGGCGGCCGGCAGCCCTCTTGGTGGGGGCCACGCACCTATAATCTTCTTCACCATCTCGTACATGGCCTGCTCCTCCTCTTCCAGCTTCCGCCACCGGTACCTCAGGAAGATCAGCAGCCCCCACAGAAAGGCCAGGCCTGCGGGGGGACGAGGTGCCTTGAGCCCCTGCTACCCCGCCCTCAGGCACCCATGGGCTCAGGACAGGCCTTGGTGCTCTGAGCACAGTGCGTGTCAGGCCCAGGGCTGGCAGGTGGGAAAAGGGGCACAGAGATGCCCGGGGAGGCCAGGCTAGGAAGGGACCACCTTCCTCCATGGCCTCCATCCCCAGGCTTCCAGGTCTCAGCCCCCAGCCTCCCTCCCGGGCTTCCCCGTCCTTGGTCGTTTCACAGACACGCACACGCCCTGTATTCCAACTGGTGCTTCGAGCTGGGTGTCTCTGCAGAGCCGAGCTCTCCGTGCTCGGACCCTGAGGCCTCTGCTCAGCGTGGCCCGAGGCGCTCCCTCGGCTCAGCCCCGGGCCACGAGCTGCTGACCTGCTGAGGGCGTAACACAGGCCGAGCTCCTGCTGTGTCTCCCTGGGGGACGGCTGCACCCTGGGGCCCCAGAAAGGAGATGCTGACGGTCCCCTGCCCTGAATCAAGGACACTTTCTAGTCGCCTTCATGTTCCAGCCACCGAGTCTCTAGGGGCAAAGGCGACCCGGGCCGAGGCTGACCTGCTCAGCTCCTGTCTCACCAGACAGACCTCAGGCTCAGGGGCAGAGACGAACCCGCGGGCTCATGCCCAGGGGCGCCGCTGTGCTGCTGGGGACGAGGGGCAGGGCCGAGAAGGGCACCAGGACTTACACCAGAAGAAGATGAGCACGTGGGTGGCGGCGGTGAGCAGGGCTCGGCTCAGGCGGCAGGCGACCCCCATGCGGGGCCGGGCGGACTCCAGGCAGACCACCTTGTCCACTGTGGTCACCAGCTCAGACGGGTCCTCCCCTTTCAACCTGGAACAGGACACAGGGCTGTAAACCTGCGCAGAGCTCTGAGGAGCCCCAGGGAGGGGGGGCTCTGGAGGCCTCCACCTGCTTATGAAACAGACTGGGTAGCCTGGCTGCACTCCTTCCAGAAACTTCCTACCTTGGCTATGCAGAAAGAAAAAAGCTTTAAAGACGGCAGCAGACTCCAACCCCTGCTGCTAAAGTGACGTCCCCTCTGTTGGGTCTTTGACAGCCCCTCTCAGCATGTGGAAGATTAAACTGTAAATTGCATTCCCACCTCCCAGCAGAGAGAAATGGAAATGTTTGCTGACTCGCTTTGCAAGAGCCTGGGAGGGTGTGCTGCTCCTCAGCGACCAGGAGGCACGGAAGCTGTTTAAGTGTAGAGACCACGGGGCGCCACGAGGCTCGAACACCGCCAGGCTCCTGGAGGCCAGGGCCCAGGCCTGCTCTGGATGGCATCGTGACGCTGAGGCCCAAACTGTCCCGACCGCTCACGCCCCACTTCTCGCACGGGCTGTGGGGGCTGGGCACGGCGCCACAGGCGGTCCTCCCCAGTGCGACAAGGCACTGTCATCAGTCCTCTGTGTTAGCGGCCTAGGTGCACGCAGCCGAGAATTAGACCTGAGCTCTCCTCACAGGAAAACCGCTCAGCCCCTCGGGGAAGCTTTTTTTAAGCCCACAAATTTTAATCATGTCAGGCAGCCAGTTACCAAGCTTTAGGCTGCGCTGCCCGAGGGGTGCTGCTGCACGCGCCGCTGACGGAATTAGTAATTTGGGGGGGTCAGAGAGGAAGAGAACAAAACCCTCGTGCGCGACGGCACGTCAGCAGCTGTAAGCAGAGCAGAGACCCTGCAAGCCCCGAGCTGTGGGAGGGGTGATGAGGGTGTCCCACCAGCAGGGGACACTCAGTGCCCCCCGACCCCAGGCCCGAGCAGCCTGATGTGCCTTTCAGGAGGGTGGTAGGCTCATTCTCTGCTAACCCGGAGAAAGGGCCGCTGCCCTGCTGGAGCGCAATCCAGCCTTCCGCTTTGCCATTTCCGTGCCGAGGGAAACCACTGCACTAACTCATTTCATCTACACATGGAAGCTGGCACCGAGGAGAGGGCGTGCAGGACAACACCTCCTTCACAAAGTCCGCGGGGTTGGCCGAGCTAGCTGGACACCGGGCGGTCAGCCTGGCCCCCGATCCCGTCCGGACCCCCAGCCCTTTGTCCCCCGCCTGGTGTAGCTGGACAGCTGGGGGTGGGACGGGGTGGCGCCCACTCACCAGATGCCCACATCCTTGTTGCTGCTCAAGATCCAGGTCAGTGCGGCTTCGAACTTGGCAGAGGAGCTGCGGGTCACGTTCTGGGGGGAGGGGGAAGAAGGGAGGGGGCTCGTTCTGCCGCTGGGCCGGGGGAGCCTCCCCACGCCCTCCACGCCCCAGCCCTGCTCCATCAAGCGCACAGCAAGCTGGCAGGAGGACCGGGGGCCGGCGAGAGCATAGCAGAGGTTGCGACCAGGAGGCCACGTGGGAGCACCCTGGGGCAACGGTGCAGGTCTGAGATGGCCAATGGAGGGGGACTTTTCTCAAGGACTGACGTGCTACGCCAGGGTGCTGGCAGCTCATCCCGAGGAAGACGAGAGGCGGGGGTGGGGCCTTGGGCCCGTCTCCGCCTGGCCCCCCCGCCTCAGTCTCCTCTTCTGTGACTGGAAAACTGGACGAGGTGATTTCTTAGGTTTCTGCCAGTTCTAAATGTCCATAATTCTACCCTCCCAAGGCCACACACAAAGCCCAAGGGACCCCAAGTGACACAGATGGTAATCCTGAGGGGACAGAATGGGCAGGATAAATGTCTTTTTGTTTTTTCTTTTTGGCTTCACCCATGGCATGTGGAAGTTCTCCACATGCTGGAGACAGAACCTGTGCCACAGCAGTGATCTGAGCCAATGCAGTGACAACACCAGATCCTTAACCCACTGCACCACCAGGGAACTCCAACAGGCTGAATGTTTTATTTGTGCTGAGATGGGGGGTTCCAGTTGTGGCTCAGTGGTTAA
>PVHT021183524.1:6793678-6861719 GCA_004024745.2 Catagonus wagneri | reverse complement strand
TTTTTTTTTCTTTAAAAAGGGAAAGCAAACAAGCCAGAAGCAAAGACAAACGAAAAAAGAAAAGAAAAGAAAAAAACACAACCCCGCAGGCTTGGGAGATGAACAGACAGGGCTGGGACGCCCAGGAAGGCGCGCAGCCCTCTTACCACTATGTACTCCTGGGCTTCAGTCACAGGGATGCATTTGCTTTTCAGCTTTTCTGGATTTCCACACTCAAAATTACCTAGGAGGAAAAACCCACATTCAAACACAAAGAGGAGGTAGAAGGAATTTATCCTGAAACCGACTGAAAACTGCAGCAAAAATCAAGCCATCAGCTCTGATGGGGAGCATGTGGCCTGGCGGCCCCGGTTTCTGTGGGCATCTTCGCTCTGCAGCAAGATCAAAAGCCACTTAGCTTGGATCGATTCCAGATCATTAAAACCTGACCTGCAAAGCAGTGCAGCGATTTGCATTAAATGACTAAAAAGCTGCCCAAGACCAAGGTCTGTTTGCAATTGATCCCTAAAAGGATCAGACAGGCAGTGCTGGGAGGCGTTGGGACGGCACTATAAATAAACACAGCCGGGAGGGAAGGCGGGAGGCAGGCCCACGGCACTGCAGGTCTTTGGGTTCTGGGACCAGGAGGGTGACGTGGAAGGCCAGACCCCGGAGGAAGGGGTGTCATGGTGGGCAGTGGGGCATGTCCCAAAGCTCCCTTCTGAGCACCCTGGGTGCTGGCTCCCACCCAGGGTGGAGTGCGGAGCCTCCCCACAGTGTTGCCCAGGCTCCTGGCCCAGCCCAAGGGCCACCTTCTCTGAAAGGCCCCCAGCCATGGGGGCCTCTTGTTGAGCCAAGTTGCTCTGGCCTTGGTGACCTGCCCCAGCCCTGGGCTCCTGACTGCCCACTGTGACTCACCCGCCTGGAGTGGCCTCACCACCAGAGCCCTAGGAAGCAGGATAGTGCAGGCATGGGTCAGGACAAGATCCTTAACCTTCACATATAGCCTGATGGCCCTTGACCAGGCATAGCCTGGGGGCTGTGGATGGCCAGTCTGTGGGTCCACACAGCTTTAAAATGATTCAGCATCAATGACACAGCTCCACTCAAACTGCTGCCACATTGCTTTCCTGGCACCTGGCTCCCTGGCCCCTGCTCAAAAGCCCCCCCTGGCCCTCACTGCCTGCAGGACGGAGCTGGTGGTCTGGGAACCCTGGCCGGCCAGGGTGGACTCAACTGTCCTTTCCAAACTCCATTTCCTCTCTCCTTATCCAAGCAGTCATCTGCTTCCAACTCCCACCCTGCAATTTCCTGCCTCTGCGGCCCTGCCTTTCCCCTGACAAATACATGACTAGTCCCACTGGGGCCTCCAGGCCTGCACAGACACCACCTCCCCTGTGACACTTTCCCAACCACTCCAGCTAAAGGATCTCGTACCTCCCAGAACTTCTGTCCTCTCACTTCTCCTCCAGCAGCATTTTCTACCACCAAGGGTCAGGGGAGCAGATGGCCTGTCCCTTCCCTTCTCCTAGACCTTGGGCAGCCTGCGGGTAGGGCCCTGGGCTGAGTCATCTTGTGTCCTGTAAAGGCCAGCATGGTGCCCCCGCCATGGCTGACATCCAGCAGGAGTTGGGTAGGGGACCTGTGTGCCCTTGCAGCCTGCCCCGTCCTAGCTGGTCAGGAGCCTGGTGACCAGGCTCTTTGAGGGCATAAAACGGGACCACACATGGAGTGGGATGGAGAAAGGCCGACTAGGATCCACAGGTTAGGAGCAGAGCTGCTCAGCTTTATCCCCTGGGGGTCTTCCTGAAAGCCAGATGCTGGGGAGCTCCCACTGTAGTGCCATGCGTTAAGAATCCGCATTGCCACAGTGTGGCTCAGAGTCAATCCCTGGCCCAGAAACTTCCACATGCTGCAGGCGTGGCCCAAAAAGGAAAAAATAAGTCAGACTTTGATTCAATAGGTTTGGGGTGGGACCTGAGATTCTGCAGTTCCACTAAGCTCCCAGGTGACACTGATTCTGCTGGTCCTTGGACCACAACTGAGCCACAAAGGTTTAGGACACCGCCTTAGGCTAGAATTTACATGCTAAGCCCCTGGACCACAGAAAGAGGCCCACGATGATGGTGATGGTCTGAGCCCCAACTCCAGCCTCCTCCGAGCTCACAGGTGCCCCCCTGAGCACCCCAGCCTCCCAGCAGTCAGGAGGAGGAGGAGCAGAGCCGCGGCCCACAGGCTTGGCCCTGAGGACTGAGGTCCACGCAACCTTGACTTCCTAGTGACAGCCTTAGACAGGGCTGGCCCTGTGGGTGAGGGGCACCTCTCGAACAACCCTTAGACCGAGCACTCCCTCTGGTTCTTGTGCCGAGTAAGCCTAATCTGGCCTGAGTGCTGAGCTCTCACCTGAGGCATCAGTGATGCTGAGCCTCCTGGAGGCCAGTGTCAGGGAGGACGCAGCCTAATGTAGCTACCTTCTCTGGCCTCGAGGAATGCATTTACCGAATAAATCAGTGGGGGCCTCCAGCTGGAGTTTGCAGGGGTGTCTGTGAGGGTGCTAAGAATGCCCTCCTCTGAGAACAGCACTTGACTTTCATTTGGTTGAGAAAAGACACCCCAATGTCACTGGGTCAAAGGGGGAGACCAAGGCCCTGAGACATCAGCGTGGTGTAACATCCCACAGCCAGATGGAGACACCAGGGCCCTGGAGGGCTGGACGGGCCTGACTGCTCAGCCCACTGGCCACCCGCACCAGCTTCTCCACCAGTGCTGGCCTCTCCACCTAGGCTGGGCATCCATCTGAGGCTGGGAGGCCCACAAGCTGGAGGACACAGGATCCGAGAGGCCCAGCCCTGCCAATGCAATGTGCACCCCCAAAGCGTGAGTGAACACATCTGCTGAAGGGCCTATGCAGGGGCCAGAATCCTGGGGCCTTAAAGACCCCCAACGTGCCCTGCCCACATGCGAGGTTGAAAAAGGCTGTGTTAATGAGAAACGGGAAGGCGGGACCTGGCTTCTGCGGGTGCCCCGGGAGAGAACTGGCTGCCCAACCTTGGCCACGCCCAGGGCGTCTAGGGTACACTCACCAGCTTGGGTGGCCAGGAAGTTGTAAAGTTCATGCAGCAGCTCCAGCAAGGCCGCCTTCTGCTTGGCCTGACAGAACTGAAAAGGCACAGGACAGGCGGTCAGCAAGGTGGGATGGGGGGGGTTGCTTTCACATCCTCAGTCACGTGGTCCAGTCCTAAGCAGCAAGGCAGACCTCATACTTCCTTTTTTTTAAAAAATCTTTTATCCTTTTACTGCTGCACCCACGGCATGTGGAGGTTCCCAGGCTAGGGGTCTAAGCAGAGCTATAGCTGCCGGCCTACACCACAGCCACAGCAACGCGGGATCCGAGCTGCGTCTGCAAACTACACTACAGCTCACGGCAACAATGGATCCTTAACCCACTGTGTGAGGCCAGGGATCAAACCTGCAACCTCATGGTTCCTAGTTGGATGTGTTCCTGCTGTGCCATGACAGGAACTCCATACCTCATACTTTAAACCACAACTTCCACAGTGGTGGGTCCAGGACAGGGGCCATGAATACCAGTTAACTGACTGAGAAGGACACCAAAAAGCAGAGGCAAACTGAAGCAGACACAGTGATGAAGGGTCCACCAGCCTGCTGGCCCTCGGGCCCTTGTGCCGTGGCTCCCGATGGAGAAGGGCTGTGAAGCAGAGGCCATGCGGCTGTGGGCAAACGCAGAGCCTGCTTCCTTGAAAGGGAGAGCAGACGTTGTCTGGGGCAGTCCTGTGTCCCCACGGGCCATTCCCGCCCACTCTTGGGGACTCAGGGGTCTACACTTTGTTTACGTATGGTCTACGTTGTGCGTTATCTGCTGCAAATGTTTAATCATAGACTGGATTTCCCTAGAAATGGAAAATTTCAAGGAATCTTGAAACTGCAGGGAAAAAAAATGTCATCTGTTGAGAAAACAGGAATATCTGCATATCTGCTGCTCCAGCACCTGGAGCAGAAGTGAAGCCATTTTGCTCGCCTCACTTGATCTGTAACATTTAGAAAAGGCCAGGTGCCACGCTGAGCTGTCTGCACATGCACAAGCACTGAACCCTCACAAAACCCTCACTGCATCCCAACTTTTCAGGCGAGGAGTCTGAGGTTTAGAGACCTTAGGTGGGCCACCAAGATCCCACTCCTAAGTGGGGAGCCACACAGAGGCCAGCCCAGTGGACTCCCAGCCAACTCTCTACACTTGAGGCCAATCTGGGCTGTCATGGGCCAAAGGTCTGCACCAAAGTCCAAGGTCTGGACTCTAGACCTGGCTCCGCACCTACAAAGGGGTCAAAGTCGCTCTCCTTCTAGCGCTCCTTGGTCGCCCTGATCTGATTTGGATTCAAACAGTCTAGGAGGCCGAGACTTGTCCCATGTCACCTGAAGACCCTAAAGCCTCTACCAGGTATGAAACAATGTAACATACAGAACTATAAATGCTCAGAAACAACTCACATGCCTACTAGTAGAGTCAGAAACCCCAACAACTTTTTTTTTTTTTTTTGCTTTTTAGGGCTGCACCTGCAGCGTATGTTAGTTCACAGGCTAGGGGTCGAATTGGAGCCACAGCTATCAGCCTACACCACAGCCACAGCAATACGGGATCTGAGTCATGTCTGTGACCTACACCACAGCTCACAGCAACGCCAGATCCCTGACCCACTGAGTGAGGTCAGAGATCGAACCTGCATCCTCATGGATACTAATTGGATTTGTTTCCGCTGTGCCACAACAGGAACTCCCCCAACAACTTTTTAAAGAATATTTAACGATATGGGAAAAAGTGGCAATTAAGTGTCAAATGTAGCTAGGCATACAGAGGTCCCGATTCTACAGACATACCTACAGAGAGAGAGGAGATGGGAAAGAAATGTTCCCCAAATGACAATGGTGGTTAATCTCCAAGCAACAGAATCATGGGTGATTTCTGCCACATTTTCCAAACTTTCTACATTAAACATCTATCATTGCCACAACCATGAAAAAAGCGGTAGCAATTAATAAGGTTCCAAAGTCACAGGCGTTTAGGCAAAGCAGGGCTGATTCCAGGACAGAAGGTACCAGACAGCCTGATTAAGACAACACAGACACTCCGGGCTATCCCAAAGGTTTTGGCAGCACTGAGGTGGAAAGCACCAAGTGTCACAGTCAGCTGAGAAGGGGAAGGACGTGTATACTGGACCTCAAATGCCCTCTGGTGAGCCTGAGCCGCATGGAGAAAGAACATCACCAAAGTCAAGAAGCAGCCCCCACCGCCTGTTCCCGTGTCCACTCTCACTGAAGGCCAAGGTGCCCACGAAACCTCTGCTCAGCACCGGAGCCCAGCATGGCGGCTTAAGGGAGGCTGCAGTGGCCCAGACTCCGCTGTGCCGGGCTCTGAAGTTACTAGCACGCAGCCAGTGAGCCAAGCAGGGCACCCATCGTGTCCTCGCTAGCGGGATGTGAGCATGTCCAGCAAGGCGAGGGCCACGGGGCCAATTGGTCCTGCAGTCCTGGGCCTGATACACTCGGTGGTGTGAGGAAAGCACGCAGCCCGTCTCTAAATGAAAGAAACAAAGCTAACATTACCAGAAAAGTCTGTAAGACTTTTACATAAGAGTTTTATTTTCTCTTTTTGCTTTTGTTTTCGGTCTTCAAAAATTCTAGTTTCCCCTCCTGGCCATGTTTCTGGGCCTCTTCGTTCAATCATCAACTGTGGTGTTTATGAGAAGGCAGCTAATATTTAGCCTGAATCTGTTTTTAGAAAACAGTAGAGAAGCAAAGATATCTGGTGGATGCACGCAATAAATACACGTAATAAAAACACCCCCAAATATGACACAGCAGAAGCCAAAGAGAAATAAAACTGGCTGTCTGCATCAGGACGGCCCCTCGTTACCGTGGGTAAGAGGCCACGCAGGGGCCTGGGAATAACGGTGAGTGGCTTCCTCCGGCCTCTGGTGACCTGTGACGTGCACACTTAGTAATTAGATCACTAAGTCATGCCCTCTGGCAGCACAAGGCTCCTCCTGGTAGGATTTACGACCTGAAAATTTACTGCCTCGTATCTTCCCCAGGCTGCCACCTGCCCCAGCATCCCAGCTCCTCGCTAATGCTGTTTTCATGACTCGTAAATGGATGGGGCTGCTCACCTTCCCCAAATATTATTTGTAGGGAACATTAAAGCTTCATAAAACAAATCTATAGACTAAGAGGGCTAACTCCACTTCAGATGTGTTTAAAACAAGCCCCAGATGACGTTTCAAATCAGAACAGTATTTTCAGAGCCACAGACGTCTGACCGGAGAACGCGAAATTGAGACCCCAGCCTCCTGACCTTAAAAAGCTGCCAACCTTTCCGTGGAAGCCAGGGGGCTCGAGAGGTCCTTCAACCACAACCTACAGCATCCTACCCAGTCCCTCGTCATCTCAGGCAGATCAAAGTCCTTAGCGCCATGATTGATGGAGCGCTCCGGTAACAAGCCTGGGGCTGGAGCTCAGGAGCTCAATCCTCTCCGTTTCAAGTGCTCCTTCACTGCCACAATTGAGTCTGACACAAACATCACAGAACACAATGCCATTCTGGTACATTACAGGGAGCTCTCCTGAAAACGAGCCCATTATGATCTCTTTCTGGGCCAGTTTACCTCCTGATGGAAGCCAACATCTTTGGGAGGAATAACGAGAGCTAGAGAAACTCAAACTCACCTCATCTGTTTTTCTCTCACAGTCCACTGGCAATAATTTCACTGCGACCAAGAAAAGAAACACAGAGGAAATTAAAAGTGCGTGGATTGTGGGCAAGGATACAAAAAGGGACTGCTTTCAAAATTCAAGGGAAGTTAAAACATGACCAATATAAGGATGGGGATTAGAAAGATGTTTTCTAAACAAGGCATTCTAAAAACGCAGGCAGTAAAATGTAGGGAGGTCGAAGCCCTGGATTAGAATTAGGACTGCTGTGTCCTAATAATCAGGAGAAAATCAGCAATGGGACCTTGGGCAACTACTCACTTAACTAGCCACTCTGAACCTCTGACTCGTCATCTTAACGTGGGATCGCTGAAGCTCTCCTTGCTTCACTCAGACTCAGCCTCACACAAGACAGCATTCATGATGGTTTTAGACGTTGTGAACATTACGTTACACAGGGATCAATACCATTCATAGAAGTGAGGGTATAACCCAGTATTTATCCAGGAGCCGTGTCTTGGAGCACCTCAGCAGTAAGGCCGTATCTTGCTTTCTGACATCACCAGTGTACTGAGTAGCGTCACACTCCTGGGTCTGATCTCTGATTTCTCCAGCAGGTGGATAAATTGCTCTTAGTCAAGAAATTATTGGGATGTGGGCACCAGTCTGGGACCCCTGCGTCCGCAGGCCTTTTCATCTACCCGAATATCCACCTGATGCAACAGCTAAGACAATGTAGCGTTTCCCTGCGTTTTGGCTGCTCCTGCCAGGCAGGCAAAGATGTGGCCTGGGCTCAAGGCTGGGAACAGTATTAGTCACGTTCATTCTCTACAAAGACTATTAAAAGTTGGTGAACTACAGAATCACTTCATACTTAAATTTGTAAAGAAATGACCTCTATGCTGTTTCTTACTCGACTAGAGCCCAGAACTATGGGAGAAGCAAATTTCCCTTTTAGGAAACACACAAATCCTAAACTATTGGTTAGCAACGGTACCCCACAGCTTTCTTATTGGTGTGTCTTATCCAGTAACTAAGTGTGGACAGAAGCGTGGCTGGGAACACCCTTGAGACACAGGACCCTCTCTTGGCAAACGCCGTGAACCTGCTGCAAACAATGACAAATGCCACCATATACATCAGTTTAAACTCTCTAAAAGGTTCTTCCACACCTGTCTCATAGGCAGGGCTAGAATAATCTCCTTTTGTTAAGTGAGGGTCCTGTGGTCCAAAGAAGTAGAGCGTGTAGCCTTTTTGGTGCTGCAAAGTGGGGTCCCCAACCAGATCTATCCGTGAGCAGTGACACATGAGGTGCCTTCCAATGGGCGCTAACGTGTGAATGAGCAAGAAAATCAGAAGAGATCAAAGAACTAAGAAGGGACGGGGTGGACCTGTTAGAGGGGTGTGTTAGAGGGCTTGCTCTGGAGAGGGAAAAGGAAAAGTGACTACAGAAAGGGTGCTTCCAGCACGTGGTTGAAAGGGAGATTAGTAGGGAGGGCTGGGACAGAAAATGGGAACAGGAGAAAGTTGAGGACAGAAATGACTTCGGATCCAGGGATCCTGGCCACTCCTCCCACGGCTGGAGGAAGGAAAGCCACAGTCTGGAGGTAACAGGCATCCGACAAGGCGCGGGGTGTGCGGCCTGGCGCTAAGGACGGGGTCGTCCCGGGGGGCCACGCGCGCGCCCAGGGCCCTCCCCTGCGCCGGCCCGGGACGTACTGTTGTCCTGCGCCTCCTGTGGCGCCGAGGGCCGGCCCATCTTCACCCAAAGGATGCCCAGGAAGGCGAGCAGCAGCCCCAGGCTGGCCCAGAGCAGCAGCCGCGACAGGCAGCGCTCCAGCCGCCGCCCCACCTCGGGCCGAGCCCGCGCCGCGCCCGCGGGGGCCGCTCTCGTGGGTCTCAGGCCCGGGCGCGGGTCGGGGCCGAGGAGGGCGGAGGGCGGCCGCGCCGGGGTCGGGGCCGGGGCCCACCAGCGGCGGACCCCGTGGCCCGGGCCCGGCGCCGCCCTATCGGGCGTCCGGGAGTCCTCGTCCTCCTCGGAGCTGCCCCGGGCCGAGGCGCGGCGTCTGAGCGGCGCGAGGCGGGCGGGGTAGGAGAGGCCGCGGCTCCCGGACCAGGGGGCCGCGGGGACCCCGAGGTCGCCATAGGCCCCGGAAGGCGCGTAGGCCGAGCCCGAGGCCGGTGAGGAGAGCCAGGGCTCCGACCGCAGAGAGGCTGCGGCCGGCCGGGCGCGCAGCGGCGCCTCCTCGCGCAGCCGGGCCTCTTCGCCGCGCAGCCGGGCCTCCTCCCTCAGCCGCTCCTCGCCCCGCGCCCGGGCCTCCTCCCGCAGCCGCTCTTCGCCGCGCAGCCGGGCCTCGCCCCGCAGGCGGCGCAGTTTGTTGCGGTAGACGTCCCGGGTGGTGTCGGTGATGGGTCCCGGCTGGAAGCCCAGGGCCTGCAGCTCCCGCCGCAACTCCAGGTCCGACAGGCCGGCCATAGCCAGGACACCGCCCCCCGCCTGCCCCTGGAGCGCACCGAACCCGGAACTGTTCCCGCCGGCGGCCGCAGCGGAGCGGGCGGGGCCCCGCGCCATGATGGGAAGGGCGGCCGCCACGTTGGGAAGGTCTGCGCCTGCTCAGTGGCTGTCCATGAGGAGGCCAGACCCCGCCTCCAAGGTCGCCATATGGAGAAGGTCTGCGCCTGCCTGGTGCGCGAGTCAGGAAGAAAATGTCAGAGTCCGCCCCTGAGGCCGCCATGTTGGGGAGGTCTGAGGGTTTGGAGGGGTTTTGGTTTTGTTTTCCTCTTTTCTTCCCCACTTTACCCAGTCCTTGTCGTTTACCTCTGAATCCTCCGTCCCTTGTGCAGTCCTTTTCCATAATACTTATTGAGTAATAAGTCACGTTGTTTTAACGGGTGAATTACTTGATGCAGAGAGTGGGCACGCGGAATCCCTTGCCTCGGGTTGTCTGGGGACCAGCGCGCTCAGGGAGGGGCTCTGGGTCGGGGAGTGGACCCCAGGCCTGCTCACGCCTCGCTGGGCCCCGGGGTTTCCCGCCCCGCTCTCAGCCAGGGACGTTCCATTGTGGGCAGAGGAGCCCAGTGCCCGTGGGAGGAGGCCCCATGGCCAGCGGTGGGGTTTTCAAAGGAGGCAAGTGTAGAGATAGGGGTTCTCGCTCCCACCTGCACCATTAGACGTGCAGTCGATCATATGCAGTTGACATTTACAGCCTCCAGGAGGCGAGGAACGTGGCTGGCACGTGTGCCCGGGTGTTTACACCTGACACTAGTGCCGCATGGAGCCTGTGCTATGTGACTCCACTAAGGCTCTCAGCAGAGAAGCTGCTGCGGGAGGCGTGGGGAGTGGTGACAAATGGAGTAAAGCTGTAGGTCGTGGGCTTCCTTCTGCCTCCGCATTCCTCATCCACCGCCTTTTGCAAACACTTAACACTTACTGCCAGCCTCAAGGGTTCCATTCCATTTCTACCTCCAGTGCAGGTCTCCCCTTCCCACAATCTCCCGGCCTCACCTACGGCCCCCTTTGCCCACACCCACCTTGAACCCGTCCTGGGCAAGTTCTCTCTGCCAGTGTTTGCATTCCTGCCCCTTGCTCTAGCACGGGCATTTATCACTGGCCACCTTGCGGGTAAAATTACAGTCTGGGCTTGGTCAGCCTCCAGAGGTAGCCCCCCCCCCATCGCCCCCGACTTAGCTGCTCCCATGTGGTGCGATTTCTCTTACCAAGTGTTGTTTTCCTTTTCTCTGCCTGTGTTTGCACGGAATGCCATGAATTTGATATAGTGATTGCCTAACACATATACCACATAATAGTATTTTATTTCTTTCTGAAGCACTGTTTGCATGACAAATGGGTTGGTAACATTTGTGCAACTCCTTGCAGCTGTGCAGTTCAACATATAAAGAATGAGCCTTTCATCATCAATACCGGCCCTGTGAATTCTAAGAGGGCTCGCAACTGATGCTTAAACAGACTTCACGTTGCAGCGTTCGGCAGAGTTATGGTTTATTTCCATGCAGGGGGTCTGGGGTGATTTAAAAATATACTGAATGGAACCCCCCCCCCCCAGGGGTGGTCTCCAGTGTGGGTTCTGTCAGCCTTCCTTGGGTTTGGGGGTCTGGGCTGCTGCGCACACCACGCCCCAAATGACCCCCAGCCCCACCCAGCCCTGTGGTCATCCCTCCAGCCTAGAACCCATCCGGTGCAGTGCGTTCCCCCCTGCCCCGGAAGTGGCCCGTCTCTGCCTTCATGGTGGCAGTGACTAGGCAGTCCTTGGCCTTGTCTGGCAGGGTCTAGCAGGACTTTGGTGTAATGCACCACCACTTGCTGCTTCCCTTCTTCACCTTCTGAAAAGAAGCGTCGCAATCAGACTGAAAAAAAGCAAAGCAAAACAGAAAAACCCTCAGGAGTCAGTGGTCTTCCCAGGTCTCTGGCCTTTTTCCTCTGGAACTCCCCACTGTTAGGTTTGCTGAGGGAGGAATGTGCAAGGCCAAGTTGGTTATGCAAGAGAGATTTATTACGGCATCAGAGGGGGATGGGCTGAGCTCAAGGTGGCGCCAGCCCTGACTGACCAACAGTGAGGAGGTGCTAGGCTTGTAAAGGATCTGTGGCTGGAGTTCACTTCGGCTGCGGGAACTTGTGGCAGGAACAACGAAGAAGGAGAAGGGGAAGGTCAAGAGGGGGGCATCCCATGACAGAGGGCAGTTAATCCTTGTAGGTGGCTGATCTATGCAGGCAGCTGTTTTCTGCAGGCCATTGTTTCCTGCTGCCCAGCTTGAGAGGATGCAGATCTTATGCTGGGCCGCACCCATGTCTGCAGTGGGTCTCCACGGTGAACCGCCACATTCGGGACAGGGTGGGGCCATTTGTCTCAGTTCTCCTGGGAACCCGTCATCCACTCTGTCCGCCTTCCCAGAAATGATGACCCTTCAGCGCCTGCGTCAACACTCTCCACCCTCAAGGCGCTGTTACCTGCTTTAGTGTTTTGTTTTGTTTTGTTTGGTCTTTCTAGGGCTGCACCGTAGCTTATGGAGGTTCCCACGCTAGGGGTCTAATCAGAGCTGTAGCTGCCGGCCTATGCCAGAGTCACAGCAACGCCAGATCTGAGCCGTGTCTGTGACCTACACCACAGCTCATGAAAACGCCGGATCCTTAACCCACTGAGCGAGGCCAGGGATTGAACCCATGTCTTCATGGATGCTAGTTGTGTTCGTTAACTGCTGAGCCACGATGGGAACTCCCCGCTTTAGTGTTGATGCCGCCCACTTTCCTCCAGGCGACCGCCCCCTCCGAACTGCATCTGGGTGCTTCCTTGCCTCCACGGATGGAGCTGTGTCCAGAGTTGCCATGAGGCCCCTTCTGGCCACCTTGGATCTGCCTTTCTGTGTCTCCAGTGCGGCTCTGGGTCTCGGCCCGCTGGGGAAGGGCACGTGTATTTCAAAGAGCGAAGTCGACAGGCGTCCTGAGTGCCCTCCTTTCTCATCACTTTGTTTTTTGTTTTTTAAGGTGAGCAGCTCAGGCTGTGGTCGGTCTTCCTGATTTATTAAAGGCAAATGAGGGAAAACAAGCTCCAGTGTCTAAATCTACTTCGTAACCACATCCACACATTTAGCAGAGCGGAGGGGCTGCTTGGAGGACGCTTCGGATTCCCAGGAGGGTTTGCCTGGCCAGCCGACGGCCCACCGACCTCTCTCTGTCTTGGAAGAGCCTGATAATAATAACAGCCATAAATCTTTTAGTGGCTTCCTTTCTCCTTCTCCTCCTGTGAAAAGCCCCGCACACATTTATCAGGTCCTTAAAAGCACCGCGGGACCAACTGCGGACTTGTCCTTGGTCCACCTTGTCCCGGATATTCTGGGCTCCCTGGGAACCACGTGGTGGGTGGTCCCAGCAAGGCGGGAAAGGGGAACAACGTGGGTGCCATTTCTGGCTCAGATTCCGCCCAATGTCTTGTTGCCCCATCTGAGTGCCCCTGGAAGAGGAGGGTGACCCCTCTATCTCTCTAGTCCAGAGATAGGGCAAATCGAGTCACAGAAAATGTCAGAGCTGGGTTTAATGGACACTGATGCCACTTGCTTTTCATAATCGGCTGCAAATTAAACAAACTGTCTGTTCTGACCACTTTCAAAACTTGGTATCTGTGGGTAAGTTTTCCTTTAGAGGCATGGAATTCATTCCCTGATGTCAATAACAAAATTGTGTATGAAGAAAAATGTAATGCTTTCAGAACATTTTCTTTTGGGCTTTGTCCATGATTAGATTATACTAAATTATAGAGTACAGATATCAGGCAATTACTCTTTGCTTTTAACTATTCAATTTCATGGCAAATCCACGTAGCTCAGTAATTATAAAATCACACCGACGTGGTTACCGAGAAAATACCTCCTCATTTCCGTCTCGTGGAGCTGGGCTCGGGTCGCCCTGCAATCATCCGTGGTCCTAAGTGTAAAAGTACATTCCAGATGAAAATGGGTAATTTCTAACTTCCTGTAATTGCCAGGTACCTGGAGGGTTTCTTGCAGATATTGCTGGATACACCTCATTGAGATGTGAGGAGAATCGCCTCATTGGTTCCTCTGGGCACTGTCCTGTCTCTGATCCTGGCCGCGTCCTGGTCGAGTCATCCTCTAGCTTTTACCAAGAATGTGTGTCTCTCTGTTTCTGTTTTGTGAAAATATGATCGTTTTCTCCTGGCTCAGCTCAGAACCTCCCCAACCTATCCCCAGTTTTAATTTGTTACAGGGCTGTGCGTGTCCTGCAAGCAATCAAGTCCACTCTCCTGAAAGTGGAGGTGCTTATTGAAAAAAAAAAGGAATGATTTGAGCCAATGGTGAGAAATTGAACAGTGGCAGGAGGGGGAAAACCAAAGAAAAAAGGCACCGGCACATCTGAACAGGCGGCTGGGGCACTGTACACAGAGAAGCAGGTGGTGGCTGGGTTCCAAGCACATCAGAGGCCACCGGCTGAGCCTCAGGGACAACCCGGCTGCAGCGCTGAGCTTTGAATAGGGCTGGTCTGCAGAATGGACAGGGCCCTTCCGCTACCCAGGTGCTGAGCAATTCCCATTTAAAAGGATGTGGCCTATCTGGTGTGAAACCTCCTGGGCCTGGTTGGGGGGGGGGCTCCTCATTTCTCACCAGGGCACGGCTTTAGGGCTTTACGGCTCCCAGGATCTTAAGGAAAATTCCTGAGGGTGCTGGGGCCGCTGCCCCGGAAGCGTGCGCCCCCTGCCGGTAATGGAGGAGGGTGGTGTTACTGTAGCGGCTGACCCGCGCGGAAGGTGGGAAAAGATGAGAAATCTGTGTTTTCCACGGGGGGAAGAGACAGTGAAGCCTTTGGTTTTTCTGTTTCTTGGAGTGCCTTATGGATAACGGAGTGAAGTGGCTTGGAGGGAGGGACTCAGTGGCGAGGAGGCGTCCTGGGTCCGTTTCCTCCAATCGCCGCTTTACGGAGACCTCCGTGTTTTTCCCTCCACACCACCCCACCATCCGCCCTGCAGCAGCCGCCCCCTCTCACGTGTGTTGGCAGCATTTCCTAGGGACCAGCAGCTGTGCTTGGATTGATCCGTATGTGCACTGGAAATTGCTTGAACGTGCAGTGTGCACCGTCCGGGTTCCTGAAAGGTTCCTTAGGGAGCATTCAGAGGACCCCAAACAAGGGTGTTTTTTTTCTTTTCTTTTTTTTGGTCTTTTTAGGGCTGCACCTCCCAGGCTAGGGGTTAAATCAGAGCTGTAGCCACTGGCCTACACCATAGCCACAGCAATGTGGGATTAGAGCCGCGTCTGCGACCTACACCTACAGCTCATGGCAGTGCTGGATCCTTAACCCACTGAGCAAGGCCAGGGATCGAACCTGCATCCTCATGGAGGCTAGTCAGTTTTGTTTCACCTGAGCCATGACGGGAACTCCACAAGGGTCGTTTGTAAGTGTCGGAGTAGTCTTGTTCCCACTGCTGAGTCCTGGAAGTGGCTGGGGTGGGTGGGGCACTGCAGCTAATGGACCATAACCTATGGATGAAAGGAGCCCTGGTTCCTGTAAGGCCCCCGTTTAGAAATAAATGAGTGTTCATTAATGTAAAATTAAATTAGAATGAAATTTCCCATCCCGTTTTGTTGAGAAGGCAGAAATAAGTGGGTTGGCTGTGTGATTTTGCTGCAGATGCTGGAGCATGTAGTCACAGGGTGATGATAATAATAATAGTAATTTGCTTTTTGCTGGTGCCCCCGTCCCCGGATCTCAAGGCAGATATTACCTCCTTGCTTTTGCAAAGGCTCATTGAGGTTAAAGGGCTAGCTGCACGTTACTCAGCAAGGGGCTGAGCGCAGAGGCCTTAAAACGCTCTGGTCCATTAGGCCTTAAGATCGTCAGTAAACTGAAAAGGGACCACGATTCAGGAGACCTGATTTCCAGTGCTTGCTCAGCGTGTGGGCAGAAAACGCCATCTCTCCAGGCCTCAGTTTCCTCACCTGCGATGGAAGCGCTGGCGCACACCCTCCAATCCGTGGTCTAAATGAATATTCGAACACAGGACTTACAAAGGGCACACCCTTGATAATTTTGCACCATTTACGGCCAAGCTTCCTCTGAGCTTTATTATTTTCCCCTTTATGGCTTGACCTGAGTCTGAACTTGGGAAATTAATATATTAAATAAAAGAGTCATTTCTGCATATTTCACACTTTATTTGCTGCAGGAGGGGCTGAGGGCTGCTTGGGAGAGGGTGTTTTCCTTCCAAGCCCAGCGGATTTCTGGGCCCTCCCTGGGTTGGGGGGATGGGTCCTAGTTCCGTCCTTCTCCCCCAGCGGCCTGTCACTTGGCTGCTGGAGAAAAGCAAAGGAGGTCTGCAGCCCAGAGGTGTCCTGAACATGCCCGCCCGCAGGTCTGAGGCAGGAGGGCTTCTGGGAGGGGGGTGGTCTACCTTGGGTTTCTCTGTACCTGGAGCTGGTGATTTAACCTCCCAGCTTCTCCCCCTCCAACACTTCCTCGCCTCCCTTCCCTCCTCCCCCAGTGTGTGTGCGTGGGGGGATGGGGCTGGAGGCAGTGAGACGAAATTAGTGGCTCTTAGTCAGCTAAGACCCGGCTTTGCACAAGTAACTCAGGCAGACCTTGAACCTGGCAAAGCCAAGTGGGGCTCAGGACTTGGACTTGCAGAATAGGTGGGGGGAGGGGATGCAGGCTGTGGGGGTAGGGAATTAACTGGGTCTGCGGTGGGGAGGGTTGGGGGTTACTGTCACCTGTTGTGGCCCTCGGCCAGAAAGTCCCTAAGCACCAGCAGTCCTGTGATTAGTTTCCCGTCAGAGATGGGGTGGGGTGGGGTGGGGGCACTCTCGGGAGAAAAACCAATCACAGCCCCCTGGGGCTGCGCTGCTGGCATATTAAAGCTGGCAGGTGGGCGGAGGACGGCTGTACTTACCGTTCAGGTTCTGGGTGGACCCCAGCGCCTTGCCCAGCAGCCCTTTCAGGGTGGCCCAGTACTTTTCCAGCTGCCTGGAGTCCATCCTGATTCGAATTTCCACAGGGCCAGTCAGCTGTGAAATAAGGCAGAGTTAACAAGGAGGGGGAGCGTTAACCCCCAGGCACCACACAGGTTGGGGGGGTGGGACCATGGGGACCCAGGCGCATCGCCCCTCCCCATCCTTGGGGATCCTCTGGGAATGCTCGCTCCTGCCCCCCGATTCTAACCAGGGCCCGGATCGTGGAAGCTACTGAGACCAGCCAGCCTCCTCTGGTGGGGAGACAGGGCAGCTGGGCTTTCCTTTGAGGAGGATGCTGCCATCCCCTGAAATAATAGTAGCCAGTACTGAGGAGCCCGACCGGGTGGCAGGTGGCATTCTATATGCTTTCCGTAGCTTAAGCCTCTCAATAACCCTATGATGCTGAGACTGTTAGTGTGCCCATTTTGCAGATGAGGAAATGGAGGACAAAGAGGTGGAGTAACTCACTCCAGGCCACACAGGCGCTAAGTAGTAGCGGGAGAAGCCAGTACATCTGGGGGCCTGGAGGTGACGCTACCCCCCCCACCACCACGCTTCTTGGCTCAGCGGTCTTGCTGCACAAGCCAGCCGGCCCTGACTCTGGAGAGCAGGGACGGAGGAGCCCCAGGCCCGCTCCCCTCTTCCCGCAGGGCTGGCTGGGGCGGGAAATGGGCTCCGGATGCCTGAAGGACGCCCTGGCTCCACCTGTGCTGGTCCCTGGCTGTGGGAACTGCTCCGTCACTTTAAAATGAGGAAAAAGGAGGGATTTCTCCTTGTGGCTCAGCAAGTTAAGAACACGACTAGGAAACATGAGGTTGCGGGTTCAGATCCCTGGCCTCGCTCAGTGGGTTAAGGATCTGGCGTTGCCATGAGCTGTGGTGTAGGTTGCAGATGTGGCTCGAATTGGCATTGCTGTGGCTGTGGCTGTGGCTGTGGCCGGCTGCTTCAGTCCTCATTCGACCCCTAGCCTGGGAACTTCCATATGCCACAGGTGTGGCCCTTAAAAAGAAAAAAAAATGACAACCTGCCTGCATCTTATTTCTGTCCATAGGACCTGTAGCTCCCGGACACCGTGCTGCTTGCTGGTTGGCCCTATTTGTGGTCTGTGGCTGACCCTCGGAGTAGCTTGTTTCTGGTCCCCTGGAGTATGACCTCCTCGAGCGCAGAGGACATCTCTGTTCTGTTCCCCCTCTGTCCCCAGTGCCCGGAACCGTGGGCACAGTATTGTTCAGTAAATGTTCCCACCCATACAATTAAAGAGCCACACAGGACAAGCTCAA
This sequence comes from Catagonus wagneri, assembly GCA_004024745.2. Lineage (NCBI taxonomy): Eukaryota > Metazoa > Chordata > Mammalia > Artiodactyla > Tayassuidae > Catagonus > Catagonus wagneri. The sequence goes on along the minus strand of PVHT021183524.1, from coordinate 6,844,263 downwards.
GGCTGTCCCCAGCCCTGACGGTCTGTGCCCCCACATGGGCGTTGAGGCCCTGGGCCCTGGGTTTGGATGCTGTAGCTGTCGGCTGGGCACTCCCATCGTCTCTCCCCTGAGCACCACAGCTCCACCCCCACTCGTGCAGCCCAGATCTTTCCAGTCAGGTCAAGTGACCTTCTCACTAGGAAGCCCTAAAGGCCTCTGGATGTCCAGCCTGGCCCCCCCAGGCCCTGCCAGCTGCTTGTCCTCACTCAGCAGACCCGCCAGACCCCGGGCAGTAACGCTCCTTCTCACGGGTGTCCTTGCTCCGGCTCTTGGCATGGATTTCTTCTCCTGATCCTTCAGGTTTCAAGTCAAATGTCCCCTCCTCTGAGAGACCTCCCCCCACCCTGCAGTCAAAGCAGCGCCCCAGCCGCACCGCTGGCTCCCCACCATACCTCCTTACTGGTGCCTAAACTGGTTTATCGTCTTATCATTGGTGTCTGTCTCTGCCTCCATAGATGGACCGAGTGGCTTGCAAGTCTAGTTGACAGAACATCCTCTGGTGGCCCGGGGACCGCCCCTCATTTCTTTGCGTTGTCCCCCTGTCTGCTCACCTTGATGACCTCCCTTTCTTCTTTCTTCGTGGGCTCCGCTGGGTCCGGAGGACTGACCTCCTCCGACGTCTGCTGGACACTCAAGGATTTCTTCTGCCCTTTATTCCACTCCTTTTCCTAGGGTCCCAAGCACAAAACTGCACAAAGCCTGCCCTGCCCTCACCTCCTCATGGCCCCTTGATGTTTCCACCCAGAGCACTAAGTGGCCCGAGCCCCCCGCAGGCTGACAGAGCCCCTTCTCCCAGGTGCCTCCCACACAGGGCATTTCGCACCCCTGGGGGCTTGACCGTGGCCCTCAGGTTTGTTCGCCAGCGAGTCAGCTCAAAGAGGAATCTGCTCCTTGACAGTTCCAACATTATATCCTGATCGTTACTGTTAATTAAATTAAAATGCTGAAAATAATGGCTGCCACTCCTACACATTAAGCGTGAAAACGAGTTTTTCTTAGCAAAGAGCCTATAAAAAAGGTGGCAAGACAGCTTTGCCTGCGAGGGCGCCGTGGGGTGGCTGGGAAGCCCGAGTCCCCAGGATGTGATTTATAAGCTGCGAGACACGGAGCTGATTTATGCAGGAAGGACTTGCAGCTTCTTCATGGAAACCTCGGTGCCTGGGGGTCACACGGAGCGAAGCCATGGCTGAGGGCACAACAGTGTCCTTGCGTTGTCATTTCACTACGTGTTTGGCCGAGTTGAACTGTGTCTGTCCAGCCCCATGTCTCGCCGGGCACCCCGCTGGCCAGGCCCCAGGCACCGTGCCTTCAGTTTCCTTGAGGGCTGTGGGGCTCGCCCTGGGCCTGCCCTGAAGCACGGTGCTTCTGGAAGGGCTAGTCATCCATCTGGCCATCTTTTCTGCAGAGGGAGCCGAGCGGTGGAGGAAGGGAGGTTTCGGGGTCTGTCAGCTCCGCCATCACTTTGCACTCCTGCCCCCGACGAGGAGGAGCAGGATCAAGGATGCTGTGGAGACCGTCCTGGACAGAGCGCGTAGCCAGGGCTGCACCACAGGGCCGCGTGACCTCCCCATTCCCGTGTGTCCCCCTAGTGGGGTCTTGGTCCTGGACACGTGGGACATGGCAGTCCCAGTTTTCATCCACTTAAGGAGAAACAGAGGTGCTGTCGACCCTCCGAACTCTGGACGGACGTCCAAAGTCCAAGGCTCAGGCAGGCAGGTCCAGCTGTCCCGTTTTCCTCGGGCCCCACTGAGTTCCACTGAGCTGCCCTGTTTCCTTCTGGGCTCGAAGGAGGAGGAGGCTTTGGCCAACACTCCTGGAGAGGCAGCTTCCTCCCGTTCTGGACACCTGCTCCCACCTGTTCCTCCACCCTTCCCTCTCAAGCTCCAGCTCAGTCCCCGGCTTCCCCATCGGCCTCCGAACCCGCACCTGCCCATGCGGACGCTCCTCCCCAGAACTGAGCACTTAGCAGTCAGCAGTGCTTACTGGGCAATTAATCACGTCCTGTCTTGGGACAGCCCCCTTCGGTTTTCTACTGTTAGTGAATTTTTCCTACGTTTGTGTCTTGTCTCTCAGGCCTGCCCCTCGAAGATTTCCTTGTGTGCCTGGCCCATCACCTAGGGTGCCCCTGGCTGCCGCAGAGGTACTCCACAAATACTATTGCCTTGTGAACTGAAAAATCTCTGAAGGGGAGTTCCCATTGTGGCTCAGCGGTAACGAACCTGACTGTATCCATGAGGATGTGGGTTCGATCCTTGGTCTCGCTCACTGCGTTAAGGATCTGCTGTGGTGTAGGTCACAGATGCGGCTTGGAACCTGTGTTGCTATGACTGTGGCGCAGGCCAGCAACTGTAGCTCCAATTCGACTCCTAGCCTGGGAACCTCCACATGCCGCAGGTACGGCCCTAAAAATCAACACCCCCCCCCAAAAAAAAAGAAGAAAGAAAGAGAAAAAGAAAGGAAATCTCAGTCTCTGAAGGATGAGCAGGGGTGGGGAGAGATGTCGCCCCAGGAGCCACTGACACTTTTGTGGTGCTAGGAATACAGTGGAGGGGGCCGGGGACACAGCCAGAGTCTGGGGTTGTCACGGTCTTGGCCCTCCATGATCACTCAGTGTCACTGGCAGAGCTGATTGAACGTGGGTTCGCTGAAAGGCTGCTGTGCCTCAGAGAGACTAATGCCACTTTGGTTCTGGGCAGGGCTGGGTCACCTTAGGCAGCTGGGAGCCTCTTACCTGCATCCTCTGGAGTTCACTGTAGGTGAAGATGGGAACGAAGGCTTCTGTGTGGGAGGCCAGCATGGCGGCTGCGTGCACCACCAGCAGGACGGCCACGGCCTTGCGGGACACCATCCTGGAGCTGGACACCAACAAAGAGCAGCTGTCACCAAGGGCAGGGTGCAGTGACAGGTCACTGCATCAGAGGCAGGTGCCATCAGCTCTGGTCCATGGCCTGCATGCAGCTGTGTGACCTTGAGCAATCCACTTAGCCTTTCTGGAACTGGGCGTGGTGAGGGGCGGGACCAGGTGAGCACGGGGCCTCCCCAAGCACACCACACCGGGGCAGATGCCTTCCAGCGGCCAGCCCATCTCTTTGTGGCTGGGGAGGTCTTCTGGGGTCAGTTGGGCTAATGAAGCAGGAGGGACCTCATGTCTTGGAGAAAAAAACTTAGATTATCAGCAGAACTAAGCGTCAGGGTCCAGTGGGCCCTGCCTGTGTCTGAACCGATTAGGGAGATGAGAGGCATGGACCCAGGACCACCTCATTCTGTGGGAGCCCCAGAGAGGAAGGGGCGGAGACCTCTGCCCACATGGAGGTAGAGTCAGATGGAAAATTTCAGCTTAAGCAGCATCTAAGTGCAGGCAGTGCCCACCCTCTGGGCCTGCACTGGCTCTGGACCAATCCCTTCCCCAGCTCAAGCGAGTTGAGCTGCCTGTGGGCCACCACCTGGAAACAATCTTCTCCCTGTAACAACCACTCTCCTCCTAAACCAGCCCCAATGCCAGCGCGAGCACAAGACCCCAGCATCCCAGAAGCGCATCTGTCTGGAATGGCCAGGAGGAAAGAGGGCCGCTGTTGAGATTGCCAGGGAACAGGTGGGCGTGGTGACAACAGGGGTGCAGAGACTTGAGAATGGGGGGGCCAACGCTGGGCGGGGTAAGGAGGGGCCTGTGGAGGGGGCATGGCTTGCTGGGCGGGCCCCTGACCTGTTGGGAGAAGGCGTGGTCTCCTGGCAGAGGGGCGTGGCCTACGGGGCGCCATCTGTGTTTTGACTCCTCATGCTAGTCCCTGCGGTCCCATTCCAAGTCCTCTCCCACACTATTCTCACGCAGGAGTGATCCAGGGAGGGGAAGAGACCTGGGGAGGTGAAGGGACCCATTCGAGGGCAGCGGGGGCTGGAGGCCTGGCCTTCTGAGGCCTAGTGCCTGTCGTAATACCCACTGCATGTGGCCTCTGTCCACAGACGGTGGAGAAGTCTTCACAGGGGCAGGCCTGCTGAATGCATTCTGGGCACCGTGCTCCTGAGCAGGTGGACACGTCGGGGTCGGGGGCCAGGCCCCCGGAGCAGGGAGGAGGGGCAGGGGCCCCCTCGGCTGCATCGGGGGTGAGGGAATACAGAGGCAGCCTGACTTCCATAGAGAGGAGAGGGTCCTGCCCCAGGCTGGGCCCCAAGCCGCTCTGCCAGGGCCCACTTGGACCCTCCTTCTGGAGAGAAACGTCCAAGGCTGTGGGCTTGTGTCCTGCTTCTTAGCTGGGACCTGTCCCTGGCCCTCTGCTTGGCGTCCCCTCTGCCGAGCAGGACCCTCCCTCAGCGTCTTGCTCCTCTGCCTGTCCTGCTACTTACATCTCTCCATGGCGCTAAAACTCCACAAGCAAGAACCCCCCAGCTCTGACAGCCAAAGCCTCCCGCCAGTTGCTGCACATTCCCAGGACTGCGGGAAGGACCACCCCCACTGAAGACCACCTCTCAGAGCCCCTGACGGCACAGAGCCTGGTGTGGGGGGGAGTCACTGTTCCTCCTACCCTCTCCCAGCTCCCTCCCAGGGGAGACTGCCCCGGTCACGGTCACACTGAGGCGTCCCATTTCTTTCTCAGAGATGTCAAAGACCCCCTTTGCATTCTGGTGTTCCCATTAATTCACTCTAGAAGAATCTATAAAAACTTTGAATAAAAAAAGGCAAAAAATCCAATTGCTGCTCATTTTCTTGAACCAACAGAAACTGATGGCATTAATGGCTGAACCTAGCCAGAACCCAGATGGGGACTTGAACATGTGAGCCGGGACTCGAAGATAGCCTAAACCCAGATTAGGACTTGAACGCACAGTTTTTAAATTGGAATCACCCACCTGGTATCTGGACTTACTGAGCTTTAGGTTCCCTTTCTTTTTTTTTTTTTGCTTTTTAGGGCCGCACCCACGGTACATGGAAGTTCCCAGGCTCGGGGTTGAATCAGAGCTACAGCTGTCAGCATACACCACAGCCACAGCAATGCCAGATCTGAGCAGAGTCTGCGATCTACACCACAGCTCACAGCAACACCGGATCCTTAACCCACTGAGCAAGGCCAGGGATCGAACCTGCAACCTCATGGTTCCTAGTCAGATTCGTTTCCACTGAGCCACGATGGGAAAGCTGATGGCTTTCTTGAGCAATTATTACCTTACAGTGGTCTCCCAAAGTCCCCTGGGTTTCCCTCTCTATCCGTAGTCCCTCACTGGGACTCCTACAGCTACCTGTGTAACCATGGTACTCCATCCCTGTCACAAGTGGCAGTTGGCATGTCACCCACATTCGCTTGTGTTCCGGGAGCTGAGTGGGAGAGAGCACTTCTCATCACTGTGAAGGGCTGACTTTCCTCCTCCATCCCTGAGGAAGGGCCTTCAGTGCTCTGCTCTGGCTTAGGGGGCACCAGGCTCCCCCCCACCCCAGTAACCCCCGGCCCCGCCAGCCTTACCAAGCCAGGCCATTTCCCTGGGGACCCAGCTGTTTCCCTCAACTTCCCAGAGCCAGGAGTCCACGGTGAGTGGATGGGGCCCTGTGCGCCCGCCGGGCTCTGGCTTGAGTTCCTGGTGTGATGTTGATGGCACCACCGCCCCCAGGTCACTTGTCTTTTGCCAGGATTTCCACCACCCCCCCTCTCTAGCCAGCCCACCTTGTGCAGCTTTGACCCATACTCTGGAAACCAGCTTGGGGCGCTCAGGCTGAAGCCCGGGTGGGTATTGAACGGTGGCGGAGGGCCAAGGGACTGGGTCGGCTCTGCGCTGGGCTGGATTGGCTTGTTCCACCCGCGCACCCGTGCTGACCGCCTCCCCCAACCACCTCCCTGGCTACTCACGGTGGGCGCGTGTGTCTCTCTCTGCCTGTCCGCTCGTGTCGGGCTGAGTCAGCAGGCCCTTATATACTGCCTGCCCTCCCTTTGGGACGCAGTAACCTTTGGCCATACCTTTGGGGGCTCTGGGTGGGGAACCTGGATTCTTGGAGCTCGTGGAAACAACAGCAGGGCCTGCCACACCTTGGCCTTCTGGGCCATTCCAGGAAGGCCCCTCCTTGCGTGACAGCCTGGGTTTGGAACAGGCCAGCCCCCACCCAGACGACACTCTCCTGTTCACTTAGAGCTCAGCTGCCGCTCAGGGGGCATTTTAACGAAAGCCCTTTCTTTTTTATTCCTTAAATATATCATGTTGTGGGGCTTCTCTGGGCCACTCTGGTGACCACAGTCTCTGTCGCCTGTCAGAGTGCTGAGTGAGGATGACAGCTCGTCTTCAGCCTTTCCCCTGAAGCCCCTCGCGAAAGACATGGTGCTAGAGCATGTGACAGGCTTTCATTGGATTAATGAAAAGAAAGCGACAGTCTAGACCCAGAGCCACGGAGGACTAGCGTCCCCGTGGAAGGCCAGGGCATGTGTCAGGCATCTGGACAAAGGGTTTGTCACCTAAATGGGGGAAGGGACACCTAGCCAGGAACCCTTTCGTGGCAATTGTGTAATTCAAGTGGTAACTTTAAAGATTCCAAGAGGGGAGAGGTGAATGTACTCTGGAGGTAGACGGGGCTGGCTGTGCCGCTGGACGGTGCCGTTTCCAAGCACAGGGAGTGCAGGGGACGCTTGATGCGTGTGTCCAAATTAAGCAGCAGCAACCCCACGAGGCTGGTGCTCTTATTTTCCCCATTTTACAGATAAGGAAATTGAGGAGTTCTCTTGTGACTCAGCGTGTTAAGGATCTGGCGTTGTCACTGCTGTGGCTATAGCTGTGGCCAGGGTTTGATCCCTGGAGTGGGAACTCCAGCAGGCATGGCCAAAAAAAAGAAAAAAGAAAAGAAGTTGAAGCACAATGAAATCCCTTCTCTGACTCCACTGCAAGTTCTGTCCATACAAGGGTAAGGCTGGACCCGGTCAGGTGTGGCAGAGGGTGGGACAGGGGGCTTCTGGGATGCAGGGCACACACAAGTGCAGGGGATGGCAAGACAGGGCCCTCAGAAACCAAGCAGAAGATTTAGAATTGATGCAGGAGGAAGTCGGGGTCCTCCTGGTGTCTTGAAGGGGACAGGACAAAGGTGTCATGACGGACAATCATTCAGTGTCGGGTGCAGATGTTGCAGCAGGGAGAGGCCAGGCTGGGAGACCAGCGGGGAGGTGGCTGGGCAGACTGCTGTGGAGTCCCGAGGGTCTGGCCACGGGGAGGCGGGGCAGCGGCCATCCTCCAGGTGAACATGCGGCCTTTAACGCCTTCCAAAGAGGCTGCCCATGCATCCAGAAGGGGCTGCTTCTCACCCAGGAGCCGCCTCCCTGTCATCCTTCCATCAGCTCTGGCTTCGCCCTCTGAGAGAAACAAACGTCTGCAGGGCTTCAAAGCCGGTCCAGACAACCTCTCCAGGCCCGACTCGGCAAGGCTTCCCAGCAGCCTGTGTTCCGGTCCAAGGCCAGGTTAGAATCAGCACGCTGGACCGGTGACAGTCTTGTGCACTGGGCCTGCGGTGTCTGAGATTTATCTCAGAGGAACTGGAGATCAAAATGCCAGGGCCTGGAACTAAACTGCCATTTCTTCACCTTGGCCTGACTGGAGGCTCACCGCCCATACATCAAGAGGAGCTTTTAAGACAAGGTCAGAGACATGGTGGGGGCAGAGCGCGTAAGGCGTGTGAAGGACCCTGCTGGCCTCCAGGCTCAGGGAGGCCCCGTGGGCCCCTCCGTGGGATGTGTCAGCAGCTGAATTGCCAGTGCCTCCACCTGGGGGCTGATATGGGTCAAATCCAGCGCCATCTATTTTTTATATGGACTGCGAACTGAGTGACTTTCACATTTTTAATAATTTAAAAAATCAAAAGAGGAATAATATTGAGTAACAGGTGAATTTATATGAAATCCACATTTCCGTGTCCATAAATAAAGTCTTATTGGAAAAATAGCCATATTCATTCATTTGCTTATTGTCTATGGCTGCCATGGGGCTATAACCACAGGGCTGAATAGTTGTGACAGGCATTAGGCCCATAAGGCCAAAAACACTTATTGTCCAGACCTTACAGGAAAGTTTGCAGACCCCGGAACTTGATAGTGTCCGGAGTGGGAAAGGTGTTTGGTACGTAATAAATAACAGTCAGGCATCACACAGATCGGCTTCATCAGATCTCACCACGGTCAAGGAGGATGTGTGGCTATTATCCCACTTTACAGCTGGGTAAACTGAGGTGAAACAGCTGGCCCAGTGCCACACAGCTATTGAAACGACAGGACCAGGATGCAAACTCAGGAGTTCAGCTTCAGAGTCCACAAGGTTTCTTGCCTCTCAGTGTTTGACGAGTGACCACATGACTGTTTACAGATGAGGAAGGCCTGTTCCTGAGGCTGGGTGCAAATTCTCCAAACCTGCAGCTCTCTCCGAAGCCAGTGACTAACTGGGACACATATAGGTGCGTTCTGCGGTCTGGAGAGGCCAGACTGGGCCCCGGGCAGGAGTGCGGCTGCGGGCCGGTCTGGGCTCTGGTCCAGAGGCGCCTTCAGGATTCTGTCTGCGAAATGATTAGGAGCCTGAGGACCAGAGACAGGCCTGCGGTGAGAGACGGGGAGAAGGGAAGTGCTGGAAACAGTAAATAACCCGGGATCAATTTTCTGGGCGTAAATAGCATTATCCTGAATCGCTCCTGTGATCCAGCACTTCTGATCCAAGCAATTTGCAGTGTTCCGGTGTGATGGCTGTGGTTCAGTGTGGAAGGAAGGCAATCAGAGTTCACAGGGCTACTCCTTGTAACACAGAAGGGCTGCAGGCTAAGGGGGGGCGGGGGTGCCAGGTCTGCTGTAGGGCCACATATGGGGCTAGAGCTGCAAGGACAGAGAGGCCTCTCCTTCGAGCGCCTCTGGGCTGCAGACCTTGTGGGTCGGCCCTTTAGGGACTGGCTCCGCGGGAACATGCCTTCCCTCCCCTGCTGTCAGGTGCCTCGACCTGGTTGTGTATTTTCCGCTGTCACGGTTGCTGCTTCAGGAACGGAGAGGGGGCCGGATAACAAGCTGGATAACGACTGCTTTGTCTTTATCATGCACACTGCCTCTCCCTCCAAATGCTCAATTAGTGGCTGTTTCTCCTGCTAGAAACTGGACAAAAATAAAAGGAAGGCATAACCTGATATTCTCCATTCTCCGAATGGGAGTTTCCCCGGATGTGCAGTGGCTGAGGCGGAGGAGAGGCGTAAACACCTAACCTGAGTCAGGGAAGGAAGCTGGCAAAACCCAGAGGAAATGACTCAAACCGCTTGTGGGCCCTTGATTGCCTTGATCCCCCATATTGGGCAGAAGTACCAGCAGCTTCGCTCTCCGCTCCTCCTGACCTTGAAAATACTGTTTGCTGGGTATGGACATAACGTCTTCCCTAATGGCCTGGAACAGGGAGGCGATGGCACATTAATTAAATTTGCAGAAGATGCCAAACTGGCCAATGTGGCGAACATTAGGACAGAGACCCGATGCGGGAGGTTAGACCTAGGGCTGCAAAGGGGCAGGTGAGCTGCTGGACCTGTGTCATCAAGGACCCGGGATGGAGGATGTGGTGGCAGGGAGGGGATGCAGAGAAGGAGAGCTGCAACCTGGGGGCCCTGGGTGGGGTGTGGAGGCTCCGACTCTGTCTTGAATCAAAGAGGCAGAGGATGGCGTCTTGAGGGTGACAGGCTTCAGTTGAGCAGACACAGCCCAGGGACTGGTGCGAGTGCCAAAGCTTAGGGCATAAGACTGAAGAAGGAAAGTTTTCAAAAAAAAAGGTCAGCTTGCCCAGAACGCTGGTAAGGATTACAAGTGCGCTGCTCACCTCATGCCAGGGCCAAAGAGAGGCAGAGAAGCTGCTTCTCGGGTCCAGGGACCGTGGAGAGGGACGGGGGTAGCTGTTGCTTCCGCTTCAGGTATAAGCCCTTGGGGTCTCTCTCGGAGCTGGAGGTGGGCGACTGGGCTCATGAGCAAAACTCCTAGCTGGTGGACATGGCATTTAAAACTAGGGCAGGCAAAGCACCGGGTGATGTATTTTAGGCAACAACTGTGTCCTGGCCCTGGGGACAAAGGCTTTGGCGACCTGTGGAGGTATTTTTGTTCTTCTCCTGCTATGGCTCAGGGTCCTTTTCCAGAACTCACAAATGACTCATGAGAAATGATGCACAGCAGACACCACCGTACCCCAGGAACCCCTGACAGAGAAATAGTGCCAGCGGAGAGCAAAACACGGACGTGCAGAGGGTCAAACTGGAATTAACTTCTAAGGTGTTGAGCTTCCTGTTGGTCTATTCCACCGGCTGCCTGAGCGATCATTCCAGTGTCTCTGGTTTCCTGTGGCGTCCATTCCTCGAGCGCTGACAAGCCGGACGCAGAACCATCCGATAAAATGCTGTCCTGTTCTGCTCAGCCTCGAGGACTATTGACAGTGTGCAGGCAACCTGGGGACTCGGCTGAGTCTCCCAATAGCGTTCCCGCCCCCCTCGCGGTCAATACATCCCCAGGTGGTTAACAGACTCTTAGAAATGTCCCCGTTGCCACCCTGCTTCTGAGCTGCCTTTCTATTTATGGGGCTTATCATGAAAACCGCTGCTATAAAACTTCCCGGAGAAGAGGTCACATAACTTTTCTTCCAGGCACAGGAAGTGGGGGCTAATGGGGCTGAACCTCGGCCTCTGTCCCCCGGTGCCGAATAGAAAGGGGAAGGCAGAGTTTGGGCTTGTATTGCTTTGCCAGGCAAAGGAGGCCACAACAGGCTAATGCCTTAAAGACTGTGCCCTTCATTGGGAAGAATTGCAGGGAGTTTTATAGTAAAAAGGAAAACAACAGGTTTTCAGGTAGGAATCAGGATTGGGGCAGCATGCATTCGTCTTTCTTTGCGGGAATCAGTCATCGAAGCTGAGGTCAGGAGGTCTCTGAATGATCATGATGGTGGCCTTCTGGGTTGTTGCCAGAATAACAGTACTTGCGAAGAGGGCATACTGATCAGAGATTAGAACAAACTAGGAAAGTTCCTGAAAAACATCGTGTGCTAATGATTTTTAACCCACAGGCAATTGTGCTCAGGGTGCCTAATCTTTAGCTTACGGATGATTGTGTTTAGGGTGCAATTAAGCTCAGAAGGAGAAGGAAGGAACTCTAAGATGTTCAATTTTAAAGTATGCATTTCTAAAAGAGGTGTAAGGAATATAACTTTTCTCTTAGGTGTATAAGATGCCTATATTATTATGTGTATCGCTTGAGAGGGAACCAGGACCCTGCCCCCAGACTGTACTGTTGTTTCTTGACTGCTCCTTCCTGGTCTTTGCCTCCCCTTCCTCCCCGATCAGCATCTGTCTGAACCTGCCCCTTGGAACTCAGGGAAGGTCATGGAGGCTGAATGACACCCATTTCCTAAAAAGGAGAAATGGGGGCACAGAAAGGCTTTTGTGCCCAGGAGCCCCACAGGGCCCTGCTCCGTTTCACTAAGAGCTGGGCCTGTGACTGGGACGGGGGTGGGATCTGTTCCTTCTGCGAATGGAGCTGGTGACACTGGGTATCTTTTTCATTGAATTTTAACTATCTGTATTTTTATTTTCACGGAGACGACGGATGTGTGTGAAGAGAAAGCAGATGGCCTTGCGAGTGGCGAATTAATCTTAAAGAAAGCCTGGCCTCTCGAAGCCCCAGCATCTCCTTTCTCTTCAAATCCCCCCTCACCCACCCCTCTGGGGCAGGCAGCTCCCAGCTTCCCTCTCCCCTGAGGGAGGGCGAGAGGAGTCAGAACAATGGGGCGGGGACAGCAGACACATTTTCATAGATGATTAGCGAAGTCTGGGGTTGGGAAAAGTTGTGCTTTCTCATTGAAGAAGGAGAGGAATCTTGGGAGAGGTTTCATGCCGCCTGCCGTGTGGCTGGGAGCCAAAGCCCTTTCAAATGTCAGCCTCACCCAGGGCAGATTCAGGTAAAAGGCGCTGGCTGTCCCATCCTTTTCTCTTCCACTGCATCAGTGCAGCTCAGTTGCTGACTTCCCCACATCTGCTGGGCTGACAGGTTTTGGCTTTGGGGGCTGCCAAAGGCTGCTAATGGGAGCAGCAGCCACACGAAGCCTCTGCCGTTGATGCTGACGGCAGTCATGCGGGCCTCCCTCCCACCAGCCCACTCCCGAGTGAGTAGGAGGGAAGGGCGAGGCTTTCCGTGGTCCATTGCCAGGGCTGGGTGGCCAGGTGGGTCTGGGCAAGCATGGGGGTCGGTGGAGGAGGGCGAGTTCCCCCAGGAATTCGGGGGACTTGTTTGCTGTGAAAGGTCTGCTCAGGAGCCATGCACAGCTCCAGCCCCTTCATGGAGACCTGGTCTGCAACCACAATGAGCACGGTCCTTGAGGGACTTCAAGGTCCCTTCAAGGAGATGGAACCCAAAGCCTCTGGCCAAGACAGTAATGCCCAGACCCTTATCGTCTCCCCACCTGCCTCACTGTAATGCCTCCTCCCTCCCGTTGAGCAACCTGCCCTACTCCTCCCTGCTCCCCCCTCAAGGAAAGGCACGTGGCTCACTCCTCACCCCCGCCCCCACAGGGCCTTATACACCCCCAACCAATGAGCAAGTGTATCCTGAGGCCCCTCTTCCCCCAACCAATCAACAGGTCAGCAGGTGTATCCTGAGACCTTGCCCCTCCCTGGGCTATGAAGACAGACGCTGTCAGTGCCCTGCTCGGCTTTCCCTGATTATCAGGAAGTCGTCCCACTGTGCTTGGCTCAATAAACTCTTCTTTCTCTGCACCTCGCTATGCTGGAAAATCCTCTTTCCAGCCCTCGTGCATGGACCATGAGCGTCCTCAGGCCTTGAACCCTTGTGATCTACCAGGTACCATATCTAATGGACAAGGTGCCAGACGAGCAGGTCCTAAAATCCCAGGCAGGGCAGGGAGGTAAGACAGAGCCTTGACCTTGTGTCCACACCACAGGATCCAGGACGGGGGCAAGACGAATTTGGAAAGGGTGGGTTCGACAGTGGCAGCCTTGGCTCCTCTTACCTAGACTTAAAACGAGAAAGTGCTGCCCAGGAGTTCCCTGGTGGCACAGTGTGTTAAGGACCTGGCTTTGTCACTGCTGCGGCTCAGGGTTACTATTATGGCAAGTGTTTGATCCCTGGCCTAGGAATTTCCCTGTGCCATGGGCGCAGGCAAAAAAAAAATAAAAAAAAAAAAAAAAGGGAAAAGAAAGAAAGGAAAAAAGCTGTCCAAAGCAGCCCCGAAGAGGGTTCATTAGACCCCACCCTCGCTGCCCCTCACCACTCATCCCTCTTTTTTCCTTTTCCACTTTTTAGAATATTATTTTTCTTCGAAGAGCAACCAAGTTATTGGGAAGCTGCAGCCCCAAGACACAGCAGGATTTTGGGGAAATGCCCCCAGGTCTCAGGCAAGACCCAATCCCAGAGATTACTCATTTAATCATTGGGTACCCTGGGCCCGTCTCATGAATGCTGGACTGTCAGAACTGAATTCCACCCCAAAGCAAAGCTATCCTCAGAGAAGATTTGCAGTTGTTCTTTGCAAAAAGGAGAGAAAAAAGAGGGAGTTTGTTTAAAATAGACACGAGTAAGCTCCCGAGGGACAGGAGGCATAAATTGCAAGAACAGCTCCTATCAAACTGGAATCCTTCTGGTTTAGGATTTTACTAAGGAGGACGGAAAATGAAAGGGTACCAAGCACCCCCACTCACTTGCAAGTCACATCAAGGCAGCCAGCCTATGACAGGAAGATTACCTGCAGGAGGGCTTTATTTGATGTGAAAAGGGTTAACGTCATTTTAGCGATTAGAAATTCTCTGGGTTTCTTTGGGGTGAAAAGCGAATTCAGAGCTTTTATATGAAGGGAAGTGCATGAGCTCTCTTCAGACACAGGAAACCAAGGGGGGAAGTGGCCGGGCTTGCTTTGTGTTTTAATACCCAGGCTCGAGGACGGTTGCTTTTATTATTCTCAATTTAGGGAGGGACTTTCTGAGCTGTAGGGAGGTAATGAGAGGCAAGGGTGGGACCATGTGATAAAGCTTCAACCAAAACACTGGGTGCAGACACTGGTGGCCTAATCGGTGTGTCCCTGCAGAAGTGCCAGCTCCGGTTGAGAAGGATAGGTGAACATCCAGGAATCAAGGCTGGACGCTGTGAGAGGGTATTAAGTCCTGGAGGACTCCAGGACTTGGGCTATTTGGTGGGAGGGTGTGAGAGCCTCAGAAACCTCCATCCCACGGCCACATTTTTCTCCCTCTCTGACTCTTTCTCTTCCCTTGTTGCCACATCCCTCTGTCCTTAGCAGCCCCTCCACCCTCTCCAGAGACTGAGGACACATTTCAGGCCAGCCGTGTTATTGGATTTTAAATGATGCTATGGCTTTTTAATTCTCGCTTTAATTGCCTTTCCATGCGGAGCACTGAGGATGGTTGATTACCAGGCATCTGGGCCCGGCGGTGACATTCCTTATCCGATGTCCCTTCGAGCTGCAGCAGAAAGGACGTGTTCGGGGGTGGGGGTGGGGGCCTCAGGAACGGGGGTTTTCTTAGCCCAACACCACCCCCTACCCACCCTCCAACCTGCGGACACCGGGTGGTGGCGCAGGGCTGGGGCGCTGTCCGTGGTGCTGACGGCCCCGGCCTCCCCCGCTAACCGGGCTCCCTGGCCACCCCAGGGCACTCCTTCAAGCAACTTTGGAACTTGGAGGGCTGAATAATTTAAACAAATGGACTTGGACATATTTCCCTTCTCCCCTAAGGGTAGAAAAACATTCCCTGCTGCGCGCCTCCGGGATGATTTCCTCTTGTTCAAGGGTGCTCAGCAGCAAAGTGGGGTTGGGTGGCCCTGCGGGGAGCTGGGAGAACAAGAGATTTGCAAGGATGGGGGCAGGAGTGTGGCGGCCTTCCTGCTGTGTGTGTGTGTGTGTATGTGTGTGTGTGCGCGCGCGTGCGTGCGTGTGTGTGTGTGTGTGTGGGGGGGGGCGCTGTTAGTTCTCAAGGGAGCGCAGCCCTGCAGAGAAGAGCCAGCCTGGCAGCTATGCCTGGCCCTCCTTCTCTCGGCCTCTGGCCTTTCAGGCCCATATGGGGATTCCAGTTTGTCCCCTTATCATTTTCTCCTTAATGTTCATGACAACAGGCTCAGC
This sequence comes from Catagonus wagneri, assembly GCA_004024745.2. NCBI lineage: Eukaryota > Metazoa > Chordata > Mammalia > Artiodactyla > Tayassuidae > Catagonus > Catagonus wagneri. The sequence continues at coordinate 6,829,128 of PVHT021183524.1, read as the reverse complement.
ACTGTGCCAAGGAGAAGGCCCCGCTTGGTCACAGCTGCTTAGTGAGGCCAGGCTCCCACAGTCCCACAGACGCAGATGCTGCGTAGGGACGAGACGGCTCATTAGTGGATTAAACATTCCTGGTGTGGTGGTAACTGCGTGGGGTGGGCAGGCCGCCTTTCCCTCCAACTCACAAGCTGCTGCCAGAGGTCCTGCATGTCTGCTTCAGGCCCGGGTCCAGCTCAGGTTCACGGGAGGGGTGCCATAGAGGTCCCTGGGGTGCAGGGGGGCAGGGGCTGCCCCATCTCACTGGCTCTGCTCTGGCTTGCTGCTCTCTTGGCCTAGCATCCTTTGCTCCCTCCCTCACACCCCATCTCACAGCCTAGGGTTGAGTAGCTACCTGCGATGGGTCCCTCTCCATAAATGTCACAATCTCTCTCCTTTTCTTTCCTCTGAGGACTTGATCCATGTGGGCTCCTCCTGTGTCCAGTAGATCCAAGGTCACACCAGGGGGCTAGGTGTCCAGGGCTCTGGACACCGGAATGCACTCTCCTTCCTTGCGGCATGAACTCTCTGGGGGCAGAGGAGGGCAGGAAGGCTGCTTCCCATCACAATCTCACCCACACCACCATACAACGCTGCGATACCAGCTGGGTGCCTACACTTAAACTCAGCTCTGACACGGCATCAGACCAACAGGTGAGGAGCTCAGTCTGTCCCCCTTTAGATGCCAGTCACAAGTCCAGGTGGGCACCTGTCCTTCTGACCAACTGACTATGAATAGGAGGATCCCATGATCCCCTCCTGGATTCAATTACTTTGCTAGAGCAGATCTTGGAACTCAGAGAAACACATCTACCAGTTTATTAAAGGCTGTGATGAAGGACACAGGGGCACAGCTAGATGAAGACGGTCAGAAGGTGAGGTAAGGAGGGTCCTGAATGTGGGGGCTCCACCTTCTCACCGACCCAGACACTCTCTGCACATTGTCCTGTTGATTCCCTTTTTTTTTTTTTTTGTCTTTTTAGGGCCACACCCACAGCATACGGAGGTTCCCAGGCTAGGGGTTGAATCACAGCTGTAACCACTGGACTACGCTACAGCCATAGCAATACCAGATCTGAGCCACATCTGGCAACCACAGCTCATGGCAACGTCATATCCTTAACCCACTGAGCGAGGCCAGGGATCAAACCTACAACCTCATGGATACCAGTCAGATTAATTTCCGCTGAGCCACGATGGGAACCCCTGTCCTGTTGATTCTCTATGTAGGTTTCATTAATGGTACAAGTGATTGAATCACTGACCACTGAGGATCGAACTCCATCTCCAGCCACCCCCCCTCCACTGGAAGGGGAGTCGGGGAAGAGCTGAAAGTTCCAACCCTCCCATCTCGTGGTTGGTTCCCCTGGCAACCAGCCCGAGGCTTAGGGGTTTTCCAAAAGTCACTTCATTAACATAACCTCAGGTGGGTTGAGAGTGGCTTGTTATGAATAAAGAGACTGCTTTCACCTTTCTGGCTCTAGAGCTTTTGAGGACCAGGACAAAAGACCAAATATTATAACAAACGATGCTCCCTTTCTCTTCTCACGTGGGAAATTCCAAGGGTTTCAGGAGCTCTGTGCCAGAAGCGGGGTGGGGTGGTGGTTGGGGGACCAAATGTGGATTTTTCATTATACATCAATATCACACTCCATCAGGGGGCACTCTCCTGAGTGGAGGTGTGTGGGGGCTTAAACCCAATACGGTGGTGGCCAGAGGAGAGCTCCCCGACCTGCCCTGCCTGGGATGAAGGGGTGACCAGGGTCCAGGGCAGGGTCACAGAGGAGGGAATGCAGAAGGCTGCAGAGTGGGGGCGCTGACAGCAAGCTTCCCAGCTGGCCCGGCCTGCGTCCCTCCCTCCCCCCGCCCCCCCACTGTCACTGTCAGCGCGGGTGTGACAGGCTCCACCCGGCAGTCCCACTTTCATCTCCGGCATTTCAATTCGCTGATTTAACATTTCCCCGGAACACAGGGCTGGTTTTCTTCCCCCTCTTGATTTCCTAGGGTTTGTCTCTTCATTGTTTTTCTTCTTAAAAGAACAAAGCCAAAGACAAGCACCTGTCTTTTATGCTCTTGGCTGAAATTCTGCAGCTGTTGGTGAAGAGGTGGGAGGGGGCAGAAGGAGGCACATTTGGGGAGAAGGGACAAGGAGGGACCTGATTCCTGTTCCCGCTGAGGGTGGTCCCTGCCTCTGGGAGAAGATACCAGACCTGGGGGAGGGTGCAGCTGGCGCCTGAGGGTGCGCCCTTCCAGGGGAGGCCTTAAGTGGCCCTGACAACACATGGGCTCAGGAGATGTGCTGGATCAGGTCACCCGCCAGAGCTGACTGGAGCATGGCCTGGGCACCCTCATCCCTCACACCCCTCCAGCAGGGGGTGCAAGAAGTCTGTGTTGCGGCCGGACCATCAGGTACTGCTTTTCTGTGAGGAGCAGCCCTAAGAGAGACTGCAGAAGAGGAAAGAGCTAGACTGTGTTCTAGAAATTGACAGGTCAGCATGGTGTGGAGTGGACCTCAGCAGGGAGCTGCGCATAAGGAGGAAGCAGGAGCTGGATCATGCAATGCCTGAAGGCCACTTGTGGATATTTATGCTCTGGCTGCCCAGCATCCACCCTCCCTCTCTTTTGGGATAGGGCGAGGGAAGCCAGAGGGCCAGATTCTCTCTCTTGTGGCTAGGATATGGCACTTGACCAGGTTTGGCCAACTGCTCCCCTGTTCCCTGGACTTTGAGTCTCAAGTAGCCAAAGGTGGGAGGAAAGTCAGGCTCTGTCTGGGCAGTGATGGGGGCTGTGGGCAGCAGCCTAGGGCATATTCTGTCCTGGTTCTTCCTGCCGAAAAATGACGCTTCTTGCCTGTTTTCCAAACCTAGAGTCTCCTGCCATCAATTCTGAGGACCCAGATATCTGCCAGCAGAACTTTTTCTTAAGCTAGCAGAAACAGGTGGGACTCCATGTGGATAAGCACGTGCTGATTAGCCCTGGACAGGAGCCTGGATTGATGTGGGATGCCCCATAGGGGTTCTAGACAGGGGACCTCAGGACCTGCATTTTGTTTTAAAAAGACCATTCTGGGTACTGAGCAGAGAGTAGGTTGTGAGGAAACAAGAAAAGAGATACAGACATCAGTGGGAGGCTACAGACTGGGTGGGAGATGAGGGAGCAACGGAAACCAAGGGTTCAAATATACACTCACCAATGGATTTGGTGAAAGAGTGAATAGATGGCAAAAAGAATCAAGGAAAGTGTTTCTTTCGTGTTGTGACTCAGTGCTGTGTGGACAGTGGCAGCATTCACGGAGCTGGAAGAAGACTGAGTGAGGACGAGAGAAGTGTTGGAGTTGACGGTTCTGAAATGGGGGGGGGGCAGGGCACAACGCTTAGAAGAATGATGTGTTGGGAGTTCCCGTTGTGGCTCAGCGGGTTAAGAACCCGACTAGTATCCATGAGGACCAGGGTTCGATCCCTGGCCTTGCTCAGTGGGTTAAGGATCTGGCATTGCCATGAGCTGTGGTGTGGGTCACAGATGTGGCTCGAATCCCGTGTTGCTATGGCTGTGGTGTAGGCTGGCAGCTGTGGCTCCGATTAGACCTCTAGCCTGGGAACCTCCATGTGCCATGGGCGTGGCCCTAAAAAGACAAAAATAACTAACTAAATAAATAGCAAGAAAATGGCTAAAGGGGTGGAGAGAATCAGTAAGGGTGAGAGCAAGAAGCAATATTCTGAAGTAGAAAGAGGCTCTGCTATTTGTTCAGTGGTAAGCTGCTATCGAGCACCTACTGTGGGGAAATGGAGCTGGATGGGCCCTGCCCTGCAGGGGTTCACAGTAAAGGGTGGGCTGGGCAAAGTCCAGGGGACAGTGAGGACTAAGGTTGGTGGGCCTGCTGTGGTAGGTGGGCTCCCGGAGGGCTCCCTGGAGGAGGTGGTGTTTAGACGCAGACTGGAGAGTAGGTGTTTAGAAATGGCTTCTCACAAGGGCCTGAGGGAGGTGGGGAGAGGTTAGGGTGTGAGGCCACCCAGGAGAGTGGCTGGGGATGGGACCCTATTCTGGACAGAAGAGGAGAAAGCTATGTCCCCCCCCCATGTCTGGACCTGGGTCCCCTCCTAGGGTCTGCTCCTGCTGGGGTCGGATGCCCACCGCTTGCCATGTCCCCCCGGCTGTGTAACCAGCACAAAAACGCTGCCCAGTACAATGGAACACATTTACAGAGCCCTCAAATGGGGATCCTGACCCACTTCTCCCTGGGGTTTGGGGGGTAGAAGAAGATTTTGACCCAGTTTCTGGCCTGATGTTTTCGGTGTGGCTGGGGGTGGGGCGTTGGGGTGGTTGGGGACTAAGAGGCACAATTACAGTCAAGTGGGAGGGAGACAGGAAGGCCATGGCTGCCTGACTTTTCAAGTATGAGGATCCATGTTCGACATAAACAATTTCCAACAGCTTTGAACTCAGACTGGGAGATGAAAGAATTACCATTAAGTGTGATGACAGTATTTTGACTGTGTTTAAAAATGAAGGGTCCTTATCTTCAAGAGATATACAGTGAAATATTGACAGCTGAAATGATATGATGGTCGGGATCTCCTTCAAAATAACGGGAGGTGGGGTGGCTGCGGGCGCAGACGCAAAGACTGGCTGGGAGCTGACGATGGCTGGGGACCTGGGCCTTCATTAGACGGTTGCCTGCACTTCTGTGTAATTTATTTTATTATTGTTATTTTTTGTATTTTGTCTTTTTGGGGTCACAATCGCGGCATATGGAGGTCCCCAGGCTAGGGGTCGAATTGGAGCTATAGCTGCCAACCTATACCACAGCCACAGCAACTCGGGATCTGAGCTGCGTCTGCGACCTACAGTACGGCTCATTGAAACGCTGGATCCTTAACCCACTGAGCAAGGCCAAGGATCGAACCCTGGTCCTCATGGTTCCTAGTCGGGTTCGTTAACCGCTGAGCCACAATGGGAACTCCACTTCTGTGCGTTTAACAATTCTCCATTGCACAGCAGTTAAAAGAAGAAAACCCAGCAGCACCACTTTGTTTGCAAACAGAAACTTACAGCTACACCTTTCGTTACCTGTCCCTGTGCAGGAAATTCATGATGACGAAATCCACCTTGGATTCAGGGACATTTTGATGCATTTGGGTTTTATTAATTGCAATAGCATCAAAACAGTGCAAGTGTGGGGGACAAGAGGGTCGCTGTCGACAGTGACACAGGGAACCTTTGACACAATCAGAAAGTTTCTGTGGGCCTTGAAGGATGAGTACACTCACGCCTACTCACGATTGCATAGCAAGGAGAGGGCACCCCAGGCTTGATACAGCGTGAGCCAAGATGTGAAAGGGGCTGCTCCACCCTTGCAGCTCCTGTGCAGAAGAGACCCTGCTTCCACTCAAGCCCCGCCCCCAGTCACTCAAGCCACGCCCCCTGTCAGAGCTTGGCGGTCAGAGCCCTCTCTGTCCAGACGCTGAGCCCTGACTGCCTTGGCACCTTTTAGAGACCCGTGATGCCGAGCTCTACCCTTGGCAGGACACTGACGTCACTCCTCTTTTTCTCGCAGGCTCTCCTTCCCTCCCCACGGCCAGTCTTGCCAGCAAAGAGCTGTTTCCAGCAAAGAAGCAAAGAGAATGTTCCATGGGGGAGGGTGGAATGCAGGACGGCGCAGACGTCATTCCTCTGCAGGTCCTGAGAGGGTAGGGAAAGCCCCTACAGTGTGCAAGCTGGGGGTCCAGACTGGGATCAGGAACACTGCTGTGCCTGCTTCCTGTGCCTGTCTTTGAGTAGGGTTCTGGGGCTGGGGTTGGGGAGTCAAGGGCTGGTGGGCTCTGGATCTCCCGTCAGAAGGGCCAGCGTGCCCGCGAGATGGGGGTGGAGCTTACATCCAGCACGCAGCTCATCATGGGCTTATAGACAAGTCTGGGCCTCAGGGCCGTGGGGTGAAATACTGCCCAGAGAAGGGAGGTTTGTGGTGAGCTGAGCCTGATGAAGGCAGCCAGCCTCCTACTTAACCATCCTGATGGGCTTTCTGCTCCCAGTGGTGACATTTTTGCTGCGTTGCTTGAAAAAACAGTCGCAGCACCTCCCCCGGTCATTTTTCTACTTTTTCCTCTTACATGAAAAGGCTGACGTTTCCCAGAAGGGCTGCAGCTGGAATCTCATTTCTCCCTAATGCCTGAGAAACTGGGATGAGCTGAAATCCTGGCGTCCTGGCCCTCCTCGCACCCCTCCCCCCAGCCTCTCATTCCCTGCCCCGCTGGTGACCTTGCCCAACTAGCACACTGGTTAAGTCCCTTTGCCCTCAAGGTTCCTTGGCCGCTGCCCCCTCTCACCCTGCCTTCCCCCCTCAGTCCCCTCCTCCCTGTCCTTGGTTACTTTCCTCCGCTTCCCCCCACCCCTTCCTTCTTTCCCACTTTGGACATTATAGGTGTTCAGGGTCTATGGCTACTGTTCACCTCGCACGGGGGTTGGATGTGTCTGTGTTTGCAATGCCCACCTAGGAGGCCACAGGTCTGGCCAGACAAGACCCTTGCTCTGTGGACCAGCAGCACTGGCGTCACCTGGAAACCACAGGCTGGCATGAGCTGGTTGGACCTGATTACCTTCCTCCTGACTGTGGGAGAGGGGTGAGTCTGAGCCCAGCCCGGGAGCAGCGCAGGACACCAGGCAGGGGCGGAGAGCTTAGGTCCTGCTCCTCACAGACTCTCAGGAACCACCCAGTCTGTCTCCAGCCTCCGGTCTGGGGTTGCAGGGCGGATCCTGGGGAGAGTGGGTGTCTCCCGGGAACCCCTAGCAGGCCGCTCCCAGCCCCCGTGCTGGACTCCAAGCCCCTCATCTGACAGGAGGAGACAGCACCCATCGGGGGACGTCACACACTATCTCTGGAGGGTCAGTTAACTGGGATGTAAACGGCACCCCTACCAGGAGGTAAGTGGCCTAGAGACCCCCTCAATACACCTCGTGGGGTCTCCCCACTTTCTCTCGAGTGGCAGATTAACCACAGCCGGAAGCCCCCTGCACCTCCTCCAGCGCAAATGAAGGCGGTCTCATCTCCCTCCCTGGGGTCAGGGCTGGGCTTGGCGGTCACTTGACCCAAGGAGACGTGGAGTCACGTTCCGGGGCTTGACGCTTGATCACCAGGGGGCTCCAGCTTGGCTTCCCGGACACCTGCTCTTGTTACCCCAGCTGCTGTGTTGTGAGAGGCCCCGAGAGAATAGGAACCGAGACATGGGGCCAGTACCCCAGGCCAAGTTGCCAGCCCCGAGGGCACAGACTCGCTCTGATAAGCCATCCTGGAAGTGGCTTCAGCTGCCTGGCCAATGGCACATGCAGCAGGCGAGCCCTCTCTGTTGAGCCCTGCAAAGCTGCAGACTCATGGGCAAAACACAAGACTGGTGATTTTGAGCCACCAAGTATTGGGGGTGGTTTGTTATGTAGCAACAGAAAACTGGAACACCCCTGAATCCGGACTGTCAGCAAACGCTGTCAGCTCTGCCTTCTAAATATACCCGAGTCAGCCTTCCTCAGCGCTCGCTGGGATGACTGCAACAGCCTTTAGTGACTTTCCCTGCCTCTGACCCCTTGCCCCCTACATTCTGTTCTCCTGCTAAAACCGAAGTCAGATCCCACCCTCTGCTCAGACCTCCATGGGTTCCCAGGTCTCAGAGCGGAAGGCAGCGTCCTTTCTGTGGTCCATGGAGCCTGGCGGGATCTGAGGCCGCTCACCTCCCTGCCCTCGCCTCCTCCTGATCTCCCCTGGGCCCCCTCCGCTCTGCCACTGGTCCTCTGGTGAGTTCTGGACCATCCCAACTCCACTGCTGCCTCAGGGCCTTTGCACTTACTGCCTGTTGAGTCTGAAGCTCGCTGCTTGCAGATCCCCTCCTGGCTACTCCCTCATGTGGTTCAGGCCCTAGTCAAGTCTTTTCAGAAGGGCTTTCCTGACCCCACCACAGAGCAGCTCTGCTGTCCCTCTCCCACCCCCATCCTGCTGGACCTTTCTCCACAGCACTGAGCACTGACACTCTATGTTTATTATCTCTCTCCCCAACTAGAGACAATATCTTTACCACACTATTCTTTTTTCTTTTTTTCTGTTTAGGGCCGCACCTGTGGCATATGGAAGACCCTGGGCCAGGGGTTAAATTGGAGTTGCAGCTGCAGGCCTATGCCGCAGTCACAGCAACTCAGGATCCTTAACCCACTAAGCGAGGCCAGGGATCAAACCCACGTCCTCATGGATACTAGCCAGGTTCTTAACCCATGAGCCACAGCGGGAACTCCAATATACACTTTTTTTTAATTTGTATTTATTTAAAAAATTTATTTATTTTGTCTCTTTAAGGCTGCACCTGCAGCATATGGAAGTTCCCAGGCCAGGGGTTGAATTGGAGCTGCAGCTGCCGGTCTACGCCACAGCCACAGCCACACCAGATCTGAGGCTGTGTCTGTGATCTCAGCTCATGGCAATGCCGGATCCATAACCCACTGAGCAATGCCAGGGATTGAACCCTCACCCTCATGGATACTAGTCATGTTCTTAACCCACTGAGCCACAGTGGGAACTCCAACATACACTTCCCTTTTTTTTTTTTTTGCTTCTTAGGGCTACACCCATGGCATATGGAGGTCCCCAGGCTAGGGGTCTAATTGTAGCTAAAGCTGCCAGCCTGCACCACAGCCACAGCAACGCCAGATCCAATCCGCATCTGCGACCTACACCACAGCTCACAGCAACGCTGGATCCCTAACACACTGAGCGAGGCCAGGGATTGAACCCACAACCTCATGGCTCCTTGTCAGATTCATTTCCACTGCGCTGCTACAGGGCATACATACACTTCTTTTTTTGTCTTTTCTAGGGCTGCACCCGCGGCATATGGAGGTTCCCAGGCTAGGGGTCTAATTGGAGCTGTAGCCTCTGGCCGACGCCACAGCCACAGCAACACGGGATCCAAGCCGCGTCTGCCACCTACACCAAAGCTCACGGCAACACCGGATCCTTAACCCACTGAGCCATGCCAGGGATCGATCCACAACCTCATGGTTACTAGTCGGATTTATTAACCACTGAGCCACGACGGGAACTCCCATACACTCCTTGAGAGCAGAGATTTGTGCCTGTTTGCTCGAATCCCCAGCACCCATTTTAGTGTCTGGTGTGCCGAGTGCTCAGTTCACGTGCATGGAGGGGAGGAAGGTGGGAGGGCTGGCCTGGGCTGGGGGGGAGCCCTGTAAGGCTTTGGGAGAGCCCTCCTGCCTTGCTCCTGGGAACTGCACTTCCCAGGGCCCTTTGCCATGGGCTTCCGGCTCTGGTTAGAGGGCGAGGAGGGAGCAGCTGCTGGCCAGTGGGCCTCCAGCCTCTTCAGCACCTGCCGTCCCCTTCAATGTCACCCCTCGGCCGCCCCCTTCTCCAGGAGTCTGCTCTGGTGGCCATGTGAGACTTCACAAGGCAGGAAGGCTGGTCCCCGGGAGCCTGCCTCAGGGCTCTCCTGGCCATAGGTGGCCCTGAATGTGCTCATCTGGCTCAGCGCCCCCCTCCTGGCCTCTCCTACCGTGTGGCATTCACTTTCTTCATCCCCAGGCTTTTAACATCTGGTCCCCGCAAGGCTGATGCTCTTACCTGGTGACAGTGCCAGGCCTGTCACTACTTTAAAAGGCCTCACTTTTAAGAGAGAGCCCCAAGCCCTCCTCCCCAGAGTGTCCGATATCCTCCCAGCTGCGGCAGCGGAACCTGCTTCCAGCCACTTTTATTTAGGCTTCAGAAGGAGGATGGTGGCCACCGGCAGAAGAGGTCTGCAGGGCCCTGGAAGCAAACCTTAGCCCTGAGTCCCTAAAAATAGTTTTCTGTTTGGCTCCAGAAGCTGGTTCGGCTCTTCATCTGCCTGCAGGAGGCCTTGCGAGGGCCTAGATCCTGAAGTTATGTCATGAAAAGCTGATGCGGGAGGGGCCACAGGCTGCCCAGATCCAGTCCCCTCCTCTCCCCCGCCCCCAGTGCCTCAAAGCCAAGACTGTTCATTGGAAAGGTAACCATCATGTAGGTACCATGCAAGGGAAACTGCTGCTCATTACACCAGGATAAGCCGTTGATTGTTAGACACATCCAGGTTCAGGGATATTAAAATGTGAGAACAAATGTGCATCTCGGATGAGATACAGCCCTAATCTGGATGGAGCCTGGGTGGGGCTCCTTCCTCCTCAAGTTCCTGGTCTGGCTCGAACACGGGGCTCCTCCAGCTGGGGCTGTATGTGAGAGGAGACGTGATGGAGGTGCTAGAACATGGGACGGGGAGGTGGGGGGTGCGGCCAGCAGAGGGTGGGAAGCAATCTGCTGCCCACAGAGCCTGCTGAATGGTTGTCACAAGCCCACGTCACTGCCTTGTGAGGCCGGAGCAACACCGGTGGCCTTGGCCCCTGTCCCTCTGACCTGAGTCACGGTGGACTAGCAGGTGGGAGGGCACTGTCCCCACCACTCCCGGGATTACTCAGCCCCCGTGTTCAGCGGAGAGGATCTTGGCCCCAGGAGGGGAGGGCGCCGGGGGAGCCTGGTCCTCTGCTTTCTGACAGGGAGATGGAAGCCTGCAACCTAGAGCTGTGTGCCTAGTCCAGGGAGATGGGGTGACATGTGGGCACCGGGGCAGGAGGGACTGGAGTGAAGCCTGCAACAGGAAGCGGACTTTGCAGACTGTGGAGGCCACCGCGGTGCCACCCGCACCCCCTGCAAGTGCCGGTTCTCCCAGCGGTGGGCTGGGGGCTGGCAGCTGACAGCTCCGGTGAGGCCTCCTCCTTGTGTGTGTTCTCGGCCGAGGGGACCCTCCTCCCTCAGGGTCACCCATTTTCTGGAGGCAGCCCACGTCCAGAGACTGGTCAAGAGACAGAATAAAGGACAGTCCCCCAGCTCACGCAGGACCGCCTGCAGGGCCGTGCCCTCCCCCAGTTCCCAGGAGTGGCTGAGGGCGTTGTGACCGCATCGCAGCCCAGCTCCCCACTCTGCCAGATCTGGCCTCCTTCACCCTCGCTGGTGCTGCTCCCAGGAAACCTACACACAAATCCCAGCAGAGTCGGCTTCACAGGCCCCTGACCTGACACAGAGATTTGGAGGGTCCCAGAGAGTTCCACTTCGAGGCTGGGGGTGACCCAGACACCCCCCAGAGACTCCTCCAAACCCTGGGGGTCCTCTGGGCAGGGGGATGCTCCTGGGGACTCCCTGAGAGCCTCTCCGGCTCCGCCCCATCCCCCCACGACCTCCCTGAAGGAGAAGCAGCAGATGCATTGACCACGGCAGGGACAGAGGGGCTCAGGGACACCGGGCAGGTGATATGGCTGCCGGTGGGGCTGCGGGGGTGCTGAGTGTGGCTGGGGTAGTGCAGGCCCCCCACCTATGTGCGCAACGGAGCACATGTGTAGTTATGCTGCAAGCCACAAAGGAAGTCTGTAACAGAGCACGTGTGAACTGTGTACAGAGCCCAGCTGGCCAGTGTACAGGGCCGTATGTGACCGCATACCTGGGTACATGTATGTAAACGCACATGTGCATATACGTGTGTGCTTACGCCTGGCACATGAGCTTGTGGTTAGAAGCGTGTCTGGCTGAATCTGTGCAAGTAGGCGTGTGTGTGTGCAAACAGGCCCGCACGTCTGTCAGCGTGCCCGTGTGTGGGAACAGACAACTCAGGGAGGCCACTCGTTGTGTGTGTCATCTCGCTCACCAGCCCCTGGCTCTCCCTTGCCTCAGATCCTCTGCCTAAGCTGTCCCGAGACCAGCTACTTCCCCTCACATCTCAGGCTCCTCCGGGAAGCCTTCCTTGTGAAGCCAGCAGAAGTACAGGCTACCCTGTCTTGCTGTGGGCTGTCCTCACCAAAACGATTTAGTTGCAGGCTTGCTGTCTCTCTCTGCCTGTGTCCCCCTCAGAAAGGGCGCCTGCTGAGGGCAGGGCTGTGCCTCCAACAACAGACTGGGAGGCTCCCAACCATGGGAACTGCCTCTCTCATCAGGCCAGGATCTCCCCAAAGATGCAGCCCAATTCCGTCTCCCAGGAGGAACTTGGGAAGCCTCCCTGAGGATTTCCCACTGGGGCACAGTGAGTTAAGGATCTCATGTTGCCACAGCTGTGGCTTGGATTCAGTCCTTCTGGGAACTTCTGTATACCATGGGTGCAGCCAAAGAAAAAAAAGAAAAGAAAGAAAGGGAAAAAAGCTTCACCGATAATACCCCAAGAGAAGACAGAGGGCTGGAGACCACAGCCCAGTGCCAAGCCCAGCCGCTTCCAGGACGACCTGGCTGGGATGACCTGGACGGGTGGTCCAGCAGAATGAGCTGTGGGTCAGGCGCTGGGACATCTGAGTTCCAATCTTGACTCAGTGTGACTTAGGCAAACAGTTGCCTTCTGGGGTCCAGGTACCTCATTTGGAGTGTGAGAGGTTGGGCAGCTGGCCCCAGAGCACCTCAAGGCCCTGCCCCTTGCCATCGCAGCTCTGGTGACATCTGGTCCCCCTGTTATGTCCCCTGACCCTTCCCCATCCCCATTTTAAGCATGTCAGTTGACTGGCTGCCAGCGGCACCCTCCCCCTCAGCCACGTGGAGGGAACGAGGCGGGTCGTGGGCCATGTGTCCTGGGTTATTACATTGAATAAGCTGACAAAAGCCATCAGAAGATATATTGTTTAACAGGAGATTAAAAACCAACGAAAGCAGCTGGGGTTCTGACCCTGAGTCTCTGCGCTTTTAATTTCTTTGGCCACTCAAATCACAGCATTCTAAAATGATAAAAAGTAGCTGTGTTTGCTCAAGGGTTTCATCATTAATTGATTTGGCTGAAGTTTTCCGATAAGCCACATCTTTTGGAACATGCTTCTCATTTGAAGCCTCTAGACTCAGTGAGAAGGGGAGGGTCAGGACCCCTGGGGGCAGGGGTGGGCGTGGAGCGTCACCTGGGCCAGGGCCTCCTCACAGCTCAGTGGGCCCAGGTCCTGCGCAGAGGCCCAGCACCAGGAGCAGCCTTCTTCCCGTCCTCTGTCTCCAGGGCCAGAGCCTGTGGGTCCCGCCCTGGGCTGGCCAGAGTCTGGCAAGTACATGGAGGAAGGCTGGCAACCCTGAGCTGTGGGGCAGGCTTCTGGTCCAGCCTCTTCCCCCAAGTCGGCGCAATTCGGTGGAGATCTGAGGCCCCACTCAGGCCCCACTTCCCTAAAGACCCTCCCCTCCCCTGTCCCTCCATGCCCCACCTCCACCGAGACCCTTTCTTGGGAGGGGCCAGCACTGACCTGTTTCCCGCAGCGCTCCAGGCCAGGCCTGTCTGCTGGTAGCAAGTCAGGACTTTTGGGTCCTTTGAAACCTTCGTGGAAGAGAAATGTTTGTAAGATTAAACAATGACACTAAGTGTTGGAGCTCTCTGGTGGCCTAGTGGTTAAGGAATCGGTGTTGTCACTGCTGTGGCTCGGGCTTCATCCTGGAACTGGGAACTTCTGTATGTCGTGGGTGCAGCAAAAAACAAAAACAAGAAAACGATGATAGCGTTAAATTTTTTTCTTTCCTTTTTTTGTCTTTTTGACTTATCTAGGGCCGCACCCGCGGCATCTGGAGGTTCCCAGGCTAGGGGTCTAACAGGAGCTGTAGCTGCCGGCCTTCACCACAGACACAGCAATGCGGGATCGAGCCGCGTCTGCAACCTATACCACAGCTCACAGCAACGCCGGATCCTTAATCCACTGAGCAAGGCCAGGAATTGAACACGCAACCTCATGGTTCCTAGTCGGATTCGTTAACCACTGCGACATGACAGGTACTCCGAAATTTCTGATGATACACAGTAACATATATACCTATTACAGAAAACTTGAAAAATGCAGACAAGCCTTACATGTTAGCGAGAGCTCTTTGGGGGGGGGGGGTGCACGTACTGGCGCCAATCTGTCCGTGCCGAGAGGGTCGCTGCGTTAGTGCGTGGCGTTAGACATGTCTGACAGGCCTCTCTTTACGCTTCTTTTCTCCTCCACATGAGCCTTCAAGAGTCTGGTAGGCCCCTCCTCACCTCACCACTTCTTTTCTCCTCTGCGTGAGCCTTCAAGGTCCCACACTCCTCGTCTGGCGGAGGCTTCGCGTCCTCACAGCTGCTAGGTGGCGCGAAGAGACAGGCGCTCTCCCCCGAGCTTCTGGGCTGGAAAGGCCAGAGAAGGGCTCTGATTGGCCTGGCTTGGGTCACATGACTAATGCCGGGCCAATCATGGTGTGGGATCAGGTGAAGACAGAGGGTGGGGCGAGGCCGCCTCTGCTAGTTAAGCGTCCTATTACTATAAAGCATATGCAAATCACTTGGTAAACCACTGCGAGCACTAGGGTGTAGGTCATGCTAATATATTCTCTGTTCAAAAGGCAGACACCTCAGTAGAACAAGCGAAGGCGTTATACAGAACAGAAAATGGAACCGGATGCGTCTGGACCTACGTGGACAGCACTATAAACTGGGAAGTGTGCATGAAAGCCACAGTGAGATAGTTTCCTACCCTCTGTATTGACAGAAATAAAAACGTCACTCCGTCATGGATGTGGGAAATGCGAATTCCACTCGCTCTTGGTACCACGACCCAGGAACACACTTAGCAGCCTTGTAAAGATTAAGCCCACAACCTCTCAGCAGCTACACCTGAGTTCCCTGAGACAGTCGTGTGTGTGTGTGTGTGTGTGTGTGTATTTGAACGAGCTTATGCGCAAGGAGATGTAAAGGTTGCAGCATCTTATGGGAAAAAATACTGTCAATACTTTCAGTGTTTACTAATCAGAGAAAGGATAAAAGTGTGGGATACTCAGAATTCTCGGCAGCAGTTAAAATTAATGTTACACATTGTTAAGATGGATTAAGTGCACATTGTTCTTTGGAGGGGAAAAGCAGGTTGCCGAGTCTAGTACTATTTATTAATGTGTAAAAACATGTACAAATATCATATATTACTTACGGATACATCCTTAGGTAGTAAAATCACGCATAGGAATGATACCAACAAAGGGAGCTGTATAAGAAACTAGGGAGGGGTACACAAAGGATTTCCACTGTATTGGAATCCTTACTTCTTTTAAAATGATCTAAAGCAAAATAAAAATAAAATGGAATCATTCTGTTTATATATATGTGTGTGTTTTGTGTCTATGTTTACATTTTTAAAATCCTGCTGTTCACTTAATATTTTATAATGAGCATGAAAACATGATTTTTAATGGCTGCATAATATTCCCCAAAGGGATGTGTCGTTTATGAAGTCGTATCCTGTGGTTACCTGTATAGGTTTTTTTCTATTTTTTTCCTACTGCAGTAACTGTCTTATACAAGTCATTTCCTTAGGGCAGAAAGCTGGGTCAAAGATTTGAGCTATTTTTAAGGTTCTTGATATTACTGGTGAGAGTGTTAGCCAGAACTCTGGGTTGCAAGTGACAGGCCAGGTTGAACTGACTTAAGTAGGAAGGAACATGTGTTGGCTTATGTTGCTGAAAACGCCCAGGAAGGAAGGAAGCTGAATCTGAGGGCTTTGCCTGCCTCCTAGTTCTCTCTCCATCCCTTGCCTCTGCTTTCTTCTGAATCAGCTTCACTGCAGGCAGGCCCCTTTGCGTGGCACAGGATCACCCCTAGCTTCTATAGTCTCCCAGCCTAGTTTCCTAGGGCTGCTGGGAGAAAGGACAACAAATATGGTAGTTTCAAAGAGCAGAAATGCAATCTTTCTGAAATCAAGGTGTTGGCAGGGCTCTGCTCCCTCCCTCTGGAGGCTCCAGGAAAGAATCCGTTCCTTGCTGCTTCACCTTCTGTTGACAATTGGCACTTCCTGGCTTATGGCTGCATCTCTCTGCGAGGCTTTCACATGGCCTTCTTCTCTCCACGTTTAATCTCCTCTCTCTATGTGTCTAATTTCTTTTATAAGGATACTTGTGATGGCATTTAAGGAACACCTGGATAATCTAGGCTAAGTTTTTCCTCTCAAGACCCTTCACTTAATCTTTTTTTTTCTTTTTTTTTTTTAGGGCTGCACCTATGGCATATGGGATTTCCCAGGCTAGGGGTCGAATCGGAGCTGCAGCTGTTGGCCTACACCACAGCCATGCTGGATCCTTAACCCACTGAATGAGGCCAGGGATTGAATCCACATCCTCTTGTAATCTGCTGAGCCGCAGCGGAAACTCCCCCTTCACTTAATCTTATCTTTTGGTGTCTTAGGTCATAGTCGCTCTTTTGGCATATAAGGTAATATTTACAGGTTCCGGGCATTGGGAAATAAATATCTTTGGGAGGGAGGCACCTTTTCAGCCCACCATGCTATCTTTACAGCTCAGGATCCCAGAGGACCTTCTCAGGCAGAATCCCAGTGGAGAGCTCTCACTGGCCAGCTGGACACCTACTCCGTCCTTGCTCGGGCCGTGTTTGGGGCCTCAGGTGGCCTCCTGCAGCAGATCTCATGTCAAAATGTTCATCTCTACTCTGTGGTAACCCCCACCCTGACCTTGGCTGTTACCCATTCAGCAGCGGCAGGATAGCTGCTTCTCAGGAAGGGATGACTCCGCATAAATAGAGACCAGCAGCCTCCACCTGGCTTTAGAGTTTGAAATCGCAGACTTCAAAGGGAAACAGGGAGTCCCACAGTGGCTCAGTGGTAACGAAGCCAGCTTGGATCAATGAGGAAGGGAAACGGGGAGTCCTGTGGCACCTCAGTGGTAACGAAGCCGGCTTAGATCTATGAGGATGGGGGTTCAATCTCTGGCTTCCATCAGTGGGTTAAGAATCTGGCATTGCTGTGAACTGTGGTGTAGTTCGCAGACGAGTCTTGGATCCTATGTGGCTGTGGTTGTGGTTTAGGCAGGCAGTTGCTGCTCTGATTTGACCCCTAGCCTGGAAACCTCCATATGCCACAAGTGTGGCCATAAAAAGCCAACCCTCCCCCCCAAACAACAACAATAACAACACACACACACACAAAAAAGGGGGGGGGACAGAAACTACTCCTGTGGTGGGACAACTCAGGAGATGGGGGCAGGTGGGTGACATGGAACAGGATCCCACTCTCCTCCCTCCCCCCACACACAGAGTCATCTGGACCAGGGCGTGGGGGAGAAGCAGGAGATCAAGCAGGGTATAGATGGCTTGCACCACCCACCTGTTCCTCCCCCCAAAAATGAGTCCTGAGGTCACACCTGAGTGACCTTCAGCATGGCTCACTCTGCTACCTGTTTGGGCTGCCCAGACTCCCAGGGCCAACTCCCTCCAATCTGATTGGCTTAGCTCATCTATTTCATCCAGGCCGGGAGTCAAGGTCAATGATTGCCTATGAGGAGACAGTCTTTGGCTCTGGTGCCCACCTGTGGTCTCAGCGGCCATGGCCAGGAGCTGAGTCACACGGATGGGGGGTGGGTGCCTCCCCTGGAGGCCTGGCCGGGGCTGCAGATGGGGGCGCAGCAGACACACCTAGTCTGGGAACGTGCGGCTTCCTTCACAGATGGCACACCTCTGTGCGTTAGGGGGCTTTGTGGTTCTGTCTCCTTACGGGTCCATGACACAGCCTCTGCTGTGTCACCTCCAGGATCTAGGAGTCTTGCCAGATGGAATGTTATTTGCTTTTGAATTTTTCCATCTTGTGGGAGACTATTGCTTTGTTTCAGAATTCCAGGTGCTCCAGTAGCAAATTTCAGAGCCTGGTTTCTGCAAATGCCAGGCATGTTTGGGGCTGTCACCAGCACTGTGCCTCAGTTTCCCAATTTGTAAGTGGATATACCTCTGGGGAGGTTCACGCAACACTCCTCAGCTTAAAAACGCTACAAAGCCCGAAGCAGACCCTGGAAATGTCAACCCGGGGAGGAATGGTGACCCCAGGCCCCTCTCCTGTCTCCCCACCAGGTCCCCAGCCCAGGTCCTCATTCCCCTCAGACCCAAGGTGGAGCCCTGCACCCGGGCAGGCACAGCCAGGTGCTGAGGGAGCCTTTCGCCTTGATGGATGGCCTGCTGGCTGGAGCCACAGTTCCAATTTGCTCCTCATTTGGACAGGTGCTTTACCCACAATTCAACTTGTCAGGGTCACAAATCACTCTGTGCAATCAGACCAAGGCGGGGGCAGGAAGGAGGCAGGAGCGCAGGGGCTCCCGGGAGAGGGGCCTCTGGTTGGGGTGCCCATGGTGGGAGCTTTGGCAAGCCCAGGCACCCCCAGTTCCAGATGACCCGCCTATCTTCAGTGCCACCTCGCAGGCCCATCCCATTTCCCCCCAGCTGTCCCCTTATCTCTGGAAATGAGAACAAGGAACCCTGCGCTTATGGTCCCACAGCCAAACTGTTCTTTGCCCAGCTCAACCGCACGGGCTCTCTGATGCTTCAAAATCTCCAGACCTCTCTGCTGCCTTCTGCCCCCTCCACATGTCAGAGCTTCTCCACCTCCAGGCCATCAGGAGAGTTAGGGCTATTCATTCATTCCCTCACCCATTCATCCTGAAAACACTGATGGAGCATTCGCTGTGGCACAATGGTGAGCAGCACCATGAGTCCTCAGTCCTTAGAGGCAGATGCTAATTGGATGGAGAGCACCGCTGAGGAGGTCATGGACCTGGTGGTCTGCCAGGTCACAGCCTCTCTCCACTCCTTTCCTTGAAAGCTCTGCTTCGGCTCACCTCCTCCAGGAAGCCTTCCCTGATTGCCCACCCATATGCCCCATTAATGGGCCCTACATGATGGGTCTCTGGATTCAAGACTTCTGCTGGTGGTGTCTTGTCTTTCTGTTAAGGCTCTGAGGGCAAAGACCTCCCCGATATGAGAATCTGCCCCCCAACCCCAAGCAGGGTCTGGACATCGGCAGTGCCTTCTCAGGACCCAGTTTGGGTGATTCCTCCTCCAGGAAGCCTTTCCTGGCAGGTGTCTCGAGCATGGAACCCCTCCTTTGGCCCCCACCACACCTGGGCTCAGAGGCCATTGGAGCCGCTCCCCGCTGTGGGTACCTCTGGACATCAGCTTTAGTCTGTGAATCTAAAGATCTCTCCTGCAGCTCTGCACCCGCCCCGGCCTCCCCCCTCCCTCCCCCGCCTCCGCTAATGATGATGTAGAGGCGGAGAGGGCGGGCTTTGATCTACGGCAGCTGCCTCCCTCCGTGATGGATGTCCCCGCCTCCCACATCACTTTCCCGGCCTGGTCAGTGTTCCTGGACTCATCTTGCCCAAGGAGCGGGTGCTGCCGTGCTTGGTATAAACTGAGAAGGTGACTCTCCCCGTGTCCCCGCCCAGCCAAGTCCTGGGGGCGGGGGCAGCAGGTGGTGAGGGAGTCAGGTCCCACTGACCTCAGGGCTGGGTGACCAGCCTGAGTGGCGTTCCAGGGCTGGTCCATCAGCTGACCTCTCTTAGAATGGGTGGAGGGGCCAGAACCTGCAGGGGTGAAGCAGAGAAAGGCATGAATGCCAGCAAGTTGCCCCAGCCCTGGGGGCCTGGGAGGCTGGGGGGCCATCACCCGTAGTGGGGGGGGGCAGAACATTCCTGTGACGAAAATCTGTAGACAGAGCGGGGCCACGGTCAACCACTCCCAAGCCTGAGCCTCTGCTTTAAACAAAAACCAAGTCGGGGACAACGGTTCTTTGGGGACAGGAACTAACTCCGGGATCCACAGCAGTGCGCTTTCCTGTTGAATTCCAGCAAGGGTGTTTCTGCCAGGCATTGATTTATGCTCCCAACCTTTCGGGCGCTCATGGCTCCTATAAAGGGAGCATTGCACATGTCACAGGCGGCTGCAGAGCTGATCTTGGGGGAGACGGCTCAGGAGTTCCCGTCATGGCTCAGTGGTAATGACCCAGACTATTATCCATGAGGACATGGGTTCGATCCCTGGCCTCGCTCAGTGGGTTAATGATCTGGCGTTGCCATGAGCTGTGGTGTAGGTTGCAGATGTGGCTTGGATCTGACATTGCTGTGGCTGTGACTGTACTATAGGCCGGCAGCTGCATCTCTGATTTGATCCCTAGCCTGGGAACTTGCATATGCCAAGGGTGCAACCCTAAAAATAAGTAAATAAAAATAAAAGGCTCTACTGCCTTCCTGAGGACTCAAGGTGATAATCATATCTTAGCGGAGACTCTTAAGAGATTCATGTTAAAGCAAAAGGGGAGTTTATTGGAAAAGGGCTGAGTGTCTCCCCCAACGCCACCCCCGGACAGGAGAGCAGCGTGAGGGCCAGGACCCAGGACGGAGCCATCCCCACGCCGTCCTTCATCCTTGCTTCTCTCTGCAGTCTGCTTCCTCTGTCTTCCTCTGCAGCCCATGCCTCAGCCCCTGAGTTCCCGTAGTCACATCCCCATTGGGGTCCTGACTGAGAGGCGCGCCCGTGGAGAGGGCCTGATCGGCTTGGCCAGCTAAGTGTCTGCTTCTGTCCAATCTCCTGGGGCCAGGGTCCCACAGGCCATGGCCCTTCTGTGGCAGGAGTGGCCCCCAGCTCCCGTGACACAGGGACAAGGGCTGAGCAGATGCCCGGGGGAATGTCCCGTAACACATCAGTGCTTGCAAGCAGGGTGCGTACTCAGTAAATGCAGCTGGTTCGATTGTGCAGATTCTGTGCCTCTGGCTGAGAAGGAAGCGGAGGTGAGCAATAACAAGGACTGCTGTCCATCTGGAAGGGCTGCACTCGCACCCCTCAAGCTTCCATGTGCAGAAAGTCACCCGGACATAGGCCATGGGAAATATTCCCTCCCCGCAAAAAGGATAATTCAGAATATATTCAAGAAAACTTGTTCGTCAAAGATATCATTGAGGAGCTGTGGTTTAGTGGGTTAAGGACTTGACGTTGTCTCTGTGAGGATGCAGGTTCGATCCCTGGTCTCGCTCAGTGGGTTAAGGATCTGGTGTTGCCATGAGCTGTGGTGTAGGTCACAGATGTGGCCCGGATCTGGTGTTGCTGTGGCTGTGGTATAGATTGGAGACGCAGGTCTGATTCGACCCCCAGCCCGGGCACATCCGTATGCCACAGGTGTGGCCCTAAAAAGAAAAACAAAAAAATCGTTAAGCATAAAAGGCATGACACCAAGCTGAAGCTAAAGGGGATATTTAAAATACATATATCCAGCAAAGGACTGGAATTCTGAATATACACAGAAATGCTATAAATTGATAAGGAAAAGACAGACAAGCTGATTAAAAATTTCGCAAAACATCTGAAAAGGCACTTCTCCAAAGGAGGATGCCCAAATGGCCAATAAACATAAGAAAATGTGCTCAACATCATTAGTCATCAGGGAAATGCGAGTTGAAGCATAAAACGATCCCACTGCACACCCACGAGCATGGCTCAGATGAGAAGAGACGTGTACCAACTGTCAGGGAGGACGGGGCCCAAGTCCAACTTGGTGCAGCTCCTTTGGAAAATCTTTCTCGTGTCTGTTGAACCTGCACACAAGCAAACCCCACGGTGCAATGTTCCACACGTAGATATGCAGCCTTCGGAAATGCACACAAATGTCCACAGAGATGCTCATAATAGAATTTTCATAGCAATCTTCCTTTAGTCTCCTAAGGCTAGAAACAAGCCGAAGCTCACTGACAGCAGAACGCAGACAAATTGGGAGACAATCCTTGGCTGGAATGCTACTCGCAGCAGTAAATAAACCTCCACTGCACTGAGCATTGTGAACGAACCTTGCCAACAACGAGGAGCAGGAAAACCCAGCCCTGAGTGTCTGTAGAATTCCATACACATGAAGTTCAAAAGCAGGGTCTAGGCCGGTAGAGGTCAGGGTGGAGGCACTCTCTGGGGAGGCTGGTGGGAAGGGGGCAGACGGGGGTGGGGGTGCTAATACTGTTCTGTTTATTGATCTGGGCAGATTAAATAGACATTCAGTTTGTGAGAACGTACTGAGTAGCTTACTTATGGCTTGTACGCTTGTCTGTTTCTGCATCCACTAATAACGTGTATGAAAAAAAACTTCGGAGGGCTTATGTGAAGTGCAGACTCCGATGAGCCATTTCTGGGGAGTCTGATTCTCCTTTCCCAGGAGGAGACCTGGGAACCCGAATTCCGGCCGACTCCCTGGGTGGTGCTGGTGCAGGCTGAGTCTGAGCAGAAGACTGGAAGCCTGGCTGGTCGGCCCTGGGTGGATGAAGTGAAGCTTGGCCCTTCTTGGCAGTCTGCCTGGCTGGCTGAGGTGCTGGGGGAAAGTTCCAGGGTATGAGCAGAAGAAGGGGAGGTGCAAGGAGCCCGGAGAGCCTGAAAACACCAGGGAGCCGCTCTGGGTAAAAAGACAGTGACTCTCAGGATGGGGCCCAGGTCCCTGGGGGGCTCTATCTCAGGAATGCAGCTCTCTGGGGCTCTGTATGCCTCGTGCAACTGAGGAGGCAAATATTTCACTGCCTCAGATGTGGGGTCTAGTTTGAGTTCCAGTTCTGGTCCCATTGGAGTAACTGTGGGGCCTTGGGCCAGGCTCCTGCCCTCGCTGGGCCTTAGGTTGTGCACCCATAAAACAAAGGGTGGGACCGTGTCTCCCTCCCTGTTCACCGGGCCACCTCCACCTGAGAACCCCCTCCCTGGTGCCTCTTGGAGGACCCTGCTGCTGACAGCGCTGGCCAGGGATGCTCAGGGTCAGGTTCACGTCTGTGTCCTCCCCAGCCCCACCCTTTCAGCCGACCCTGTGCTCCAGGGTTGGGGCACGGTTGGGCTCATCCATCTTTGTCCCCAGCTCCTTACACCATGGCAGGAACAGTAAATGTTGGAGTGAAATCTCTCCGGGCCTCCTGCCCTGACAAGCCGAGTTCTGGCACCTTCAATTCTGGGACTGGTTCAAGGACACACGGGTCCCCAGGGGAAAGAGGATCCACCAGGCCGCCCCACTGCCAGCTGCCCTCTGGTGTGACTTGACTTCTAGAGGATTAGGGGATCCAAGGAGGCTCCCCGCCCAGAGCCGGGCAGGCAGGCAGGCACACGCAGGGGTGGTTCTGGCCACTTCTGCTGAGTTATTAACTCCTGGCTTGGGCAGGGCAGCCATGGCCCTGGGCGCCCCTTGGAGCCAATGGGGCAGCCACGCTAATTGAAGGCTTAATTAATTTTCCCAGTGGAGGCTGCAGCCGGTGCCTTCTCTCTGCCATCTGGCTCTTTGTCTACTCCTGGTGGTATCACCCTCTGCCTGCCCGGAGGACATTGACACCCCCACCCCCCACCCCATCTGGGCCCTGAGCACAGCCTGGGTCTCACTCAGGGGCTCCTTCCTCTGTCCTGCCTCCTGCACCCCGGGGTTGGCCTCCAGGGTGGCTCCAAGCTTGGGGCATTCCCGCACAGACCCAGGGCCTTGCCAGTGACATCTGAGTGCTCTGCCCAGGATTCCAGGGGCCCCCTGAGGCTGCAGGGTATCAATCGCCACACCCCAGCTTGTGTGAACAAGGCAGCCCTCGGGCCAGATTCCAGACTGGAGTGTATCATCAGGGGTTGTCCCCGTGGTGGGTTGTCAATATCTGGTCTAGGGTGCTGGTCATCCCTGCACCTTCTAGACTGCCTGCTATCCCCACCCCCACCCAGAACCTCAGGGTCCTGGTGTCAGGTTCAACTCTGCTGCTCAGGCTGTGTGACCTTAGTCAAGTCACCTAACCTCTCTGAACCTCATGCCATCCACCCCAGGGCAGGGATAGAGATGGACCCGGGCTCCCAACATGTGCGTGCTTGGTGGGGCAATGCCCACCATTCTGGACCCTTCCCTGGACCCTAAGGTGAGGGAGGAGAGCCAGCTGGGTGCCCACTCCTTCCTCCCCAGCACCTGGCAGCTAATAACAAGCGTGTGGTATTCGGACCCGCTGAGCCACGGCAGAGCCTGTCAACCTCTTAAAGCCACTCTTGGGGCAGGTCCTGGGACCCCTCTGACAGCCAGGACAGGCAGAGGGCCTTCCTTTCTGGCCTTGATTCCAAGGTCTGGGGTGCGTCACGCTACCCCATTCCCTGTTCCCCCTTCTGCGCGAGGCTGTTGACCTGCCCCCAGCTGGCGGGACTGGGTGTGCAGGCCGAGGCAGGGTCAGCTCCCCCTTCCTTGTCTGGAAGCTCCTGAACAATGGTGTTCCAGCTGCTGGGTGTTTTGATAATGTCACTAAGAACAGTAGCTCTGAGTCCACTCTCCGGGCCAGCACCCTCCCCGCTGCAACATCAGGATCCAGATGCCTCCCTGAGGTGCCCCCCTGGATGGAGACAGAACAGGCAAGGCCCCGTCCCTCCGCCTTGGAGCTCGCGATGGCTGGTGCCCCGGGTGCCCAGCAACCTGCGGCCAAGAACCCTGGCAGGGAGTGGAACTCCCAGGGACCCGGTGCGGCCTCCCGCCCGGTGCTCTGTCTGCGGGCCCCTGCCAGCCCCGTCCATGTGGGACCTCCTTCTGCCTCCGAGACTGGACCTGATAGTCTGAAATAGGCTCTCCCTTGCCCGGAAGCTATGGCCGCCAAGCCTTCCACAAAGAGCCCTCAAACATGGAGGCGAATGTGTGGTGGTGCAGCCTGAGGGCTCTGGGGTCAGACTGGCTGGGTGTGGCCCCTGCACCGCTCTCATCTGTAAAATGGGAGGGAATAAGAGAGCCAGCCTGTGGGAGCTGTTGTCAGGGCTCCAGGTGAAAGCGCAGGTAAGGGGAGCGCAGGGCACTGTCCTTTTCAGTTCTGATTTTTTAGCAGTCCCGAGCGTGTGGAAGAACAGCACAGAATTTGAAGTCAGACCAATCTGGGTTCCCTTGGCGCTAATTATCCACTTTTCCAACTTCCTTCCCTCTGCTACCCTTGACCCCTGGCCCAGAATCTGAACCTAGCCTCACCTGATCTTCTTTTGCCACCAGGCCTCCACCCAAGTGTCTGCCTGGTCCCTGCACCCTGCCATCCTTGTCACTCTTGGCTGCCCCGCCCCGATGGTGGCTGCCTGCCAGCAACCCCCTTAAGCCTGAATGCCCTCTGTCCCCAGGCCGGTCTCCCGGGGCTTCTCTGAAATCACAAGAGGTAACAGCGGGAAAGGTCTTTGCAGACTACAGCAGGCTCTGGACATGTGCGAGGTTAAGGTGCTGCCTGCATTTGACACGAGGAGCCAAGGGGAGACGCCTGTGGTCCCCGCAGAGCCCAGCCAAAGCAGAGTGTCCTTGGTCCAGAGCGGCCTTCGGAGCCGGCCTGGAGGCTGCTCCCTGCCGGCGCTCTTGCCTCTCCATCCTAAATGCCATCTCCCCCCGTCTAAATGCCATTTCCCCTGTCTGGGCCCGAGCCACTGCCTACCGTCTGGGGCGGCTGGAAATTTCTCAAATGTCGCTTTGATTTATGGCTCTAGTTAATTCTCCAGGAGGCCCGCGAGATGCCCTGAGCTCTGGAGCCTCAATGGGATAAATCATTTAACAGGTGGTTAAATATTCTTTAAGGTCTGAGGAGCACAGGCAGGGTACAGGTGGGGAGGGGTGGTGGCAGGCGTGGGGGGACTTGGCAGATTTCTAACCGGAAACAGGGAAAACTCTGCCGTCATTTCAGAACCCACGGGAGCAATGTGTACTAAGCCGTGGCTGATGGCAGCACCCGTGGACCCTAGAGGCTGGGGCACCCAGGCGTTGGAGGCTGTGCGGAGCCGGGCAGGGGGCAGAGGTGGCCAGCCGTGTGCTCCAGGCATACCTATCAAGAAGTACCTATTGGGAAGTACCCACAGACGCCAGAAGCTTCCATCTGGGAGCGAGAACCCCAGGACCACCACTCAGGGCCCGATACCCAGGGAGCCGTGTGCATGACGTGGAAGAGAGCGGGCGGTGGGAGGCCCGGCGCAATCTGGGCAGTGTGTGCCCTGCCTGGTGGCATCTGAATATGCGGTTCCACCACGACAGCCAAACAAAACGGAGCAGGCTGTCCCTGGGAGACCCCCAAACTCTGCAGTCCCCCTACCGCACATCTGCAGGGGGCTTCATGGTTTCAGAGCACATTCCCGTTCTTGATAAGATCTGACCCTCTCAACAGGCTCCAAGGTCAGCAGGGCAAGGGCCGTGACCCCGTGTACAAAGGAGTGGACGAGCCCAGAGAGGCTAAAATCCTGCCTGGGGCGGCACAGCTGGCTAGAAGTTAAAGGGAATCTGGGCCGGGAGTGGGGAGGATGCAGCTGGCCCAGAGGGGAGAGGGAGGCAGGAAGGGGCCCCAGAGGTCCCCCGGCCCAGAGCACGCATTGTCCAGATGAGGAGACTGAGGTCCTGAGAAGGGCAGAGACTGGCCCAAGGGAAGGCCGGTGGTGGGGATGGGGCTGAGGTCCCAGGCAGGCTGGGGTGTGGATGTCCGCCCCTCTGCCTCCCAGCTACACCCTCCCTCCGGACCTCAGTGTCCTGGAAATGACAGCTGCTAGTAGAATCCAGGGAGGTGGTGAAACTGGAAGTGGCAGTAGCCTGGGTGGGAGGGAAGGGGGGCTGGGAGACCCTCCCCAGGAGCGCCTCCCCTCCCCATCGGCCCCCCCAGCCCCCAGGCTGGCTGGATCCTGTGTCGAGTCTCCCTCCCGGCCCCCCACCTCCATCTGTCCAAAGCAGCCCCCGGGCCAGGGCCAGGCTGGAGGGAGGCGTTGCTTTGTGCTGTGTGGGGAAGGTTCCTCTGGGGTGAGGGCTGAGCCGGGATGGAGCCGGGAACAGGACAGTCCTGGGCTTCAGACGCTCCCAAGATGCTGCTGATACTGTTGTGCCAAGTGGGAGCTCCACACAGCGGTATCTTAATCCGCTGTCCCTTCTGGCGGGGGCAGGGGTGCAAAGGAGGGAGCCGTGTGTGCTGGGCTCTGTTCTTGCCGGTAAGCAGCGTAACTGTGCTCCTGGCCCATCGGCACAGCCCCTTCCCCACAAAAGCCCCTCCTGCCCTCATCCCCCGCCACGTTTCTCTGATCCAGCTCTCTGAATGGCAACTCCATCCCTCTGGCCAGATCCCATCTAAATAAAGATTGGTCTTCTCTCACACCCCGTGCCCAGCCTCCCAACCCGCCACCAGCCCCAACACCAGCTGAAATTGGGTCTCACCACCTGCACGGCTTCCCTCCTGGTCTGGCCGCTCCCTGTCTCTTGGGAAGCACCGTCACAGCCTGGCCTCGCTGCTGCCACCTTGCCCCACATGGACATGGCAGCAGAGCCATTTTGCCAAACCCAAGTCAGACTAGACCGAGCCACTCTTCTGTTCTAACCCCTGCAAGAGGTCCCCTCGTTACTCAAAGTCCCCCTGCCTCCATGGCCACTGTGTCTCCTCCCCTGCCTCCCTGCTCCCCCAACCCCCGATCGCTGGCTCTGGTCCAGCCACACCCATCCCACCCCACCCCTGCCTCTGATAGTGCTGGTGTCTCTCTCTGGAATCTTCTCCCCCAGGGTCCCCTGGCTGGGTGCCTTCAAGTCACCTTCTCGGGAGGCCCTCCCTGCACTCCGGGTCACTCCACCTCCATCCCCAGCTCACCTGTTTTGTGTCCCCGGTGCGGATCACCCTCTTGCACCTGTGCTTGCTCCTTGTCCACGTCTCACCCGAGGCTCCAGGAGGGCAGGGTGACCAAGTCACTCCCCTTGCTGAGATGACACACCCCTGGCTGTCCCAGCTCTAGACCAGCCTGGCGCAGAGGAGGGTTCCCGGCACGCACGTGCCTGGCTGACTGCACGGCTCTCTCCAGGTTCACTGCAGTCGCTCCGAGGGGGTTAATGTTTAGAGCGGGCTCATCGTGTGGCAGATGTTGTGTGTGGTGGTGGTGGTGGGGGTCCCAGAAGCAGGGAGGAAAATGCAGCCCCAGCCCTTCAGGAGCTGCACCCTGCCCGGTGCATCTCGCATCTGGGGACTCCGGATGGCCTGGCAGGTCACAGGCCAGGGGAGTGGGGCCCGCCCCGGGGCTCGTGGAGGATGCAGAACCGCGAGGGCGTGAGACGGGGGTGTGGGCACACCTCTTGCATCTTCCTCGGGCTCAGATCAAGTTCCACATCCCTGTCCGCGTCTTTATTCTCTCCCACCTGCAGTGCTCCAGCATCCTCGCAGCCACCAGGCAACTCCCCTGAAATCAGCTACTCTATTCTCACGGCCGTCAGAGTCCCAAATGGGAAAGAGGGGGCTGAACGCGCTGCTCCCCTGGTTAGAGGGCCTCCACCGACCCCAGCACAGCCTCAGACTGGCAACCCGCTGGCCAAACACAGCCCAGAGCCGTGATTCGTCAGGACATCCCCGGCACTGGCCCGCCCTAGAAATTTAAATGTATTTGTTATGTTTTACAATCAGATCTCATGCGTGAATCTGGGTTCCTGGCTTTACTTGAAAAAGCAAAACCAGATGTGGCCCCAAATCTCCACAGGTGACGGTGCCGAGGGACTGAGTGGAGAAGGCTCCCGTTAGGGCCTGGGCTCCACAGATGGCCGCAGTCCTCACCACGCCCTATTGCCACTCGGCACAGCTGCGCTTTCTCTGCTCTCCTCACACGCATGCCCTGCTTCCCTCAGTTAGGTCTCATATGTGACTTCGGCATTTGGGTTTGTGATCCTCTGGCTGGAACACACAGCTCTTCTGGGACAGGCCCGTCCTCACGGCTCTGCTTTGCTGCCTGCTGCTCCGGGTTTTCTCCTTGATTCCAGTAATAAGGAATGGCTGGTGGCCTCCTACAGTCACAGCGGCCTTGTCCTTCTCTGAGCCTCTGCCATACCCTACTCGTCTTTTAAAGTTCAGCGTCTGCCTGGGTTGGGGGTGGGGGTTGGGTGGGGGTGGGGAGGAGCCCAAAGAGCAGCAGGAGGGAACTTTCTGGGCCATGGAAATGGTCTCCATCTCCACTGGGGTGGTGGTTACACAGATCTGTCCCTTTGTGAAGTTTGTGGAACTGGTCACTTAAATTGGGTGTGCTTCATCATTTATGGTCACAACCCCAGTCTCCAAGGTGACATGGATACTTGTAGGCACGCCGGTTCAGGGGTGCAGGAGGAGCGGGCAGCACCCCAGCTTGTCCCCTTCCTCTTGGACTTTGAATTAAGCGTCTCTAGGGTCAGACAAACCCGGATTCAGGTCCCAGTTCTGCCACTCACTAGGTGTGTGGCCTCATGCAGCGCAGAGGAGATGCTAATGATGGAACTTAGAGACACAGACGGGTGTGAGGCCTCGAGGCCTCACGCGGGTGGGGAAACTGGGGCGCAGGGTGGACGAGCACTGTGGCTGGGGCTGAGCTGGCGCAGGAGGTGGGTGCAAGCCCAGGCACCCTGACCCCAACTGGTGCCCGTGGCCCAACGGCTGGACGTGATCATCACCTGCCATTTGCATTAGGTTACCTCTCCCTCCTCTCCCCAGCTTGTGACCAGAATCATCTCCAGTCTCTAAGGTCATGATGACAGTTAGTGGGAAGCCTGCAAAGGCAAAATCTTCTCACTTTCCACAGAGTTTCTGCATGGAAAGCAGGCTGGGCCCCAGGGTGAGGTCTGTGGTGTATCGACAGGAGCTGGGCGGATTAGCCAGACGTCTCGGCCCGTTTACAGGCACAAGACAGGAAGGGGTGGGCGGTGGGCACGGCAGGTCGGCTCGCTGGGTCACCCGCCCCTTCTCTGCTCTGCTTTCCTTTTGCAAGGAGCGCCTGGAAAGTTACAAACTGCGTTTTCCCAGACGCCCCTGGGTTCCAGCTAAGATCAAGATGAGCTCACACGAGGCTGGATTGGAACCTAGTCAAAAGGGAGGGAGGGAGGGCCAGGCCTCTGAGGCTTCTG
The DNA here is from genome assembly GCA_004024745.2 of Catagonus wagneri. Classification (NCBI taxonomy): domain Eukaryota; kingdom Metazoa; phylum Chordata; class Mammalia; order Artiodactyla; family Tayassuidae; genus Catagonus; species Catagonus wagneri. The sequence continues at coordinate 6,799,479 of PVHT021183524.1, read as the reverse complement.
TGCCCTGTGTGCTGCCATTTGCCATGACTGTCCTGGCACCCACCTTGATGCCGGTGCTGCCAGGGCTTGTTGGATGCTGTGTTGTCACGGTGGCCCGGCTGTCTCCCATCAGAGGAGGTAACTCGAAGTCAAGACTTGGCTCAGAGTCTTGGAGCTCCCAACCCTTAAGTAACACAGATCTGGGGACATGGTGACGCTTGGAGCAGTTTAGCTGAAAACCCAGCGCCTGCGGGCAGTATCGCGCAGTGATAGCTCCCTTGACCCAAAGCCCCCTGACCCAAAGCCCCTCCGGGATCGAAACGATGACTCAGGGCTCCTGAGAGGAGATCCCCGGCTCTCATAAAGCCACCAACAACTGAAGACTCCCCAAGGCCACGGGCTGCCTCAAGACAGCCGGGGACTGGCACGTGCCTGGAGGCCGCAGCTTTGTGGCCAGAGGACTGTGGGCAAGCTCCGAAGGAAGGAAGACCCCCCGCTTCAGCCTGCCTCCCCTCCTCGCTCTCCTGTCCCTCCTGATGGCCACTGGGTGCAGAGTCTCAGAGGCTGTCCACTGGGGGCTGGTACTTAGTAATGGGGGGGAGGGGCGCGAGGATCTGCAGATGCTGGTGTTTGTTTTAATGCTTTCTCGACACGCAGCCCATCCCAAGCATATAATTTTCATTATGTGATATCAACATTTAGCTTCAGCAATGGAAATGTCAACTTTAATTATTTTCAAAGAGTCTTGATGGCTCTGGGAATAAATCAATATAAATAATGTTTTCATAAACTCTGAATCATGCACCTAATAGCTTTATATCTATAATTTTAATATTCAAAACAATTTTTCTTTGTGTCTTAGCAATTAATAATCGCCAACTGCTCATTTTTTGGTTCCCCATTGCTGTCAACGCAGAGCCGGGGGCTGGGGTTGACATATTGGCACAGGGGCCATGTCCTCAAGCCTCAGCCAGTTCCCAGCCCTACTGTCCAAATAGTCAGGCTCAGTGTAAAGTCTTTTCCCAGAAAACCAACCCCTTTCCTCTAAGCCCCTTTTGTTTACTCACCCCGCTGGCCCACCGTCCCCAAGAGGTCTGTCTGGCCATCACGCCTGGTGGGGATGTGTCCCCTGTCTGCACACAGGTGCCACTCACGGGTCCCCTATGGCTCCTGGGCTGACCAGGGAGCAGGTGGGGCAGGGCTGCGAGCTCGGGACTTGTCCAAGGTGTGCCACCACCAGCTGTGTGACTCTGGACAGCTGACAGGTGGCAGTGCCAAGGGGTCATCTATCAGGCAGTGTTCTTATTTGTGGGTCGCGGAGAATGACACTGGTGGATGTGAGCAGAAAGGGATTTATTAAAGGACACCAGGAAGCTGAGACTCCACGAGGACGTTGACACGGAGCAGCATCCGAAATTCAGCTGCGGAGCCGGCTCAGAGGGATGGCACGGTTCCGCTGGGGGCCCAGCCCCTGCAGTGTGCGCAGCGGTCAGGCCTGGATGCCAGGGAGCTGCTGGGTGCTCCTGGAAGAACAGCTGGCCTTGGAAACCAGGATGGCCAGGCCACCGCTGTCACCAGAATGGAGGCTTTTCCTGCCCCAGCCTCCCACTCAAGGCCTGGGGGGCCGTGGGTCTCGGGTGGGCCCTGGCTCGTACCACAGCCATGCTGCAAAGGAGTACGGAAAAGTGAGGATCAGGTCTGTTGCATTTCTGTAAAAGACGACAGGCTTTGCGCTTGATCGGGGGAGTGGGGCCCCGGGCATAGGGAGGGGGTTCAGAGGCTGGGCAGCCGGGAAGTCGGAAAACCACCCCCTGCGCGCAAAGGCGGAAGCCCCCTCATGGCTGTTTAGTCTGACGCTGTCATTTTCTCAGGGAAGAGCTACATGCATGTAGCGGCGGGGGCCTTCCCCCCCGTCTGATTCCTGCTCTGAGCTTCCCATTACGGCTTACCTTCAGGGAGATGCGCTGGTGGGTCCCACGTGAGGCTCTGGTCCTCGTGACAGTTGTATTTCTCTGCCTTCCCGGACACCCTCCTCCGTGGAAGGCACCTGAAAGGGGCTGCAGGGGTGAGGTGGGAGGGGAGATCGGGTCCCAGGCCGGGAGCCAGGGCCCTCCAACCTCATCGACCCCTCATTCCTGTGCTGGGGGACCCCTCCAGAAGAATGCTGCCAGCCCTCGGCCCCACACCACCGCTCCGCCCGTCTCCACCGCCGCCCCCGCTTTCAAGCCTGTACAGCGCTCTGCTCCTCCACCCCCTGCCCGAGTGACACCAAGGTTCTGGAACCCTTTTCCCCTCCCCAAGAGGGGTCCATGGTCCCCGGGGTCCTCCCGTGAAGGTCCTGGGTGCTTCAGCCCGGGATCTGTGCTGATTTAGCTCCACCCCACGGCTGGGCAGAACCCGCTATGGGCACCCAACTGGCGCGCCCTCCCTGCGCGGAGCTGAGCTTGGGGGTCTGGGGCCTGGCTGGCTCTTGTCGGCTACAGGGGCCACAGACCAGGTTCTGGCCCCAGGCCCAGACCTGAGCCCCCTCCTCTGGCCCTTCTCTCCGGCCTCCACTTCCCTCTCCAGTCTCACCCCAAGTCCTAAGGGCAGCTTTTCTCTTCCAAGTCATCCCAGCTGGTCAGGAAAAGAGGTCAGAAGGGAGCCCTGGCCCAGAGCCACGCAGTTAGGGGCTCCTTCTCAGAGATGTGGCCACCACGCGCTGTCCCTGGAGACCCTCCTGTCCTAACAAACCACCTTCCTAACGATGGTCATCAGGTGGTTTTCCTCTCCTGCCACCTCCTTCCTGAAGCCATCTTCTGCTAGGTGCTGCTGGCACTGGGCCCTGCATGGCTGCTCTGCAGCGGATTTCGGGGCAGAGTCCTCCCATTGCCTTGGTGACAGCGCCAAGTCACTGCTGCCCAGAGGGCCTGAGTCTCCATGTCTGTAAAACGAGGGGACATGGACCCCCACCACCTCCGAAACTCCTTGCAGCTAAGAACCTGTTTCTGTGCTGATGCTGGTCAAGTGCAGGGAATAATAAATCCACCGAGACGGAAAGCTGTGCGTTGGAAGGGTGCTGCCTCTGTCTTTTCTGGATCAACACCATCATCTGCCTTCAAAGAAGGGAGTGGCTGGGCCAACGTGCGTGAAGCCTGGCCTGGAACCTGGGGCTCGGGATCCACTCCCCATACACAGCCCCAGGGGAGAAAGGAAGGCGCGGCTCTGGCCCAGGTGCCCTGTCGGCTCGGTTGCCCAGGGGCTGCTCGAAGGTGAGTCTCTCCCATTTAGTCCTGAGCAACGGGGCCCAGCCCTACCTTCTCGGGGGCAGACAGGGCTCTGCAGGTCCTTATCATGTGATGGGAGCTGGGCTCTCGGGGGCTCCCAGTAGAAGAACTAACTACTGGCAAAGGGCCAGGGCAGCTGCAGGGAAAGGGACCACAAGCCCATCATGGAGGCCAGAGCTTGGCCCCGCAGGAGGGGCGGGGTTGAGGGTAAGCCTGGAAGAAAGGCAGCCACGTCTCCACGGCCCCACAGGGCTCTCTCTGCATCCTTGTGGGGACAGTCTCCGATGGGCACGTGGGTGCCACCCCCGGAGGTGAAGAGGGCCACCACTTTTGGGTCTAGGGGCCAAAGGCCAGGGTTCTGGCCTGAAACTGGCAAAAACCACTACCAAACTAGGGGGTTGGGGGCGCACAGAGAAGGGGGCTTGCACACACACAGGTCACCATGCTTTGTACTATGTGACCCCCAGGACAGGGCCTGGGCCGAACATGAGGCCAAGGCAGCCCCTCCCCAGAGGTGGGGACTGGCTCTGAGGACCGAGTAGGTGAGAGTTGGAGGCAGAGATGTGCCGGGAGACTGCGGGGCTGTGTCTGCTCCCCGGCCTGACTGTGTCCCCAGCAAGCCTCTCCAGGAGGCCAGCCACTCCTTGACCCCCGAGAGCTCCAACTCCCAGGTGGCCCTCCCTCCTTCCAGAGGCCAGTTTCTGCGGGGCCACCTGTATCTGGCTCTCAGAGCAAGAGCAGCAGAACTGGGGAGGCCCTTAGAATGGCGAGGGTCAACCAAGGGCAGGGCCGGGGCCCCGGGCTTGCCCTGCAGTGCTTGTGCCTGCAGACAGGTCAGGGGTGCCCTGAAGGCAGAGGCGAGCTCGCGGGGCTCCAGGCTGCTGACCATCAGTTTAACACCCTCTGCATCAAGCCTTTGATGGCCTTTGATGGCAGGTAGGGGGCCAACACTTGAGAAATAAGGAGACTTTGGGCGCTCCCACCAACCTACTTTTTTGAGCAGCTTCCATGGGTCTCTGACCCCCTGGACCCCACCCCGAAACCAAGTCCGAGATGAGCGGTTTGATCAGACCCCTTGGCTACGCCCCCCTCCAAAGTGGTCCTGGCCCGCTCCCTGGACCACTCAAGGCGGAGGTGAGGTCTGTGCGGAGGGGGCAACAGCCGTTACCAACCAAGCCCCCCCCACCCCCTTTCCTGACTTTCTTTCATCCTCACTCCGGGCCCTCAACTCATTTTCTGCACAGAATGAAGATAAATCACTTCGCTCCGGAAAACTGCATTTAGCATCTCATTCTCGTTGTGAGGCCGGGAAGTTTTCATCGACAGCGCGTTCGCGGTGCAGATGGCTCGCCATCTGCCGCTTTCCCTCACGCCATCACCTTATAAGCAGATTCTGTCAGGTTCTAGGGGTAAAAGCTTAATTAACAAGTGGTGTGTACAATTATGTACTTAATTATCTACGGCTTTTATTTCTTTGTTGTTTCTTGTTTTTCAAAAGTTTGGTAACAATTACTGGCAACTGTTCCCTCTGCAGTTTCTGCACCTCTTTTTTTTTCCCCCATTTGGAGACCGGCAGGGCGGTAACCCAAGAGCTTCCTCCCTCAGCCCTGGTCCCCTGCTCGGGACATGCGAGCGCAGCATGGCCCACTCCAGACTTGCTGACGGGAAGCTCTGGGAGATTGTCTGAACACCTGTGTTTCTAGACCATTTCCGGTGGCGCTGAGCTGCAGCCTGGGGCTGCAGGCCTCCCTCTCATTTGCCAGTGGCCAAGGTCTTTCTCCATCTTGCCCTATCAGCCAGTCCCGGCACAGCGGGTGTGACTGGACGGGATTTGGGGGGCAGGTAAGGAGGACAGGGTGCTGGGGTCGGGGCGTGGGAGGGACGACAAGGGACACTCCTGTCTCAGGTTCAGGACAGAGGCAGCTTTGGGGATCTGAGCACAAAAAAGCAAGACGACTTTGAGCGGAAACACAGAAAGAAGCAACTCTCAGGGAATTTGGAAGGCTCAAGCCAGACCCATGGCTGGACGCTTACAAAGAAGTGACTGGATTCCCCTGAGAGAATTTCTGCTTGCAGGTCCGCGTAACCTGAGGGCCAGGAGCCCCGTGTCTCCAGTGCCCACGTCTCCTGTCCTTCAGAAGCAAACTCGTCAGGGGCGTCCTGTTCAGGGTTGGAAACTCAGTCATCATATGCGGTGACAGAGAGGCCCCAGAGCTGACCAGAGGGCTGGCCCAGGGCTCCTCAGCCAGCAGCGCCGTCCCCACCGCTCCCAGCCCAGAGCTAAGGCCAGGCACCTTAGAGGGTGGCCTGGGAAGGGGACGCAGGAGGAAGGGAGATGCAAGGGCAGAAGAATTGCAGAATCAGGAGAATAGGGCTTCCCTCTCCCCTCCACGTGGGGGGAGAGACCTGACAGGCGCTGCCCTGCCACGGAGACAGAGACCACGGCCAGCACCCTGACAGACGCTGCCCTGCCACGGAGACAGAGACCACGGCCAGCACCCTGACAGACGCTGCCCTGCCACGGAGACAGAGACCACGGCCAGCACCCTGACAGAC
>PVHT021183524.1:6778640-6792678 GCA_004024745.2 Catagonus wagneri | reverse complement strand
TGAAGCTGAAAAGAAGCATTGGGGAAATGCAGAGCCGGGGCGGAGGGTGGGGGGAGTGGAAGGAACCAGGTATGGGCAGCGGTCCTGAGGGGAGAGGGGACTTCCGCCCCCCACACGCCTCCTCAGGGTCCCTCAATGCCTCCTGTGTGTCTGTGGCACCCTCCTACCCTGACCAACCTTCCCCTGCAGCCCCCGTCAGCTGCGGGAGGCCTTGACCAGGAAAGCCTGTTGGGAAGGAGGCAGGAGGTGAACGCCCTTTATGGAAACCGGGCCGGAGGGAGATCAGAGCAGCGTGTCCTCTGGGGACAGGAAAGTGGTAGTTGATCCCAGCAGGAGAATGAAAGATAATCACCAGGTCAGCCTCCCCATGGCAGGGGGTGGCTGGCAGGGGGGTGCTCTGGTGGCTGAGAACCCCACTCCCACGCGCACGACGACACGACTTCTGGAGACTTTTGCTGACCAAGGAAACATGGCTCTCTGACTCGACAACACTCCATCCGGTGCTTTTCACCATCAGAGAAAAAGCTCTTCAGGTGCATGGCTGCCGAGGCTTTTTGGGGGACTCAGGTGGCAGGGCCTTTCCCCTGGGTGACTCTCAACCGTGGATACAGCTTCTGTCCCCAGACCCCAGACCCCAGACCCCTGGTCTGGTCTTCTCCAGGAAGGAGCAGCAGCTGCCACAGGCTAAAGGCCTTCGTCAGGAAAGGGACCCCCCGCTCCTGCACCTGCACCCCTGGCCACAGCTCAGGGCCACCTGGGTCAGGTGGCCTGTCCCCTCTCCTGTGCTGACCAGCCCTCAGCCGCTCAAGGGCACCAGACACTGCACAGGGTGCCATGCGTACCTCCAGCGGGCAGGGCACAGCCAGCGAGGTCAGGATGGCGCCCCGGCGGGGGTGGTCGCAGGAGCCTGGGAGCCGCTGGAGAAGGTGTGCAGCTCAGCCTCCTCCAGGTGGGGAGGGGGCTTTGGCACCTCGCTCCCGCTCCGACTGCTCTTAAGGAGGTGACGGTGCTCCTGTCGGGGACACCACCCTGGGTGCAGGGGTGCGGAGCAGGGGCGGGAGCCCATTTCTTGCTCCCTTGAGGGTGCTTATTGTTTCTGGAAGGCGATGCGGTGAACAGAACGAGCCGGGTATTCAGGCAAAGAGAAGAAAATGTATTAAAGGAAAAGGAGGGGGTGACTGACCCTTGAAAGAGAGCTAGCCCCCTGCCCTTCTGGCAGGTCCTTCTTATACCCCGAGGATGGGAAATTGATCCGCTGGAAGGGGGGGGATTCGTTTATCTTTCGCCTCGTAGTCATGAGAAAGTCTGGTGTCCCATGGGTCTTGGGAAAGTAGGCACCAGCGGTGAAATCAGGATGTGGTTTGAGCAAAGTCTCATGGGCCACTGGAGGGAACCAGGCTTGGATTGCAAGAAGTAACTGCTCACATGCAGATGGGGAGATGGATGCGTGTCCGCTTGGCCCCGGGGTGGGGCAAAGCCCCCGGGTTGATCTGATTCTCAGTGCTCCCCGCTTCCACGAGGACAGCCACAGCCTAAGCAAATCTCAAACCAGACTGCAGAGTCAGCTCCCTCCACCCCGCCTTGCCCCAGAGGCAGCTGTCCCTGAGGGCCACCAGACTGAGCACTGAGTAGGGATCAATACATCAATAGAAACATCAGGCCAAATGCAAACAGAGGGAAGTTGGGGGAGGTGCGGGGGGCTGGGGAGGGGGTGCTCTGGGCCAGACAGCCTGCCTGTTGTGAAAGGGTTGAGCTCTGTCCAGTGGGGACCTCACCTGTATGGTCACAAAAGAGAGAAAGACTATAAATTCAGGTTAATTAGGGACCCGCCCCAATTAGGACCCAGCCTCCATTCTGGGTCTGGGGACAAGGGCCGGCAGATCAGGGTCTCTGCAGGGGGCTTTCCCACCTCAGCTCACAGCTGTGCCACGTGGGGTCTTAGCCTGACCCTGCTTGGGAGCTAGCTCTGTCTTGTGTCCCTTACCAGGTTGTGAGCTCTGTCACCGAGGGCTGGGGGCCCCCAGGGGCACACTGGGCATTTGTGCCACAAGCACCAGGCACACAGCAATGGCCCTGCCCTGGCTTGACTCAGAGCAGCCCAGCCAGTCAGAGGGCAACCAGGAAGGAACAAGGCCGACCCGTGGGCTTGGAGCAGAGAATGGAAGGCCATCCAGACAAGCCGGCTGTTCACGAGGTGGGTGATGCGAACCACCTGCGGCTTGAAGCGGCTCGGTCCATTTCCAAAGGCACCTGCCTGGGCCCATGCTGCCCCAGAGGAGCATCTCGTGACCCTGCGTGCTCCTTTTTACAGAACGCCAAGACGGAAAGGAGCGAGCAGCTTGTAAGGATGCCAAATAACCAGACTGAAGGAAACTCCACGGAGTTCATTTCTGGGCCCAGCCGCAGAAACCTGTCCTTCCCCTTGGAGAGTTTGGAAAACTATGTCCAGAACAGGGAGAAACGGTTTGGGCGGGTTCTCGCGGGATGGTTCCCCTGTGGGCATGGGTGATTGTGTTTGGAGGATTTTCCCCCTCGTGCATCCTCGGATTTTTTTTCCAAAAGGAAGCAGGAGGAAGCTGAAGGGCCTGGTGAGCACTGCAGGGCTTGTTAAACACGGCAGGGCTTTTCCAGAGGTCACCACACTGCTAATTTTCATTCCTCTGGGAGGTTGCCCTGGTCCCTGAATTCCTCGAGTAAAATCACTTTAAAACGTGATTCCTAGAGTTCTCGTCATGGCGCAGGGGAAACGAATCCGACTAGGAACCATGAGGCTGTGGTGTTCGATCCCTGGCCTCGCTCAGTGGGTTAAGGATCTGGCGATGCCGTGTAGGTCACAGACGTGGCTCAGATCTGGTGTTGCTGTGGCTGTGGTGTAGGCTGGCAGCTGCAGCTCCGATTCGACCCCTAGCCTAGGAACCTCCATATGCCACGGGTGCCACCCTAAAAAGACAAAAGACAAAAAAATAAAAATAAAAATAAAATGAGATTCCTTTATAACTGTTAGGCTGCATATGTCAACCCACTCAAGGAACAAAAGTTTCGTAAGGGAGAGGGTGTTGCGGATTGAGAGAGAGGAAAGAAGCAATTCTTGGAGATGAGCTGGTTGGGGGGCGGGACCCCCAAGAGTTCAGCAGGAGGGGCCCTTGGGTGTCTGTAGAGCAAGCGGGGGGATCCTGCCCAGGACCCTAGCGGTGGCACCCGCAACTCCTGGAAAATAACTTTGGAAATTCTGTGCTCCGGGCTGACCAAGAATTGTCCCCTTAAGTATAAACTGATTCAAGGGTTTACTGTGTTAAAAAAAAGGGGGACCAACCGGGCAGAAGAAACTGGGGTTCTTGGAATGGATTATGCGTTATCACTGGAGACAGGGTTAGGGCGGCTACTGCAGAGCCTGGTCCCCAGACTGTCTTCGGGAACCCCAAAACAGGCTCAGCCACATCCGCGGGCCCCTGAGGGCGTCGGGGGTCCTTGCCGACACCCATTCTTAAGAATGAGGGGGGATCAGGACCGTCTGAGCTTCGAGTAGACAAGCAGGGTGGAGGGCAGGCTCTGAGCCAACGGGCGCACCACCCTCTGCTGGGGGATCGTGGGGGAAGGCATTATAGGGGTGGTCTTGGGGGGTATTCTGGGCAGTGAACCTCAGATTCTCCACATTGGCCTGAGGTGGTCTTCTGTTTGCTTCCCCTCAGCTTTAACCTGGCCTTGGCGGGAGGATGTACACGACAACGTGCAGGCGTCTGATGTGGCAGGGATACGGCGACAGCGACACCTGGGGACTGATGGTGGCTGGGACAGGCCTAGTATTAGCCCTTTGCTGAACCAAGGATAGTTCCAGCCCCTGTGGCTCACGGGCTGGGAGGGTGACCAAGTCCCGTCACAGCCATGACCTCCCTGGAACTTCCCAAGTTGCGGTGGTGGAGGCGGGGCTGGTGGGGAGGCCCAGTTCTCCTCTCCTACCTTGGGTTCTCACCCTCCCACCTCTAGCACTGCAGACGGACGGACGGTCCTGCGGGGAGCGTCCAAGTCACCCCACAGAAGAGTCACTGGGATGTGAACAAGCCCACTGCTCTCTCTGTTCCAGGCGCCTCCCAAGTCCACCTGGAAGGACGTGGCCGGACACGTATCACTGGTCACTGCACGGCCAAGAGGCATGCCCCACTCTCTAGAAAACTTGGAGCAACTCAAAACTGGCGAGTGAGGGAAGGGCGGCCCGAGCCCCTTGGGGCCCGAGCCCCTGGGTCCCCTTGTAGGGACCCAGCTGAGCACCTAGGAGCCGGGGTAGCCCGGAGCTCGACAAAGGCAGTGACTTGTAGGTGACCCAGATCCATGGGGTGGGGGCAGGGCAGCCTGGAGCCTCTGACTTCGGGAGGGGGGTGTCCGCTGGCCTCCTTCTGGGGCCGCCCAACTCCCCTGCGAGGCTCTGGGGCTCTGGGTGGGGAGGAAGTTGGAAGTGGAGACAAGCCTGCGTTTAGATCTTGAATTTCCAATCTCTGTTCCTGGTAAGGAGAATGGGGTGGGTTTGAAAAAGAGTTTTGATCTTGAAATAGGTAGTCCTGGGTCCAGGCCTTGATTTGCCACTGACTTGACCTTGAGTCACTCCCTTCACATCTTCATGGAAGCGCCTTCCCAGAGCTGCAGTAAGGCCCGTCAGGTTCCCTACAATGAAAGCAGGCTTTGTTATAAGGATATTGAGGCCCCTGGAACTGGGGGAGAGGGGAAGGTGCCTTGTAACAAGGGTTGGGTGATGTGGCAGAGGGGCAGGGCTCTCCAAAATGTGGGGCTGCCTGGGTGTTGGGGGGGGCGTGCTCAGCGTTCTTAAAGGGCCACAGAGCAGAGGGAAATGAACCCTCACTGGCTGCTCCGCTTCCCCTGATGTTTTTACTGCACATCATAAATTATCATCCCATTTTATTCTCGTTTTATAGCCTCTTCCAGGCCATTTCTGGCGATTTCCTCTCTGCTCTGGGCCAACTGTGTCCGAAACGGTTTCCTGGTGTTTGTCGACATTTCAGATTCCCGGCAAGTGGTCCAGCAGCTGGGGGGCTTCTCTGCCACCTGTTCAGTTGGCTGCGGAGGCTTCGGAGCCCGTGGCTGAGGGGTGACACCGAAGTCGGGAAGGCCCCTGCCTGACCTGGGGCAGCTCCCAGGAGCTCAGATTCCGTGTGTTCGCTGAGCTCGTCAAGCCGGCTTCTGGAAACTGCTGGCCCTCGCTCCGGCAGCCGTCTGACTATGGCAGGCTCTGTGGTGGACTCGCTTCCCCTCAGTGGATGGCGGGCCCTTCGGCATTTAGAGGAAGGTGTCAGGAAAGTCCCCACCGCCCTTCCCACTGCCAGTGTCCAGTGGCTCTGCCTTGTGGGAAGCTGGGGTGAGAGTCGAGGGGAGGTGGGGAGGGTGCTGACTTTGCACTTGATTTTGTAAAACTAGTACCAGATCTACGACTGGTTGGGGACCCCAGGCAAGTCCCTTCCTCTCGCTGGGTGCCTGTCTTCTACAATGTGCCCTCATTGTAGTCCAGGGGACAAAGCAGATGCCTTCTAGAGTTCCTTCCAGTGCTGCCAGGCTGGAACTAGGGAGGGGTTACTGCACACACAGAACATCCAAGCAGCTGATGGCAAAGTGACAGATTCACACGACGAATTAACGTACTGTAAACAGGAGATTGGCGCTTGCCGTCAGGCTCTACATGGATTGAATCATGAGCACTGCAGCTGCCGGCCCGCAGCACCCTCTGAGCAGAGGGTGGAGACCAGGAGTGAGGCCCTCTGTGCTCTGGAAAAATTGATACCAGGACTCCAGATTTTTAGAAGTTTTTATGAGCTCAGTTCATGCATCTTCTTGTATCTAGAAAGCAATAATCTTCATGATGACGAATATCTGTGACTGATAGTAACCTTTACGAGACCAGCAGCAGACTTGTGCAAAACGTGTGCACGGCTGCATGCACCTCTCCCCTCACCTTTATCACACGTATCCTGAGATTCCCCCTTTCCTCTTTGGGGCAGCATTTCAGGGCTGTCAAATACCTATGCCCAGGCTGTAGTCTAGTAGGCAAAACAAGCCACCTCCAAGGGTGGGCCGGGTGAGCCGCTGAGCCCTGAGGGCTGTGAACACTCAGGATACTGGCCCCGGAGCTGAGGTGCGTGTCAAAGGAATGGTTTTCGTGAGCCCAGACCTCTTGTACCTACCACCTTTGCTTTATTGCAAAAACTCCTATATATCCTAGCTCCCCAGAGCTGGTTTCTCAGGGCTGCCTGTGATGCTGTCTCTGGGCTTAAGTCTTCATTTTGCTCCTATTAAAACTTAACTCTTAACTTTCAGGTTGTGAGTTTTTTTTTTTTTTTTCTTTGCTGACAGTTAGGGTGACCGCAAATCAAGGGACCCAGAGCAGACTTCTCTCCTTTGCCTGAACTCTTCGAGGAAAGGGAGCCTTGGTGCCAGCAGAGGCCCCTTGTGCCCGCCCATCTCCTCAGGGAGTCCAGACGAATTGGGGTGGTGCTCTCCTGGATCTCGGATCTCCCGTATTGGTTGATGATCCTGAGTTTGATCTGGCCGTGTGTGATGGGCACCTGCCCCCTCAGGTGAAAGAGACTTGGGGCGCTGGTTGAAAGATCCTGGGGGATTCCCCCTAAGCGGAGATGCTGGGGGGCAGTTCAGCTGAAAAGATCCCGGGGACCCTACCCCGACAGTGGAGACACTGGGGACTTGTTTGAAAGACAGCGAGGTTTGCTCAGTTGAAAGAGACTGAGTGGTCTGGGCTGAATGTCGAGGTTAAGAGGCTGAGCTGACACTTTTCCTCAGTTCAGCTGCATTAATGGAATTGTGGGGATAAAGGTTAAAGTGTTACATGGGAGCATTTGCTCGGAAGAAAAGGGACAAACTCCCCCCCCCCCCCACTCCCCTGCGCCGCCCCAGGCAGTTACGGTTTTCTCGTGTGACTGAGAAATTTAATGGGAGTGGCGGAGGCTGAATCGCTCACGCCATGCAGTGGTCTCGCAGGGAAACCCACCCATTCGTTAAAACCCGCTCTAGCAGGGACATGAATGAATAGGAACTGGCCATTCAGCGATTTGAGCAACCACGGTGTCCTAGATGCCACTGGGAGACCTGAGACACGTTAAGAGAGCGTGAGAAGCAACTCTGGGCAAAACCTAGAGGAGTTAAGCTCTCCAGCAGCACGCTGGCCACCACACAATGTCATAAGCAGACTTAGCCCTGACACATTCAACTGAGAGTCTCTCAAACAAACAAACAAAAAAACGCCAAGGATGACTGACAGGAAACCAGCCTCTGACTAACACCTCAGCCAGGTTTGCAAGTACCTATACTTAATTAGTTGGGTATTAAAGAAAAAATTTTGCCCTGAAATTGGCTGAAAAGGACTCTTTTATTGCACATGCAGTCGTTAGAGCTAGCTTAAAATAGAGGGAAAAAACCTTTCAAAATTCTGACCTGAGGGGACAAGACCTACTAGGAGAAGGTGCTTCCTGTCCCTGAGCCTTGAGACCAGGCTCTCAGCAACATGTATCTTATCTAAGACTATCTCTACTTCCTGAGACTGAAAGAAAAAATGGGGAAAGAAGTCTTTAAAAAAGCTTATCCCAGCTGTTCTTTTAAACTAGTAAGTTTTGTGACATCTGACTCATGTCTAAGCTTGGGAAATAAATTATATGAGATCTCTGTGTTGGTCTATGAGGTAGTATGTGCATTATATATGTCTTAACTTTTGGGTGGAATTGTCAAAAATAAAATGTAGGGAGTTCCCATCGTGGCTCAGTGGTTAACAAACCCAACTAGCATCCATGAGGACGCGGGTCCAGTCCCCGGCCTTGCTCAGTGGGTTAAGGACCTGGCATTGCTGTGAGCTGTGGTGTAGGTCGCAGACGTGGCTCGGATCCTGTGTTGCTGTGGCTGTGGTGTAGGCCAGTGGCTACAGCTCTGAATGGACCCTAGCCTGGGAACCTCCATATACCGTGGGTGCGCCCTTAAAAAGACAAAAAAAATTTTTCTTAAAGAATTAAAAATTGCAAATGTGTTCTACTTAATTGGCTTAAAGGAAATGAAGAGCTTATATAAATTCTCAAAAATTCAGAAGGTAACTGGGCCAGAATTAATTTTAGATTCATTGTGAACTGGGAAATATTCAGTATCAAATTAATATCTGGTATTAAAGTTTGTTGATATAATTAATATAACATGTCTTAAGAGTCATCAACATTAAGTAGAACACCTTTATTGTACCTAAGCTTATAGAAGTTAAATAAGCTCTTGTCTGTTGCAAAATTACCAGCAAAATAAATAAATAAATTGTTACGATGAAATCTTTACAAGGAAATTAAATGCAAGTGAAGTAAGAGGTTTTGGATGAACTTTTATGAATAATTATATCTTAAAATGTCTACTCAAGAATGACCTTTCCAGATATTAGTAATGTGAAACTTTAGAGTTGTTCTAAATTGTTAAATGAAAAAAATTTTTTCAATAGTTAGGTCATTTCCAAATAAAATAAGAAACTGAGACATCAATTAGCAAACAGAGAAACTAAAGGTGCTAAGGACTCTTAACTAATATGTTTGGTGCCACCCTGAGATGTTCTCTACGAGAAAACATATGTTTTTCTTTTCAGAAATTATTGGTATTTATGGATACAGAAATTGACGGAAGGTTGAGGAAAGTGGATCCTGAGAATAGAGTTTTGTGCATGGTCAGGCCTAACTTAAGTTTAAAATAAATTTAATTGAGTAAATCAGTTTTCAAAGTAATCTTGTGCAGAATTTGAATTTGGCTTTTCTCTCTGTTACAAGAACAAAGATTTTGTGGGATGCTACTTTTGATAAAATATTATGTGAAGCTCTTTGCCTTTAAGCAACCTGCTGTATTTGCTTTGTGATTTCTTGTAAATTTGGTTAAGGGAAAAATATTACTCACAGTGACCTATAATTCTATCTGACCAAATATTTTTTTAGAAAACTGATGTCTTTTTAATAAACTTCCCATCAAATTGTAATTAGGAGTGCGCGTCCATGGCGCAGCGGAAACAAATCCAACTAGGAACCTGAGATTGCGGGTTCGATCCCTGGCCTTGCTGTGAGCTTTGGTGTAGGTCACAGACACGGCTGGGATCTGGCATTGCTGCGGCTCTGGCGGAGGCCGGCAGCTGTAGCTCGGATTAGACCCCTAGCCTGGGAACCTCCATATGCTGTGGTTGTGGCTCTAAAAAGAAAAAAAAATTTTTGAAATTAAAAGTCTTTTAACTTCTGCTAACTTTGAGATGTTCAGAGGACCCGAGGCCTCTCAAAGGAAAAAAAAAAAATGTTAATTAACTAGGCTATTTGGTTTGTTAAAATACAGGGACAATATTATCAAATGAGTGAGAAGTGGTTTCTCAGGGCTCCCTGGGACGCTCTCTCTGGGCTTAAGCCCTAATTTGGCCCCAAACAAAATGTAACTCTCAACTTTCAGGTTGTGCCTTTTTTTTTTAAGTTGACAGTACCGTCAGGGTCTCACGCCAAGAGTAATGTTTTCAGTAAGATGCTGGCTTTTCAAAAGAAGGAACGAATTAGGGAAGATTTGAAGGACGCTCACGAGCCTTCGATAGAACATTTTTACTGAGCTTCTGGTGTCCTGACTAAAGGAGAAAGCACAGTAGCGGCAAAGTTGTCATTAACCCGACAGAAGAGAATTTTTGTTCAATACAATTCTTAGTAAATGGTCAATTACCATTTTCCAAACCCATTTCAGTGGCGTGACTTTATCATGCTATGATTTTATGGATACGGGGCGGTAAAAGATAAAGCAGTGCGAGCTGAGTCTGTGGACAGAAGGATACAGCTAGGGAGCAGCGTTGCAGAACCCACAGTGGGAGCATGGGGGCCCTGCGGGGAGGGAGCCAGGCCTGCTTTTATGCAGGCCAAATAAAAGAGGAGGGCCGGCTACCCACTCAAAAATACTCTAAAGAGAGTAATCCAGGACCTGGCACCGGAGAGAGGCGCGAGAGGGCAAGAGGCAGGAAGAGGGGAGGGCGTAGGACAGGGAGGCGGGCCCTCTCTGGGCCTCAGTTTTCTCATTTGTACCCAACAGACAGGTGCTGTGTCTCACCCCGTGGCTGGGCTCAAAGTGAACAGGAGGGGAGAGGGGAGAAGGGCTTAGAGGGGCTCTTCCTGGCTGGGCAGCACCTCAGCTCAGAGGGAGCTGCTGACCACGGGCCGTTTCGTTTCACCTGCACTCAGCCTTGTAGCTGACACTCTGCTATCTGGATTTTGTTTCTAAAAAATAACTCCCCCCCCAAAAAAAAACGCCCACGAAAAACCAGGCCCAGTTTCCAAGGTGAGTCCCAGGGCTGGAGAGGCCTCTACTCCACCCTCAGGCCAGTCCAGCGCCAGGGCAGTTCTCAGGGCAACGTGCAGCATCTGTTCAACTAAACCCACATTCTCTTTTCCAGTTCGGGCGGCAAGGTCACACACCAGCATGCACCCACTAGGATTACTATGTGTGTAATTGTGTGTGTGTGTTTAACATTAGGGGACATTAGAAAGAATAAGCTTTTCATTTTCTTTTTTGTGTTTTGTGGTTTTTTTTTTGCTTTTTATGACCACACCCGCAGCATATGGAAGTTCCCAGGCTAGGGTTCCAATAGGAGCTGCAGCTGCCACCCTACAACACAGCCACAGCAACACAGGATTCGAGCCACGTCTGTGACCTACACTGCAGCTCATGGCAACGCCAGATCCTTAACCCACTGAGCGAGGCCGGGGCTCAAACCCTCATGGATGCTAGCTGGGTTCGTTAACCGCTAGCCTTGACGGAAACTCCAAGGAGGTAATGTTCTTAATGGCCACCCTGAGGCCGGGCTCCGGTTAGGAAGAGAGTGGGCTCGGGTGGTTCCCATGTGGGATGAATGTGGGGTTGGAGCCACCTCAGGTGTGCAGCTCCTAGGCAGATGGCAGCCTGGGGTGGGCAGGGCGCTAGGAGAGAAATGGGCATATGTCTTGGCAAATCCTTGCCCCAGTCAGTCCCAGCTCAGAAGGTGTTCCCCATTGCCGGGCTGTGGGCCCAGGTGTCAGCTTGTAGTAAAACTCCGCTTCTGAGGTATGGGACCTGTTACGCCAGCTTTCATATGCAGGACTAGTCACCCACTCTGAGCGCAGACACGCTTCCTGTTGGACAACGCTAACTCTAAAGAGGAATGAAACAGCTTGAAAGCCAGCCAGCCCCATTTCCTGAGAATTCTGGATGGAAGTTTCGAGGCTGTGAGATCAATTCCCTCAGCCAACAGAAGGTCTGAGAGAATCCCTTTTAAAGGACCGGAAAAAACAAAAAAACAAAAAAAATAAATAAAACCAAAAAACTGAGATCTGGAAAAATGAGCTGGCAAATACACCATTTAAGGCAAATTAAATGTGTTAAATGAAATTTAACTAGTGTGGCAGGCACGAGCTAAGGGCTTCTGGGAATGGAAAATGGGACTGAATACCAGCTCCTAAGAGGCGAACAGCCCAGCTGGGGCGTCAGTCAGGCTGTGCTGAAATTCATGTGACAAATCAGAGATTAAACGTCACTCCTTCAGGCCCCTGCTCCTTAGGTGCTCAGACCCACTCCTTCCTTCCCTCGTCCCCACTGGTGACCAGACCGCTTTGCACAAAAACTCGGTCTCCAGGTTTCTCCAATATGACATGCCACGGGGCAGACCACCCCATTTCTGCTTCCATTCCCCCGACCCACATTTCCTGCCTTATACAGCGAGCCCCAAGGCTTCAGAGGCTCCCTTTTTGAGAGGGATCTGGCTCCACTCAAGACTAGCTGCTGCAGGGCCGTCTTCCTGCTCCCCACTTCCCTGCTGGGTGAAGGGCTTCTTAGCTACAGAGAAAGAAAGGAGTTGACCAAAATAGAAACATTCAGAAGTGACAAGATACAGGCTCTTCAAAGATACCAGAAGTTCTGGTCCCCAGCTTAGAGATTCTGGTTCCCTTCTTGGAAGCACCATCTGAGTTCTGCCCTCTGCTTTGAATGCCAGGGGGTGTACCTGCCAAAAAACAAGGCTGCCCCCCTACAGAGGCGCTCCTGACCTTGTCCATCCAGGAGACCGATGGGCAGCCTCGGAGGGGACCATGGTGAACGGCAACTGCTCCCTGAATTCTGAGGTCCTGCTATGGCCTCTCCGTCCCTCCTTGGCTGAAGCTGGTGAGCCCTCTCACAAGGAGCCGCCCCTGGTCCATCAGTGCCAAGGTTTCCAAGGACATTCCATTTTGGGAGGTGACATAATGGAGAGCCTGTGTTCTGGTGACCTGAACCTGGCTCCTCTTAGGCAAGAATCTGGGAGGCTCTGAATTTCCTCTCTCGAACCCCAGCCTTTCTTCTCTAGCTCCCACCACAGCTTGGGTCACACATGCACATGCACAAGTGCACACACACTCACAGAGCAGAGCACAGCTGGGAGTCCCTTCTACACACGCCTGCACCTGCAGTCACCGCCACGTCCACCAGAGACAATCTGCGCTTCCTTCTACTCCGGCAAGCCCTGCTCTCGGGCTTCTGATGTGGATGGACAGCCTTAACCTGATTGTTACAGGCCCTGGGGAAACCCTCTCCACCTTTCCATCTCAGTACCTCCCCGTTCAGATCATCACAGCACAGTCTGCATTTTTTTCTTTTCTTTTCCTTTTTTTTTTTTTTTGGCTAATTACTACTTTAAAGTCCAAGCTCTAATTTAAAAAACAGATTTTGCCTTTCTTCCTTCCTTTCTCCCTTTCTCTCTTCCTCCCTCCCCTCCTTCCTTCCTCCCTCCCTGCTACCCTCCCTCTCTCCCCTCTTTTGGGATGAGCTCCCTTGCAATTTACCCTGACTTTCTGCTAGAGTAATTGTTGAGGATGGATTGGGTGGCAGGGCAGGGAGGGGGTTACTGCAAGTGGATGGATCGGGGTCGTCAATGAAGCTGTGGATGGTTATAAACTTTGTTTTAACGGATTTACATGAACACAGACGGTGTAACTTCAGAGCCACATTTGTTTGCCTCAAGGACCAGCCAAATCGCTTTACATTTTGTAAAAGGTCTACAGTTGCTTAAAAGTAATAGTGGGGGTGGGGCTAAGGTGGGAAGTGTGGGGGAGATTGGAAGCAACCACTTTTAGCCTATTAAATTCCACTTCCTCCGGGAAAGGAAGTTACTTTCCACCTTCATTCTCAAGGCTCCCTGCTCTGTCTCCTGAGCTAGAGTCCCCACCTAGGTGAGGAAGAAGATCAGGGTGGGAGGGAGGGCACTGGGGGTGAGGTGGGGGACAGCCCGCTATCCAAGACTGTCTGGACCAGAGCAAGGAGTGAAAGGCAGCCGCCAGCTCCCCGCATGGGGGAGGCCGGTGCTGGTGCAGGAACTCTAAGGCCCGCTTTTTTTGAAGGAGAGAAGATCCTTTGAGTTCAAGGTCGATGGAAGGAGGGAGGTTCAGAGAGGAAAGGACCTGGGCAGGGCTTTCCGTCTAATGGCTGAGGCGCAAATAGCAGGCTGCGGAGACTCTACTCCCACCGCGCTCCTCCTCAGGCAAGGGCCTCGGCACTGTCCATTCCTTCGCAAGCCCAAAGCCTTCCCCCGACCCCAAGAGGTCTCTGACTCTAGGGATAAATCTGGTGGGTGGATCATGATATCTGGATCAGCTGGGACCTTCCACAGCGACCTTCAGTCGCTTCGATTCAGCTCAATCTGAGGCCCTGTAAAAGCGCAGGAAATGCGCCGTCCTCCAAAGCTCAGCGCGGAGAGCAGTCTGACAGCTGGACAGGATATCTGAAATCAAGGACGCCTCGGGGAGCCCTCTGAATTGGTGCAGGAGTCCAGAGAGGCGGAGGTCCGCAGACCCACGGGTGGGAACCTGGGAGTCTCTGGGCCGGTGGCCGGCTGCTGGGGTGGGTGGCGGTGGGCTTGGGGGCGGGGCAGAGAGGGCGGGGCGCTGCCGGCTCCACCCCCGGGGCGGGGCGCTCCGGGTGGCGCCGCCGGCCGTTGGAGGCGGGCAGGGGCGGGGCGTCGAAGGCGGCCTCCTCCCCACCCCGCTCCTCA
>PVHT021183524.1:6763184-6777640 GCA_004024745.2 Catagonus wagneri | reverse complement strand
CCCCCCCCCCCGCAACCGCCATAATACTGGGATGGAGGAACTCTGGGGAAGATAATCTGCTAACTTCATCCTATTAAAGTTGCACTGACAAGTCTGCGTAGCCCAGCCTGCAGCTTGGTTGCTCGGCAGCCAGCTTGCTAGGACTGCCTCTTCAGGGGCAACCATGGGCATCTTGAAGAAATGCCTGCAGGGAGCAGGGTAGAGGGTGGCGGGCGGAGATGCTGAGCGTATGTGGTGCAGGGAAAGGCCTGCTGCAGGCTCTTACAGAGCAGAAGTCAATGGCAGCTCCAGCAGATAGGCCCTGGGGGTGAGAACGGTGAGAAATTAAGGTACTTCAACCAGCTAACAACACTGGGAAAACTCCAGGGTTATTAAATGAGGGTGGGTGGGGTGTTATGGTGCAAAAGGATGAGGAGGGCATAAAGGGAAAGAGGCTGAGGTGGCCTAGGTCACCAGCACCAGCCACATCATCGGCTTTTGCTGAGAGTCCTCAGCTAACTTTGGGAGATGTTTCCTGGCCATGGAATCTTATTTGTCAGTGAAAGAGAGTAGGGGGGATGTTTAGGGCCTAAAACAGGCACCCTATTAAGAGTTTTGGAGAAATAGCTTTCTTTCACATATTAACCCAGAATATGGGAAAATCTTTGAGCCTGACCCTGAAAGGGTCTGGGTACCCAGACCTTGAATCCAGCAGGCTTTTCCATAGTGGGCATCTGGAAAGGGGCTCTTTCCACCTCCACATTCTCTCCTCTGGGTAGAGCCCAGAGGTGATGAACTGTCTTGTGACGACCCCCGGGGGGGAAATGAGGGGGTGTGGAGATGGCCTTGGAGCAGGCTTCCATCCTCTGGTTCTGGGCAGATCCCAGGCATCAGGCCAGGATTCAGGTTAGCTGTGGTTTAAGACTTTGCCTGTATGGCGTGTGTGGATACGTGAGTGACCCTATCCCGTATATTCATCTGATTTTCCAGCCCAAGGCGGACTCCCTTTGGGTCTCATCTGCCTCTGGGCCACCAGAGCACCAGCACCGAGCTGGCATGTGGTTGGCATCGGTGACACACATACCATATTGTGACGGTCTGAAGCACAGGCACATTTATAAGATCCACACCAGTGGGTGACGTGGCACCGGGGACCTACTGAAATCACGTCGAGTGTGTGTAGAGGAGATCCATTTGAGCTTTGACTACTGGAAAATTGAGCCTGAGCAGGCCTCGTTTGCTCACACTTGTTGATGTTAGGTGTGCCTTCTGGGAATGTTAAGGGCCAGTAGGATGTTACCTTCTCGCTGAGCCACAAAGCGTTTCTGAGTGGACCCTCAGTTACCTATGAACCATGGCAGGAAAACCCTCTTCCTGCTCCCTACTCAAATGCATGGAGACTCCACATCCTTGCCTGTTGGGGCAGCTGGAGCTCACTTCCTACGCACAGGTGCTCAGGAAGCCCTGGGCCTGCCTGCCTGGCCCACGGAGTTGAAAGGAAAATGTCTTTGAGGTGGGTGACAAGTGGTCCTGACACTGGGCGCAATGTCAGAGTCAGGAAGGAAGCAATGGCCCTTGTACCCTTGCTGATGACTTGAGCCTCGGTGTCCCCACACTGTGCTCTCTGGAGTTGTCTGCTTGCCAGCTGCAGCCTTCCAGGCCCCCTTCTCCCCTGGATGCCGTGCTGCTCTCTGCCTGGTCTTGTTTTCACCGGCTCTGGCAGAAGCTTTGGTCCCCAAAGCCCAGGAAACAGAGCCCATCTGCCCCCGGAACACTCCTGAAAGGCCCCCAGAAACATAGGGACGTATGTGCTGTGAGGGCTTTCAAGGCTTCAGGGGGGAGGTTCTGGTTGTGGATCAGGGCTGCAGGCACCAGTGTCATCACAAGCCACACACGAGGATTGTTGCCAGAATTCGGCTCATGTGCTAGTGCCCGGTCGAAATGCAGAGACAGAGTTTGGGGTAAAGGAGAAAAAGACAGTTTATTGCTTTGCCAGGCAAAGGGGGGAGACAGCAGGCTAATGCCTTAAAGACTGTGCCCCCTTGGAAAGGGTTAGGAGGTGGTTTTATAGTTTGGGGAGTGGAATAAGGATGAGGGTAGAGGCAAGCTTGGATTATTTCCCAAAGCTGGTGTTTAGTGGCCCCAGGACTGGTTCTGGTTGTCTTCCTCCTCCTGGAATGAAGAATGCTTCATGTAGTCGTTCTTGCATTTGTTGGGGGTTTTAGTTCTGCAGAGAGGCTCAAAGAATTGTCATGCATGTTCCATGAGGAGGAACCAGGACCCTGCCCCGAGGCTGCACTGCTCCTCCCTGGTCTCTGCATCCCCTCCCTGCCCTGATTAGTAATCGGCCTTTCGAACTCAGGGAAGGTCTTGGAGGCTGAGGCTTATTCCCCCAAAACAAGCAGTAGGGGACAGAGAAAGGCTGTGTGCCTGTAAGCGGGGCCATGGACAGAGAAATGAGACACCAAGGCCTTTTATCAGGAAGAAGCATTTATTTGTGGCAGCACTGGCTCAGCGGATCAGTCCAGAGGCTGAGCCCTGAACACAACAGGGCGCCGCCTTATATACCCCACTTGTTTTTCCCCTTACATCTAAGTTTCTTTGTTCCCCCCTTATCAGGTGTACCATAAATTTTAGGCAGCCAACTATAGATGCACCTGCGCTCAAGGACATAGGTTATACTCCATGACTACAGAACTGCGCATGCGTGTACAGATGCCGACGGTGCTGCACGTCTCCTTCCCTTTGATCAGGGAGGGCCCGGCCACCTCCCACTACATGCCCGCTTGGTGACAGGATCGCGTTGCTCTGATTGTTTCACAGATCCGCTTCCGAGGCTGATGCCCTCACCTGCTCTGCAGAGTTCACTGTGGACGCATGGGGACTCAAGAGGCCGCCCCCAGCTCAGTGTTGCACTAGCCCTTGGCGCCAAACCCCCACTGTGACACCCACTCTGCCCAGAGAGCCCCCCCCCCAGACGAGCACACTCACAAGAGCAAGGCTTCAAAAACTGAACGGTCAGAGAATTCTGGACAGATGTTCCTGTGGTCCGTGTTGGGGGCTGGGAACAGGAGCTTAGCTCCCAGGGACCTGGGCAGGTGGCGGGTGACTAGCAAATACAAGGCAAGGCCTCTGTCATATCCGAGGTCAGGCCTTGTTTCTTCTAGACTTTAGCCAGAGGCAGCAGCTCTGCCTGGGATTCCAGGAATGCAAGTCCCCTTCTGGAGCGCACAGCCAAGTACGCGATGACTCCGTCCCAGGGCATCAGGTCGGACGGGACCTGGGGTCAGCTCCTTGAAATGGAGCACTTCTGCTTGAGTGGTCTTTACATGTCCTTTATGCCCCAAGACAGCAGCCCTCCTTGGCCCCACCTCTCCTGTTATCGCGGCATTTTCTGCCTTTCCTGGATCTGCGTCTCCAGTTATTTACAGTGGGGTCCACAGAGGAACTGGAGCCACAAACACAGCACCGTGAGAAAGTCACCTAAAAAAAGTGGTCCTGAGACAGTGAAGGCCCTGTGGCCCCCCCCCCCGGGGGGAGAGGCGAGGCAGAAGCAAAGCCAACCTTCCTTGTCCCCTCCCCCCAGGCCTCCCAAATAAATGTGGACTCGCAGGAGAGGCCGCTCCCACCTAAGCAATGCTGAACCGTGGGCTAAAACCCTTGGAGAATTCTGGATCATGGCTCTGGGTGGGGTTAGTGTTGGGGAGATGGAAAGATCTGTAATGGGACAAGGAGCTCACCTGGCTCTGATTTACCTGCCCTCGCCCCCCACCGCTGCTGCAGACCCCTGAGTCCAGAGGGCAGCTGCTGGCAGACGGAGGTGGGCTGTGGTGGACGCGGGCATCCCTGTGGACTTCTGGAATGCCTCCATTTCGCACCTACCAGGGCCAGTCCCATATCCAGGGTGGCCTCAGGGTCAGGGAAGAGGCCACAGGGGCAGAGCTGGCCTTTCCTTTTCCTTCCTTCACTAGGCAGAAATATGCCAGGTACATGTCTGACTTCCCCTGGGCTGTAAAGCAGCGGGCAAGGCCTGGCCTGTTCGGATCCCTTACGCCATGGCCTAAAAATGTTTTAAGCAGCCCCCAGCACTTAGCAGGCGTGCCTTGGAGTGTTCTGTGGATGTGGGAGGAGAGTGGGGAGCGCTGCCCACTTTCCCACCACCCCGGAGAGGAGAGCCCTGGGGAAGAACACAGGATCCCAGGCTGCTTCTTGGTCCCAGCATTTTTTTTTTTTTGCTTCTTAGGAACTCAGAGATGTTCCCAGGCTAGAGGTGGAATCGGAGCTACAGCTGCTGGCCTACACCGCAGCAGTGCTGGATCCTTAACCCGCTGAGCAAGGCCAGGGATCAAACCTGCAACCTTACGGATACTAGCCGGACTTGTTTTCGCTGCACCACAACAGGAACTCCCTCCAGGCAGGTTTTAGTGGCCTGGCCTGGGGAAGCCTGGCATGACCACGCTCACATCTCATGGTTTGGTCCCACCCAGGGCGGAGGTGTGTGTCTTCCAGGTTGGGAAGGAAAAACAGATAATTCTTTCTTCAAATAAAATTTGAAGATTCACAGTAGGAGGAGACACCTTGGCTGGATGGGTGAGGGTGGGAGGGCAGGCTCAGGTACCCGGCAGTGTCGCCGCCCAGGCTGGTGGGAGCACAGCTTGGTTTGTAGTAAATATGTAAAAACCTGTGAAAAGAAATCAGTTAGCAAAAGCTCTATACCCAGCGCTCTTTAAACTCTAACATCTGTTCCCAACAAATAATTCACCTACTAGATATTAATTAGAAGGCTTGGGGGGAGGGGATGGCGGCTTTAAAAGTGCATCAAGCTGCCTTTTGCTGAGAAATGCACACTAAAACCCACACCCAGATGTGGAAGAGAAAGTGCTGTGACAGTGCTGCCTCCCTCCTCCTGTCCCTTAGTCACAGGCTGTGCATGTCACCCGCCCCTCTCCCCAGGAGGCAAGGCAGCGTGACAGCTGCCTCCCACTCCCAGCCCAGAAACACGCCCAAAGACAGCCCCTCAGCACAGCTGGCCACGGCCCACGGCCACAAGGCCACAAGAGCGTGTCTGTGGATCCTTACAACTATAAAGGGTGGAGGGCGGCCCGTCCCACCCACCGAGTACTGCACACGCCCCCCACGCTGCAACAGGCAGTCACGGGGCCTGGGAAACTCTGCGTGCTGAAGGTAGCCCACAATCTCGCCTGGGCCCCCAAAGAGACACATCACACACCCTTCTGATGATGGGCAGAGGTAGAGGTCAGCGATGGGAGATCTTAGCCCAATGCAGAGGAGCCGTTCCCCTCCCGCCTTGGTTTTCCGGGGCGTCCAAGCCCCTTGCCTCCTTTTCTCAGCAGTTTCCTTTGGAGTTTCGGCTTCTCTAGATCATCATTACTTTCAACTTTGGGGGACTTTTGGGAAGGCCTCGTATTTACGCTCTCGGACAGAGCGGGGGTGAGGTGGGGGGCTGTCACCTCTGGGCCTCGCAGCCCGATTCCCATGTCCATGGGGCAGCAGGGTGCTGTCCCCACCCGGCCCGATATGGGCCCGGGAGAGACGAGTTCATCCTATCTTCTCTGAGTGAATAGTTTACGGCTCACTGAGCCCCGCTGGGAACCAAGAAGCTGCACAGGAAAAGTACTTTACACCCTCTGGTGTCTGCGCTCCATCAAATATTGAAAGAATTTCTTTTTTTTTTTTTTTTGAAAAAAAAAAGTGGCCGCACCTGCGGCATATGGAAGTTCCCAGGCCAGGGGTCAAGCCACAGCCACTGAAGAAGCAACGCCGAGTAGTTATGCTGCAAGCCACATGGGAAGTCCGAAAGAATTTCTTAAAGACTGGAGTAGAGATGCTGCTGGGGGCGGCCTGGGCCCTCGAGGGGCCGCACTTTCCTTCAGGCAGGAGAGCATTCCCAAGGTTCTGTGGGCGAACTGAGGTCTCCACCAGCTCTTCGGCCCATTTTGACCCTAAGCTGCCACGTGGCCTGCGTGCAGAAGCCTAAGGCCTGGCTGGGCTCAGAACAGTGGTGGCAGAGCGCCGGAGGGGGGGCCATGCAGCAGCCCAGGGCAGGAGCCCAGGAATCAGCCACGTGTCCTTTCCTCCCTGAATTAACTGAGGGCTTAGTTCCTGAAAGTGTAGATCTTTCTGCAGGGCTTGGCTCCACTCTTGGTTTTGGAATCTCTCCCGGCTGTTATCACAGCAGGCGGTTCCCTGCTCACTGGAGGTCCTTGAAATGGAATGGGACTGGGCTCTCACTCCACTTTCAGAACCAAAATCCGGAAAGGAGGCGGAGGCCTTTGATCCCCGAGGCAAGGTTTAGTGGTTGGTGATCAGTGTGGAACGCACAAGGGTGAAGCCAGGGCTGACTCTATTGGGAGCGCTGCGGTGGAAGCAGTGGCAGAATGTGAAGTCCTCGAACCATGGGCCTCAGGCTGCAGACAAGGGGTTGTGTGTGGGGGGGGGGAGGCGGGGGGGCTGGACCTTGGCATTTCTTGTGCGAGTCGGGGGTGGGCTGTTGAGGCAACAAATACGGGATTGACCAGGTGCTGTGAAAAGGAGAGGGTCACCTAACCAAGTTCAAAGTGCAGTGGGGGCGGGGAGGAGGGTTGACCTTGCCTGCGAGAGAGACAGGGCACCCCTCCCAGGGAGGCAAAGAGGGGCGCCCCTGGCGGGAGGTCATGTGGCTTCTCTGGGCAGATAATGGGTGGTTCTTGGGTGAAAGGCGGAGGGATAGCTGGGGTGGGGCCCCAAACCCTACACTACCTGCTCTGTTGTTTAGGATGGTGCCCGTGGAAGCTTCTTAGTAGCCAGTGTTCAGACCGGCATTTGGAGAGATTTAAGTTAGAGGGATGATGCGGCTGGTGGCCAGTGGCCACGTTAAGTGGCTTTCTTTTCTCTGCAGGGATCAGCATTTCTTAGCCTCTCGTGAGAGGTACCCAGGTTCCAAGAGCAGAAAATATCGGTGAATGAAAAAAACAGAGACTGCCCCCTTGCTCCCAATGAGAAAGCATTGCCTGGCACAGATCCCCAGAGGTGGGCTTTGTGGAACCGAAGAGTAGACTGGTCAAACGCCAAGCCGCCCCGCCCACCCTGGCTGCGTGCAGCCCAGCGGCTTCTCTCCCTAGTGACTTGTAGGCAGGTCTGAGGTCCAGCCAAGGGAACGCGTTGCGTGTGCAAAGGCAGAGTATAAGGATGGGACCAGGACCATCGCTGAAAGGCAGGGCGGAGGCCTCTGCTTTCTGTCTCTCCTCCATCAGTGCATCCTGAATCCCAGGTCCAGTGGTCTGGGAGGGCAAAGCAGGCAGAATGGTGCTTTTCTGTTATTTCCTGTGGCTAGAAATGGAGGCTAGGTCGAGAGTAGGCATCTCACACACACACTGGCTGCCTCTGTACTCCAAGGCTTCCCGAGCCCTCAGCCGGGGTCAGACTCTCCTCTCTTCTGAGGTGCCTAAGTGTGCCTTCCTCCCCTCTGGCCCCGCCTCTGCCCCAACCTGGAGAGCTCTTGGCCCATCTTCTTCATCTGCTCAAAGCCTGCCCGTCATTCAGATCTCAGGTCCAAGGTCATTCCCTGAGGAGCAAGATTCCCCGCCCTCGGACCCAGACATCTCCAGGAGCCACTCCGCCGTGGCACTTAGCACCCTCTGAAATCATACCTTTATTTGTGTGATTATTTGATTAATGTCTCTCTCCCCTCCAAGACGGGCCTTGCTGGTCCGGCCCACCATTTCCCTCAGCTTCTCTTGCAACGCGCCCCAGCACTTAATAGATACTCAATAAATATTTGTAGAATGCATGAAGGGCAGGGGCGACATAAGTTCTCCTTTTCCTCACACTCACCTGTGCAACCCTCTTTCACTGGGCACCTCACCAGACCGACTTGGCTCCGGGAGGCACGTGGAAGGGGCGGGGGGATCTGGAACTTCGGGGAGGGGTTTGGAGACGATACAGGAAGCCACTAAAACGGAATCCTGAGGTGGGCAGAAGCGGGAAGGGCCAGTCGAGGAGTGTGGGCGGTTGAAGGGGCCAATGAAGCAACTCAAGGGCACAGAGCCTGAAGGCAGAGGAGAGGGGCGGGCGGGAGGCGGGGTTATCAGGCTCCGCCCAGGCGGGCAGGTGCTCCCGCCGCGCTGTGGGTGGGCGGGGCGGCTGGGACGCGTATTCCCAGAGCCGTTTGGAAAGTGAAAAGCGGTCCAGTGCTGCGCGGAGGCCCTTGACTAACTTGGTGAGGCGCTATATGCAGGAGAAGTTGTGGCAGCGTCACTGCGTGAAAAAGGTGCAAACAACCTGGGTCCTTGTTCACTGGCGCAGCTAAATCCACGGGACCTCCTGCCATAGGGCGCAAGCAGGAGCAGTGAAGACGTGTGCACTGGGGTGGAAATATGTCGGCCAGTTAATTGAAGAAAGCAAGCCACAGAACAGGATGTGCTCTAGGACCCCTTTATGTTTTTAAAACAGGCTCCCACTTGTGTGCATAAAGCTACTTGTGTTTGTGCATAGAAAAGTCTGAAAGGATACGTACTTTCTCTCCCTTTTAACGGCTTTCTTCCTCTGGAGAGCAGGACTCGGGTGGGCTAGGAGGAGAGTCCCTCTCTGACTCTCTTGTTGTGATTTGAATGCGTATGTGTTCTGTGATAAAAAGGAAAAGGAAAGGTTGTAGGATGCAGACTGAAGAGGGAGCCTGCATTCAGGGCGCACAGATTCTTTAGCCCCAGGCAGGCGGGCAGAGCCTGGCTGCGCAGAGGAGTGGACAGGAGGGCTGAGCAAGCCGTTCCAGACTGCGAAGATCTTTCCAGAAGTTTCCTGGTGAATGGCATTTTTGAAAGAGGATGCTAGCTTAAGGGAGGGGCGTGGTGGTAGGGCTGGTGAGTGGGTAGGCTGAGTGCAGGGAGCTAATATCAGAAGTTAATTTCACAGGAGAGGAATCTTTGGCTGCAGGGCAGCCTGGGGTGCTCGGAAGGGCTGAACCCAGAGCCCTTGTGGAAGAATGATCCTAAGTGGGTGAGGGGCAAGTTGGGTGGGGGAGGGGTTTGGACCCATAACCGGAAGAGGGAGTTCAAAGTTGATGGATCCGCATTCTTATCAGTGAACTAGGAGTGATTATGTTACGGAGAGTGAGGCAGCTGGGAGTGGGGACAATGTTTTGGGGAATGTAAAAAAAAAGGGTCAGTGGCCACACGGTGTAGCTGGCGGCAGAGGAGGGTCCAGCCGCGGGGTAATCTCACTTTGTAAGAGAACGCCCAGCATTCCGAGCTTTCCTCCTGGTAGAGCTCAAGGGCAAGACTAGAGCAAATGAAAGCTCACAGGGTTCCAAGGCCAGACTGGCAGGAAGGGGGGACGGAGGGTTTGAGTGGGATGCCCATGGGGCACAGAAACAATGTGGGTCCCGGACACCTGCGAGCGGGGATGAGGAGCCACGGAAGCGCTTTGAGAGAAGAGAATTGTGGAAGCCGAGGTGGGGCCTCTGAGGTGATGTCCAGGTTCAAGGTCACAGAAGTGGAGGAGGGTGGGGACCAAGTTCTTCAGGAGCTGTTAACCTTGTCTGGGTGTGGGCAGTGTTAGGACAAAGATAAAGCCTCTCTGGAGCCAGAGCTTCAATTCATTCATTCAACAAATATTTATTGAGCACCTACTATGTGCCAGGCACCCTTCCAAGCCTCGTGGGGAGGTGAGTGTGGGAACCCCTGGACTGCTGACAGATGAAGATGGGAGAAGAGGGTCAGGCGGCTTGGGGGCGGGGCTCCCAGAGGAAGGGACTCCAAGGAAGGTTTTAGAATGGTCGAGCCAGCGGGGCGCTGACGGGCTTGGGATGGACAGGAAGAAGAGCCGCCTCTGGCTTTGGGAAAGATTGGAAGAGACAGGTTCTAGGGGGTGGGGGGACACTGCCTCCCCCTCCCTGGGCCCACAGAATGGCACAGGGCTGGTAGACTGCTGGAGCCAGTCTTTCCTCCATGCCCGGGCCGGGGGCACTCTTTGCTGTGACTTCAGCTCCAGGTCTGGCCCTCACCATGGTGTGGAAGCGGAAAGAAGTGGAGGGACGCAGGAGGCCCTCCGGAGGGAAGGGGTCGCACAGAGGAGGCTAGAAGACCCACTCGGAGAAATGGGACCCCTCAAAAGCCAGGGTGACCACTGGGCACATCTGTTTTCGACATGCCTTAGGGGTCCCCAGCGGCTAGCGAAGGTCCCTCTGTTGGCTTCTTCCTGTCCTTCAGGCCACCTCGAAGCCACGGGGGAGGGAGAGGCCTGGGGCCAGTAGGTGGGGAGAGGGCCTGGACAGAGGTGGAAGGCGATGATGGAGGGACCTGGGGTGACCCCTGGGAATCTCAAGAAAGACACCCTTCCTTCTCCCCAGACACCCTGGCGCTCTCCTGTTATGTCACCTTCCAGACTGAGCTCCACTTTCTAGGGTCGCCTGCTGTCACTCTGTCCCACTGCCCATAATGCTGACCTTGACATTTGACTTAAGCATCCTGGTCTCCATTCCTCCACCCAGGGAAGGGGCAGGGGGTCCCCCAGGCTCTCCTAACCTACCCACGTGCGCAGCACTGACAACCAAGTCATGCTCTTTAGATTCCAGACAAAGCTTCCGGGCAGGATGCCACAGGCCCAGGATGCGGCAGACCCAGGTGGAGGGCGGTTCTGAGGCTGGAATGGGCTCTACAGAAAACCTGGAGGCAGGAGCCAAGGGGAGCTGAACTCTGGATGGACGGATGTCTTTTCCCTGCCTTGCCCTCAAAGTCCTCACCAGCCCCACCAGCAGGTGGTCAGACCCCTCTTCCTTCTCCTGGCTTCTGGCTCAGAAACTGCTGCTTCTGGAGAAAGAAAACCCACTGCGCTGGAGGTGGGAGGGAAGAGAAGGCAGCAGGAAGAGAAGGCCACCGGGCAGGGGCAATATGGCCCTGGGTGGAGAGGGTGGCCACCGTGCCCTTCCATGTGCAGGTGGCCACCTGTGTGTCGCCACAGGTAATTCTAGGGGAGAATAACAGGAGAGGCCTAAAAAGCTTGAAACTGCTTAGAAAAAGGCCCGGGGTAGAGGAGTGGGAAAAAGAAAATGCTGGAAGCAGGTCTGCTCCTGGCATTGGTGGTGTGGGACAACTGCAGTTCAAGAGGGGCGGGGCGGGGTGCGGCGTTGGGGCGCACATGGTGGGAGCGGGTGTGCACGCTGGCGGGCACTGTGCTTCCTTAGTTGTCAGAGTGGCCCCCCAAGAGGTGCCTGCGGGTCCCCTCCAGGCTGGATGGGAACTGGAGGCATGGAAGTGGGATTGGACAGACGACCACCCCCGCCCCCCCTGCCCCATGCAAGCCTTGAGCTCTGCTCTCTGCTGGAAACCGCTCTGATCTCTTACAGACCAAACCTTTGCACCTGCCTTTTGTACAGCACACCCAGGCAGCACTTAGGCGACAAACCACGCACACTCTATTGTGGCTGGAGTGTCAGGAATGCCACCCCGCCAAGACCAGAGCTGGGGTCCCGGCGCTCAGCCATAGCTTTTATGGGGCTCTTTCAGCTCTTGGTGTATCTGAACCCTATTAAATTTATTTTCAGTTTAGAAAACTCTCCGGAAAGCACCTGTTTTGCTAACTGGGTCCTTCCAGCCCCAGTGGGTGTTGTAGCCCCATTGTCCTGGGCTTTCGGGAACTGATTCACACCCCTGCTGCCAGGCGCTTAGAGACAAGTCTGCTTTAGCCCAGTTTAGCCCTCTTCCGGGAGCTCCCTTGAGGCTCTCGGTTACTTTCTGCAGGCTGTCCCACCGCCTCCCTGGCACCCTGTTCTCACTGGTGCCCAGACCCCGTCCTCACGGCCACACTGGAGTCCACGCTTCCCCAATGCACACAGGCTACAGTCTGTCCACCCCAAAGTTCAAGTCTGCCGCTCACTTTCCTACTGCCCGGCCTTGTGGCTCCACCGCCCCTCGCCCACCCCGGCAGCCCGGAATTTGATTCTTTTTGAGCCCTGGTCTGTGACGTGTCCCACCGTGACTCTCCAGACCCCCCTAGCGGTAACCGGCCTCTGTCCGGAAACACTCATGCTTGGTTCTGCTTTTGAGTTTTGCTTTTGGTGATCTGTCTCCCTTACGTAGGTGACACATCTTTCTGTCCCAGATTCCTCCACAAACCCAGCCCCCAGGGGCCTGCCTAGTTCATCTTTTCCCATCTGCTTCTCCCCACTTTCTCGCCTGGGCAGTGTTTTTGGTCGCGGAAGGAGACCCGGCCCCCACCGTGCCGTGGTTTTCCCCACGCCGGCTCCAGCACCGGGGTCCTCTCTAGTGCAGGCTGTGATTGGTGACCATTCCGGGTAGGATGAAACGGAAAGGGTAGAAGGAAGGGACGGAAGCTCGGGAATGTCATCAGGCCCTCCCAGCTCTGTGTCCTGCCTCTGCTGCCGTGGCAGGGACGCAGGGACGGTCCTTGGTCTGCATTTTATGACTCCCGGAGGCGACAATGCACCCACCACCCTGTTTCTGCACCTTCTCGAGCTCTCCTCCGTTGCCACCTCAGCTGAAGGCCCCAGCTCGGGCCAGGCTGCCGGCTCCAGCACGCAGCTGCCTCTCTGAGTCTCGGGATGGTGTGCTTCTTTGGTTTTAGGTCTGTTTATCCCCAAAGCATGTCCTGAATCCGCCGTGGAAGACAGCGAGCTCCCTGAGCCGTGTTCAAAGTCCCCGGTGGCGTGGCTGGCCCTGGTTTCCTGGGGTGCACCTTCTATTCCAGCCAGTGGCTTTGCAACTTCTCAACCCTTTTGCTGAGCACCCAAGTGTGGCGCCCAGCCAGGCATTCTGAGGCTCCAGCCTGCACAGCAGGGCGTCCTGGATGCTCTGGAGGAACGGGCTCACTCTGCAGCCCCCGCTGGGGTTTTACCGAGCTCAGTTTGTACCGTGAAAACACCCAACAGTTTCTTTTCCAAATGTTGAACTGGAACCCGAGTATGATCTTATTCAAAAAAGGCACCTCGCTGAGCTTCTTCCTGGGACCTCCAGATGGAGTGGCTGAACAGGAAGCCTGAATTCGGGGCCGTGGGGGGAAAACAGAGGGACCAGGGATGGGGGGAGGGAGGGTCCCACAGTTGATGCTGCTGAGAGGAGGGGCCCAGAAAATAAGATAGATCTGGCACCGAGGGGCAAGTTGACACTTAAGAGCCAGTGGAGGGGGATTAGGAAAGGGCCGAGGGTGGGCTGGAGAGGGCGTTAGGAACAGTCGCTGTCCCAGAAGTCAGGAGAAGAGGGTCAGCAGAGGGAGCACAGGTGACCGTGTCACAGATCATCCAGAGGCTATGGTCTGAAGCCTGCATTGTATCCTGTGGGCTTAGCGAGGCCGCTAGTGAGCCAGGCTGGAGCTGCTGTGGTGGTGGTGGGGACACTGTGTGGGGGGAAGGCGCTGCGTGGGCGGGACATTGGGTGAGGGAGGGGCCACATTAGCACCAGAGGGGAAGATGCCTTCAGAGAGGGAGGGGCTGAGTTTCTGGACTGAGGGAGAAGACTGAAGGCCAAGTCCGGGGGCCAGGGGGTGGGGGTGGGCCTAGGGTCCTGGTCTAGGGTCCTGGTGGAGCTCCGCTGCCACGCCCATGCCAGCTCCTGGAGGTCTTGGGAGAGGCAGGTGCGGTGGCGTTTTGGGGGGCTGGAGGCAAAGGCTGAGGGCATTTTCAGAGTCTTTGGCTGGCGGTTGCAAGAAGCCAGGAGACTTCAGAGCCAAGGGCGAGAGTGGGCTCGGGGCACACACTGTCGGTGACAGCAGCTGTCCCGAGGTCCTTAGAGGCCTGCACTCCTGGAGCCAGACAGTGCCCGGTCCCTCTGGGGATTGAGAGGAGGCTGAGACGGGGCGCCCAGAGTCCAAAGGCGCCAGTGTTGGTGAGCAGGGTTGGTGAGCCCTGGAGGTTGGGATGTTGAGTCCCCTGGGGACTCCAGGACCTGCGGCACTCTTTGAACTTGGGAATGGGGACATTTTAAAAAATGACCGTTTGTTTATTTTCGTGATCAGAAAAAGTCAAAAAGAAAAGCGGCCCGAATACCCATCAGTAGCACAGTGGATAAATAAATCGTGGTGTATTTCTACAATGGAGTTCTACAGCTTCATGCCTCGGCATGGACTCGTGGCAAAATACCTAACTGCTGAGCAAAAGTGGTCAGACCTAAGAGACTGGGGCATATTTTCTTTCTGTCATCTCTGTGAAGCTTGAAATGCAGGCAGAAGTAACTGCTGGGGTTGGATTTCGAGACAGTGTTTGCTCTTGGGGAGAACTCACTGGAAAGGGGGCCGTGGGCTCCCCCGGGGGGGTGGGGGTCGGTGCTCTTCTGCTTGATCTGCAAGTTCCTTCACGGGTCCACTCAGTGTGCAGCCTGTTCCTTCACGGGCCCACTCAGTGTGCGGCCTGTTCCTTCACGGGCCCACTCAGTGTGCGGCCTGTTCCTTCACGGGCCCACTCAGTGTGCGGCCTGTTCCTTCACGGGCCCACTCAGTGTGCGGCCTGTTCCTTCACGGGCCCACTCAGT
>PVHT021183524.1:6716844-6763084 GCA_004024745.2 Catagonus wagneri | reverse complement strand
CTGTGTGTGTGTTCTACTTCAATACAAAGTTTGCTTTTAAAAGAAAGAGAGAGACCATTTACTGTGAAGCAGTTCCCCTGGGCTCCAAGGCCACTGGCTTCTGAGGTTGCTTCCAAGAGATGCTGGGCCTCCTTCTGGCCGGCTGGAAGCAGCAGACACCGGTCCATCTTTCCTGCCCTGGTACTGCTCTGGGTGAAGAAATTGCCACCTCTGTCCCCTCCCCCCCTGCCCCTCGCCCCTGCCAGTGATGCTGTGAGCCTTCCAGGTGACCGACCACATGGTAAACGCTGAAAGCCACGTCCCCTCTGTGACTCTGCCTGCCTGGTGTCTGGTGTCCCCTGTGGCAGAGCCTCCAAGTGTGTCCCCGCAGATGGTAGCAGCCTTCTCAGCAGGCGGTGCGGGGCCCAGCTGCCCTGGATCCACCCAGTGGGGGACCTTTTTCTAATTTGCCCAAAGGTGCCCAAGAAATTCTCAGCATCCCCGCTAGAAGTCGCTGGGCAAATATTCCTTGGGCATTAACAGTGTCTGGCCCAGAAAAGGGACTGTGAGGGCTTAACCACAGTGACAATAGTGACGCTAACAGTAGTGACACTACCCGGGAACAGTATTTTGCCTGGACTTCATCTGTGACCGAGGCTCTGCCCAGGTTCTGGCAGGAAGGATGACAGCGCCTGTCCTGGCCGTGGCTCCTGTGGCTCCCTGGGGGCCCGTTTGGACAGTATGGCCTCTGTGTGGCACCCTCAGGCTGAGCAGACCTCTGTCATTGGTTTGCAAGATGAGTGTGGGGTCCTGTCACCTTCGGCCACCCCGCCAATCGGCGCCAACCTGTATGAGATTCTGAGTGGTACCTGCCCTGTGATGGGCAGGGATCAGGAGGGAACTTAAAGGGATTTGAAGAACATGGAGGTAACCATGGAATGTAGTCCTAATCCGACAGCTGACAGGCCCAGGAAGTGGCGGAAAAGCAGGGACAAGGTCCGTAACGGTTGCTACACGCCTGTCACAAGTGCAGAAATGCAGTGGATGACTGGGCATGCTGGTCAGTCACGACAGAAGCGGGTGGAAGGAACTGACCACCGGCTGCAGCTCCGGCGGCTGGAAATTACACAGGAAGGAAGAAAATAGGAGGGGCTGGGCCCCCAGGCTGGTCACCCCCCCATGCGTGGAGCTGCAGACAGTGGTCGCGTGGCCGTGACGGAGGGTGTTCAGTGAGTAACTCTCACATGACTAACTGCCCTGAGGTGTCCCCAAGCTTTCTAGAACTTTCTCTTTTCCAGCTGCCCCACTTTCCGGACGGTGAGCGCCGATTGACATTTTCTCCTCTTTTAGTTGAAAAAGTAGCCTGATTCCACTTGAGTCTCACCCTAGTGACTTAGAACCGTTCCTCCAACCCAGGCATTCAGTCTCATGTCCCGAGGTGAGTGGGGAAAGCATAGCATGGAAATGCTGGTGTTGAGAATGATTCTGGCAGGTGGGGAGTGGAGGGGGGGCCGAGATGGTGAGCCCGGCTGGAACATCCTGTGGCAGAAGGAACAGCAGCCAGCACTGGATCAGTCTGGAGGCTGGATAGTTCTAGAATTCAGGGGTGAGTTAATTAAGGGGCCTGGGAGAATGAGGGATGAAGTGGGGACATAGAGAGGAGAGGTGGGGCTGGTGCGGAAGTTCTGCAGACGCAGGGTGGCCCGGAGGACGGCGTGCTGCTATGGGCAGCGGAAACCAAGTTAAAGCCAGGGATCGGGGGCCACGCTTGTGCCACCCGGGGACGGGGCTGCCTCACGCCCACTTTGAGAGCTGGTCTCTGGCCGTGGATCCTGCCTCTGCCCTCCCTCCCCGGCCCCCCGAGCCGATGAGACTCTTTCGCGGGTGCAGCGGTGGCCGCGCACTCCCTGCCCCTTCTGCAAGCCCCCGCGGCCAAATGACCAGAGCCCCCTCCCCGCAGGGCCTTTCCCCCGGCCGCTGTATCCCCAGCAAAGTGACGCTCTCGGATGGCCCAGCGCACGCCAGGGTGTCCTCTCGGTCAGGTGAAAGGGCAGACGGCATCTCCGGCCCTCCAGCCCTACCTCCACATGGCTTCAGAAAAGCCACAAGGAAACAGGCAGCAGGAAACAGGCCTCGAAAGGGCTCTTCCCTTGCTGCGGCCCCAGGGGTTCATTCTGCAGTGTCTCTAAAGAGTGTTCTGGTTTCTTCTGGTTTTTGTGTTTTTTGTGTTTTTTTTTTTTTTTCAGTATCTAGGTGTACAGCTTTCCAGACCTCCCCTCGCTTCTTATCACTCTGCCCACTCTCCAAGCCCTGCCAGGGGTCCCCTCCTCCAGGAAGCTTTCCTGGTCCACTCCAGCCCACCACTGGCTCCCCAGCCCTCAGCTGGAGCTTTTATTGTCTGCCTCCCATTTTTATTTAGTGCTTTATTATGCTCACACTGACGGCTTAGCTGTTTGATCCCTAAGAGTTTCTTAGGCTTTCCTTTCTCTCTCTGGCAAGATAATAAACTTCTTGAGGATAAACCCTACCCTGAATTTCTTGTAAAGCCCTTTGGCCCTCACCCTGGGGGGTAAACAGAGTTTGGGGGGAGGCTGGCCTGGGTGCCGGCTGCCT
The DNA here is from genome assembly GCA_004024745.2 of Catagonus wagneri. Taxonomy (NCBI): domain Eukaryota; kingdom Metazoa; phylum Chordata; class Mammalia; order Artiodactyla; family Tayassuidae; genus Catagonus; species Catagonus wagneri. The sequence continues at coordinate 6,760,492 of PVHT021183524.1, read as the reverse complement.
GTGTCCGATGCTGCTGGCCCTGTGTGGAAGGGTGCTGAGTAAGCCGTCTCGGGCCTTAGGCAGCAATGACACTGGCTCCGACAACTGATGGCATCTCAGGGATGGGGGCGGGGAGAGGAATTCTCCAAGGGCAGCATGGGGGCCAGACCTGGTGCTTCCCTGGGGACCAGGGAAGGTAGGGGTGGCTCAGAGGAGTCGGGGCTGCGGCAGCGGGGATGGGAGTGAGGCAGGGGTGAAGGGGCTGAGAGGGGAAGGCCCACTCGGGAAGGAGGCCGACCCAGGAACTGGGCTGGGGGGACAGACCCCAAGGTTTTCTTAACCAGACCATCGTCCAAGGTGGGGGGCTGGGCTTGGAAACTACTGCTTTGGGAAGGGGGCCCTGCATTTGGAGAAGCTCTGAAAGGAGGGCTGCTTGGGGGCGGGGATGGGGTTTGGGGGTACAGGGAGGGAGGTAGTGATGTCCCTGCCAGGGCTCCAAGCTGGATCCGCAGCCACCGGGCCCGGGGTGGCCAGTAGTGAGTACAGCCCTGGCTGAACGGAAGAGCTGGGCTCTGCATTCCCGCGCCCCTCGCCCCCTGTGCTCAGCTAAGACTTTGATGCCCTCGGCTCCGCTAGCTACCACGTCACCCTGCTGGTCCTGTTTTCTTCATAGCACTTACCATTATCTGGATTTATCTTGCCCATCTCTGTTTCTTTGTGGGTTGTCTGCCTCTCCTCCCCGGAGGCTCAGCTCCATGCAGCTGGGGTCCGACCATTCTTGGCTGTAGCTCCAACTTCAGCTTCCAGAATGGGCCTGACCCCTGTGGGCACTCAGTGAGTATTTGTTGAATGGATGAATGGGTGGATGACAGCAGAGGGGCAGACACAGGTCTTGAAGGGGGTAGGGGTCAAGTCAAACTCCTTGACTCTCATCCCGGGGCCCTGCCCCGATCTTGGGAGCTCCCAGCAGGGAGAGGGCCCCCCGGGCACCGGGCCAGCAGCGTGTGCTGATGGATGGCGCGCTGGAAATCTGTGGAATGGAATGCAATGCCCGTTTCATTGGAGCCTGAACCCCTGGAGGCCGGGAGAGGAGGGACCTAACGCGTGTATTCCAGCTCCCCCTGTTCAGGTGTGGATCCTGCTCCTGAGGTCCCACAGTCCCCAGGGGTCTCCGAGGGTGGGGGAGGGCACACATGCTCCCCAGGCCGTCTGACAGAGTGGGCACAGTGAGCCCAGGAGGTGTCACTGTACTTGGGGGACAGTCCAGCAACAGGCATAGGGGAAGGAGGACCTAGGTTCCAGGAGGTGGGACTATCACACGGCTGCGCCCAAGTGTTTGGGGCTCTGATGGGGAGCTGGGGACTTTAGCTGGGACCTCTTTCCAATCTGAGCGTGGCCGTTCCAGCCCTGGTCTCTTTCATCCAGTGACCTTGCGGTCACTGCTACATCTAGAATACGTTGACAATGCCTTTTTCTCTCTCCTGAGGGGTTCCTCCTCGCTTTCCAGATTTGCTGGGGAGTTCCAATCTTTTCTATTTTAAGGGAGAAAGTATGTTGAGCTTGGAAACAGAACCTCAAGCTGATCCGGGTCTGGGTGGGGATATTTGGGGCTGGTGCCTGGCTCCTTCAAACATGTCTTCCGGACAAAAGTAGACACAAGAGCAAGGCAGTCTGGGTGGCAGACTGCTCAGCTCCCCACCCGCGACCTTGTGGCCTGTCCAGCCTTGGCTGGGACCCTCAGCCCTAAGGGAAGGTCTGTAAGGTCCCAGTGTCACCAAAGAGCACCAGTAGCTGGACCTTGGGGAACCTCAGGGCTGGAGAGAGAGGCCTGGCTTTGGGCTTCGCCCTCGGCCCGTGGGCAGGCATCAGGTGAGCCTCTGGGGCCTCCCACGGAGTAAGGTGCACCACCCCCTGGGCACCCCTCTGCATGGAGCTGGACTATGAAAATTTTTACTTAAGTGAGGTTCAGCCCTGCCCCCCCCACCGTCACCCTCCACCCCACAACCCGCTGGCTTCCTACTCCTGGTCCCCTCCCCTTAGGTTCATGATGGGGTTCTTGCCAGGTGGGCCCCATCTTGTTTCCTGCTCTGTCCCTCCGTCCCTTTCTCACTCAGGCCTCAGGTTCTTGGTGCCATGTCCTCTTCCCTTCACAGCTGCAACCACCTACCCTGCCTTTGGGGGCTCCTCCCCCACCCTTGGCAGTGGCCACCAGGGGTGCACCAGCCCCTGGTTCCTCGTCGCCACCCCCCCTGCCCCCGCCCAGCCAAGCAGGGGAGGTAACCGGTCCATGGTGAGCAAACTGCACAGGGATGTTGGAGGAACGTCAGAGAGGACCACAAAGCGCCTGTCCCGGCAGCGGCTGGCCTTCCTCCCTCGTGTTCTTTGTGGCCCCCAGTCTCTGTCTTCACTGTCCTTCGTCTTATGATTTTCTTCAGTCTCCTGAAGGTCAGCTGAGACCTAGTTTGTTCCAGATATTGTGTGTGGATGCACAGACTGAAGAAGTCAGGGGTCTCGCGGGGGGGCCAGAATCAGCAAGCTGGAACAGCACAGGAGGTCCCTCCAGAAGTGGCACCACTCTAGCCGGTGGTGGGAGCTGAGGAAGACAGCCTGAGATTGTTGGGGCCGTGACAGGACCCAGTACCAATCCCCGAGTGTCTCTGGCAGCCCCCAGACCCCCTCGATCTGAGAAGACCCAGTAAAGTGTCTCACGCAACCCTCCATGGACGGCCTGCGTGGAGGGGCTTTCTGGGCAGGAATGTCCACACTAAAGACCTTGAAACAAGAGACCTCTTTGGGTCTGGTCCTGCTGATGATCTGGTTCGTAAGTGAAGGTAACGGCATCCTGGCTGGGGTGTCTGGCTACAGAGGTTTGGGGAGCGCCACTTTTGTAAGAACCAGGTATTAGGGTTTCTGGGGTTTGCCAAGACTGCTCCTTGCAGTAAGAACTTGGGAGTGTGACAGCGGGAAGGGGCAGGAGTGACCATGAGAACCCAGAGAGAGCGCGAGAATTGCTTCCCGAAATTCTGGGCTGGAGTAGGGAGGGGACCAAGGCGCTGGCCTGGCTGAGGAGCTTGGGGAGGTGGAGGGGCTGGGGTGGGGCCTCGGAACTGTGGATGGCGAGACTCTTGGGACTCCACAGGGAAATTGGGTCCCACTAGTCTCAACTTCTTGGGAAGAGAATGTACGTAAGGGCAGGGAGGAAGGAGGGTGGTTTGGGAGTAGAATGGAGTGACATCAGCTGCCGTGGTGGACTAGCCAGTTTTCGTGCCCCAAATCCCACCTAAGAGCAAAGGATCAAATCTGGGGATGAAACTCAGATAGAAGGGTGGCCTGGCATCCCTAAGCTGGGATGTGGGAGCGTTCAGATTTGTTCTAGAAAGAACAAAAGAGGCATGGAAGGGATGGCCAGCTCTGGTTCTGAGCATCAGCTGCGATTCCAGGAGTCAGCAAACCAGGCTTTGGTCCTGGAGCAGGAGCGTCTCACCGTCTCCAGCCGTCCTCAGGCTCCGAGAGCTGGACTGTGGGATTTTTACTGAAGTGAGGTCCAGGCGGAAAAGGAAGGGGCAAGGCTGGTGCTGCCTGCACGAGGGGTTCTGGGAAGGAGACAAGATGAGAGAGAGAAGCCCTCTCCGGGGTTCGGCTCCGGGGCAGGGAGGGCGTCACCAGCTGAGTCAGGCCAAAGCAAACGGTTTGCAGGCCCTGGCAGACTGGGCACGTGTCTGCCGTAGGCCGCCTTTCCAGCTGGCCGAGGGGTCCCTGAGTCTATTTTCTTTTTCTTCTTTTCTTTTTAGGGCCACACCCATGGCATAGGGAGGTTCCCAGGCTAGGGGCTGAATCAGAGATACAGCTGCCGGCCTATGTCATAGCCATAGCAACGCGGGATCCGAGCTGCGTCTGCGACCTACACCACTGAGCTCACGGCCATGCCAGATCCTTAACCCACTGAGCGAGGCCAGGGATCGAACCTACAACCTCATGGTTACTAGTTGGATTCGTTTCCCACTGGCCCACAACAGGAACTCCTGAGTCTGTTTTCTTGATCTGCCTGGTCCCTATGTGCTAGAGGCAGGGCCCAGGTGCTGTGTGGCTGCAGAGGTGCTGGGACTGGGGTCACTAGACTGTTGATACTGGGCTGGACCCCTGGAGGCCACAGCTGGCTCAGAGCCAGGAGGAGCGCCTCTCAGGCCCCAGAAGGAGCCTCAACCCCATGCCCAGGAAGGCAAAGAGCCCCACCTGGGAACCCGGGTGGGCCGCGTCTGGGCCTGGGCGCTCTCGCTGTTGAACAGGACCGAACTTTAAATCAAATGGGGCATTTGCTCAGGTGTTTGTAAAGCTGTAGACCAAACAAAGAGATCTCAACCGCCCTGCCCCATGTTATGCTGGTTTAATACTGTGGCCAGCCGCCTCTCTCCCCCCACCCCGCCAGGCACTGCGGTGTCCTGGAAGCAACCCTTCACCTCCAGGAGACACCCCAGCGCCGGCCTGAACCCCTTGATTCTTGCAAGGTATTTACAAGGTCATTAGTGTTGAGAAACAGAGCAAAGCGCCGATCTCCAGCGGCTCGATGCGCAGCCGAAGGCTGAGTCTTGGGTCCTACAAAATGCTCGCGGGCCCGAGCCCACAGTGGGTGTGCCAAACGCGCCCCCCGGGCCCGGATCCCACGCCCCAGCCGCAAGGTCCAGAGGATCCCCGGGGTCAGAGGAGTCCTGCTCAGGGTCTCTTAGCTGAAGTCCCCGGGGTGGGGACAAGACTTGTGGGCTGGGGGTTTCGGGCAGCCGTGGCCGGGGTAGGTGGGGAGCCAGGTGGCCCAGCGCGGGGCCAGGCAGCGTATGAACCCCCTCCTCCAGGAGCAGGAAGGACCAAGCCAGCCTCAGCTCAGACCGAGGGTTAGAACATAAAACTGTAAAAGCTCGTAAGCGCTTGGGAATACCGCGCCTGGGCCCTCAGCCCAGCGGTGTGCCTGGAGTGCGGGCTCCTGCCTGAGCAGGGGGCTGGCACAGGGAGGGAGAGGAGGTGACTTCAGCTCCCCAGGGGAAAGCCAGGGCACTGAGGAGGGTCTGGGCCAGTGGCTCAGACATAGCACCCGTGTCCCCTGGGAGATGAAGTATGGGGCCGGGGGCCGGGCTGGGCCCAGGCCACTGGGATGCTGTCCACCCTTCTGCCATCCTTAGCGCGTCCCCTCCAGCACGGTTACAAGATGCTGATTCCCCTCTCAGCGCCACGCCCGGGGCGGGGGGGGACAAGGCCTGGTGGGCAAACCGGGCCCTCTTCGGCCCAGCACTGTCTATTAGAGCTCACAGCTCACGGATGGAACCACCTCCTGGGCATCGCTCCGTGCAGTCACGGCAGGTGGTCCGGGAGGAAGAAGGAAGGGCCGTGGGGGCAGGGAGAACTTCCAGAAGGTGGAGACAGGCCAGGCCAGAGGTGAGATTCCGCATGGGCTGGAGAAGGCCCGGGCCTGCCGGTGGCCCAGGCCACAGTGGGGGACGTGGGGCCGGGGAGGCGAGCAGTAATTTCTTCCTTCACCTGTGTATTATTCACTCACACTCATTCATTCATTCATTCATTGAACAAATATTTTCAGGCCACAGTCACGTGTCCCAAGGCCCTGAGATTCACCTCTGAACAAGTCAGACAAAAGCGCCCTCCTTTCTGGAGCTGATGTTCCTGCTGGGAGGATGGGGACAAAGCCAATGCAAAACAAATGGACATCGCATCAGATGCGTCCAGAGAACTAAAACCGAAGGCTAGGTCAGCAGAGCGGGGGGTCCGGGGGGACACTGCGGCTACTCTTCTCTGGGGTCAGGTCAGTGTGGCTTCCGGGAACCTCGGCCACCCCGGCCATGAGGAGGGAGCCTGTGGGTGGGGAGCAGACTGGGTGGGGGAGGGGCTGGCGGGGCTGCGGGAGCCTCTGTCCGTTGTCTGAGGCCCTGTGAGGACCCAGGGTGGTGCCCCATGGGAAGCTGAGACCTCAGGACAGGGGTGAAGGTGTGGCTGGGAGTGGTTCCTCCCCTGCTGCTCATTGTTCTGGGAAACGGGAGGTGTGTTTCTGCCCGGGTTGGGAGGCCCCACCTGGGTGCTGACTAGAGGCCAGCTAGGAGCCCGCCCGAGCTGATGGGACATGGTGCCCACAGCTCAGCTGGGAGATGGGACTGGAAGGCACAGGTGCCGAGGGCTGGTAGTGCGTCTGGGGTACGGCACAGCTGGTGGGCGGTGCTGTGGGCCCAGGAACCAGGAGCCCCGATCAAGGGAAGAGAGGAGGGGCCCAGGTGCACGGGTGGACATGGGTCACTCTCTGGGGGAGCAGGGTCAGCGGGGAGGGGGGGAGGGCGGATGGGTGTGGCGGTGTGTGGCCGCTGAGCCCGACCCCGGACGAGCTTACTGGGCCGTAGTTCCAGCCTCATCGTTCTGATCCCGGGCATCCAGTTGTGCTCCCTCATGTCCCCAAACCTCTCCTGGGGCCTCGAACTATGTGTATAAACATACTCAGCTCCATTAGCACCTGAAATGGAAATTTGGGGACAAATTAAAGTGTTTTAATTTGTTTAAGATAGTCATCCATTGATTTTATATGAGAAACTAGAAATTTTCACAAGCACTCTGTTTTGATGGAGAAGAGAAGGATGGGAAAAGTAATTAGCATTTATTTGGTGCCTAATATGTGCCCCTCCCAACTGCAGTCAGCGACAGCCCATTCCCCACCGGCCCCCCTTCTCAGTGAGCACAGGGCAGCTCTTTTCCCAGGACACAGCCTGTCCCCTCTGGGCGCCAGGGGAGGAGGCGCAGCCCTGGCAGACTCCCCCTTCTGACTGTCTTCTGAGCCGGCAGGTGGAGGAGGTGCAGGAGGTGGGGGGAGGCCAAAGGGCAGTGGGGCCCAGGGGGCCCTGGACCAGGGCAGGGGCAGCTACAAAGGCTGAACCTGCGTGGGCGGGGTTCCGTGGGGATGGGGTGCTCCCCCGGGGCCCCACTATCTCCATGGGGGCTTTTACGCAGGACTCTCAGCCCCTGAGCCCCCCATCCCCATGGCAGGTCAGCAGGTGCCTTGAATGGCAACCACACCCCACCCCGCCCCACCCTGCCCGGGGCGGATCCCTAACTCTCCGAGCCTCACTGTGTTCCCTGTACAATGGGGACAGCACGTCCCTCCTAGGACCTCCATGAGGGACAAACCCACGACGGTGCTTTTCCAGTTCTGAGCATCATGCCTGACACAGGTACACGGGGAAACTGAGCAAAGCAGTAGGACTCAGGGTTCAAGGGGCACAGATGGCCCGCACCCCTGTCTTCACCGCAGCTGCCCACCCGCCCACGCTGCTAGCGCCACCAAACTGCCATCCTCTCTCCAGACACCCTGCCCCTTTCAGTCTCTACTTTCTGTTCATCTGCGTTTCGTGGGCCTGAGACGCCCTCGCCCTTGCCCCCTGCCACCCTCCCACCCCCTTTTCTCCAGGTGAGGCCCGTGGCTACCTCCCTGTCTCCCCCACATCTCCTCCCCACCACTCACCCCACCCACAGGAGTGCCCTGGGGACAGGGCTTCCAGCTCCAGGAAGCAGCCTCCAACACTGTTCACTGGAGCTATTGAAGGAGGCTGTCCGGCTCCAAGGAGGACCAGGTGAGAAGGCGGAGTCCCAGCCTGGGAAGCAGGGAGAGTCTCGGTGGCCGGGTACGGAGGTCGCAGCCTGCCCAGACTCCCCAGGTTCCCGGATTCATCTCCTCCAATCCCTCCAGGAGCAGTGGGGACTGTGGGGTGGGACAGCGGTGGCCAGGATTCCCTTCTCCCTCACGGACATGATGATCTCACACGGCCGTCTCCCTCCTTTCTTAGAGGGAGAAAGAAAGGAGTGTTTCCTTTTGCTTTGCAGGTGGGAACACACTAGCCGTTGCCCAGTCCTCCTCGGGGCCAGGTGTGGCTGTGTGACCGGCCATACCCACAGTTGCCACACGTGGACTTCAAGAAGGGCCTCTAGGTGGCAGGTGTGTTCCTGCCCCGCCCTGGCCGGCAGGCAGACAGTGAAGCCGCCATCTCTGACCACGTGGCGGAAGGCACGTCGTGGGAATGGCAGGAAAACCAGGTCATCCGGGGCTGCCCACAGGCAGGGAGGGAGAACCGTCCAGCTCACGTAAGCCGTGCCATCCTTGTGCAGGCAAACCTGACCCTGACACACCGCGCTGTGGTCCCTCCCTCCCTCCACCAACGCTCATGAAGCACCTGCTGTGTGCAGGTCAGAGGAGGGACAGAAGCTGCCAGAGGTGGTTTAGAAAGCTGGGGTGCCGGGGAACCAGATGATGGAGGTGGTACGGGCAGAGGAGGACAGAGCCTTGTCCATGCAGGGTGGTGGGCAGAACCTTCCAGAAGAATGGGGCATCAGGAACTTCCTCCTCCCCTTGCCTGCACCAGTTCTCTGGAGGGCCCAGGGCCCTCCCTTCCGCCCCACTAAGACCCAATTCCCCTACCTGATTAGGCAGTGGGTCGGGTGGGGCGCTGGTCTGGTGAGGGGGCTCTGGTGAGTCTGAGGTGGGGAGGGGGCGGGCGTGCGGGTGGCAGTGACCCAGGTTGCAGTGTTTGCAGATTTCCGTGGTCTAAATACTCCACCTTGGCAAGTCGAAGCCTTGAACACAGAGGGCCTGAAGGCAGGATTGGGAAGACAGGAGCTTCAGCACACGGACAGGGGGCTTCTGTCTCCTGACACAGGCCCCCACCCCCATCACGGTGTCTGGTCCCTGAGCCCACATGTTGCCCGGCCTGGGTTTGGCCCCTGGGACTGTAGGTCCTGCGTCCTGGAGCTTTCCCACCAGCCTGGACCTCATCCGTGGCAGGTTGGCCACGGCCACTGTGGACAGAGGAGCTGGGGACCCTCAGCCACAAGAGCTGGCTCCTGAGCCGCTCATTGCCCTGACTTCTGCCACCGCCACACGCACCTCCGGGCCTTTTCCTACTCTGCCGTGGCTTTTCCTCACCTCACGGTCAGAGCCTGGAACCCATCCTTGCCCTCCCAGCCCTGCTGCCACGCAGAGCTGGGGCTGCCTGCTCTCCTCCAGGCCTCTCCTCCCCTCATTTCTGGGGCCCTGCCGCCCACCCCTGCCTGACCAGAGGAGGCCCCTATAGACCCTCGCTGAAGGCCACTCCGGGAAGTTGTGTCAGCCCACAGGAAAGGGTGGATGGTCCCCCTCAGCCTCCCGGTCACTAGCCCTCCAGGTGGCAGCTGATCCACCTCCAGACAGCTCGGAGCCAGCCGCACCTGCCTGGCAGCCTGGGGCACTGAGGCTTTCTAGCCCTTGGGTGGGACAGGGATCTGGGCCCCCAGCCCCTGGCTCCAAGGTGCCAGCTCTGCAGGGGAGTAGCTTAATGACCTTGCAGAGCAGTAATTACACCCCAGGGCCCGCTCTTAATAACCACGTATTCTCCCTGTCAATGTGCCTTAATTGAAAATGAGTAGGCGATACAAGTTGCTGTGAAGTTGGCTGGCAAGCCCTTAACGTGATATTAATTGTAGTAATTAGTAGTCACTTTGTGTTGGAGTCATCTATAAATAGGGGGTCTATTAGTTTAGCAGAAGAGCGTGATTTAAAATGCAAATAAAAGCCCAATTAGACAGATACATCACTCATCTTTCCCAGCAAATTATCATCTCTCAGGAAGGCGGGGACAGCGGCCACTTTGAGGCTGTGTTGGTCAGTTCAGGGGCTCTGGAGTCTTAGACCACCTGGGCAACCCAGCTGGGACACTGTCCCTTTAAACAGGTTGCCCAGGCTCCCTCAGGAGGCTGTCACTCTTGGGGCTTCCTCAGTCTCTGTTGGTGGTACTGGTGGTCAGGCCCCCAAGTAACTCCTCCCCCAGCTGCTGAATGGTTCCCTTTAGCGACCCAGGAGTACTTCTTAAAGGAACAGTAGCACAGTACCTCTAGGTGCTGGGAGAATGGGCTGGGGCGTGGGAGGGCCCCCTCTTTGAATGTAGCGATTCACAGTCCAGCGTGAACCCGCCGATGCCATGTGTTGTCCTGAGCCCCAAAAAAGTTAAAAAAACAGTCACACAACCTTGTTCTGAGGGTGGACAGCTTAGTCTTCACTTCCTACTCCCACAAAAACACCCGTGGCGGTTGTTGCAATCACTCACTCACACACACAGTATTTCTCACAGCTTTGGGCAAACATTGGAGGTGGAAATGACTGGAAGTAGTGGGTGGCAGCTGAGGAGGTGTTAATGGGGCTCAGCCTCCCCGCCGGAGGGGGGTTGTCTTGGTCTTAGCGCTTCACTAGCTCCCAACACCTTCCCCCGGGCCACTGTTTCCAGCCTCACAGTCAGGGAGGCTGTTGAGATGTGCCTGGGGACGTGGGTGCTGGTCCTTCCCCCTCAGGTTCCTGGAGCTGCCGGAGGCCTGGTGTTCAGAGCCCAGCTCAGTCCTTCCCGCCCCCACTGCCACCCCCCATCACTCCTTTGGGGGGGGGGGCTACTGAGGCTGGCTCGCTTACGGTATCTGCATGTTAATGAGATCTGATGCCATAAGGTAAAGCAGCCATTCCCGAACCTAGGTAAGAAGGGCTGTTGTTCATTCCAGCAGGAGTTTCCACTGTTATGAGATCTGATGCCATAAGGTAAAGCAGCCATTCCCGAACCCAGGTAAGAAGGGCTGTTGTTCATTCCAGCAGGAGTTTCCACTGTTATCCTAGAGGGAAACGCAGGCAGTTGGAGAGCAGTATCCTTTAATTTCTCCTTTATTTTATTATCCTCGCTTTTGTGACACGGTGCTTTACAACTGGAGGCGGTGCTTGTGATTTTTAATGTCCTATTTGACAAAATAACATATTGGCAAACCTAGGTGGATCCCCAAAATAGTTTTTGGAAATTTTGCCAGGGTATGAAATCCAAATGTCTGGGAGCTGCTGAACTGAAAGACTGAGTCAGGGACCTGAGGCCAGATGAGTAAGCTGTGTGTGGGGAGTGTGTGTGTGTGTGTGTGTGTGTGTGTGTGTGTGTGTGTGTGTGTGTGTATGCGCACGAGCACGTGGTGGGGCCAGGGAAATGGGGATGCTGGTCATCAGAGGCTCCCCCGTCTCTGAAAGAGCCCAGGAAGAGAGATGGGTCAAGGATAAGAAATTGAAGGAGGCTCTGACCTCCTTATATTGCAGATGAGGAAACTGAGGCCCAAGCAGTCTGGGCTCAGCCATCGCACACCGAGGTCCTGGTCCCTCCCAACGTGCCCCTTGTCCCTGTGACAGCCGCTAAAGCCGGCGTTGGAGTAGGTGTCCCGGGCTAAGTGGGATCAGCCTCGGCCTGCTAGCGAAGCTCTAGCTCCTCCTTGGCAGGGGCTGTTTTTGACTTCCAGAAGGTAGAAAAGCGCCCTGCTGACTCTCAGACCAAGAAGTTCCCGGAGAAACGAAGACTATGATCAGAGAGCACACAGACGAGGCCGCTGGGGCCAGCCTCTTGGAGTGCCAGGGACGGCTCTTCCCTACCAGGGAAAAACTAAGGTCTGAATAGCTCCTCTTCCGGGCAGTGCCCAGCCTCAGCCTGGCTTCTGCTTCCCTGGCCTTGCAGGTCACCATCACTTAGCACCCACCCCAGTCCTCCAAGGGGCCCCTCCTGGAGGTCGTCTTTCCAGGTGCTCCTTGCACTCTTTGGAGGTGTGTTGTCCTTGGCGGCAGCAAGCTCAATAAACCTAAATTATTCATTACAGGTGTGTTCTTGGTGGTATTTGGTTGTTGGGTTTTGAGCATCCAGCAAATATTTGAACCATAGCGTTCCAGTGAAAAATGCTGGTGGTGGTGAAAAGCAGCAGAATGCAAAACAGGCTTAAGGATCGGCATATAATGTGATCAATGGAACAGAATTGCGTCCAGAAATAAAATCATGTGTCCATGGTCAACTGATTTCAACACGGGAGCCAAGACCATTCAAAAGAATGGGAAAATTGTTTTTTCAACAAACGGTGATGGGGCAACTGGAGAGCCGTATGCAAAAGAATGGAGTGGACACTTACACCATACACAAAAATTAACACAAAATGGATTAAAGAACTAAATAAAAGAGCTAAAACTCTAAAATTCTTAGGAACATCAGGATATGTCCTCAGAAGATCAGATTTGATGATGGATTCTTAGGTAAGACTCCGAAAGCGCAAGCAACAAAGGGGAAAATAAATTGAAAAATTTAAAACCTGTGCGCTTTATTTAGGCTGCGCCCGCGGCATGTGGATGTTCTTGGGCCAGGTTTTGAACCTGCCCCACAGCAATGATGTGAGCCGCAGCAGTGACGATGCCAGATCCTTAACCAGCCGAGCCACCATGGAACTCCAAAACTTGTGTGCTTTAAAAGATACTATCCAGAAAGTGAAAAGACAAGCCACAGAATCGGGAGATGTTTTTGCAAATCAGATAGATGTCCAAAAAGAGATTGCATCTAACCAGAAACTCTTACAACTCAATAATAAAAAGACAACCGTTTTAAAAGTGGGCCACAGAGATCGCTGGTGACCTAGTGCTTAAGGATTCTGCGTAGTCACTACTATGGCTTGGGTTCGATCACTGGCCTGGGAACTTCCAAGTGCCAGAGGTGTAGCCTAAAACAAAAAAAACAAAAAGTGGGCCAAAGATCAGAACTGATATTTTTCAGAGGAAGATATATCGCCAACATGCACATGAAAAGATGCTTGACATCATTAATCATCAGGAAATACAAGTCAAAACCACAGTGAGACCCCACTTTGTACCCACTGGGATGGGTATAATCTAAAAATCAGGGAACAAGTGTTGGGAAGGCCATGGAGAGATCCGAACCCTCAGACACTTGTGCTGGGATGGGAAATGGTGCAGCCACTTTGGAAAGTAGTCTGACATGAAACGTTGAACAAAGAGTCACCATAAGACCCAGCAATTACTGGATCTACACTTAAAACATACATCCACGCAAAAACTTGTACGTGAATATTTACAGCCGCATAATTCACAACTGCCGAAAGGTAGAAACAGCTCACATAGCTGATGAAAGGATGGATTGTGGTCCATCCTTACAATGGAAGATGGCAGGCCGCCGTCAAAAGGGGCGAAGCACTGTCACGGGCTGCAGCGTGGATGAACCTTGAAAACATCATGCCAAGTGAAGGAAGTCAAACACAACAGACCCCGTATTGTGATTCCATCTATTTGAAATGTCCAGCGGAGGGAAGTCTATAAAGACAAAGTAGGAGTTCCCGCTGGGGCACAGTGGGTTAAGGACCTGGCATTGCTACCGTGGCATAGGTCATAGCTGTGGTTTGGATTTGATCCCTGGCCCGGGAACTTTAGTCTAATGCGAGCATGGCCGAAGAAGGAAAACCAAAAAAAGGCAAAGTAGATCAGTGGTTGCTGGGGGCAGTGGAGGGGTGGGGAGGCGACAACTAAAGGGTGTGTATGGGCTTCTTTTTGAGGTGATGAAACGTTCTAAAATTGACTGGTATGGTTGCAACTATCTGTGAATAGACTAAGTCAATATACTGCTATTGAACTGTACACTTTCAGTGGGTAGCTTGTATGGTATGTAAATGATATCTCAGTAAAACTCTTTAAAACAAAATAGGCCCAGCCCTTCCCCGTGGAGGCTCTGTTCTAGCAGAGAAAGTCTGTGTGCAGCAGATGGCTGCACAAACCTATCGTTCCAGACCCAAGGGCGCTGACAGAAAAGCTGAGAGGGCCATGTGACAAGGCAAGGATGGCTGGAGAACAGATGTCAGCCAAGGCTGCTCTGGGGAAGTGACTTTTTAAAATATCTTTTATTTTATAGTTTTATTGTGTTATATACAATGCACCCATTTCAAATGTACCGTTCAATGATACTTAGTACATTTTCTGTGTTGTGCAACAATTACTATAATCCCGTTTTAGAACATTTCCGTTGCCCCAATGAGATTTTTTTTTTTCCTTCATGGCCATACACAAGTTCCCGGATTAGGGATCAAACCCGAGCTTCCACAGTGACCTGAGCTGCTGCACTTGGTTTCCCTTTTTTCTTTTTTTTTTAATTTTTTTATTTTAAGGGCTGCACCCGTGGCACATGAAAGTTCCAAGGCTAGGGGTCAAATCAGAGCTATAGCTGCTGGCCCACGCCACAGCCACAGCAATGCGGGATCTGAGCCGTGTCTTTGAACTACACCACAGCTCATGGCAACACTGGATCCTTAACCCACTGAGTGAGGCCAGGTTCTACTGTGGACAGGCTGGGTGTGTGGTGCCTGGGCAGAGCACCCACCAACCCCTCAGCAAGTGGCAGAAGAGGGGACCTGTTTCTGGGAGACCCAGAGTGTGGACTCCGTGTCCTCAGGCGTGGCCCCTGGGCCCCTGGGCTCCGCAGGCATGCTGCGGCCACTGACCTCAGGGAGGTCACTTCCGCTCCCACTCCCCCTCCTTCTCGCTCTGAGCGCAGAGCAGACCCTCCCTGAGGGACTCCTCAGCTCCCTGTAGGTCCCAGCTATGGGTCTCAAAAGCCCCTGAAAGTCTGGGAGTGTTTCCATCAAGTGACCACACCAATGGGTCTCTCCTTTTTTTGCCCATGCCCGTGGCATGTGGAAGATCCAGGGTCAGGGATCAAACCTGTGCCGCAGCAGTGACCTGAGCTGCTGCCATGATAATGCGGGATCCTTAACCCACTGTGCCACCAGGGAACGCCACCAGAAGAAGAGTCTGAGACCAGCTCCCTGCATCACGCTGTCCTGGCTCTCTTTTTCCTTCTGCATGGCCGTCAGCCTCTTACTCGTCACGTCTCCAGAACTTGGTGCCTGGGACAGACTGATCCCTGCACTCAGCAAGCAAGCGTTTCCCTTCCCACACTTACTTCTAGTGTCCCCAGAATCCACTCTCTCTCTGAACTCCTGATTCGCAGCAGAGCATGTACCTATCCAGCAGAACCTAACGGTTCCCAATCTTGCTCGCAGCTAGATGTGATCATGTGACCACATTTTGCTAATGGGGTATCTGTGTCTTTTCCAAGTGGCTATAAGGAAGGAGATGTGGCCTTCATCTTTCCTCCTTCCTAACAGTTGGAATGCTGATGTAATGTCTGGAGCTCCAGCAGCAACCTTGGATCATGGGGTGAGACCTGGTAAACAGAAGTGGAGCAACAAGATAGAAGCCTGGCAGTGCCCATGTTGCCCAACTCGAGGGGGGCACACTTTACACTACATTCTATGGTGAATAGAATACAGAATACAATGTGTCTTTTTTTTCTCTTTTTTTAGGGCCGCACTCACAGCATATGGAGGTTCCCAGGCTAGGGGTCTAATCAGAGCTGTAGCCACCAGCCTACACCACAGCCACAGCAACGCCATATCCAAGCCACATCTGTGATCTACACCACAGCTCACGGCAACGCCAGATCCTTAACCCCTTGAGCGAGACCAGAGATTGAACCCTCAACCTTATGGTTCGTAGTCGGATTTGTTTCCATTGTGTCCCAACAGGAACTCCCAGAATACAATGTGAAAGGCACACCAGACTTGGCAAAGCAACAGCCCTGGAGCCTGGGCCACAGGTACGAGAGTGCCATGTCAGCCTCAGCTGCCCTTGGACATCGTGGGAACGAGAGAGGAACACACATTGTGAGCAAGTGCTAAGAGGATCTTCTGACATCAGCAGCTGCGTCCAGCCCTACACCCAGTCTAACACCAGATCCATCTGTGCCCAGGGTGAGTGACTGTTGATTCCCATCGAGAGAAGCCAGCTCCCCCCCGCAACACACCACCACGACAGGGGTGCCATGAGACAGCCCGCAGAAGTGACAACCAGAATATTATGCCCCAAATCTCACCTGGGCTCATCTTGTGTTCAATTACCTATTGCCAACCATCCAAAACTTAGCGGCTTAGAACCAGTTTCTCTCTCAGGGGTTTTCTGGGCTCACCAGGCATGTCTTGCTTGAGACATTCGTGAGGCTGCAGTCAGAGGGTGGCCGGGGCGGGGGTCGTCTGAAGGCTTGACCAGGCTGCACATCCGAGTGGCTTCCTCACACCTGGCAGGAGCTGGGGCGCTCAGTGGGGGCCACCTCGGGGCCCCTCCTGGCCTCTCACAGCACAGAGGCCAGACTCCGAGGCATGTCCCAGGAGTGAGGCTTCCGGGAGACCCGGTGGAAGGTGCCGGGCTTCTAGGTCAGGCAGCACCACTCCTGCCGTGGGGTGGGAGGGGCAGCCCAGGTTCAAGGGCGGGGGCCGCAGAGGCACGGTGTCACAGAGACAGGGGTCTGGAGCTCAGAGGGAGGCTGGACCAGGGACATAGTTTGGGCAGCGGCAGCAGCGTGTCCTTGCTGATCAAGAGCCCAGGATTTGAGTTTTCCATGCTTTGAGCATGTGTGCGTGCGTGTGCATCTGGTGTTGTGTATATGTGTGGGGCGTGTGTGTGCTGTGGTAGGTGCAGTGTGGGGTGTTAGTGGTGTGTGCACACGTGTATATGTGGTGGTGGCGTGGTGTGTGGTGTATGTCTGTGGAGTGTGTGTGTGTGTGTGTGTGTGTGTGTGCTGTGGTAGGTGCAGTGCGGGCTGTGTGTGCCTGTACGGGGTCGGGAGCTGGAGGTCGCAGAGATGTGGGATTCGGGGGAGGCCTGTGTTCGAATTAGGGGCTGGGTTCCCTTTCTGTGCCCCTCACTCTCTTTAGTGCCACTGTTTCTCCCCCCCTCATCTCCCCCTGGTGAGGGCAGCAGGTTGCGGGGGGGGACAGTGAGGCCCCCGCCAGGAGCAGCCCCAGGGGACCCCTGCTCTTGCCCCAGGAGGCCTTGGAGAGGCTGTGGGGTGCTGTCCCCCAGCCCGCACTGTGGTCTGATACACGGGTCCGCTCCTCCCACGTGGCCGCAGGTCCATGACTTGCATTCCCGGAGCCAAAGGGGCTGAATTAGTCCCAGGACTTTGCAGGACTCCCCTTGGCCCCCGTCACTCCCCCACTTTTTCAGGAGAAACCTGGAAGGGAGAGTTCAGCTCCAGAGATGGGTGCAGCAGGGCTGTCTGTCAGACAAGGGCCCGCGGCTGGGCTGCCGGGAGGGAGCGGAGGGAGAGAATCTTGCCTGGAATATTAATGGCCCCGTCAGGAGTGCTGGGGACTGAGCGGCAATCTGCCTTTATTAAGGAGGCGGGCGCCAGCTGGAGTGCAGGACCCCTGAGACGAGAGAGAAGAGCAGAGGCAGGTGGAGAGCCTGGAGGGTGGGAGACAGGTGGGCCGTGGGGGTGCCCTCCACCCCCCCCAACACACACACACCCTGCCCCTGGCTGCAGCCACTTCCTCGCTTCTTCTTCCCCCTCCTCCAGGAAGACTTCCAGCTGTCACGCTTGCCTGGGACTCCAGACTGCCTTCACTTGGACAGGATTTATCACCCACACTTGCTGCCCTCCCGGTAATTGCCCAGCGTGGTGGGTCTCAGTCCTGCTGCGCATCAGGGAGAATCACCCAGGAAGTTTAACTTCCCACCCGGGGACCTGACGTTTAAGTGATCAGAGAGGGCCTTCCGCGGGCCCTTCCTCCTATGTTGTAATTTCCTGGGTGCTTCCAATATGCAGCCTGGACCTAGAGGATCCCCCCCCCAACCTCTACCTGCACCCGGCTGCTGTTCCCAAGGGTGCTGAACTTCCGCGCAGTCATTGACCCCTCACGACAACCCAGGGACCCGGCTACCAGGCCACAGTTTACTGGGGAAACAGGAACAGAGAAGTTAAGGAACTTGCCCAAGGTCACACAAAAGCAGGCAGTGGGGCTCCAGAGCTGGGTCCCTACGAAAGGGACTGGACGGAGAGAAAGCTCAATCCGCTGGTCCTGGGAGTGGCCACGGCACACGTGCAGCCAGGGCGCCAGGAACTGGCCCTTCTCTGGGAGCAGATGTCACAGACTGGAGCTGGGCGCCGTGAGCAGTGGGCTCAAAGGGAGGGACCTGTGTGTGGAAGCAACCCAGGCAGGCCTGCTCGGAGGCCGGGCACTTCACAAAGGGTTCTGCTCCCACCGTCACCGCGAGGCCTGTCCCAGTGCCACAGTGCTGGCCGGAACCGAGGCTGGGAGTGGCGAGGGCCAGGCCTTCTCAGGGTACTGGGGGTGAGCCTGTGCCAAAGTGCAGAGCAAGGGCTGTGCCCTGGGAGTGGGGTGCACAGGCATTGGGGGTGCACAGGTGCACTGCCCCCCCCCCGGAGGCCTGGCCCACACACCACCCCAGGCCCCCGCGGGCATCCATGCAGGAAGCCAGGCGCTCCCACTGCACGGGCCACTGGTCCCTGCAAATAAGCGGGCGAGGGAAGGAGGCACCGTTTAGCCAGCACGCGCTCCACTCCATTATTTAAGTCTGCAGCCGGGCAGGGTTATGAAGCCGAGATTACCACTGGCCCTGTGGCTGGAAGCCTTCTCATTTGCCTTTTTTGTTCAGCAGATTAGATCAGTTTATTAAGGTTGCTTGCAATTGATTTGTTCTGATTCCCCAACAGTGAAGGAGAGAAAAGGAGCAGTTTGGCCCCAGGGCCAAATTTCACTCATTGATGTGAACCTGTGCCCGCCGGAGGGACGCGTCCTGTCCCGCACTCCACTGAGCTGTTCCAACCCCAACCTAAGGCTGCCCGCAGCTCCCAGGGGGGAGAGAGCGGGAGAGAGCGGGAGAGAGAGAGAGAGAGAGAGAGAGAGAGAGAGAGAGACGCACGCACGCACGCACGCACACACGCCTTCTGCATACTGACTCCTGGGGCCCCTCCCTCTGACCTCTGATGTTCTGAGTTGAAACCAAATCCTGGTCCCAGTGGCTGCTCCGGATGTCACAGCACTTAGGATGGAGGGGGCTGTGCTTTCAAGGCGGGAGCCCCCAGGACGGGCAGAGCAGAGACCCCACTCCCCGCAGCCCACCCCTGCGTCTCAAATGCCAGCACCAGGGTCGTGGGTCATCAGTCATGGGTAGTGGCAGCCGGCTAACATTTTCCGAGTTTTCCATATGCCAGGAGCTGTTGTACGAGCTGCCCTATTGGCGTGGATCCTATGATCATCTCCCTTTTCACAGTGGACACACCATCCCAAAGTTGTGATCGGGCCCCTTTCTCTTCCTCCCTGTTGCTCTAGAAAGCTGAGGTGCTCATCTTCCCGGCCGCCACTGCTGCTAGGAGTAGCCCTGTTGACACAGCCAACAAGAAGCCACACTCCTAGAAGCAAGTCCTCCTAAAGAAACAGAGAAAGCCTAGCGAGAGAAGGGCTCTTGGCCATCCTCTGCCCAACTCCTCTCTGGTTTCCCCTTTTCCTTCCATTTTTTTTAAGGGGAACACAGATGTGATGACCAGAGGTGCGGCAGCCTTCTTGTAATCATAAGGAGAAAAATCATGGAGGAAACAGAGGGATCCTGGGTCCCACAGACGTCCCTGAACCACTCCACCAGCTCAGGACTGCTTCTCCCAGACAGGGTCTTGGATGAGCCACATAAACTCCTCCCTTGTTTAAGCCTCTTACTGTCATTTCCTGCTGCTGCCAAATGTACTCCTGGCGAGTAAGATTCAAACACAAGCCCAGAGTCCCTAATCTTAGCGTCTTGTTCCCCCCTCCCCTGCCCCCGTCACTATGGATTTGCAGAGGACGTATTTGGAACCTCTTCATGACACTCCCGCTTTGGGGTCCCCTCTCATCTGTAAGGGAAGGGCTTTGTCACATATAACTTGGGCCCGAGCACAGCTCATTGGCTCTCAGGTGGACACCTAACCAAGAGACCAGCCAATCAGGCTCTTGATCAAGAACTTGAACTGAGCCTGGAATGCAGCCTCAGGTGCTGAACATTGTGAGGTGCCACCTGACCCGTCTTCAGGCGCAAAAGGTGGCCCCTGTCCCCAGCTGCTGGAAGTGCCACTGGACAGCGGACAGCATCAGTGAAACGAGCTGCCTGCCAAGGGTCGGGCCCAAGGTCTAGGCTGCGCGGCTGAAGAGACTGGCCGTCCACGAACAGACGAAGGGGGGGCACCAAGCTCCACGAGAGGCAGGCCCTTGGCCCCAGGGAGGCAGCGGGCGACGCTAGTGCCTGTGCTGATTCCTGAGCTCCTCCAGCTCCTGGGGACGCCCTCAGGTTCCAAGAGACACTCCTGATCCCTCGTGACACCCCCTTGGTTGAGCTAGCCTGAATGGATTTCTATTTCTTGTTAAGCTGCTCTTGAACAAGACATGTGGATTCTCCGGGCGTTATGAATAAGAAACTAAGGCCCAGGAGTTCCCTGGTGGCAGAGCAGGATCTGGCATTGTCACTGCAGTGGCTCAGGTCACTGCTGTGGCGTGGGTTCCATCCCTGGCCCGGGGAGCTTCCACAGGCCATGGGCGTGGCCAAGAAAGGAAAGAAAGAAACTCAAGGCCAGAAAAGAGGTGCTTCCCTGAGGTCACAGCAGGTTAGTGAAAGATCCAGGTCTTCATCCTTTATTTATGTAACAAACGGTTCCGGGGGACACACTTTGGGGGTTTATAGCTGTGAGCAAGGCGGACACCATGGCCCCATCATCGGGCTCACATCCCTCCAGGGAGAGAGGGACTTGTGAGCAACTGCAACTCAGGGAGATAAGCGCTAGGAGATCACTTAGGAGGGGCACGTCCAGAAACTTCCCAGGGGAGGTGACATCTATGCTAAGACCTCCGGGAAGAAGGGACAACAGGAAAAGGCTCAGAGTTGAGCAGTGTGTGGAATTCCCAGGTGGTTTTGTTGGCGGCATCTTTTCGTGGGGGGGGGGTGCAGCTTCCCCGGCCTGTGTTCTTTCTGGGAGAGCGTCACTCACCTCCCCAATGTCTGTCACCACGGGGCTAGGCCAGGCTAGCCCAGTCAGACGCTCTCTCAAGAGCCCGCATCTCTAACGGGGACGCAGGGGTGGAGGGTGGCGAGGCACCGTGCAACAGTGTCCTGGAGAGAGTGTCCGTGCTGCTTGCTCGGAGGCCCCGCCCATCCCGAGGCCGGTATCTGGCTTTTCCTTCTGCTCTGCGATCTGCTTCGCTGCCTCTTCAATCAAGCCCCTATTCTTGTTTCACTCTTTCAGAGTCAATTTTCGGTGTTTGCAACCAAATAATCCTGATTTCAGAAATGGGGACCAGGAGTGGGATTCATGGTGTAAACCTTAGGGGTCCATGAGCTACTTAGAATTGGTTTTCATAGCTCCGTGGGGCCAAAATCTGTAGGACTCTGGTTTATATTATTCAGGAGAAAAGAGGTGACCGCTGGTGTACCGCGATGACCAGTTAATCATGTTACACTCTGCAGTCCCCTGGGACCAGGCTCCAGCGGAAAGTGAGAGATGCCAGCAGCTGCCAGGGACCACTTTACAAAAGACAAGGGGAGCTGGGGCCATAGGCTGGATGGTTGTTCCCAACACTGGGTAATTTAAAGCAAGAAAATGACAGGCTCAAATCAAAATGTTCGCCTCAAGGCACAGAATAAAATTCAAGGCCATTATATGAAAGAATCTTTTATTGCATATAGCCACAGAGCTGAAATTGCTGAAGACTGAACGTGGAGATTGATTCAGTGTCAGCTGAATTCACAACTTCCCTCGGTCTGTCTTCAAAAGTCAGGAGACATTAGTACGCTGTCGCCATGGGGCTATCTTGGGAGAAGGGCTGAGGTCCTTAGGCCCCGGAGCAGTTCACGGTCCCACCCGCCAGTTCCTTCCTCACCCCCTCTCACTTGCTCCCAGAATAGTCAAAATCCTACATCCAGGGGAAGAGAAGTTAAACCCGGTGAGCGTGTCAGGAATTCACTAATTCATATTTCTAAGGTGTGAGGAAGATGGGGGGGTGTCTTGGTGGAGCAGGGGTGGGGACACTGGGTGCTTATTGAGACGGGTGTGGGCACCAGGAATTTAGCGTTCAAGGTGCTCTGTCAGGTGCTTGGCAGGCTTCCTGACATTTGCAGAAGTCACTAATGCGAATCTGAACCAAAGGATGATCTGCACTAATTGGCTAAAAAGGATGAGAAAAATCCCTGGCATAATGAGGCAAAACAAACAGAAACGGGAACCCTGAATGGACCGATCCACCCCAGTCGGAGGACACTCCCTTCCTCCTCCCCCGGAGGAGGCTACTGTGAGATAAAATCATAATCCTGCCTTTTATAATCCAAAACCATGTTTCAGATACACAAAGGGTATAAATAATAATGTAACAAACATCCATGAACTTCTTATCCAATTTAAGAGCGGAGACGCAGACACCAAGATGGGATGAGAAAGCGAGGGGGAGGCGGGGGGGCGGGTGTGTGGGTGGGTGGGGCATCAGAGCCCTGCAGTCTGACCTGCTGGAGCACAGAGGGAAGGGAGGAGGGCTGGGCGGGACGACCCCCAGACCGCAGCGCAGTTCAGAGAAAATTCCAGCAAGGCTGCCGGGAAGTCCTGGAGCCAAAAGTCCCCCTCTAGAGGACAGGGGTGCAGGTAGGGGGCTGCCTGGTGTCCCCCGCCCCCACCAGGCCCAGTCCGGTCCCGCCTGGGAAGTGTGACCTTGACACAGATCAAGTGGAGGACTCTGCAGCAGTGGGTGCCAGGGGTCAATCCTGTGCGGCAGGTGATGCGCATTTTCAAGGCCACGCATGAAGCATGTACCCAAATAATTAAATCAAATGTCAGGGAATTTCTTTTCTTTTTTTTTTTAGGGCTGCACCTGCGGCATATGGAAGTTTCCAAGTTAAGGGTTGAATCCGAGCTACAGTTTCAGGCCTGCGCCACAGCGTGTGGCAACAGGATCCTTAACCCACTGAGCGAGGCCAGGGATGGAACCAGTGTCCTCACAGATACTAGTGGGGTTCTTCACCCGCTGAGCACAACAGGAACTCCTGAGATGGGATTTCAGTCCCTGGTGGGTGGGTGGAGCTCTGTGGCCCAGCGGGGCGGAGCCCTGTGACAGGCGGGGGGCGGGGCTAAGGAGTCGAGGGGCGGGGCTGAAGGAGTCGAGGGACGGAGGTGCCCCGACTCTGGGGCCTCTGGGATGAAATGAGAGAGCAGCCGGCTGCGTCCTCACTTGAATCCACAACCCAAGTCCTCTAGGTTTGGCGAATCATGGGCTCCCTCCAGTACCTGTTACTGGGATCAGATTCCCAGTCCAAGGCTGTTTCAGACCCGGAGACTAAGGGGTGGCAGTGCCTTGGAACAGGGACCTGTTGGCATAGCACAGAGTGGGTGAGGGCTCTTTCATCCAACCTCCCCGGCAGGAAGCTGCTGCCAGTGCCTGGGCTGCTGAGCACAGGACACGGTTACATGAGTACCTGGCTAACTCTGACCTCCGGGACCGCAGGAGCACTTGGACAGCTCAGGAGCGATGCACTTCCCACCCGAATTCACCCGACACCAGGTCAGTGGGCCCTCGACCCCTTCCAGGAGTTACTTCCCAAGTTGCGGAGAGGAAATCGAGGTCCCCGTGGGTGACAGAAAGCCCACGTCAGCTTCCTGACCTGGCAGCTAGAGCCACGTCACACCCTCACTGTCCGCACAGGCGGTGACCACAGCAACCCCGAGGAGCCCGCCAAGCTGAGTGCCCCCAGCAGACACAAGAGAGACAGAGTTGCGATGACCCTGGTCACACCCCCTCTCTAGCACACAGGCCAGCTGGTGTCGACGTCAGCTAGATCTTAGCCAGCAGGCATGGCGCACCGTCCACTTCAGTGGGTGGCGACCTTGGCAGCAGCTGCGGTTCCAGACACGGTGTCCTGGTGGAGCAACTTAATTCAGCCCCAGCGCTTGGTATTCAGCGGCTGATCTGGAAAATGGAAGGCCTTCCATGTGATAAATCAGAAAAGCCTGGAAGCTGTTTGCTTGCACCTGACCAAGACGGTAGTGGGCTGTTATGCCCTCCTCAGGGATGCTGGCCGGCTGGCTCCTCCTGCAGCCCTGGACCATCTCCCCATCCCACCAGCATCACCATGCCCATGGGCTTGTGCTCTGTATTGGGAGCAAACACCGACAGGGTCTGCCCAGAAGAAAGGCAGTGTCTCAGTAAGATGCATGTGTGACAGAGACTGGAACATAAGTCAGTGCCTGCCATCTCAGCAGGGATCCTGCAGATTCGTGGTCCGAGGCACGCTGGAAGATTCTCAAAGTGAAAGAGAATTTGCTGCCACTGAAAAGGCATAAGCTTCGGTGGACTTTGGATTTGGGAAGGAGACTGGAACAGCAGAGGCTTTGAAGGGCCCCCAGCTGTGCTGCAAGCCCCTCTGTCCTCTGCCCTTGGCCACTGGTGCTCGAGGTGCAGCCAGCCCCAGCGGGAAAGCCCTGATGGAGTCTCTAGAGCTTTTGCATAAGTAGCTCTGATCCTTTGAGGAAATGACTTCTTGCCGAGTCTGAGATGGACACTGGTTCCCCCCAACCCTGCGTGGGGCATGGTCGGCAGCCTCTATTCTATCTTCAGTAACCCTGTGCACAATCTGTGCCAGGACCTCTCCTTTCTGTCCAACATGGGAGTGACCCTTGATACTCTAGGCAGCAGAGACCAGGAACATCAGAAAGTTGCTAGTAACAGAAAACACTGACTTAAACAGTAGAAAGTCTTACCTAATTAAAAAAAATACAAAGTTAACTGCTTCAGGTGAGGCTGGATCCAGCAGCGCAGTGATCTAACTAGAGACCTTGTTCGAGCCTCTCCTCTCTGTTTTCTATGGTGTCAACCCTAGCCTAATGTTGCCTTCTCTGGCCCCCACAGTATGGCTTTCAGCATTCTTGATTTTCCCCTGCTTCCTCCTTCAAGCCTGGTGGCAGTGAGCACAGCTCTGCTTTCAACTCCTGGGAAAGCAGAGGGACTCCTTTTCCAAGATGCTCCAGCATCTTGTGTCTCATTGGCCTGAACTGGGTCACGTGCCCATCTGTGGACAAATTCCTGTGGCTGGGGAGCTTCACTGATTGGCTGCAGACATCCAGGCCCCACCCCTGGGCTGAAGGGAGCCAATCCTATCCAAGCAACATGACCGGAGTGGGGAGGGGGTGCTCTAAAGGAAATGGTGGGCTTTATTGCCATAAAGTGGGAATAGACCTTGGGTGCTATAAACAGCAAGCTTCACACACAAAGAGGTGAAAGGAATCAGATTTGATTATAGAATCTATAGTCGTATATTTTGGTTTGAATCTTATAAAACTCCAGGCATGTTCCTGGGGTTTTTCCTTGTCTGGGGCCTCTGCTGGAGAGGGAGTTGTGGCCCCTGGGTGGAGGGAAGAGCTTCAGCTTTAGCTGTTGCTCCTGAATTCCACTAACAGGGCTGGGGACCCAGGAGCCAAGTCCTGGGGACACAGGCCCTCACCTCCTCCTCTGCACTTGGAGACTTTTTGCCCCACCTTAGGAGCTGTGCCGCTTTTCACAAGGTTATAGAGACATTTCACCACCAAACCCACTAATTAAACTCTAATATAAAAGTCTTGGGAGTTCCCGTCGTGGCGCAGCGGAAACAAATCCGATTAGGAACCATGAGGTTGCAGGTTCGATCCCTGGCCTCGTTCAGTGGGTTAAGGATCCAGCGTTGCCATGAGCTGTGGTGTAGGTCACAGACGCAGCTCGGATCTGGTGTTGCTGTGGCTCTGGCATAGACCAGCAGCAACAGCTCCGATTAGACCCCTACCCTGGGAACCTCCACATGCCACGGTTCGGCCCTAAAAAGGACAAAAGACAAAAAAAAAAAGTCTTTTTTTTTTCTTTTGAGGGCCACATATGTAGCATATGGAAGTTCCCAGGCTACAAGTGGTCAAGTCAGAGCTGCAGCTTCCAGCCTACACCACAGCCACAGCCACGGCAACGTGGGATCCGAGCCACATCTGTGACCTACACCACAGCTCACTGCAACGCTGGATCCTTAACCCACTGAGAAAGGCCAGGGATTGAACCCGAGTCCTCATGGATACCAGTTGGGTTCTTAACCCGCTGAGCCACAACAGGAGCTCCCTGATTATAAACTTTGGTTTCTGGGAGTTCCCTTCGTGGCTCAGAGGTTGATGATCCTGACTGGGATCCATGAGGATGTGGGTTCGATCCCTGGCCTCGCTCAGTGGGTTAAGGATCCAGCGTTGCCATGAGCTGTGGTGTAGGTCGCAGACGCGGCTCAGATCCCATGTTGCTGTGGCTGTGGCATAGGCCGGCAGCTGCAGCTCTGATTCGACCCCTAGCCTGGAAACTTCCATATGCCACAGGCACAGCCTTAAAAAGACAAAAAGAAAAAAAAACCTTTGGTTTCTGTATTACAGTTTTCAGCAAAGACATACACGATGTGTTTACTGGACTCTGCTGTCTCCAGGCAGAGGCTCTCCCGTGCGACGTAGCTGAGTCCCGTGACTCGTTAGCAAGGACCAACCTGTTTTTCCTGATCTTGTGAAGCTGGTGGTGCAGGGCGAGGAGCAGTTCCCGCTGCCTGTGCAGCCATTTCCACCTGTTTGCACGTGTTTTCCGGTGAGCCTTCACTTTGCCCCGAAGTTATCTTTCTCCTCTCTACGTCTATTTTTCAGCCCAAGGGAACCGCGAGCCCCCGGAAGCACCGCCCGTCTGCTGTGCGGGAGAGAGAGCTTTATCACGGTGCATTTTAGTTATGAGGCACGGTCTTTTAATTTCAGGTCATTGTTTATCACGTCCATAAACTTGTTTTCCTTGTTCAGTGGCTGCGTTTTTCTCTCTGGGAGAAATTGCATGTCTTGTCAGGGGCTAGAACATACCGTCATTTTCTCATTAAAATGAATGAAACTATTTTTTCGTTTTATGGTTTTTCAGCCAGGAGCATGGTTTCCAGAAATTAGTTGAAGTCTGGGAGCAGGGGAGGGCTGTGGTCACCCTGGCCTTGTGGACTGTGCCGCCTCCCTGTACCTGCGCAGGACAAGGAGCCCCGCTGCAGCTGAGAAAGCCCTGCCGTGTTCGCCCTGCGCCCTGAGGGTGTCTGTCTCCCAGTCCCCCCCCTCCACACACACAGGCCCTGTGCCCTGGGGCCCAGCAAGCTTCAGCCCAATCCACATCACAGTGGGCAAGATGGGACGTGCCCTCTGGACGGTTCATCCTCGAGGGCGCCTCCAAGATGCCGCTGGGTTTCCACCCCCCCTCTGCGGTGGGACCCCCGGCCTCTCCTGTTTGGGACCCCCCACGAGCCAGACGTCCAGCAAGGTCCCAGCAGACCACTGCACCCTCTCCGAGGGCTAGAGGCCAGACAGTCTATCCCAAACAAACCTGTGTTTAGAAGGTCGCCCCGCAGCTGGGCCAGGATGGCTGGGGGAGGGCGGGCCTGGAGGTGGGGAGAGAAGGTGAGGGCGCTGACACTGAGCTGAGCAATGGTGGCCCAGCAAAGGGCAGCTAGGGCACAGGGTGGGCCTGGCGGAACTGGGCTCGGTGGGCAGGGTAGGCCTGGGAGGAGGGGGGACGATGGAGGGACCTGGGTACGGTGGGGGCGGGGCAGGTGTGCTTGGGGCACTAAGGGCTCTCCAAGCAGATGGTCTGTGGGAAGCTGGGTAGTGCGCGTGGCCCCCGAGTCCCGAGGGAGGTCTGGGCTGGTCTCTCTTCCTGCTGGGCTGCAGTTTCCTCAGAGGTTGGGACAGAAAGTTGTCACACCTCTGGGGGCGCTGCACCTGGCAGGTGGTAAGTGCCGAAGAAACGCCTAGTGAATGAATGGAAGCGCTCTGGGCCCCACACGAGGCGAGGCGGGGGTTCCGTACGCACCTGCGTCCTCTGCGTGTGTGTGAGCACGTGGGTGGCGAGGGTGTGCCACGCTCTCCCCTCACCCACGGGGGTTCCTGAGCGGCCGGGTCTCTTTCTAGCTCTGCTCATGTGGCAGGTGCTGGCAGTTTATCTAACTGTGATCGTGAAGACGATGGGACGCTAATTCCTTTTCACTTGATTGAATCCTCCAATCCTCAGCCTCAGGGCCCTGAGAGGGGGGTGATTAAAAGACACGTCTGCGCTGCTTATTGCCAATTAACAGGCTCCAATGTAAGCAATTAATAAATCCACGGCAGGAGGCGAGGGCGGTTTCGATGCCACAGCCTGGGCAAGCCCCGCCGGCTCCCAGGCTCTGGGGCCCAGCCACACATGGATGGCGCTGCCCTGGGCTGGGTCATTAGGGGTAGGTGGCAGAGGGATGGCAGGGGGAGCGGCCGGCACGGTCTGCCCGGCTCAGCCCCAGGGGTGGGGTGGGCCCGAAAGCCTACCGCATGAGTCCCAGGAGGGGTGCTGAGGGCGCTGCCCACATCCCACGCTTCTTCCCCCTGCCCCGATGGGTCTCCTGTCCGACCCGAGGACCACGGCGTCCTCACCAGTCTCTGCGCCTCTCAGGATGAGCCCGGTCACTCCATCCACAGGGGGTCCCCACAGCCTGCGGCCCCCGGGAGGAAACGCGTCACAGGACCTGGGAGCGGCCCCGCCTCGTAAGGACAACTCTCAGGGTCCCTGTGGGAACCCAAGCCGATCCTGGGAAATCTTCAGACGGCCTTATCAGGAGGTT
Organism: Catagonus wagneri; assembly: GCA_004024745.2. Classification (NCBI taxonomy): domain Eukaryota; kingdom Metazoa; phylum Chordata; class Mammalia; order Artiodactyla; family Tayassuidae; genus Catagonus; species Catagonus wagneri. The sequence continues at coordinate 6,732,144 of PVHT021183524.1, read as the reverse complement.
CGTTTGAGGTGAAAGTGGGAAAACTGCTCCCAATTAGAGGGAAGTGGGGAGCGAACCGATCAGGGCGGGCCTGGCTCCAGCCCGGGTCCAGGCTTCAGAGGCCACACGGGCTCTAGGCCAGGCGGGCAAACTTATTCATAAAAGGGCCAACAGGATACTTGAGTTTTGCAGGCCCTACATTCTGTGTCACAACCCCTGATCCCGTGATGGGGCAGAAGCGGTGTAGACAGTATGCGGACAACTGAACGAGGCCATGTGCCAATAAAACTTTATTTACAGATAAAGAAGTTTTAATTTCCAGTCACTTTTCACTTGTCCCCGGTCTTGTCTTGGTTTTTTTCACTCACTTAAAGCCGTATAAAGACAGGTGGCGAGCCTGGTGTGGTGCACAGGCCGCAGCTGACCAGCCCCTGATCTAGGTTTCCAGAATCTTCGGGGCTCCCGGGGCATCCAAAGAGTTCTCTCCTGGGAAGTGACCCCTCCCAGGTGGCCAGAAATCTGAAGTCCTCCACAGCCTCGCTGCCGGAGGGGAGGGGAAAAACCTGGCTGCCGACCTGGTTTCACCAGGAAACCAAATGGCCACAAAGAACGGCCCATGAGGGACGAGGGACGGAGAGAGGCTGAGGGACAGAGACGTGGACAAGGAGAGAGGCTGGGTCTCCCGCCGCCCAGCTCTTTCGCCGGCAGGGCCCGGATGATCCAAAACGGCGGCCAGGCCTCAGCCTCTGTCCTGGGACAGCCTCCTGCTCTCGCTGGTGCTGCAGGTGTCTCTGATGTTCCGGGGCCTCAAGGTCAAGGGAGGAGAACAGAGCAGAAGGGCGAAGAAGCTTTCTCCTTTCTCCTTTCATTTCCTCCTTCCTCCTTGCTGCCTTTCTCTCCTCACCCCGTGCACCTCGTTCCTTCAGCCGGCGTTTGCTGAGCACCCGCAAACAGTCGCTTGGTTTTCATTTGAGGCGGAGCCTTGCAGCTGTCTTTGGAAATGACCCTGGCGGGGTGGGTTGTGTTTTGTGTTGCCAAGGACGTGCCTGAGCTGCCGGGGAAGTGGGAGTAGACAGAGGACATCCGCGTCAACAGAGCAGGTGGTAGTCTCTGGAGGGAACCCCTGGGCGCTGGCAGAGCCAGTCGTCTAGCAGAGCCTGGCCCACTAGCGGCGGCGGGGAGGTGTCCCCAAAGCCTCCGGGTAAAGGCAGCACCGACTGAAGGGAAAGAGAGAGCTTAGCTTCGAGAACCCGGGAGGTGCCTTTGCCAGCCGGACCCCATCGGGGGCTCCCTCCTTGTCCCTGCCTCCTGCCTCAGCTTCCGCAGGGCCCTTGTTGGGCTGGGGATGGGGCGCGGGGGGCGCGGGCAGAGCCCACCAAGTCTCGCCGAGGCCAGGCCCTGGAACCATCGATGGGAGCACAAGTGATGGGGGTGGGGGGGTGGCCGGCACCTCTCCGTTCCTCATCTGGTACCTTCAACTCAGACATCCTGCCGGCTCTCGCTCTACCCGGAGAAGGCTCCCCATCCGCCCCTCCTCCCCACCCTGCGGCCCCCCGGGCGAGCTGGAGGCACGCAGTGGACTCCTCACTGGCCGCCAGCCCCACAGCGGTGGCCCGCACGCAGCCAGAGCCAGCCCCCCGGGCTCCGTGGTCCTACAGCTCTGCCAGTCCTAGGGTGGATCCAGATATTCAGCATGGCGAGAAACCGCACCTCATGGCCTCCTCTCTCCCTAACTCAGACACCCCCCAGGAACCCCCCAGCTGTGCCCCCTTCCTGCAGCTCCCCCACGACCACCTCCTGTGTCTTCCCTGCATTTCTCCCCCTTCTCTGCCTAGTTTATCTATTTCCTCTTTGTCTCCAGCTGCTAGGAAAGGCCTGGGGTCTACAGATTTCCAAGGACCCCTGTATAGAGTTCTGGGCATCTGTAAACGTGGATGAGGGGGAAAAAATCTTTGTTTTCACTCCTCTTTAGTTAAAATTTAGCACCTCCTTCCGTGGTGCATGTCAGTAGCCAAAACTAGTGGTCGCACAGACCCTGTGGCTCTGTGACCGTAGAAAGTGCAGGCACGTTCACATCGCATTATAATTGTAGTCGAAATCTTCAATTATCATTTATGCTCAACCCTACTTCAAAATGATGGTGGTTTTATTAGCCCCCCATGCTCGATTTTATTATTTAGTGTATTCATAAGAAACACATGTATTACTCCGTTGCAATTCTTTTCTTAATATTTTGATAACTGCATTTTAATATAATTGGTTTCTTTGGAATCTTATAAATTTTATTGTGTGGATCTACAAATGTTATTCTGAGAGGGGTCTCTAGGCTTCCTCAGATGCCAGAGGGGTCCGTGGCACAGCGTCAGTGAGGGGCCTCGGTTCTAAAGGTAAACTGTGTGCCGAGATGGACTGACACACAGTAGAAGCAAAATAAACACGGGTGGGAGGTGGGGACTTAAGGAGGCCGCGCAGAAGTGAGTGGGGCTTGATGCTGAGAGCAGAGCATGAATCAAACTGCCCAGTGAACCCTCTTCTGTATGTGCCCATGGGGAGTCCTGCGGGCGTCAAGGGCCGGGCAGAGCCTCGGCTTCCTCGTCTGTAAGATGAAGACAGTCATACCCGTTTTATGTGTTGTTGTGAAGATAAAATACTGCGCTTGGTATGCAGCCTGGTATGCATCACGGATGCTCAGCAAAAACATATTTTGGTCCGTGGCAAGGCCTCCCCAACTTGCAGGCTTTTGCCCAAGGATCTGGCTGCCGCAGGAGCCAGGAAGGCAAAGGCTCAGAGCCCCCGGAAGAGGTCCAGGGCCCGAAGGAGGCATGGCCCCACTATGGGCGGGGGGCAGGACTGGGCCACGGGCAGGGGTGGAGAGTGGGCAGAGCTGGGTTGGGGCGCACCTGCACAGAGAGGCCTATAGTGGGAGGTGTGGGTGGAATTTGAGCCCTGACCCTTCCCGAGACCTGACTGTGGCTCTGAGGGGATTGATTGATTGATTGATTGATTGATTGATTGATTTTTGGTCTTTTGTCTTTTTAGGGTGGCATATGGAGGTTCCCATGCCAGGGATCAAATCGAAGTTACAGCTGCCGGCCTATACCACAGCCATAGGAACTTGGGATCTGAGCCGCGCCTGTGACCGACCCCACAGCTCAAGGCAGTGCTGGATCCTTAACCCACTGAGCGAGGCCAGGGATCGAACCCGAGTCCTCACGGATGCTAGTGGGATTCGTTAACCAGGAAATCCTCTGAGGGCATTTAAGAGCCCAGCTGTGCCAGGTCAGCCCCTGGGGCAACCTCTAGGAAGGAGGCCCTGAGGGTCTGGGGCAAACTTGGCCCCACGGCCTGAGTCTGAGTTCCCCTGATGACCGACCCCGACTTCCTGCCCACGGAAGCCCGGGCTGTCCTCTTGCCAGAGGCCCTGCTTCCCACCCTTTTGCCATCGCAACACACAGAACATGACAGTCATTTTCGGGGACTCTGTGGACCAAGGCAAGGCAGCCAGGGCTGGCCAGCCTCATTCGCACGATGAGGGCTGAGGACCCACCTGGCAGCAGCGTTCTTGTCCCTGAACAGGCCAGCAACCTCCCGACTCGGGCCGTTGCCCTCGCCAGGCCCTCTGCGCTATGTCCAAGTACCCCATGATTTGTCAGCACTACCTCCCTTCCCACCCAAGTTCCGATGGTCTCGAGCCTGCAAGAGGCCTGAGGGGGTGAAGGCTCCTGGCTTTGAGGTTGTTCATCTCTAAATGGGACAGTGCCTTTGTAGCAGAAACGAATCCGACTAGGAACCATGAGGGTTATTTGTTCGATCCCTGGCCTCGCTCAGTGGGTTAAGGATCCGGCGTAGCCACGAGCTGTGGTGTAGGTTGCAGACGTGACTTGGATCCAGCATTGCTGTGGCTGTGGTGAAGGCTGGCAGCTGTAGCTCCGACTGAACCCCTAGCCTGGGAACTTCCATATGCCGCAGGTGCGGCCCTAAAAAGCAAAAAAATAAATGTAAAAATAAAAATAAATGGGACAGTGCCTTTGGCTTCCTGGGCATGGCCCCGAGGACAGAACTGGAGTCCGGGCACCCTGGGTGGAGCAGACATGCAGCCCTGGGGGCCCCAGGATGCCTGGTGGCCCCACTCTGACTCCGCCTGGGCTTCCTGCCTGCTGCGCTCCGGGCAGGGATCTCCTTCAGGAAGGCCACTCCCTGCCCTGCCTTGCAGCTCCCCAGCACAAGGGCGCACTCTTGCTCCCCGGCTCCTCTGGCCATCCCTTGAGAGTTGGTGGACGTCATCACCCTATTTTACAGAAGGGGACTCGAGGCTTCCCCAGGCAGAGTGACAGAGCGCCCAGGTCTCCGCGCCCGCGAGGGGCTGCACGCCTCCTGTTGCAGTCCTGTGTTCCAGACTGAGTGATGTGAAGTCCGCTTAGACCCGGGCCGGTTCTGAGCTTGTCCTGGGGCCCCCGTGGCCACGCCCAGAGCGGGGCTGTGTGCACTGGGGGTCCGAAGCGATGCCAGCCTTCATTATTGAACCCCGACCATGTGCTGAGGATCCGGCTCTGGGACCTGTCCTTCTGCACATGTCCTGCCCGTGTGCAGAAGCGGACCTGCTCCAGGAGTCCAGCCCGGTCTTCGGGGAGGAGAAAGTCTGCTCCTGTCTGGCACTGCCGAGAGGCAGGACGAGGGGAGGGCTCAGGAAGAGGAAAGAGAATGCTTGTCTTGAAGGAGCTGGGAGTTTGGGGGCTGGGGCGCTCGGGGGAGCGCCGGGCGGCTGCTTCTGGAGGCAGAGCTTCAGCAAGAAAAGCAAGCTGGCAACCCTGAGGCGAGGCATGCAGGGTGCTAGAGCTGTTTTCTGCAAAGCTGGATGAGGAGGGGGCTCCTGGGGACCCTGGCCATGAGCCCACCCTGGGCCATCCCTCCCCTCCAGGCATCTCGGCCCCTCCCAACTGACAGGGTCCTGAGTTAGGGACGATCAGACGTGGTGGGTTCGTGGGTGTCACTGCACATGTGTGTGATTCCAAGGGCTGGTTTACTCGGCTCAGGTGGCTGGGGTGAGAGCACAAGGCGTGGAGGCATCCTGTCGCTTTGGTGGCTAGGTGCTTGTGCGTGTGTGCTGAGTGTGTGGTGTGTGCACGTGTCTGCACACACTGGCTGGCGTGCACCACTTCCTTGCTCCATGTGTTTGCGTGTACACGTGGTGGGTGCATATGTGTATGTGCAAGAACGTGTGTGTTCTGGCGTGTGTACTTGTACATGCGGTAGCGTGAGGTGGGAGGGTGCTCCTGCCGGTCACATGTGCCTGTGCGTGTGTGCATGCGTGTGCGCAGACACTGTGAGATGAAGAGCGGATCCCCACGGCTCCCGTGAGCCCCCTGAAGCTGGCTGGGGAGGACGGGGCGGGAACAGAGGCCTGCGGAGCCATCTTCTCCCAAAGGTGCCGCTACCAGCAGGGGAGGGAGGGAGGGAGGAGGCAGCGCCTTATTTAAATGCAAATGACTGGAACACAACTTTCTTTATTAAAATGCAAATTGCACCTCAGTCTCTGACACAGGACACCATCAGGAATCGAGGCTGCAGGGCCCCAGGGGCGCCCAGGAGGCAGCGAGGTGGAGAATGGGCCCAGGTGGGCCTGGGGGGCCGAGAAGATGCCGATCCTGCTTCCAGAGCTTCGGGAGAGGGAGGCAGCCACCGACGGGAACCGAGGTCTGAACCGTCACCTGCGTGGGAGACCAGGCTGGAGCTGGCCACGGTGGCCTCCTGCCGGCTCTCTGCCTGCCTGGGCCCCCATGCTGCGTGGCCTCTTAATGAGCCAGGGCTCCCTAGTGAGCCCGGCCGGTCTGGAGGCGGTAAGAAGTCTTGTCTGAGCGGCTCGCGCCTTGGGTGGTGAGCAGCTGCTGCAGGGGCAGAGCCCAGGGGTGCGCGGGAAGCAGCTGCGGGCAGGGCTCGGGCCTTCTCCTCCTGCGGGGCTCAGGGGCCGACTGCCGGGTTGTGAGGGGCTGCAGAGGGGCCCACCCTTCTTCAAGCGGGGAGACCCGGCCTGGGGCCCCCAGCTCCCTGGGAACAATCTTCACACACGCTTGACGGACATCTTTCCCTGACGCGTCCACCCGCAGAGGACGCCTTTTCCTATTTGCACACAGTCACTGTAGAGGGTGGGGGCCCCTCAGACTCCTGACTCCTCTTCTGCGCCACGCCTTCTTTTCAGACCTGACCGCTCCCTGCTCCTTGGTCCCCTAGCCCTGTCTCAATACCTGGTTTCCTCCACCGCTTCCTCGCTCCTGTCTTCCAGGGTGTATCGCACCCTCTCCAGCCCCCTCTCTCGCGTGCCTTCTGGCTTGTCCCCCAGCATCAGACAGAGTCCTCCATCTCCAGGTGGCCCAGGAAGGGTGGGTCCGTCCTTGAAGGGTCAGGGCTGGGCTGCCGCGAGGCGGGGAGAGAACCCACTCCCTCCACCTGCCAAGCTCCCAATATAGACAAGCAGCAGCCCGGGCGCAGAGCGGGGGCGCGGGAAGCAGAAGGCAACTTGGAGCTGGAGGTGACAGGGCTGCGCTTCCTCCGTATAAATAGTCCCGTCTGTCGCCCTGGGGGCGGGCGGCTTCCTGGGGCACTTCTGATGTCACTGGCTTCTCAGGAGAGTTTGCTGGTGTGAGGGGGGCCTGTGAGGGTGTCTGACCGTGGGCAGTGCTGGCAGAAGGCCCACACCCCGGGCTGCCAGGCGACAGCTCGGGCACCTCTGAGACGCCTGCACAGCGGCCCTTCCTTGACATCACCCCCACGTCTGTCAGTTGCTCCCAGCAAGTCCGGTGCCTTATGGCCCCGGAGGCCGCCCCGGGGGACGTGAGGAACAGCAGCCTCCATTAGAACCCCTCTCCGTGACACGGTCCAGGTGTGACAGTGACAAAGACTTTGGGGAGAGATGCACGTGGCCCCAACTCTTGCGCCCTGGCCTCACCCTCCCCAGCAAGGCCCTGCCTGGGGCTCCAGGACCTGGCGCCCTCCCCAGGGAGGGGAGAGCACCCAGGCAGCGCACCCACGCTCCCAGCTTCTGCCCCAGGCCTGGAGCAGTGCCTCCCGCATCAGACTGTGAGCCCCCAAGAGACTGCTCTGCCCATCAAACGTGGGGAGGGGTCCTTAAGGGCGGGTGGCTCTGCCTCCTTCCTCAGGGACCCCGGCTCTGGAAAGTCCCTGGGGAATGATGGGGGCTGCTGGGGGTTCCCCCAGTCCCTGACCCAGATGAATGGCCTTGGGCTGCAGCTGGCAGGGCTGAGGTCAGAACAGGAGGCACAGGAGGGCACTGCAGCGGGACACAGGCCCTGGGCAGCCACTGACACAGAGCCTCCCTCTGCACCTGCGGGGACAAGTTCAGGGGGCGGGGGGGGCATGCTGTGGGACAGGCCCCATTGTGCCTGGTGGGTCTCCAACAGCACAGCCCTTGCATGGCAGCCCCAGGCTCTAGAGCCACTGGACTCTGCCGCTCACCAGCTCCGTGCGAGCCGAGCGGGAAAGTCACTGGGCCTCTGTGAACCTTGCGCCCCGCGCCCCCCACACACACACCCAAGGGAATTCACAACTGGCCCTGGAATGACATAATACAACGGTGCCTGGTGCAGAGCAAGGACTGTCCTTGAGACTAAGGCCTGTGGCCTCCACTTCCCGTTCTTCCATTGGAAGGGCCCAGGCCAGGAGTGATGACTGGAGTCAGTGCCCCCTCCCGACAGTCTCGGGGCAGCCCCCATCCTCCATGCAGGTGCTGTGGCCTCTCCCTGGAGGTCCCTCCCCGCTGCCAGTGCTTCCTGGGGCTCACCTCCTAATTAAGCTTGAACACAACCAGATTTGGGTCCTGTGTCAGGTCTGCTTCTGGGGGAGCTCGTGCTAAGAGTGTCGTGCGGCTGAGCGAGCTCCCCACCAGGCCAGCGACTAAGAGGCTGCACCAGGCTCGAGGGCCCTGCGGCCGGGGCTCAGAGAAGCGCTCTGTTATCAGGCTCTGCAGACCCTCTGCTGCCTTCAGAGCGGTGCCAGGGGCTGTCTCTTCTCATGTTCCTGGTTCACGTGTCATCATCCCCTTATCAGCCCTTCTGAGGAGGCTGCTGGCAGTGTGTGGGTGGCAGCAAAGTCAGGCCCAGCTCTGAGGAGGTGGGGTCAGAAAACTGGAAGATTCTAACATGCATTAGGAGCCTCTCGTGTGATACCTTGTTTACCCTCATGACAACCGTGTAGGCAGGGCCGCCATGTACAGTTGAGAAGGTTGTTGACTGAACAAAGGCATCTGGCCAAGAGAGCAGCCCATGATCTTCTCACCAAACAGCACACCTGACACATACCTGTGTCCCTTGGGGAGGGGATGTTTTTCTTCATTTATGCAAAGGCAGTTTGGGCCACTCACGGATTGTGAGGTGACACCTGCGGCCCAGAGAGCTTAAGCAATTTGCCAAGATTTGGAGCTGAGCTCTGAGTCCGAGAATTCTGGCCTCAGAGCCTGCTCTCCCCACCACAGCACCTCACACAGCGACAGCATGGCTGAGCCAGCCAACAGCGTGGGAACCTGCCCAGGGCTCTGACTGCTGGGGGCCAGGTGGCCCCAGACCCGGGGGACCCAAGAGAACCAGTGACAGATGATCACCCACCCCTCAGCTCACCAGGGCCTGGGGGCCTGAGCCTGAGCTGCCTGCCACAGGGTTGGATTTGGGGGGGGAATATGGCCTCAGCTGGGATTCTGTGGCTTTCTGATCCCCAGCAAGTCACCTCGCCTCACAGAGCCTCAGTTTCACCACCTGTGAAATGGAGTCGACAGGCCCCACCCTGCCTGCTCCACTGACCAGGATTAAACCATCTGAAGAAGTTTATTTTCATTTAAAATTAAAATGTTTTTATTTTTATTTGTTTTTTTTTTTTTTAGGGCCGCACCTGCAGCCTCCGGAAGTTCTGCCGGCCTACACCACAGCCACAACAACAAGCCGTGTCTGGAACCTGCACCACAGCTTGCAATAACACTGGATCTTTAGCCCACTGAGCGAGTCCAGGGATCGAACCCACATCCTCATGGAGACTATTCGGGTTCTTAACCCACTGAGCCACGATGGGGACTCCCTGTTTGAAGGATTTTAAAGGGAGGGAGGTGTTCTGCAATGCCTGAAACCACACGGAAAAGGGCATCAGGTAAAGCTCAGTGCGTCTAGGTCATCTGCTTACTACAACCATTATATTCCACGTCTGTCTGTGGAGGACCCCCCCCTACTTCCACCGCCTCCCCCAACCCCAACCCCGGTTTTCACGGCCCAGGAACCCGTTCTCACAGCCGCCTGCCTTCCTCCTCACACACAGAGCAGCAGAGCCACTGCCAGGGGGCTCCTGTCTAATGACTCAGCCTCCAAAACGCATCCAAACATCCGGCTGACAAAGGGCACGGCTCATCCGGAAACAGCTCCTTCTGCACAAATATGTTCTTAATATTCAATTAGTACTTATCCACCACGAACAACAATTACGCCATTGACTCTCAATGAAGTGCTGCTTAATTAATTAACGCGGTCTCGGAACAAGCTGGCAGCATCTCTCCGTGAGCACAGTAGTTCAAATAATAGCAGCGACGTGGGGACAAGCCGGGGGCTGGCGGTGGTGCCCTGGGTTTCCCTGGCCCCAGAGGTGAGTCTGGAGCTGAGCACAGGCCACACAAGTCAGCTTCTGCTGTTAAAAAGCCACACTGGGATTCTGAGCAAGCCGTTAACCCCCTCCCAGGCCGCTTCCACCGCAGGAGGGCCTGGGCCAGGCGATTCAAGGTTCCCGGGCGCCTTGAACACGTGGGTTCTGTAAGTGACATTCAGATCTGCGCCAACCACCCTGCCCCGCTCATGGCTGCACCCAAGGTTCCCTGGGCTCTGCACCGCCCTCTGTAACCACACACCCTAGGGCTCCCTCCACCAGCCTCCAGCCCCCTCGAGGCACCTCCTTCTCAGGCGCCATCTCTTCCTCCTGCTCCTTCCTGTGGGCGTCCCCAGCGCGCAGGTCCCATCGTGGCTCTGAGTCTGACCTCATGCTTCTCCCGGCCTCCCCCTCCAGGACCCCCCGGCTACCAGCACCCCCATCTTTGCTTCTACCCTTGTCAGATCCTGGGTCTACCCCTGCGCTCCACTTACTAGCTAAGCCACCCTGGGCTGGTTGCCCATCGCCCACTCCCCCACTGCCCCACTTCTAGAATGGGCGTAACCACGTGGGGCCTATCATTGCCTCTGCTGCCTTGCTCAGTGACCTAGACTCCATGGCAGTGGCTGACTTCTCCCTCGCCAGCAGGTGGGTCCCTGCAGTATGGTGACACCAGGGCCCAGGCTCTTTCCATCTTGTTGCTCCCTCCTCCCCAGGGGGCTCCGCCGTTGTCCCGGTGGTCCCAGTTGGGTCCCCATGGCCGGGGTCCCACTGGCAGAGGGGAGGAAGAGTGGAGGGAGCACTTCGCTGAGAGCCCTGGCTGGAGTTGGGCATCACATGCCTCATTCCCTGGGGTCGAGAAGGGGTTACAGGGACACCTGGGCTGCAAGGGAGGCCAGGAGGCGTGGTCAAGTCATGTGGCCGGAGCGGGGAGGGGACAATAGTGGGCCAGAGCGGCCTCAGCCACATGGCCTCCGAGGGCTGTTTGGAAGATCAAATGAGTTAACACGTAAAAAGCCCCGGACCCCTGGCCCGTGGTGAACGTCCCCTAGGTGATGGCTGTCCCGGCTGCGTGTGCCCACAGGGCGCTGTGAACACAACTGATTCAGACACTTTGCCCACACGAGGACCCACAGAGGAGGCGGCACAGGTGGCTGCCCACCTCCCACCAGCCACACCCAAGGTGCATTCAAGGCGCCCCGGGACGGACAAGAGGCGGGGGGCGGGGGCTGGGAAGGACGAGGGCTGACTCTCAAGGCATGGGGGCAGCTCACCGGGCAGAGAGGGGACCCTAGATCCTGGCTTGGCAGGGGCACGGTGAGGAGGCAGCGTGGCTACCGCCAGACCCAGGCGTGGTCCCCACTCACACCGCAAGAACAATGAGCCAGACTTTCCTCAGGGGCGTGGGGGCCTCTACAGGGGTTAGGCCAGCCCAAGGAGGTGGCCTTAGCTGACCTGCACAAGCAATGTTCCTTGGGTGCACGAGGGAGGGTGGATGAGAGCAGAACAGCGGACCTGCCGCAGCATTCTTTCTCGCTCCGTCCCCCAAGCCCACCAGGTACTGGAGGGCCTGGCAAGTAGGTACCCAGCCCTGCTCTCCACCCAGGCCACCTGCACAGAGCTTGCTGTTCGGGCCACCACAGACCCAAGTGCGTGGTCTCAGCCAGGGCCACCCTCGGACGTGACAACTGGACCCCTCCCTGCTGGCCCTCAGCCTCCAGGGAACCTCTCCCACGGCTGCCCCGGGGTCAGAGCCGGCCTCGGCTTGGGTGACCGACTGTAATGGCTCCTAAGCCTCCCTCCTCTACGCCGCAGTCACCCAGATCTTTCTCCGATCATGTCCCCCACCCGCTTAGAACACTTGGGGGCTCCCTGCAGCTTCAGTTAGAGATTCCATGCGTCCCTGGCAGAGCACTTCCTGGCGCAGCTCCCGCCCGTGTATTTAGATCTCCGGGCCTCGTCCCTCCGGTGCGTTTGGCACCACCGCCCACTCCTTGAGATCTGCTGACCCCCCGCCCCAGGCCCTCCTCCACGTGCAAGGGCTCCTCAGGCAGGGCCTGGGCCTCCGGTCCCCGCTTGGGGCATTCTCTTTCTGGGGGGCTTCCAGAGCCCCTAGACTTCTGTGTGTTCAACACAGACCTCTCCGCCAAGCAAACACCCGGACATCCCGCCACCTGCCTTTCACCTCCACTTGCAAGTTCAAGACCAGTGCATTCAAACCTCCCACTCCAGCCTCTGCCCACTCCTCCAGGGCTCCCACTGCAGCAAGGGGTTGGTCCCATCCAGTGAGGGCAGAGGTCACACACCACCACGGGGTCGTCCTTGCTCCTCCCTCCTTAAGCCCTTGCCTAATCTAGGCAAGTTTTCTAGATTTTGCCTCTTTCTTTTTTGGCATTTTGGGGCCGCATCTGCAGCATATGGAGAGTCCCAGGCTAAGGGTCGAATCAAAGCTGTAGCTGCCGGCCTGCACCACAGCCACAGCAACGCCAGATCCAAGCCACATCTGCAACCTACACCACAGCCACAGCAACGCCAGATCCAAGCCACATCTGCGACCTACACCACAGCTCATGGCAACGCCGGATCCTTAACCCACTGAGCGAAGCCAGGGATTGAACCCACGTCCTCATGGATACTAGTCAGATTCATTGCCACTGAGCTACAACAGGACCGCCTATCTCAATTTTTTAAAAACAATAAATAAAAACTTTTTTCAGGAAAATAAATACTTACAAATTCAAAGTACAGAAAATTCGGTTACTAGCATCAACTTAAATCAGCTAATATTACAATGAATGCCTAAGCTGTACCAGGAATGCCTAGAAAACGCAATGTTCCCTTTAACCAAATATGCCAATTAGCCAAGTTATCATCTGGAGTATACATATCCCACTCAGCATCGATATTCGCCAGGATTGTAATACGACAACATGATAGCACTAAGCCTGAATTCAGCATCTTGAAACCACAGGCTGCTTCAGAGTCTCCACCCAGAGGCATCTTAGAGGCACGTAAACGTTAAGCGAGGATCTGTATGGCGCACAGGGCTGAGCGCCAGGGACACAGAGGTCTAGTCAAGTGTCACCCACACCTTGCGGTTGGATGGGGGCCCATCGCTCTACTTATCTCCACTGCGGTTTCCTCGCCTATAAAGCGAGGCGCTAGACTAAATGATCAGTCTCCAAGGGCTCCTTTGGCTCTGATTCAATTAGCCGATAGAGTGATCGATTGAAGAAGTGCTGGCTAATGGGGTTTCTGTCAAGAGAATGCTGAATACACTAGTTTTTACTGTACTTCTGTAGAAGTGAAAAAGCTGACTTCATGTCTGAGGGGAAAAGATTTATCATTGTTGGACTAGAGAAAATGGGGTCAATTTAGTATGATTCTGTAAGAATGGAAATGGATTCAGAAATTTTTGTATGGCCCCCAGGAAATCCAAGGGCAAAGCAGACGTTAGGTCCCAAGTTCCCAGGGCAAAGGTTCCTGGAAATCTGGGATTTGGTCTGGAAGGTCCTCAGGGCGCACCGAGGCCAGCATCTGCCCAATGGGACGACGTCCGCAGGACAGTCACAAAGCTTGTGCGCAGGACACCTTCCTCCCAGCTCGGGGGCATCTGGGTGGACCCAGCGCCTCATGCAGCCAGAAAATAAAACAGTGTGTTTTCGAGTGGTAACTTACGATTCTCTGACGAGTCTGAAAAACGAGACTAGACAGATTCTTTGATATACACAGGAGGCGGTTTGTATTGTCTCAAGAAGCTTTTGTGAAAACTTAGGAAAATAGTTTAGAATCTCCTCGGCCTTCTTAAGGTAAAACAAAAATTGGTTAGTTAATGGGAGCTCCCGTTGTGGCTCAGCAGTAACGAAACCGACTAGGATCCATGAGGACTAGGGTTCAATCCCTGGCCTCTCTCAGCGGATTAAGGATCCGGTATTGCTGTGAGCTGTGGTGTAGGTCACAGACGTGGCTCAGATCTGGCGTTGCTGTGGCTGTGGTGTAGGCTGGCAGCTGCAGCTCCAATTTGACCCCTAGCCTGGGAACTACCACATGCCGAGGGTGCGGCCACAAAAAGACAAAAAAATTTTTTGATTAATTAAAATACAATACAGAAAAATAGTCAACCCAAAAGAATCAATAATTACATTAAATACAAATGATCTAGACATACCAATTAAAAATCAGAGATCATTGGAATGAATTAAAAACCCAACAAAACTCAATAATATGTTGTCTATAAAGAAATCCACTTTACAATATAGTCAAAAGTAAAAGTTTGGGAAAAGATGTACCTTGTAAACTATAATCAAAAGAAAGCTGGCTACTTTAATATCAGACAAGGTAGATTTCAGAGTGAGGAAAATTAGCGTATAAAACCGTACATTTTATAATGATAAAAAGGGTCAATTCACCAAGATAATGCCCCTAAAAGTGTATGTACCTAGCCACAGAGTTTCTAGATGCTCCAGGTAAAAGCTGGTAGAAATGAACAGAAAAGCAGACAAGATTTACAATCATAGTTGAACGTTTCAACACTCTTCTTTCAGCCATTCGATAGAAAAAGCAGACAGATCAGGAAGAACATAGACTGAACCACATCCTCAACTCACTGGGTCTGATTAACAGCTATAGAACTCTCTACTGTTAACAAGAGAATGCACATTCTTTTCAAGTGCACACAGAACATTCATCGATATAGACCAAATCCTGGGTCATAAAACTTAACACATTTTAAAAATTGAAGTTATACAAAGTTTGTACCCTAAGCATAAGGGAATTAAACTGAAAGTTAATGGAGAAAAAGGTAACTGGTAAATCTCCAAGTGGTAGCAATAAAATAACTTATTTATTCAATGGAATACTACTCAGCAATGAAAAGAGATTATGGATTCAACAACTTGGATAAATCTCAAAGGCATTATGCTGAGTGACAGAAGCCGATCGCAAATGGTTACATGTGATGACATTCTGGAAAAGGTAAAACGATAGCGATGGAAAACAGATTAGTGGGTGCTAGGTGGTTGGGGGAGACGGTGGGTGCCTGCAAAGCGTCAGCACGAGAGCCTTTGGGGGCTGATGGCATTGTTCAGTATCCTGATTGTGGTGGTGGCCACAGAAACGTAACAGGCATGAAAATACATAGAAGAGTACGTGCCCCCCAAAGTCTATTTTTTACAGTATGTTATTTTTCTTTTTAATGTTTTAATTCGACGATGTCATTCTCCTGCTGAAATTCGTTCATGGATTCCCAGTGGTCTTGGACAAAAACCAGACTCCTCGCAGGCAGAGTCTCCAGCCCATCTGCCAGCCTCATCCCTGCGGGCAGCCCTGCACGCTTGCCGCACCCCAGGCACCCTAGGCTTTCTTCAGCCCTTTGAAGATGCAGGCTCTCTGCCTCAGGGCCTTTGCCTGTGCTGGGTCCCCCCACCTGTAGGCTTCCTTCTGCTTCTCTGCAGCCAGCACTCGTGGGCTGCAGGAAAGGAGTGTGCTCTAACCTCTTCCCCAGAGCCCCTCGAAACGGGGGGCAGCGGCCCCCAGCCTACTGGGTTCAGTGCCCTCCTCTGCTCCAGCCTCCCCTGAACATGGTCCCCAAGGACCAACGTTTAAAATGCAGGTTGTGAGTAAACCTCGGAATATATCCCTCAGCAGTGATCTTCTAAAACCAGCCAGTGGGGGGGTGTTAGGTGGGGGGTG
>PVHT021183524.1:6647544-6715844 GCA_004024745.2 Catagonus wagneri | reverse complement strand
AGGGGTGACAGGTGTCAGGTGTTAGGTGGGGGTGAAGTGTGGGGGTGCGCTGACAGGTACAGAGCATCTAACCCAGGAGGTGGTGGCCAACAGAGGGGCTCTGCATTTCAGGAAGGCCCCAGAGGCCTCTGGGGGTCTTGGGACCTCGGCAGGCCCTGCCCATCTCCGCCATCCCTCCTGGAGCTGGCACGGGGCCCAAGCGCGGGGCAGCCTCAGAAAGGCGCCCACGTGGGCTCGGGAAGCACAGGGCCGAGCCCCCTCTTTGAAAGCAATTTGGAAACCTTTTCTTTTCTTCCTTTGTGAAGAAAAAAGGAAAATAAGGCTCATTTCTCTTCACATAATTGTCGGGGGCCGCGGGAGAGCACGGGAAATGGCAGGCTTGAGCGCACCAGGCAATTTGCTGGATTTCAGGGCAGCCCCTTCTGGGCCTGCGCCCCGCAGCCGCCCCCTCTCCCAGCCTTTGCGCGGCGCGGGGCGGGGGTTGAGGGGGGCATTCAGGGCCTGGCCCCACGCCCCAGGCTGCAGGCAGTCATGGCCCAGACGCCCCACTGAAGGTTGTGGGTAAGGAGGCTGCGGGGCCCGCACCCTCGCCTCCATTCCCCCTGCAGCATCGCCCACTTGGCAGGAGTGCCCA
Source organism: Catagonus wagneri (assembly GCA_004024745.2). NCBI lineage: Eukaryota > Metazoa > Chordata > Mammalia > Artiodactyla > Tayassuidae > Catagonus > Catagonus wagneri. The sequence continues at coordinate 6,715,210 of PVHT021183524.1, read as the reverse complement.
ACACCATCTCCCTCCTCCAGCTGCGGGGGCAGAGGCCTCCTCCTGCCCGGCCCTGTGTGTGTGTGTGTGTGTGTGTGTGTGTGTGCACGCGCACGCGCGCACGCAGGGGGTGGGCCGGGGTGGGTAATGAACAGGTGGGAAAGGCCCCAGGGGAAGAGGCTCCCAGAGGTGTCTGCTTTCAGAAGGCCCCTGAAGGTTTCTGGAAGGGACAGCGGGGCCAGTCACCCAACCAGGAGTCAGGGCTGGGGGAAGGGTGGGGTCACTGAGCGATGGGAGCCTGGGCTGCCAGAGGCCTGAGGGACACAGCCCACCCCCAACTCAACCTTGGGTCTGTGATTCCAGTTGGTTCTGCTCCCAAAACCTATCCAGTTGTACCTCAACTGTATCTCAATTAAAAACATATCCAGGAGTTCCCTGGTGGTGCAGCAGGTTAAGGCGAAACCTTGTCAGATCCCGTTCCTGTCCCGCTTGGAAGCCTCCCCGGCTCCCCGTTTCTCCTGAGTGGCACACAAGGCCTTGCCCTTGTTCCCCTCACCCCGTCCTCACCTCTTCCAGGCTCTGCTCAGGCACCGCACCCCCACTTCCTCGAAGAGCCGGCTCACTCCCACCTCAGGCCTTGGCAACGGCTGTTCCCTCTGCTGGATGCCCTTCCCCCAGATCCACAAGGCTCCCTTGCTGCTTCAGGGCTCTGCTCAAATGTCACCTTCCCTGGTGGCCCCACATGAAGGGAAGCACCCCCCACCCCCGCCACCTGCAAGGCCTCTCGCCGTCTGCGGCGCTGACCACCGGCTAAGCCTTGGTTTAACGTCAGGGTCCAGTGCCTACACACAGTAGGTGCTCAATCCATATTCAGTAGATGGGTATGAGACTGGCCCCCTCCCACCCTCATCCTCGAGCCTCACCCACCACTCACCATGGAAGGAGGTGGGACGTGGAATAAGGCAGGGAGGGAGACAGAAGGCGAGCCGCTAACCGCAGACACAAGCGGCCCTCATTCCCCAGATCACACTCCACGTTTCCCAGCAAAGTTCCTCTCCTGGTCCCCTCTCCACCTCTGCCCCGGGGTCCTCGCCAGGGGAGCCGCCTGGCACCCTGAGGCCGAGACAAGCAGACCTGCTGGGGCACCGCCGTTGTGCCGGGGCTCAGCGCCGCCGGCTCGCCAGGTCTCCCAGTGGTGCTCTGGGAAGTTGGTTCCCGCGCCTGTTTTACAGGTGAGGAAACCGAACCCCAAGGATAGGACACCTGCCCAAGGATACCCGGGGGTTCCCACCCACTGTGCTGGAGGCAGGGGCCTCTTTTTCTGGCGTCTGAACTCTAGTAGCCCACAGACCTGCGAGCCCTTAGGCTCTTGGCGTGGCTATGGTTCCCCACTCAACCCCAGCCGAGCGGCTGGCCCTCAGCGCGGCAGCGGTGATGCTTTGTGATGGAAAGGGAAGAAACCTGTGCCTGGTGAGTCCCTGTCACGGACTGGTTATCGCAACAAGTGTTTTGCATGCATCGCCTCCGCAGGCCTCGCCATGACCCCATTACACGGATGAGCGGACTGAGGCCAGGGAGGTTAAGGAACCTGTCCCACGCCGCTCAGCTACTAAGAGGCAGATGGGGCTTCCAAAGCAGCCCCCATATCCGAGAGGGTATAAGTCCCTGAGACTTTCCTGTCCCTCCTCCTGCCAATCCCAGTGGCCCTTGCTCCCGCTAATGTCGCTGCCTGCCCCTTGGAGGGCAGGGGACAGGGAGCAGAGGCAGGCCAGGCACGGCCACCAGAGGGCAGCGGGGGCGGCTGCCGTTTTCATTAATTTTCTGCCTCGGTGGGTCTGCTGCCCCAGCCGGAGCCCGCGGAGTTCCCATCCAGTCTATTAAATAATTCTATCAGGGAAGAACCTGGCACGCGAGGGACCGTGCTGATGGGCCTTTAAAATTTCATTGTCCCAATAAATGAGATTAGAAGTGGGGAGGTGGGCGGGTGAGCCCAGGGGGAAGGAGGCCTGTGTAGGAGGAGGCTGGGGGCTTAGGAAACAAGTCTCTCGCTCGGCCCCTTGGGCCCGATCGATATCCCTCACCTCCTGTGCCACCTGTGTGGGTGCCCGGGCCCGAGCCCCCAGACCTCCCTACCACCTGGCCAAGCCTGCTGTCCCCCCGCTTCTCCTCCTCCACCCCACGGGCTCCTCCAGGCCAACCCCCCAGCCTGGACACCCTCTCCTGAATGTTCCCGGCTCAGTTCCACTTCTCCCCTTTGCTGGCGGAGTCTCTTAACTCAGGATGCTGTTCCCCCTTCACCAGCTGGAACTCTCACCATCCTTCAGAAGCTCTCCCAGCACCCCCACCCAGGCGGAGCCAGCGCTGCCCCCCGCCAGGGATGGACCCCACAAGGGAAGATGAAACTTCGTGTGGTTCTGAGAGGTGCAGAGCTGCCAGCCAGCCAGATCCACTAGAAAATAATGTGACTGCATATAAGTGGAATCAAAAGGTATTTGTCCTGGAGTTCCCGTCATGGCTCAGTGGTTAACGAATCCGACTAGGAACCATGAGGTTGCAGGTTCGATCCCTGGCCTCGCTCAGTGGGTTAAGGATCCGGCGTTGCCGTGAGCTGTGGTGTAGGTCGCAGAAATGGCTTGGGTCCGGCGTTGCTGTGGCCATGGTATAGGCTGGTAGCTGTAGCTCCAACTGGACCCCTAGCCTGGGAACCTCCATATGCCACGGGTGAGGTCCTGAAAAGCAAAACAAAATTAAAAGAAAATAAAGTCACCCATTTCTCAGGAAATACACCTGAAAAGCATACATGGCTCCAAAGCTCTGAGCTCCTTGACTCCACCAACATTTGTTGAGCACCTGCTGTGTGCAGGGCACGGCACTAGGGCAGGGGACACAGAAGTGAACATGCCAGCTCCCTGACCTGCAGAGCTAACAGTCTAGCACGGAGAAGCAAAATACTCAATGAACCGAGCAACTCAACAAAGTAATTGTAGATTATGTGACTTTCCTCTGAAGGAGTCGTGTCAGTGGGGAGGGATTCTGGTGGCGATGCTGGGCGAGGGGTCAGGAAGGCCGTCTGGGCCATGACACCTGAGCTGGGCCTGAGGCTAGAGGCAGTTTCCCAGGAAGGAACTTCCAGGTGGGGACACAGTAAGTGCACAGGCCCTGAGCTAGGAACGTGCTCGAGGGCTGCACAGGCAGACCTGAGACCAGGGTTGCTAAGTGGCACGAGATGAGGTTGACATTTTACCCCCAGACCTTTACTCAGTCAGGGCCATCCCTGGGGGCTGTTTGGAGTTGGGGGGTGGGGGGCGGGTCTTAGGTCTTGCTGGTCAGGCCAGATGGGGTCTTTGTGTTTGCAGGTCAGAGAGCTGGTGGTGGTGGCGGAGGCAGACACCGGGTCGAGGTGAGGCCAGCAGGCATCTTTGTGGCAGGCCCCAAGGAGAATTCTGGAAGGGAGGACGTTTCAGGACCCAGAGGCGCTGCGGGCTCTGGGCCTCCTCATCAGACCACAGAGCAGGATCGGATGTGCTTCCCATCCAGGTGGAGACCGGCTCCTGCCCACCGCTGCCCCGGCCGCTGGCCTCGCCATCTTCATGTGCTTTCCTCTGACCTGTGGCCTCTGCTCCCGCCACCTCCCAGGTCACGAAGCTACACTTGGCCTTCTCTGTTGGTGACCGGGCTTCCTCTGCCACCACTTCCTCTACCCTAGCCCCTGCCCCCAGGAAAGGCCCCCAGGCCCCCATTTTATCCTTGCCCCTCCCCGCCGAGGTGTGGGTCAGAGGCTGTGGCCTTGGGGATTGCAGTCAGGTGTCCACCACGGGTGCTGCCGCCTGGAGCCAAGGGCCAGGCTCCCCAAGGCTGTGGCCTGTGTGTAAGGAGAGGCAGCGGTTATAACCTCAGATCCCACCCCTCACCCCAGGTTGTTCAGAAAGGGTGGCAGCCTGGTCCCTTTCTATGGTGACATCTCAGCATTTTCACAGCAGGGATCGTTTCTCAAATGATATCTAAGTAGAACCACTGTGTGCAACACAGATGAAAGTCATATTTTGTTAGTACAAATGCACTCGATATGCTCACATGGATGCCAGGCTCTTATTGTAATAACAGAGAACAATTACAGTAAGATTAGATAAGATGAGAACAAGGCTGTTCTGTTGACTATAAGATAAGAATAAGGGTTTTTCAGTGAAGAATTCTGTCCTCAGCCTCCAACCTGTTTCCACATTTCGCCTCTCTTGTCCCTTATTACTTATTCATACAGATAAATAATTGCAAGTTAAAAGAGTTTTTTTCCTTTATTATCGCCTCTTGCAATACTCTTTAGTTAAATACAGATGCAGGAGCATCTTTTGTCCCAGATCCGCTCAAAGCCTCCTTTCTGGTGCTTTCAAATGGGTTAAAAGCTGTATGACGTAATGGCCAGCCTGTACTTGTTTTTAAATACTATCTTATCGTGAAAATGGTATTGAGGATTTTCCCTTATGGTTCAGTGGGTTAAGAACCTGACTAGTATCCATGAGGACACTGGTTCGATTCCCCGGCCCCGCCCAGTGGGTTAAGGATGCGACATTGCCATGAGCTGTGGTGTGGGTTGCAGACATGGCTCACATGTGGCGTTGCTGTGGCTCCGGCCGGCAACTGTAGCTGTGATTTAACCCCTAGACCTGGGAAATGCCATATGCCTCTGCTGTGGCCCTGAAAAGAAAAAAGAGGAAAGAAAACAAACAACTATTTTTTTTAAATGATATTGAAAATGAACTTGAGCCAAACATTTGTGGACTCTGCCTCCAGAGCACCCAGGGGTCTGCACACACAGCATGGAAGCCACATCTCATTTAATGGTCCCTCCTCAGGGACCAGGGCCTGCCCCCCAAATCCAGTTCATTCCGTGTTTCCCAAAGAGTCACAGAGGCTCAGAGTTGGGAAGGACCCCAGTGCTACATAGCCCAAAGTCCCCCTTATGCAAGAATTCCTCCATAGCCTCCCAGCAGCTGGTTCATCAGCTCCTGCTTGCATGCCTGAAATGACGGGGAACTCACTACTTCATGAGGCTCCCTGGTCCAGTCCCATCCCTGATGGAGCAGCTCTAACTTTTTCTTTTTTCCTTTTTAGGGCCCTACCTGTGGCATATGGAAGTCCCAGGCTGGGGGTGGAATCGGAGCTGCTGCTGCTGGCCTACACCACAGCCACAGCAACGCCAGATCCCCGACCCACTGAGTGAGGGCAGGGATTGAACCCACGTCCTCACGGATACTAGTTGGAGTCGTTTCCGCCGTGCCACAGCAGGAACTCCCAAGCAGCTCTAACTGTGAAAAGTCTCTTCCTTTCCGAGCCTGCTTCCTTATCTGTAGAATGAGCACGATAATATTAACCAAGCCGGAAGGCCGTGAAGACGGACCGAGATGACACTGAGCTGCACACACTAAGTCTCCTGTGCCCTTCCCTGCCTTCAGAGCACCGTTTTAGAGGCGTGGACACTCATTCCCACACCTGCAGGCACATGGTATGGAACACGCTTCGTGGGGCTGAGAAGGGGGACAAAGGAGGGAGGCGGCCCAGGGGTGCAAAGAGGACCAGTGCCCTCAGGGAGCTGCACCAACTCCACCCCCACCCCATCGCTCCCCCGCCGGCCTCACACCCTCATCTATCTTCTGGCCTGTCATCAGCGCTGGAGGCTTGTCAAGGAGGCAAGGGGATTAAAGCCCAGGGCCAGCCGCGCCCCCGGCCGGGGCGCTGGCACTTCATTACCCGCCTGCCCAGCTGTCTGTGGCCATCGATCCGTCTTGGCCTGAGCGACCTCCGATCGATGGGCAGCATGTTATTTACTGGATTCTGTCCTGAACTGCCTGGGAAGAAGGGAGAGGGGCCACACTCCTGTGGCAGAGGCCCAGCTGCCAGCAAGCCCCGGGCTGGGAGGGACAGAGGAGCAGGTGACCAGCAGCACTCTGCCGGGGGCCGGGGGGTCCTGGCCAAGCCCCCCATGGGCACGGTAGCTGACCTTGGCCAAGGTCTGTGGGCCTCAGTGTCCTCAGTAGCAGGGCCAGGTAGAGCCAGCAGGGCTGGAAACACATGGCCAGGTACTGAGGATGAGTGAAGGGGTGGCTTAGGGCTGGTGCGAGGGGGCCGGTGGGAGGGGGCTGGTGCCCTGTGCAGAGGCAGGATCCCCTTCCTCTGGGGCAAGGCAGGGCGGGCATCTTATCAAGCAGATTGCCTCACTCGTGTTGATCAGGAAATTCCAGACTAATTGTCTTCAATCCCACTCCTGGGAGAGGCTGAAACTGCAATCAGGTTAGTTATTAAGTCTTGACGGGGCTCAGCATAAGCGACTCCACTTGGGGCCCATTGTTTCTTTTTAGCATTTGCAACCACACTACCCGAACTAGGACTTGAGCAGGAAGGGCGCTCTGGCGGTGGACAAAGATATAAAGTCCTAAGAGGTGTTCCCAGAACGGGGGTGGTGAGCGGTCTACCCGGGCCGGGGCAGAGCGGGGTACATGGGGCAGCTGTGTACACATGTGTACACAGGCACGTGCATGGATGTGAGCCCGTGTCCCCGGGCTGCAGATGTGGAGAATGAGGATATGGAACGGGAGAGGCCAGAAGAGGGGACTCTGCCGGGTTGTGGGGGCTCAGAATGTTAGGAAGGACCGTGAGCAGACAGACGCATTACCTGGACAGATCTGGCCCCGGGTCGGGTGGAGGGAGGCTAGAGGCAGAAAGATGGCCTGGGCACTGGGGCAGGGCGGTGGCAGAGATGGGACCAGAGCTGGCTGCCCTAGGCAGAAGCACCACACTGACCGTGAGGTACCTAGAGAAAGGGGGTGCTATTTCCGGTTTGGGTGGCCAATAACTGCACGGTTGTTGAACTACGGAGAGAGACTCGTTGGGTTGGTTGGTTGGCTGGGTTTGGGACCTGTGGTTTGAGGGTGATACTGGACCAAGCCCCCTGATCAGAGAAAAGTGGGTGGTTCAAAGCAGCTTAGGAGGCCTTGGCATGGAGGCCCCGCAGGAGAAGGCAGTTCTGCAAGAGATCACATCTGTCCCCATCAAAGCCAGGTGCCTACCTGCCTTCCTGTGCCCAGTGCCATCCTGACCTCCATTCCAGTGTGCAGCTTTTCCCCATAAACTTAGCACATGCTAATCTACTGTGCTTTACATTTTTGTAAACTCTTCAAATTTCTCACATAGGAGATGATGGCCAGGTCTCCCACCTGCTTCCACTTTCAGTCTCCTGCAGTGTGTTGTTTTGGTTGAAGCAGAGAAAGAAAAGTTTGACCTCTCCCAGGGTGGGAGCAAAAAAGGAGAATTCTAGTAGCCTTTTCCTTTGTTGTGGGCATTCTTCTCGATACTACACCAAACCTTGATGTGTGGTAGATTCTGGAACTTTTCTGTTGCTGAATTTTGTTACATTAAAATCCATTGATCCGGACTTCCCGTCATGGCTCAGCGGTAACAAACATGACTAGTATCCATGAGGACTCAAGTTCGATCCCTGGTCTTGCTCAGTGGGTTTAGGATCTGGCATTGCTGTGGCTGTGGTGTAGGCTGCAGCTCTGATTCCACTCCTAGCCTGGGAACCTCCATATGCCGAGGGTTCAGCTCTAAAAAGACACACACACACACACAAAAATTCATTGGTCCTTCTTGCACTTCGAATGGATCTTTTATGCATGGATTACTTTATAATGGCTTGCTTTGCTCATTTGGAGATAAAAGTCTTTAAATATAGGGAAGCTCATAGTAGTAGATAAAAGTTGTCCAAAATCCATATTTTTGCTTGAAAATTCAGACTTTATCATTGGCAACAAATACTGTGTTGTTTTCCCTGAAATGACATGTTCCCTTCATTCATTTTCAAGAACATGTTATGCCAGATTTACAAGGCTGAATAACCATAGTTTGTGTTTAGTTTTTTTTTTTTTTTCAAGTAAAATTGGTGCTCCGTGAAAAAAATGGCTGTGCCCATTTACAACCCAAACAATCACGAGGAGCTGTTCTCTGACACAATGAGTACACAGAAGTCCCCTCTTCTCTGTGGTTTTGCTTACCTTGGTTTCAGTTACCTGTAGGCAACTAAGGTCCAAAAATATTAAATGGAACATTCCAGAAATAATTCTTAAGTTTTAAATAGCGCACCGTTTTGAGCAGCCTGATGAACTCTCTCTCCACTCAGCCCCCTCCATCCAGGTGGTTAATCCTCCTTTTGGTCAGCCTTTCCCGCAGCTTGTCACTGAATAGCCGGCTGTGTTACTGGGTCGGCTAGCATGACGTTACAGGGCCTATCTTTAAGTCACCTCTATTTTCCTTTTAATGGCCCCACAGCGCAAGAGTAGTCATGCTGGCGATTTGGATGTGCCAAAGAGAAGCTGTAAGGTGCTTTGTGTAAATGAAAAGGTGGAAGTTCTAACTGCATAAGAAGAGAAAAAAAAAAAAAATGGAAGCTGAGGCTGCTACGACTTGTGGTATTATGACTTCTCTCCGTGATATTATGAAGGAAGAAGAAACACGTTAGTTTTGCTGTTGCACCTCCAAGCTGCAAAAGTTCTGGCCACAGTACTTACTAACATGGAAAAGGCATTGAATTTGTATTATAAGAGATTTTTTTTTGTCTTTTTGCCTTTATGTAGAGCCGCACCCACGGTATATGGAGGTTCCCAGGCTAGGGGTCTAACAGGAGCTGTAGCTGCCGGCCTTCGCCACAGCCACAGCAATGCGGGATCCGAGCCGCGTCTGCGACCTACACCACAGCTCACGGCAACGCCGGATCCTTAACCCACTGAGCAAGGCCCGGGATCGAACCCGCAACCTCATGGTTCCTAGTCGGATTCGTTAACCACTGAGCCACGACGGGAACTCCTGTATTATAAGAGATTTTGAGAAGGACAGAGAGAACACATCATATAGCTGTTATTGTAGTATGTTGTGACTATTGTTCTATTTTATTATTAGTTACTGTTATCTCGTCTTGCGCCTAACGTATAAACTTGATCATAGGTATGTGCATACAGGAAAAACCGTCTCGAGAGGCTCAGCACTACCAGTCATTTCAGGGACCCACGGGGGGTCTCGGGGCCTACCCTTCACAGGCAAGCGGGCTGCTGTACTTCGGGATGAGGCATAAGTTCTTCATGTGGCATTCGCGTCATGGCTCAGTGGTTAAGGAATCTGACTAGCATCCATGCGGATGCAGGTTCGATCCTTGACCCTGCTCAGTGGGTTAAGGATCAGGCATAGATTCGACCTCTAGCCTCGGAACCTCCATATGCCGTGGGTATGGCCCTAAAAAGCAAACAAACAAAAAAAAGGGCTTTATGTGTGCTTCCCCTTCCATCATGCAGAATAGTAAAAAGACAGATACTCAAGGCTACAGACTTAATAAGTTAATGATTTCCACTGGCTCGTTAAGAACATTCTTTTTTTTTTGTCTTTTTGCCTTTTTTTATGTAGAGCCGCACCCGCGGCATATGGAGGTTCCCAGGCTAGGGGTCTAACAGGAGCTGTAGCTGCCGGCCTTCGCCACAGCCACAGCAACGCGGGATCCGAGCCGCGTCTGCGACCTACACCACAGCTCACGGCAACGCCGGATCCTTAACCCACTGAGCAAGGCCCGGGATCGAACCCGCAACCTCATGGTTCCTAGTCGGATTCGTTAACCACTGAGCCACGACGGGAACTCCGTTAAGAACATTCTTAGTGAAACTGGCTCTTTCCTTTCCTGCAGTGCTTGCTGGTGAAGGACACACCAGCTGCGGTGTAGCCTGGTGCCACCACCGAGGTCTGTGCTGAGGCACCAATGCTTTGAAGCAGTGCAGCTTTTGCACCATCAGTTGCAAATATCAACACAGTAAAAGTGGCAAAAACAAGTAATACGAAGGTATTACTACAAATACAGTTTTGACCCTCAGCCCCCGCCGAAGGGTCTTTGGACCACGCCCCGAGCCCCTAAAGCTGGGGCTGCGTTGCCTTGTCCTGGGTCCTTGGCACAGAGGTGCTGCGGAGTGACAGCTGTGCTGACCGCTCGCTGGGAACCTTCACGGGACGGGGTGGGGGGGACACTGACACCGCGGTCTTCGGGGGCGGGTACTTTGATCACAGCCCCCATTTCACAGGCGACCTCTCTGTTACAAAGAGAATCGTGCCGACCTCCAGGACGAGGACGGGCAATGATTATGCTCTTCCTAGTCAGCTCTTCAGATTCCACAAAACTCCATCGGTGACCCCCAGCGCCTCCCCCACCGCCCCGAGATGGCCAGCGAACCTTCCCACCCCTGCGCTGCCGTCAGAGGAACAGACACCAACAGGCTTGTCCGGGTCGCAAGTCCAGGGCTGCCAGCACCCTGACAACAGAGCTGGCAGAGCGGCTGGGGGAGGGCCCAGGGCTCCGGCTGACAGAATCACTTAACACGGACACGCCTCTTCTCTGTTCACCCAGGCCCCTTGAGACCCTGTGCTCATTTTCTTCTCCCAGAATCGCAGAAAAGTCAATAACCATCCGGAGCCACACCGCTGGGTAAACAACCTGGAGTTTGCTCCCCAGCCGGCCACCTGCCCCCACCCGAAGCCTGTGCCTGGGCTGACAGGTTTATCTGTCACACACCGGCCCCCCCATCCCACCCCATGTGCTCGGGGTGGGGGATGGGAGGAGCATGGGGGGTGGGGAAGGCTTCCCTGAGGGGTGGGTGGGTGGCCAGGCAGGACCAGGGGGCCCCCTGCTAAAAAGAGGCTCACAGAGGAGCCAAACCCCAGTGTCTTGGCCCCCTCATCTTGGCCTGATGGGCAGTGGCCCCCAGGGTCACCGCCCCAAGCCGCCCCGGGGCTCTTGCCCCAGTTTCTTGCCATCCCAGCATCTGCAGATCTCTGTCCTGCCCTGCCCCCCATGTCCACACCCTCCCAGTTCTCACCCCCTCCCCCTCCTCCTTCCACCCTAAGGAGCCCCTAGGCCACCCTCTTTTCCCACCGGGTCCCTCCAAGCTGTGTCTGTGAACATGCAGCCAACTGCTCTAAAACTGCGTTATGGTAACTGTTGTACAACAATAAATGTAATAAACTTCACATAAAAAAAAAACATGGAGTCCCCGTCGTGGCGCAGCGGAAACGAATCTGACTAGGAACCGTGAAGCTGCAGGCTCGATCCCTGGCTTTGCTCAGTGGGTTAAGGATCCGGCGTTGCCGTGAGCTGTGGTGTAGGTCGCAGACGCGGCTCGGATCTAACGTTGCTGTGGCTGTGGTGTATAGGCCGGCAGCTGTAGCTCCAGTTCAACCCCTAGCCTGAGAACCTCCATATGCCGTGGGTGTGGCCCTAAAAAGCAAAAAAAAAAAAAGGATAGTTTTGCCAAACAGCCCCTCTGACAGCCTCAGAACAAGAGCCATCAGCCAAGGCTCAGACTCTTCCAGCTTGGCTGGGAAGTGAGGGGGGCACCGTGACAGCCGGGGTCAGGAGCATAGATCTGAGGGCAGCGGAGTCTGACGGCTGCAGGTGAGACAGCCTAAGAGGATTAAGATCCGACATGTGAATAACACTGAACCTCGGCCAGACGGCAGGTGTCTGGTGGATAAGCCGCTGCAGGACCCAATAAGAACTCACCCCCAGGCTCCCCAGCCCAGAAGGCGGAGGCCCTGGAGGCCTGGGGGCGTGGTATGGAGCGGGGAGGGCAGCTGGACCCAGCACCCAGCCCCGGCCGGGGAGAGCCCAGCAGGGATGCCTGGAGCTGGGAGCCGCCCCATCCGGAAGCGTCTCCCTCGGGCAGGGTCCCCGCAGGTGGCAGAGGGTTTACCACGCTGTCCACTGCAGGTCCCTACGTCCCCTGGAAGGTTCCAGTGCCCCGTGCACCTCATGGTAAGAGCCAGTGCTCAGCAACAGGCTGCTGCATGATGCGGAGAGCTGGGCGAGCGGGAGTGAGGTCGCTGGCTGGCGTTTTCACGTGTCGAGTAATGCATTTCTGTCTGGTTTAAGCCCCCGCTGGCTCGGGCTCAGTCTCAGTAGTAACTTCCAGAAGCTTCATCACTCCTCCACCCAGGCAGGCAGGGTGGAAGGTCCCAGCCTCGACAGCAGAGACTCTTTCTATGGTTTTATGTCTAATCTTGTAATATAATTTACTTTTAAAAAGAGGTCATAAATGCACATAGTACAACACGTCAAAGGCATAAGAGTTTGCCACCAAGAGTGGGTTTGACCGTCATTTGACAGTGGCTGAAACAAGATCGATGCTTCGTCCCCTGTCATATGAAAGTCTGGAGTAAGGACGCATCTACGCCACAGAGACTTCAGGGACCCACTTCTCCACCACCCCTGGGTGTGTGCGCTTCTCCACAGTCCTCTGTAGCAGCTGGGACCCAGGTGCCAGGAAGAAGGCAGAGACCAGGGGCCAGGGACCAGGGACACAGCAGCTGTCTCTTAAGGAAAGGTTTAGAGGCCGCCTCATCATAGACCAGAACTTGATCGCGTCACCACACCAAGCCATCAGGAAGACCGGGGACATAGCCTTCCCCGGGGCAGCCATGCACTCAGGGGGCGATAGAGGCCAGGTAAAGGCCAGTCCCACGGAAGAGGACAGTGAGGCTTCCCTGGGGTGCGAGGGAGCCTTCTGGGGTGACGTTCTCCAGTGAGGCTGGACTGCACAGGTGCGTGCACTCGTCAGAGCTCCAGGGATGATCTGCTTGAGATTTGTGCGCTTCACTTTCTGTACGTGTTATCCCCAAACATCTCCAACAAACACAGAAAAGAACTGTAAACAGATAGCGAGCTCCAGTTCACGATGTGCAAGCAGATGCACCGGCTGACGTGCACTGAGGTCTCCGGCTTCCTTCGAAATGCATGGAAGTAGGATGGCTGGGTGAAGGGACAGGTGTGGGTGAAGGGACAGGTGTGGGACGGAGCCGAACCGCTGAGATGGGGTTGTGGGTTGCAGGTGGTGGAGAGATGGGTGCGCTCTGTCCAGCTCTTCCAGGCTTTCTCTGTGCTTGAACATTTTTATAATAAAACGCGTATTAAAAACTCTCCTTGGGGAGTTCCGGTTGTGGCTCAGCAGGTTAGGAATCCGACTAGTATCCATGAGGATGCAGGTTTGATCCCTGGCCTCGCTCAGTGGGTTAAGGATCTGACATTGCTGGAAGCTGCAGCATAACTCACAGACGCAGCTCATATCCTGCATTGCTGCGGCTGTGGTGTAGGCCGGCAGCTGGAGCTCTGATTGGACCCCTAGCCAGGGAACTGCCACATACTGCGGGCGCAGTCCTAAAAAGAGGGGAAAAAGGTCTCCTTGGAGCTCCCTGGTGGCCTAGTGGTTAGAGAGCCAGCGTTGTCACTGCTCTGGCATGAGTTCAATCCCTGGCTTGGGAAATTCCAGTTGCTGTGTGCTTGGCCAAAATAAAATAAAATAAAATAATCTCCTTTGCTCCCATCCCATCCTCTAGGGTCTCAAACCCTCCTGGCAGCTTCTGCTTGTCCTGCTGACAGTGGTCTAGGTGAGTGCAGACATGTCCTCCTACACAGCAGCCACCGACTTACCCCAAGGCCACCTGCTCCCTGTGCTGTTTGCTGCTTGACTGAGAGAAATCCTGTGATCAACCTCCTCCGCGGAGCCACCACCCCTGGAGCGCCGGGCAACCAAAGGCCACCCCCTCATCACCTCAACGCCCCCACGCTTTCCCCACTGCCCGTCTGCCCCCCGACCGGCCTGCCTGCCCAGATCCCATCAGATCGAATCGCCTCCCTCCCCGGACCCCCACCCTCCGCAAACGGCCACCACCTTCCTAGAAGCTTCCTGCCAACTCAGGGCCTTATGAAGCCGCTGGTCCCTTCCCAGTAGCGGCTAACCCCTCCGCTGCAGGAAGGACCCTCCTGGTCCCGGGGTCAGGATCTTCTTTTACACCCTTGGCCCACGGACTGGCTGCCACCCTCTGGGCTCCAGGACGGGCTCTTTGGGGAAGTAGCATTTCGGTGAGGCCTTGAAGCGGGGCAGGGTTGGGGCTTCCTGGCTGAGCAAATGCACAGGTAGAGGCTGGAGTGGGAGGGAGCAGGCTCAGGCCTGAGACAGCGATGCGGGGCGGGGCGGGAGAAGCCGAGGGGCCGGAGGCCACGGAGGGAGGGAGGCCAGGGCCTTGGCACCGTGCGGAGGCGGGCCGCTTGCTCCGCACACAGGTGAGGTGGTTCCAGGGGTGGGGCACCCGCCCCATCGGAGGCTGAAGAAGACGGAGCCGCCCCAGGCGCTCAGGGAGCCCCGGGATGTGAGGCTGGGAGGGGAACACATTCTTAATTTTGAAAGGCGTCGCTGAATTCCCCTCCGTGGACGCTGCTGCAGCCTCGCACTCCCACCCGCGCGGTTTGAGAAGTTTGCTTTGTCTCCAGGCTCGGAGCCTGGGGACCCGACCAGGTATTGATTTAAGCCGGTGGGTTTGCGGAGAAGCTTGGCTCAGTCCTCAGGCCACCTGGGGGTGGGGGGGCACAGCTCCAAATCCCCAATCCCTCTGCCTGCCCCCCCCCGCCCCGCCACAGCTTCCCGGCCCCCACCAGGCCTGTAGCTCCAACCCCTGAGCTTCAGCCCAGACACCTCCTCCTCCAGGAAGCCCTTCTCCGAGTGCCCAGGCTTTGTGGGCTCTGCTCCACCCCAGCCCGTCTCCGTGTGCAACACGTGGATTAAGTGAGGCCCCATTAGCTGTGAGCTGTGTGCGTGCGTGGGGCGGGGCGGGCAGGGGTCAGGGGAGTGCTCTTCCTGCTGCTGGGGGGCTGTCTTTCCTTTTAGGTCCTAAGTTCACTAACAACTGCTCAGCCACCAACGTGGATTTGCACATGCTGGTGAAAGGGTCTGTCTCTGTGCTTCCTTTAAAAGAGGGCACTGGAGCTCCCATTGCGGCTCCATGGGTTAAGGGCTCAAAATTGTCTCCGTGAAGATGTGGTTTCAATCCCTGGCTTCTCCCAGTGTATTAAGGATCCAGTGTTGCCGTAAGCTGCAGCGTAAGTCTCGGATGCAGCTTGGGTCCCACGTTGCCATGGCTGTAGTGTAGGCAGGCAGTTGTGGCTCCGATTCGACCCCTAGCCTGGGAACTTCCATATGCCACAGGTGCAGCCCTAAAAAGAAGAAGAAGGATAAAAGTAGATGTGGTTGTCAGAGGCCCAGGTGTCAAGACCAAGGGGACGGTGGATGGAATTGTCTCTAGCTGCCAGATTCGGGGAGGCGGGGGTGATCGGAGACAAATCTAAGGACTCACAACCCACGGTGTAAGTGATCTAGAAAGACCAATGGCATTTACCGGCCCACGACCCTCTATCAGCACTTCCTTATAACGAGGAGACATGAAAGACACACGAAATGTCAGGAACAATGAGACAGAGGGAAGACCCAGGGAAATCAGAGCTCCGCACTGAGGCTCCGGGCACGTTTGTTACCGAGGCATAGCTCAATGTATCCTGACAGCTACAGACACCCCAGTCAGATAAGAAAACCTTTATACAGTCAGGGAAATGTGGGCCAGAGACAGAGGCAAGACATCCAGCCTCACAATTAATCACTCAACAAATATTTATTGAGCACATACTGTGTCCGAAACGTCCTAGGTACCGAGGATCACCAGTGAAGGAAGGTTGAAAGTCCCTGTCCTCGGGAGCTTACAGTCCAGCGGGGAAGAGATGGGCAGTAAGAAAATACGCAACTGATGGACAGAGCGTTTTCATAGCACCGGCAAAGCCAGAGGATAGAGGCCTGGGGAGCGTGTTCTATTTTAAATGGGGTGATGGGGGCCGTCTCTGAGGAGACAACATTTAAGCAGAGACTAGAAGGAGGTGAAAGGGGGAACCACGTGGGCATCTGGGAGAGAGTGGTCCGGAGAGAAGTAACAGCAGGTGCAAAGGCCCTGGGTAGGAGTGTCACAGCGCTTGCTGTACGTCCTTGTCTCCCTGACGCGCTCAGTCTGTCCGCAGCTGGGGGCAAGGATGGTGCTGGACCAGGTTCGAAGGGAGCCAGTCAGGCAGGCGGCCCTGAATCCCCCCGCAGCCCTGGGCCCCTCTGCCAGGCCTGCCTGCCCTCCCTAGTTAACAGGTAGCCACACAAGCCGCTCTGTGCCAGGAATCCCCAGTGTGGCCTTATTTGCCGGCCAAGTCCTCTGATTTTTCACTTGAAGCCAAAAGCCATAAGGCCTGCCTGTTGCGGGGCTCCCCGGCCTGGATCTTGTGGGCCAGGGACCAGACCCGGGGGCGGTGGAGTGGGGACAAGTCCTGCTCCTGCCGAGGGCCTGGGGCTTGTGGGAAAAGGCCCAGGGCTGTGTTCCAGGAGGGGAGCCCCTTGTGCTTCACTCCTGAGGTTGGGGCTTCCCAAGGGGGCCGGGCCCGGGGAGGGACCACAAAGCTGTGGGGCCAGGCGACCTGGGCTCGGCTCCCAGATCTGTCTCTAAGATCAGATGCTAATAACAGGGTTAGTGTGGGGGTCTAAGCGAGAGCGCATCTGTAAGGTTCTTAGCCCACGACAGTGCCATAAAAGTGCTTTTTAAGTAAAAAGGAACGTGCTTAGTAAAGTGTGTTATACAGTCACGCTCTTCCATGTAATCGTATTTAAAATGTTTGGGAGGAAAAGGGTTTGCCCCTTTAATCTGGGCAGAAACTGTCAGCACCAAGTCCGTGATTAGGAAACAAAGCAGGAGTTGCCAGTGGTTTAATTAGTTCTTTTTAGCACCTAAGACTAAACCCCGGAGGTCTGCATGGGTTGCGGGAGGGGTGGGCAGCCTGGGAAGGGCCAGTACTCCCTGGGTTAGGGCACCGGCTGGCGGGCACCCCCCACCCCAGCCCTGGCAAACAGCTAGAGCTGGATTGGCAGAGCCCGGGGCTCAGCCTGTAGGCATCTGACCCTCCACAACCTAGGAGGCCCAAGGGGAGGGGTCTGTGGGTGCCAGGGCCTGCGTGGGGGGTGAACCGGGTACAAGTACTGAGAGAACAGGAAGTCCAGTGGTTACAGGAGGAGAAAGTCAGCAGGCTACTGGTGCCAGGCCTCCTTTGTCTGTTCAGACATTCTGCACGGATATCATCTTTCCATTTCTATCTCTTTGATTATTAAAGCGCACTCTTGACACTCTCAGTTTGTCCCTTTTTTTTTTTTCTTTATGGCCACAGCCACAGCATATGCAAGTTCCCAGGCCAGGGACAAAACCCAAGCTGCAGCTTCAACCTACGCTGCAGCTGCAGCAATGCCAGATCTTTATTCTACTGAGCCGGGCTGGGGATCGAACTGGCACTTCCGCAGTGACACGAGCTGCTGTGGTCAGATCCTTAACCCACTGTGCCACAGTGGGAACTCCTCTCAGTTGGTCCTTAAAAGGAAAAAAGAAAGCATGACTGGAGGGAGGTGGTCAAGAGTCTGGTCCTCTCCAGCTCTACGTCCACATTGGTGACATCTGTCTTCCCTTGAGGGTAGAAATAAACACCCATATGACTCATCGAGCACCTGCCTAGTAAGTGACCTGCAATATGTATTTTTCACTCCTCGCACCTGCTGTCTCACACTGAGACCACGCTCTCATTTCACAGGTAGGAAAACTGAGGTTAAGTGTTCCATGAAATTGCTGAACTTGGAAATGTCCCACTGAGCAGACTTTCCACCAGAGGGGGAGTTGGGTGTTCGGGACCGAGGCCAGGGTCCTAGGTGCCCCCTTCCCCCTCAGAGCTCGCCCCCGACCCCTCCCTCTCCCGGGGCCTCTTCCCCCGGTGTCCCCCCTGAAGAGCTGCAGCCAGACAGTAAACTTCCTTCGAGCAAAAGCAGTCACAGGGATGGAATTTAATTTCCACCCAGTGCCAGGGTGCAGTGGGGTTTAAAAGAGAAAGCAGGATGCCAGGAGAAATTAAGGAAGAAATTCAGAAACAGAGAGATCCTCTGTGTTGCTGGACTAGTCGCTCCGTATTGCAGGAGTGTCACTTCTCCCCAGGCGACCTGTAGATTCAGCACAATTCCAGATCCCAGCGAGTTTCTGTGGAAACTGACAAGCCTACTCTGAAATATGTATGAAAATGCAAAAGACCTAAAATAGCCAAGACAAACACAAAGAAAAGCGAAGGTGTGCGACTTAAACTACCTGATTTTAAAACTTTCCTTAAAGCTACAGCAGTTAAGGCACTGTGATATCAGTTTAAGGGTAAATAGACCAGCATAAGGGAATAGAAAGGGCCCCAAAATAGACCCAACATATATGGTCAAGCGACTTATTTATTTATGTTTAATTATTTTTATTTTTAATTGTAGTACAATGCATATCATCAAATTTACCAACTTAAGCATTTTTTTTCCTTTTTACGGCCACACCTGTGGCACATGGAAGTTCCCAGGCTAGGGCTTGAATCTGAGCTGCAGTTGCCAGCTTATGCCACAACCACAGCCAGAGCAACACCGGATCTGAGCTGTATCTGTGACCTATGCCATAGCTTGCAGCAACATTGAATCCTTAATACGCTGAGCGAGGCCAGGGACTGAACCCGCACCCTCACTATGTCAAGTTGTTAGCCTACTGAGCTACAGCAAGAACTCCTTGTCAATAGCAATTCAGTGGGAAAAGGGTTTTCTTTTCCATTAGAGGGGCTGGACCAATTCAATCAACTGCATTATATGGAGAAAAAAAATTGAAGCTTGATTTCTACCTCATAATAAACAAAAAAATTAATTCTAAATGGGTCATAGATCCAAACGTGAACAGCAAAATCATAAGCTTCTAGGCAAAATATGAGAATATTTTCATGATATTGGGATAGGCAAATATTCCTTAAACACATCCGCAAACCCCCCATAAATATAAAGGTAATAATGGATTTCATTGAACTTTAAAACATCTGTTGGAGTTCCTGTCACGGCGAAA
Organism: Catagonus wagneri; assembly: GCA_004024745.2. Lineage (NCBI taxonomy): Eukaryota > Metazoa > Chordata > Mammalia > Artiodactyla > Tayassuidae > Catagonus > Catagonus wagneri. The sequence goes on along the minus strand of PVHT021183524.1, from coordinate 6,696,406 downwards.
CGAATCTGACTAGGAACCATGAGATTGCAGGTTTGATCCCTGGCCTCGCTCAGTGGGTTAAGGATCTGGCGTTGCTGTGGCTGTGGCGTAGGCTGGCAGCTGTAGCTCCGATTTGACCTCTGGCCTGGGAACTTCCATATGCTGCAGGTGCAGCCCTAAAAAGACCAAAAAAAAAAAAAATGTTCATAGCAGCATTATTCAGAACAGACACAGAGTTCCCTCGTGGCTCAACAGATTAAGGGTCCTGAGTTTTTACCACTGTAGCTTTGGTTAGAGCCATGCCACAGGTTGATCCCTGGCCCAGGAACTTAAAAAAAAAAAAAAAGGGAACTGCCCCAAACTGGAAAGAACTTAAATGTGCATCAAAGAGAGAAAAAGTAAGTTGTGATATAATCATTCGATGGAATATTACTCAGCGATGAAAAGGAACTGATGTGTACAACACCGGTGAATCTTTTTACATATATATACTGACAAATAATCCAGACACAAAAAAGTACCTACAGTTGATGGCAGTTATTTAAAGTTCAAAAACAGGCAAAACTAAATCTATGGTAAGAGACCAGTGGAGGTTAGTTACTGGTGAGGACAGGGCACGAGGGAGGCCTCTAAAGGACTGGAAATGGGAGTTCCCGTCATGGCTCAGTGGAGTTCCTGTCGTGGCTCAGTGGTTAATGAATCCGACTAGGAACCATGAGGTTGCAGGTTCGATCCCTGGCCTCGCTCAGTGGGTTAAGGATCCGGCGTTGCCGTGAGCTGTGGTGAAGGTTGCAGACGCGGCTCGGATCCCATGTTGCTGTGGCTGTGGTGTAGGCCGGCGGCTACAGCTCCAATTCGAACCCTAGCCTGGGAACCTCCATATACCGCGAGTGCGGCCCTAGAAAAAGCAAAAAAAGACAAAAAAAAAAACCACTAGAGTACTGGAAATGCTCTACACCTTGATTTAAATGTGGTTACATGGGCGTGTGCAGGTGTAAAGACTCTGCAGACTGTGGACTTCATGCTTTTGCGCTTGAAGTTTGTTTATTGCAGTTTCAAAAGATAATAAAAAGAAAGAGAAGCTATGGATGCTAAAGCCACCAGGGGCTTGGGCTCTCTCTCCCCACAAAGGCTTAGGGTAGGGGTGGGGCAGAAAGCCCAGGAAATCTGAGAAGAGTCCTTCATGCTGCCCTAGGCCCTTCCTCAGTCCACCTCTCATCCCCACTCATAAAAGATGGTGAAAGAGGAGTTCCCGTTGTGGCTCAGTGGGTTAAGAACTCGACACAGTGTCAATGAGGACGCAGGTTGGATCCCTGGCTTCGCTCAGTGGGTTAAGGACCTGGCATTGCCTTGAGCTGTGGTGTAGCACACAGACCCGGCTTGGATCGGGCGTTGCTGTGGTTGTGGGTGTAGACCAGCAGCTGGAGCTCCGACTGGGCCCCTACCCCAATATGCTGCAGGTGTGGCCCTAAAAAGACAAAAAAGAAAACCAAAAAACGGTATAAGACTTTGAAAGTGTCCTATCTGAGCTCAGCGCTAGATTCTCTGCTTCCAGAGGGGCCTTCCGCCTTTCATTGTCTTTGACAATTTATACAACTCTGTGATTTGAACAAAACCGTTGGTAAAGCAAATGATTCTGTTCTATAAGAATGCAAATGAATTCCATCTGGTAGAAGCGCAAATGATTATTGACCTGTGGCTATTGACCAGTTCTCATCTACTTGTAAATTCAGTTCCTGGTGGCCTATGTATGGATCTGCTTTTTGGATTCTTCTTTGAACCAGTCGTGACATATTCCTGGGTCTCACTTTAAATAATAAGTTTAAGTCCTTAACACTTACTCATTTTATATGTGTACGAAAGTTGTGATTTTTTTTTTTTTTAACGTGAAACATCTGGGCTTCTCTGCGTCTCCCTTCTAAGTTCAGACCTCAGTTCCCTGGAGCGTTTGGTTTTTCAAGTCCACCCACATTATTGACGACATGGTGTTTGCTGGGCTCTGCGGATACACGGCGGGAGGGAGACCAGGTCTGAGGTCCCAGGCTAGGAAGGAAGACCCAACCAGCTGCCAAGACTCTTCAGGCTCTGAGCCTCGCAAGAATTCTTCAAGGCAGTCAGCATTACTCTCCATGTTTCTACTCACAGCCCCACTTTCCTGCAGGAAAACCGAGGCCCAGAGGAGTGAGCGAGCTTGCCCAGTAGACCCAGGACGGCAACCCAGGTCTCCAAATCCATTAGAACAACTCTCTAGGTGCTTAAAAGTCCATTTCACTTGGATCAGGACTCCCTGGCCTCCACTGTGGGGGGACCGCTGAGAGCCTGACGCCACTCTGGGCATCTGACACCCTTGTCCCTCCAAACAGCCTGGTGGGGCTGAGAGAGGAGGCCACGGTGGGGAGGGGCTCCCCCAGCTTTTGGTGAAAGGGGCTGATCCTGTGTGTGTGTGTGTGTGTGTGTGTGTGCATGTGTGTGTGTTTGTGTGTGTGTGCGCGTGCATGCGCACGCGAAAAGCTCTGACCTTCCTATTAAGGCAGGACCTGGAGAGGGCCTGAGAACCCAACAGCTTCCTGAGCCTTCAAAAGGCAGCTTTTTCCAAGAGGGATGCTGGCTGTGGCTATGCTCGCCGCACTGCCCAAAATCAGTGGTGCCTGCTAATGAGGAGCCACCGCCAGCAGGGGTGCTGACCCGGGCGCCCCAGGTCCCTCTGGCTTCAGATCTGCTTCATCCAAAACCCAGACCAGGCCAGCCCTCTCCACTCACAGCCCCGCCTGTCCACCAAGGGTCTCTCTGGAGACCAGAGCAAAGGCAAGAGGCCAGAGGGTTTGAGGGCAAGACGGAGGAGCACAGCGGTGAGAGGACAGTCAGAGAGGCCGGTGGCCAGAGTGGCTGTGGAATAGTAACAAGAGGCCGCCTCCCTGCCCACACAGGTGTCCTATTTCACAAAGACTAGAACACAGAAGGAAACCACTGGGGATTTTTGCCTTCCTTGTGCTTCTGGCCGAGGTCCGGAGAGAGATGCTGCAGGAGGCCAGGAGCTCCTGGGTTGGGGCTGCTCTGAGAACAGAGGGGAGAGGAGAGACGAGCCTGGGGCAGGACCTCTCCCGTCCCAGTTTCCTGAAGACTCACTGTGTGCCAACCCTGTTCTAAACACTACAGTAGACTCACTTACCCCCCATCCCAGGGCTGGGAACTCAGTCCAACGACTCTCTCCATTTTACAAATGAGAAAACCGGCACAGAGAGGTTAATTAGCATGCCCAGGACCACACAGTAGGAGGTGGTGGTGACAGGATTCTGACTCAAGTGGACAAGCTGGCCTGTTGTTGCTATGCTATGGTCCCTCTTTCATCGCTGAATATTCAACAAGTATTTACAGGGGCCCCACGGTGTGCCAGTGCCCGGGGGGCAGTGGGACCCAGTGGCCAGCAGACAAGGCGCCTGCTCTTACACAGATCACAGTCTAGGGGGCTTCCCATGGATGCTGGGGTGGGGGTGTCTTCCGTGTGTGAACATGTGCCTGTCCTCCCAGAGCAGCACAGGGTTGAAAATGCGTTTCTCCCCACTACAAGCAGGGCTCCCCTCATCCTCACCGTCCCCCCAGTTTTGCACGAAGGTATTAGTACCTTCTCACCCAGGGAAACTGAGGACCAGAGGGGTAGGGGGTCGGCCCAGGGTCTCCCAGCCAGGAGGAGGCAGAGCGGGATTTGAATCCTGGGCCCTGGGCGGTCTCCTGGGTGCCAAGGGCTAAGTAATTACCACAGTCCGCTGAGCATCTGGGCGGTGGATTGAAATAAAGTTCGGTCGCGTTCAATCAGCACACCAGCCGCCCCCCCCACGACCCTCAGCAGCGGTTTGCACGCTTGTCCTGGGAGGGTTCAGAGGGTTTAGAAGCTCTTAGAAAAACGTCGCGTGGTGGGTGTAGGTGAGCCAACCGCCCGGGTGTAGACGAGGGCCACGACCACGGGGATGTGGCGATGTGGCAGGTAGGCGCTGAAAGGATATCGGGGAGCAGCGGGACCGAGCAGGGTGCGGCGGCTTCCGCGGTCTCCATGGCGACGCAGGGGGGCGGCGGCGCGGAAGGGGCGGGGGAGAGGCCTCTGCATATCGATCTCGCTCCAGTCAGATTCAATCCCGAGTGAAAATGGATTTTTTAATGCGTCTATTAGCTGCTTTGAAAAAGCAAATTGAGTTCAGGAGAGACGGAGGCCGCCATCAGAAAACAATTTGGCGTCTGAGGCCCTGGGGTTGAGGGAGGGTGGGCGCCCTAGAACGCGGATGCACCCTGCGAGCGAGCCTGAGCTTAGCCTTGGGGATGCGGAAAGGAGGTGGAACCCGGGGGCCTTTCCTCCTCCCCGGCCCCCGCGGTAAGGGGATCTAGCCTGAGACGGGGGCCAGCTCTTCCACAGAAAAGAACAAATTGCAGCCCCAGGGGGAAGCCAGTTGTCCGGAAGGGCACAATCCTGGAAGGCTTCCTGGATGAGGCATGATCGAAGGGGGGCCTTTGCATACTCATATTCAGCGAATCCCAGGCCAGGGGAAACCTCATGCTCACAATCTTTGGCCGAGCGCTTTAGGGTTTATAAAGGACTCCCCTCCTCTAGCTCTTGGATTAGTCGTTTTCAGGGCTGTGGAGAGCTGGTGCGCGAGCCCAGGGTGTGTTAAGGTGACAGTTAAGCAAATCCACGCCGGAGAGGCGCGTTGCCAAGATCCCTCCGGCAGGACCAAGGCCAGAATTCCCAAACCCGGATTTGTGAGACCCACCTCCCCCAGGAGGGCAAGGAGCCGGCCTGGGCCAGAGGGCTCGGGGAGCAGGAGATCAGCCTGGTGTGGCTGCGAGCGGGCAGCAGGACTGGACTGGACCAGCTTTCAAGAGAGACAGAGGAGCGGGCTAGAGGAGGCGGGAAGAGGAAGGGAGGAGGGGTGCAGGTCGGGTACACAGCTGCCTCTCTCGTTGCCATTGGCTGTGTTTGGAGCCTGCTTTGCATATGCAAATGAATTCATCCTCCAGCAATTAGAACTTAATCAGGAGCAAATTACCTTCTTGCTGTTTACTTTCAGCATCCTTAATTAATCTGGTTATTAGATGATTAATGAAGCTTGTTTGGTGAGAAATTCATAGCAAGAATGGCTAAAGGGATGTGTAGGCAGGAGGTGTGCCTGGGAAATGCTGGCCCAGCTGAGCTTATCCAGAAATAGAGGCGGTCTCTGGGCTTCCCCTGCGCCTTCTCAGCCTCTTTCTGGAGGCCACAGTTTCCTGCACACACCCAGACCCACCTCTCCTTTCCCCCAACCCACCATTCCCAGCTTCCTCTTGTAGCCCAGTCACCTCCTCCAGGAAGTCTTTGTGGATTGAGAAGGTAACCCTCCAGAGTCCCTTGAAGGCAGTAGCCCACACAAGGCCAGAGGTGGCCAGAGAATTAGTTCCCTAGCCTTCTTTGTTGACCCCGTGGCCCACTCAGTCACCCTGACTCAGACCGCATCAAGGCCCACCCCCCCGGACTGTGCCCAGGCAGTGTTCCAAAAGTGGCCCTTTGCCCTCTACAGGCAAAATAATCTGCCACAGCTCCTGGCCCAAGCTCTGCCAGGCGGGGGCAGGGGCAGGGAGGGGTGGGGCTGAGCCTGCCCACCCCACTCCTAGGCACACACACTGGGCTATGAGACCAGCAGGTCCAGCTAGAGAGAACACTAATTTCGTCTTGTAGTAACTTATCAGTCAAGGCCCCACCTGCTCATGCTGGCGGTAGTCAGGATTTCTCCGGAGGTCCCCTTCCCCAGGGAATTTCTGGGCCTCCCAAGGACGAGTATTCATGTCCTAAGGTTTTATCCTAAAGTCATTTTTTCTCTCCAGCTGCCTTTTAAGATCTCTTTGGATTTCTGCAGTTTCACCACAGTGTTCCTAGATCTGGGTTTTTCTTTATTTACCCTGCTTGAATTCTTCATGCTTCCTCCTTGGGGGTTTGTCTTTTTTATCATTTCTGGAAAATTCCTCATCAACGTCGTTAAGTGTTGCCTCCCCCAGGTCCTCAGTATGTCCTCTGGAATTCCTAGATGATATTTGTTAAATTTCTTATTCTATATTCCATGTCTTTTTTCCTCTTGTTCATATTTTTCTCTGTGTGCAGCATTATGGCTCATGATTTCTTCAAATCTATTTTCCAGTCCACTGACTATCTCTTCAGCTGTTTCTAATCTGCTGTTTAACCTGTCCTTTGGGTTTTATATTTCAACATTATTGTTTTCATTTCTGAGTCTATTTGTTCACTTTCATATTTGCCTGGTTTTCCTGATAAGCATCTTTATTTCTTTAGATGTTTAAAAAACAAAACAAGGTTTTTGTTTTTGTTTTTGTTTTTGTAAAATATTCTGGATCAGATCACTCTAATACCTTAAGTTGCTAAGGTCTAATTTGGCTATTTGCTGTTTTTACTGACTCACTCATGATTGTTTCCTCAGGTGCTTTGTAGTTTTGTGCTGCCAACTCAAGCTCAGTGGGGTTCTATCCCTGGGCCTCCTGCACAACAAGAGCTGGGGTTGTGTCCCTCCCAAGAAAATTTGCTTTCGCTTCAAGCAGGTGCCCCAGGGGCTGCCAACACACTTGGAGGTGATTTCACTACTTGGAGTTTCCTTGTACACAAAGGTAGTGCAAATGTTGACCCTAAAGCCCTGTGTGGGCAGGCCTGTGGTTACAGTGTAGGGGCTTTTCTTACTACCTAGAGCCCAAGCTGAAATAGACAAATAATCTTACCTTTATCTTCACCACTGGAGGATTTTTTTCTCTATCCTTTCACAAAAGATGCAGCTTTGAGAGCCCTGTTTTTCTTTCTTTCCCTTTTTTTTTTAGGGCCACATCCACAGCATATGGAAATTTCCAGGCTAGGGGTCAAATTGGAGCTGTAGCCACTGGCCACAGCCACAGCCATAGCAATGCGAACCGAGCCACATCTGCAACCTACACCACAACTCACGGCAACGCTGGATCCTTAAACCACTGAGCAAGGTCAGAGATCGAACATGTGTCCTCATGGATGCTAGTCAGATTTGTTAACCACTGAGCCATGACAGGAACTCCAGCCCTGGTCTGTTTTTGGTTTTGTTTTGTAGAAGCCTCAATTACAACTCCCCACCATAAACGCCCACCACCTGTCTCCTTCCCTGTGGAACCCTTAACACCCAAGCTTCTAGGCCTTTGTTTCTGGGCCTGGACAACGATGTCCCCCAGGTGACATTTCTGGTTGTCACAACTGGAGGAGGGAGTTGTTTTGGCATCTAGTGGGTGGAGGCCAAAGTTGCTGCCAAACCTCTTACAATGCACAGGACAACCACCCTCAACCAAAAATCTGGCCCATGATGTCAGTAGTTCTGCTATTGAGAAACTCTGATCTAGGCCAAAGAGACACATGTGCAAAGGTCCTGAGGTCTCCCCACAGCTTCAGAGCTCCCCTACACTCAGGCTTCCAGAACCCTCTTTATGTTTTACATCCTAAAGTTTTTCTCGCATTCATTCATTCATTCATTCACTCTGCAAACACCGACATGCATTTTAAAATAATAGTGTTCTGTTTTATGGAGCACCTCTGGGTGTCCTTCAGCAGGAGGTGTCTCAGGATAGCCGCTTGTCACTCCTGCCTGAGTCCGTCTCTCTAGTGTTTGCTGCTTAGGCTCACCGCCCTGTCCAGGGACCACCTTTTCCATTTCTCCCCCGCCCCCAGCACTGTGCACAGCTAGAAGCCCCGAGAATGTTATCAAGGTTTGGGAGACAATCAAAAAAGACCTGAGAGACTGTGCCATGCCCCCCAGCAGCAGTTACTTTTCCACAACCTCCCTCCTCCTCATCTCCAGGACTCCCCCCCGACCCCAACCTCAGAGAGAAAGTACCCCCTACCCGCCCGCCCCAGCCCAAGGCCTGAGGTCCTCCTGCAGTGAGAACACGCATCCCATTCCTCGGAGTCTGGGTCAGCCTTGTCCAGTCTGGAGTCCAGGGCCTGGCCCACAGGAGGGGCTCACTACTGACTCATTGGGAGTTCCTGTCGTGGCTCAGCGGAAATGAATCCGACTAGGAACCATGAGGCTGCCAGTTCGATCCTTGGCCTTGCTCAGTGGGTTAAGGATCCCGCGCTGCCGTGAGCTGTGGTGTAGGTCGCAGACGCGGCTCGGATCCCACGTTGCTGTGGCTGTGGCGAAGGCCGGCGGCTACAGCTCCAATTGGACCCCTAGCCTGGGGACCTCCATATGCTGTGGGTGTGGCCTTAAAAAGACAAACAAACAAACAAACAAAAATACCGACTCATTGAATGAATGAATGAAAGAAGGCCTTGCTTCTGGGCCAGGCCAGGCAGTCATAATAAGCGAATGTATATTTCCCAGTGTCTGGGCTGTTCCACTTGAAAGGGACACTATGTTGGGATGGCCATAGTTTTGGTCTAAATGCGCATTTAGGGAAAACATCCCTCTAGTGCTTCAAGCACACAGCTGGGCCAGAGAATCTCCATTCCCAAGCGGTGCGCTCGGCACAGTGCAGCATCTACTCCAATTTGTAGTGACTTAACAGTTTCCTCTGAAAAAAAAAAATTGGGGGGAATCTTGCTTGTTTAGTTACCAACAGGGCCCAGCTTGGGATGCGGGAAAAGAGAGGGAGCCTGTCCAGAGCCTCAGTTCTCCATCTCGGAACTAAGGCTGCGACCCCTAACTGACCCCTCCCTGGAAAAAGCAAAGCCAGGTCTCTGTGGTCCTAGCCATCCCTGGAAGTCAAGGTCATTTCACTTCATTCATTCATTCATTCATTCAGTATTTGTAGAATATCTCCCTGTGCTGGGCACTGTTTCAAGCTCTTGAAATTTAGTAGAAGCCCTCAGGTCTAAGTTCTTCTGCTCTTCTTTCCTTATGAAGGCTCGCATATCATGCAAAACTTATATTAATTATATTTGTATGCTTTTCTCCTGTGAATCAGTCTTTGCCAGTTTAATTTTCAGACTCAAAGAGGGTCAAGGAAAAATTCCCTATGCTGGCAGAACTAGGGAGTAGGGAGGGGGCCAAGCAGGTCAAGTTCAGGTGCAAGAACAGAGAGCTGGAGATGCATGTTTGGGAGTTAAAGCCACAGGACAAGCTCCTACAGAGAGTCCAGCTGGAGAAGTAAAGGAGTCTGTGGCCCGAACCCTGGACACACACACATCCAGAGGTCATTAAAGGCGCACATCATGGCCCATCCTGCCTAAAGCTTTCCAAGGGACCTCTGGCCACATGATGCCAGGTCCTGGGTGATCTCCCTTTGGGGCCTCTGACTAAACACTGCTCTGGTCCCATCTAACAAAGCTTGAAAGCAGGACCTGAAAGGATTAAACCATTTCCAAGTAACTTAACCACATTCTTGAAAATCTCAAGAATATTTATATGTGTATAAAAATAACCAGCAATGTGAAAATATATACGAGATAAAACTCACAATATTTGGAATCCAATAAGAAGTTACTATGTATACAAAGAAGGAGGAACCTGCAGCCCACAAGGAGAAAAGAAATCAGTTGAAACCAACCCAGAAATGACACGATAACAGAATTAGTAGACAAGGATATGCAAATAGTTATTATAACCATATTCCATATGTTCTAGAAGTAGAGAAAAAAGTGAACATTTAACCAGAGAAATGAAAGACATATATATATATATATATATGTATATATTGGAAAAGACCCAGTCAAGCTGCAAGACCCAATTCCTGCACCATTGGTGAGTATGTAAATTGGTGCAGCCACAATGGAAAACAATCTAGAGTTTCCTCAAAAAATTAAAAATAGAACTACCATACCATCTAGCAATTTCACTTCTGGGTATTCTTCTGAAGAAACAAAAAAGATTAATTTAAAAAGATACATGCACCCCTACATCATTGCAGCATTTTCTTTCCTTTCTTTCCTTTTTTTTTTTACTATAGCCAAGATAGAGAAGCAACCTAAATGTCCACTGACAGAGGAACAGATAAAGAAGGTGTGGTACATATACACAGTGGACTGTTACTCAGCCATAAAAAGCAAAGAAATCTTGCCATTTGCGACATCATGGATGGACCTAGAGGGAATTAAGCTAAGTGAGACAAGCCGGAAGGAGAAAGACAAATACCATATGATTTCACTTCTATGTGGAATCTAAGAAGACAAATGCACATAACAAAACAGAAGAAAGGTCATAGACACAGAGAATAAACAGGGGGTTGCCAGAGGAGAGGCGGGATGAGTGGAACAGGTGAGGGAGATGAGAGGTACAATCTTCCAGTTGCAGAATAAAGAAGCCACAGGGATGTAAAGTAGAGCATATGGAATATAGTCAATAACATTGTAATCACTTTGTGTGGTGACAGATGGTGGCTAGATTTATGGTGGCGATCATTTCATAATGTCTCAAAATATCAAATCACTATGTCGTACACTTGTAACTGATATAATATCGTGAGTCAATTTTACCTAAATAAATAAGTTAAAAATAGAAACTTTACGAAAGGAAACACAAAGAGAAAAAAGACTGAAAATACAAAGAATCAAACATGGTTGAGTTATCGAGGAGTTCCCGTTGTAACTCAGTGGTTAACGAATCCGACTAGGAACCATGAGGTTGCAGGTTCGATCCCTGGCCTCGCTCAGTGGGTTAAGGATCCGGCGTTGCCGTGAGCTGTGGTGAAGGTTGCAGACGCGGCTCGGATCCCATGTTGCTGTGGCTGTGGCGAAGGCCGGCGGCTACAGCTCCTGTTAGACCCCTAGCCTGGGAACCTCCATATGCCGCAAGTGCGGCCCTAGAAAAAAAGGCAAAAAGACAAAAAAAAAAAACATGGTTGAGTTATCGGAACAAAGTCTAACATACATAATAGAAGTCCCCCAAGGAGGGAAATGGAGAGAGAGAAGCAGTTCAGAAGAAATAATGGCCAAACTTTTCCCATTATTAACCTGCAAATCCAAGACGCTCGACAAGATGCAAGTACAAGAAGAAAACTGCACGGAAGCGTGTCATCATCAAGCTGCTTAAAACCGGTGATAAAGAGAAAAACATAAAAGCAGCCAGAGGAAGGAGACATTATATACAAAGGGACCAAGATAAGGATGATGGCAGATTTCTCCTTGGAAACCACACGAGCCGGAAGACAGGGAGCAACATCTTTAAAGAACTGAGATAAAGGCTGGAAGCTGGGAGAGGAGCTGGGAGACTGTGCCCGCGGTCCAGGGGCCAGAGGTGGTGAGGGCATAGGGTCCAGAGGTGCCATGGGCATGAGGAGAGAGCAGAAAAACGATGGGGGCGTGGCCACGGATGCGAGGTGGGGAGGAGGGTGTAGCGGAAGTCACTGGGTTCTGGTTTGCGAGGCTGCTGATCACAGTGGGGCGCAAGGAAGAGAAACACGTTTAGGAGAAGGCTGAGTTCCACCGTGAGCCATTCACAAAGCAGCTCCCTGGTGGTTTAGTGGTTACTGCTGCAGCCGGGGGTTCAATCCTTGGTCTGGGAACTGAGATCCTACTTCAAGCAGCTGCATGCTGGGGCCAAAAAAACATGCAGGGGGGAACCCTGGAGAGCTGTGCTCAGAAGCGCCAGTGGGGTGCTCAGAAGGAGGTTTAGAAGATGGAAGATGAATTTGGGATTTATTTGACCATATGTTAGGCAGGATAGGAAAAGCTATAATTTAGAAACAAATCCTGAAATCTCAGCATCTTAGACACAAAGAAGCTTATGAAGTTTATTGCTTACAAAGTTCGTAAATTGGCAGAGCCTTTCCTTCAACCAGTGATTCAGGGACCCAGGTGACCACATCGGATGTGCCACCATCCCAACACAGGACCTCCAAGGCAGAAAGGCCTGGAGGAGGCACACCCCTGCTTCCTCTTTCGGGAAGTGATGCGCATTGTCGCTGCCCGCAGCTCACGGGCCAGAACTGGTCACAGGGTGGCAGCCCAACCCAGGGAGGCTGGCGGTGGGGAGGACATGGAGCACTGGGGACGCATGAGGCGGAAGCAGAAAGGAGCGCAGCCAGAACCCAGCCCAGCGGTCCATGTCTAAGTCCAAGTTCGTGGGCTATGTGCACAGGCCATCCCTGCCCTCCGAGCTGGGCTGCCTGCTTTTCTCAATAAAGCTCAGAGGCGCAGTGTTTCCGGAGCTGCTTGAAGACCGGCCTCCCCTGACTGCCGGCCGAGGTTGACCAGGACGGGGTGGGAAGGGTCTTTCTGTGGCTTTTCAACTCTTGTCAGTGCCCTTGACTCCCTGGGCCTCAGTGTCCTCCCAGCTACTGCATGTGTGAGACGGGGAGCGGGTGGTCCTTGGGGTCCTGTCCAGCTTAGATGTCTGGTTTTAAGCCCATCTACCCAGCGTGGTGGTGTACCGGGCTGGCAGCCCACCCACCTGGACTGGTCCCCAGCTCCACAACAACCCCACCACTCTCCAACCTCTTACACTGTCCACAGCATTAATAAGGCCTCCTCAGCCAACCTCAGATGGAGGACTAGGACCCAGGACGGGGTGGGGAAGCCGAGGGAAGGGCCTGATTTGCATACTCTGGCCCCTCCCACGCCCTTAGAGTGTGCACAGTTGCCATAGCAACCGGGCCCAAAAGGCTCTTGCCTGCAGTTGCCTCCCCTTCTGTGCTGCTGGGATGCTGGCGGTTTACCCAGGCTCCAAGGGCTCGGAGCTCAGTCTTGTTTTATGGATGAAGACACAGGCCCAGGGAGGGAAAGCCCAACCGCACACCCACTTCGCAGCAGGTCTCCTGACTCCAGCTCCAGGCTGCCTGTCATCCTGGATGGGGCGAGGGGGCAGGTCACTCAGTGATCAGAGCGCTGTGTCCACGCTCCCCTCGGGCCTCCTGGGAAGACCTTGGGAGCCACGACAAAGAAATGACCCACTGGACTCCGGGCAGAGACTCTGTGATGGAGCTGAGCGCTGGGGAGTGGGAGGGGTGGGGAGGTGGGGGACACAGCCAAAGAGGTCCCCTAGGTCTCCGGTCCAGCCGCCCCCGCCCCAGTCCAATCATTCAGCAGGTATCCATCGCATGCCTGCCATGTGCCAGCTACTGTCTAGATTCAGCTGTGATTGAACTGACCAAAAAAAATCCCTGCCCTGGCTGAGCCCTCGCCGGAGGAAGAAGACAGTGAACAAGCCACGTGAGCGTAAGATGATGTCTGGGGTGAGGTGATCTCCAGAAAGCCAAGGAGGGACCGCTTGCTACCTGAGCTGAGGTGCTCCCGCCCCACACCTTAGGGCAGCTGACTCCAGTATGGCTGCCCACCACTGTCGTGTTTGTTGCACGCCTTGGCCTAGAAGCCCGAGGCTGTGGCAGGTGCTAGAAATTTCCATAGTGTTGGAGTTCCCGTTGCGGCGCAGTGATTAATGAATCCAACAAGGAACCATGAGGTTGCGGGTTTGATCCCTGGCATCGCTCAGTGGGTTAACGATCTGGCGTTGCCGTGAGCTGTGGTGTAGGTCGCAGACGCGGCTCAGATCCTGCGTTGCTGTAGCTGTGGTGCAGGCCGGCAGCTGTAGCTCCGATTAGACCCCTAGCCTGGGTACCTCCATATGCCACAGGTGCAGCCCTAAAAAGCAAAAAAAAGAAAAGAAATTTCCATAGTGTAGGTGGCAGGCGGGAAGACGTGGCCTCCCTGAAACGTGGGCAGCCGCGCACCAGTTCCCAGCATGGCCTGCTGCTCAAAGGGTCTGATTTCAGAGGCCGTGAGAGGAGGGTCATCAGAACCACAATTGTTACCCAGATGCCGGTCCTGCTCCGTAAAGAACTCAGAGTTAGAAAGTACATCAAGTCCACGTGCTCCTGAGAGCTGATTCCAGGGGCCAGGCTCGGTCAGCAGACCCTGCCCGGGAAGGCAGTTTTATGTATTTATGGTGGAAATGTTCAAACCTACATAGCAGGTGAATAGTAAAAAAGAACCAGGTGCCCAAGCACAGCTCAAGAGTCACCAACTTAGGGAGTTCCCGTTGTGGCTCAGTGGGTCATGAACCCGACCAGTGTTCCTAAGGAGGCGGTTCGATCCCTGGCCTCACTCAGTGGATTAACGATCCGGCGTTGCCGTGAGAGGCAGTGTAGGTCACAGACGCAGCTTGGATCCTGCATGACTGTGGCTGTGGTGTAGGCGGCAGCTGCAGCTCCAATTCAACCTCCAGCCTGGGAACTTCCATATGCTGCATGTGCAGCCCTAAAAAGCAAAAAAAAAAAAAAAAAAAAATCACCATCTCAGTGCTACTCCGGTTTCAGCCCTACCGGCTCCCTGCCCACTGGAATGCTCTGGTTTTCTAAGAAAAAAGGAGGAAGAACAGGAGGCCCCCAAACCTGGAGGAGGGGACCCTAGAAGTGCGGGCAAGGGCAGCCAACAGGAAGGGGTGCCGAGCGCAGAGCTGAGGGGGGAGACCCCAGGGGGACGTGCCCCCAGAATGGGGTTCTGGGTCCTGCCCCATTTCCTGTCCCAACTCCATCTCTCTTTGTTTTCTTTCCTTCCTCTTCCCTCTCCTCACTCACAATAAAAACATAATTATGGGCTTTATAAAAAAAAAAAAAGGCAAATTATGGTGACATGCTTTAATTATCTGCCGAGCAATGGCGGGCTGAATTACACAGGCAGGGCCTCGGAGGTTACCTAAAAATAAAGCAAGAAGCCTCATTAGATGCTAATTGCTGCTTTTGCCGACCGGAGTGAGATTTTTGGCACCGTGTACCATTTGGTGCTGGGGTGTCGGCGAGGAAGTTGAAGCCCTGGGGAGCTCCAAGCACCAGGGTCAAGCCTGCGAGGCAGGGGGCCAGGGCAGGGTGGTGGTGGTGGGGGGAAGCTCTCGTGCCTGGGGGAGCCCCGCAGTCCTCCCGTGATGTTCAGAGGGTGGGTGGGAACCCCGCGCGTGGGATGGGGGAGGGGTGGGGAGCAGCAGGCCCCGGGGAGAGAACCAAGCAAAAGGCCCATGTGTGACCTCTGGGGGCTGATAGAGCCGGGCACCTGGAGACTCCCTGGCCCTAGCCTCTGCCTCCAGGCAGGAAGAGGGAACCGGACCATAAGAAACTGGAGCTCGGAGCCAGCTGGTCCGAGCCAGAGAGGACCCAGCTTGTGTGCAGCTTCTGAGGCTGAGCCCCTGGGTCCCGGGCTTCCAAAAAGTGACCCAGGTGACCAGCCAGCCTGGGAGCTCAGGGAGCTCCTGCTCAGGGTGGGTGGCAGCC
Organism: Catagonus wagneri; assembly: GCA_004024745.2. Taxonomy (NCBI): domain Eukaryota; kingdom Metazoa; phylum Chordata; class Mammalia; order Artiodactyla; family Tayassuidae; genus Catagonus; species Catagonus wagneri. The sequence goes on along the minus strand of PVHT021183524.1, from coordinate 6,681,250 downwards.
TAGTCTCGGCCTGAGCCTCCAGAAACTCTTGAGTGGCAGTGTCCCCTCGGGCTGCAGAGACCCCAAGTCTGGTGTTATACTGGCTCCTTTCTGCCCTGTCCCCAGGCCTGGCTAGTGGTGTGTACTTCATAGCTGCCAGATGAATAAGGAAAGGGGTCTTATTAGATTTGCCTAGTTTTTCCAGGATTTTCTTTGTTCCAGCATGGCAAGTCCTGTGTCCCAGGAAGTCCCCAGTCCGTGGTAACCCTAAGCCTGGTCCCCACCCTCCCCAGCCCCCCAAACACTGAAATCCCACACGTCGGCCTTTTAAGATTCCCATAGCTTTAGGCAGTGGTTCTTAAACTTGGCCTTGCACCAAAGTGAGCTGCACAGCCTAAAAAATGGACTTAAGGGCCCCACCCCCGGAGCTTCTGGTCCAACGAGCCTGGGTGGTGCCTGCAATGACGTGCTCATCTAACAAGATCCCGGGAACGCGGATCTTGAGCTGAATCACCAGCTCAGGGGCTGCATGGCTCCTGCGGAGCTCGTAAACACACTGTGCCGGCCCCACCCCCAGGGTCCAGCCTCTGTGCGGTGGGGACAGAGTCTCCACTGGCTTGTTCCTTTCATCCCACCCTGAGGAGACCGGGCCTGGGGCCTGGCCCTGACCTCCCTGCTGGGCCTCTTGCTGTGAGGCCGAGGCCCCAGGGGAGGAGTGAGCACAGAGACTGTGGAGACCCCCTCACATGTCTTACAGAGCAGAGGTCTCTGGGGCCACCAGCTCTGTCCAGGGAGCCAGGGACACTGCAATTCCCCCATCTTACTGAAACAAAATTCTGAAGATGCAAACATCTTTCCTGGGTGACCCGCAGAAGCCTGGGGAATTAATCGCCTGGGATGCAGAGCACAGCTGGGCAGCCAGCTGGCCCGGGAAGGGCCCAGGGTCTTCCCCACCGCGTGCTTCAGGGCAGCACCCCCCTGCACCTGCGGGAGCCCAGCCCGGGCCTCACCGGCCTGTGCCTTCCAGATGGGCCCGGGTCCCCGGATGCCCACCGCCCACCCTGCTGCTGTCTGACTTCCAAACCTCCTGCTGGGGACTGGTCCCTTCTCCCGTCTTAGACCCATGGAGTCTGCACCTCTCCTCTGTACACAGACCAGCTGCTCAGAATTCACAGGCCACCCAAGGCTTCACCCTTCAACCCACGCATTCCCATAATTATGCTTCTTGGGGCCATCAGCATTTCCAGGCTCTCCGGCTCGATCAGGGCTGTCTCCCCCGAGGGTGGGGACTGAATACTGCCCCCCACCACCCGCCGCAGAGCCCCCGGGGGGCTGGACCAGGCCAAGCCTCAGGGATGTCTGATGAGCCCAAGCCCCACCGAGAGCCGCCCTGGCCTGACTCTCAGCACCGCCCCCCAAGCAGGCCTTGAAGGCTGCCTTTGGCCCACTGCCCTCTCCTGAGTGCTGAGGGGAGCAGAGGGGCAGCGCCCCTCTTGGAAAGAAGGCCGTTCTCTCTGGGACCTAGACGGGGGCTCTACAGATGTGGGGGCACCTGGGAAGGTCTTAGGCTGAGCATCAAACTGTTGGGCCCCAGGCTAGACCCTCTGTCTAGACCTTGACCCGCGCACGGTCATTTCCTTCAAGGGAAATGGACCAGAGGGGACAAGGTGCCCGGGCTGCAGGTGCTTCAGAGAGCTGCCCACTCCCCTTCTCCACCTGACCCTCGACCCCCCACCTACACTGCCCTGGAAGCTTCTGGAAGACGCTCCTGCTCTGACAACCTGATCATGCTGTGTGGAGCCTGTCCCAGGCAGCAGTGAAGGGCCTTCTTGTGAGAGCAGGTGGCCGGCATGCCACTTCCCTCCCTCTTTTCTTCACACAAGTGTTTGTGGAGCACACAATAGGTGCTGTGCATGCACACACAGTCTCACAAGACCCCCGGGGGAGAAGATTCCTGAGAACAACCCTCCCCCCAGGAGCAGAGGGGCCAACACGTGGCATGATTTAACGCTGGCTCCCACCCTAGTCCCTGCCTCCACCCCGCTCCTCCAGGCCCTCAGCCACTGTGTCCCACACCCATCAGGAAGCCAAGGGGTGGGGGGCAGCCTGGCCTCCCACTGCCTCGGTGACCTCGCTGTGTCGCTGGCTCTGTAATTTACTGCTGGCAGAGCCCAGCCCCTAAACTGCTCACAACACTAACCTGCGCAGAAGCCAGCTGCCGTGAACACACTCACACACTCGCCACCAGCCCAGGCATCCTCACCACTCAGGGGCAACGTGGACTCAGACCCACGTGGGCCTAAACGGACAGACAGACAAGACAAACCAGCGTGCACCCGGAGGTGCAAGAGCACGCGCATGCACACACACACACATGCACACCTGGCCACACACTGATCTCCAGGACAGTTGCGCATCATCTCAGCACCTGTGACCTGGAGACAGGACAGCTGGGAAGGGACAGCTGCAAGTGCTGGGAGCCCTGGAAGCCAATTTCTCAATTTCCATTTTTTTTTTTTTTTTGGTCTTTTGTCTTTTTAGGACCACACCCACAGCATATGGAGGTTCCCAGTCTAGGGGTCGAATTAGACCTATAGCTGCTGGCCTTCACCACAGCCACAGCAATGCGGGATCCGAGCAGCGTCTGAGACCTACACCCCAGCTCACGGCAATGCCGGATCTTTAGCCCACTGAGCGAGGCCAGGGATCAAACCCGTGTCCTCATGGATCCTAGTCGGTTTGTTAACCACTGGATCCTAGTCAGTTTGGTTAACCACTGAGCCAGGACCAGAACTCTGAATTTCTAAATTTCTCAAGCGTTTCTTGGCGGAGGGAAAGGAGGTCCAGGTTATGGGACGGGGAAGGGGTCCCAGGTGCGAGGGCTATGAGCAGAGGCCAGGTGGGGCAGAAACGGTACCTCGCTTAGGGCCTGCAGGACAGAGGACAGGGACAGAACCTCCCTCTTACTTAGGGGACCAACAGGGGCTGATTTCTGGACTCTCCCACAATGTCCTGGACCGTCCAGGATCCCACCCGTCGCCAACCCAGGGTAGCAGCCTCCACTGCCCCCACGCCTTATGTCCCCACCACCCAGCTCCTCCCTCTTAACTCCAGGCCCTCCAGCTGCGGGCTGAGCCTGGGGTCCCTCCGCGGGACCCTCCGTGGATGTGGAGCCAGGGTGCAAAACCATGTGTTTATTTTTATTAGAAATGTTCTCGGTATAAAAACAATCATGCGCTACACGTTGTCATCAAGAACCATCACCAAACACCCAGGCACTGAACTCCGTGTCATCAGCAGGTGGGCAGGCGGGCAGGCGGGCAGGACACACGGCAGGTGGGCAGGGGCAGGCGGGCAGGCTGTGGCCACGGGGACACACACAGAGGCCACCGGGAGGACGCCGCACTTGGCAACACACTCGAGATTTGTTTTTGTTTTGGCTTTTTTGTGTTTTGATGTTTTTTTTCCTTTTTTCTCTTTTGCGACATGTAAGATTTGGCGATTTAGGCAAAGATGACAGGGAGAGGGAGCAGAGGCGGGACGGAAATGCTGAGGACAGGAAGCAAAAATGCAGGAGAGGAGAGAGCCCGGCAGAGAGCGCAGAGACAGCGCTGGGAGGAGAAGAGGCAGAGGCAGAAAGAAAGGAGAAGATACAAGAAAGCAGACGGAGACAGAGAGAAAAGACCACACAGAGAGAGACGAGAAAATAAAGACAGGGATGGAGACAAGACAGGGATGAGGGAGAGAAAACCGGGGCTGGGGCCCTTGCAACCTCAGCCCCTGGGCTTCGGGGCCTGGAGGGGCCTTGGTCCAAGACGCAGGCTCTGGGGGTGGCCTGAAGCTGACCCAGCCCCCAGTCCTCCTTCTGTCACCGCCGGCTTGCCCAGGCTGCCCAGCAATGACCGCCAGGGCTCCGCAGTCCTCAGCACCAAGTGGCGTCCGCGGGCGCCCACGGGCAGGCAGGACGTCAGCTGGGCCCCTGGGCGAGGCCCTGGCCCATCGCACCATCCACGGGGACCTCTGCTCTCCCACGCGGCTCCGCGGCCTGGCTAGATCGCATGGTTGGTGTAGGTGACGTAGGTCTGCTTGGTGGCCAGCGCTGCAGGGACAGAGGGAGCCAGGACTCAGAGGCCGGCTTAGTCCCACCCCCTCCCGCACAGGTGCGGCCTCGCCCACCGCCTCATCAGGATCCTGATCTGAGCCTCCGCAGACCCCGCCACCAAGCCCATGCGGCCCACAGGCCCAGCGCTCTGCTTCCCGCAGACACGCGGAGTCTCGCGCCTCCTCCCACCTGGACCCGGCGGCCGCCTGGACGCCCTTCCCTCCACACTCTGCTCCAGCAAGACCCACCCCAACCCAACCCTGCTGCGAGGGTGTCCCTGCCCTCCGGAGTCCCTGCGACCTCCTGACTTGCCACTTTATAGTTTATAAAGTATTATCAAAGGGGCGTTTTCCAGAAGTTCGGGGAGCGCACATGTGAAGGATATCCGTGGGCCGCAGCCGAGGGGAAGGGAGTGGGGACAGGGGAGGTAAATGATGGCACCACAGGGGGGTCCTGGAGCCAGACACCGCCCCTCCCCAGGCCCCGGAGCCCCTGGGCCTCCGAGTGGCCCCACCCTTCCCCTTCCCGGCATCCCGTCTCACCCCAGCCTGGAGCCCCCCTTCCATGCACCCACAGTGTGGCGCCTGTCTGGGTGTCTCCCACACACACACACAGCCAGGTGACACGGTGACGACTGCCCTCCTGGCAGCTGTGCCCCGCGAAGCAGCCTGATGAGGAGGCAGAAGAAGCACAGCCCCCAGGTGGAGACTGAGGAACAAAGGCAGAGCGGTCAGCAGCCCAGCCAGCCCTGTCCTGTCCTGTCTACCAGGGGCTCAGGGGCTCCCTCGGCCGCCTGGGGACGGGGCGTGACAGTAACCGAGGGCTGAAATGCCACCAGGGGAGGGGCTGGTGCCGAGAGAGGAGATGTGGGGGACAATCCTGGTGCCCGTGGTCATAAAAATGCCGGACAGCCACGAGGATCCCCGCGCACAGTCAGGGGCGCCGGGCGGGAGGAAAGGATACCGGGAGCAGGTGGGGGATGGGAACAGGGGCAGCTGGGCCCCTAGTCTCCCTCCAAGGCCATGGCTGCCTCCTCGAGAAAATCCCAGCCGTGGGTTTCAGAGCCTGGGAGCCCATTCAGTCCTCGGCTCTAAGCCAGGGCCCCAGAATCCTTCGATGGAGCCTCAGTCTGACCATCTGAAAAATGTAAGCAGTGAATTCTGCCTGGGGCCCCAGAAGCTAACTGTAAAGATCTGGCCAAGAATCGGGACACTGGAGGTCCCGTCCAGCCCTCATCAGGGCAGCAGATCTCCGCACCTGTCTCGTGACCTTTCTAACACACGGAACCTCTCGGAGCCTCAACTCCGTCCGTCATCTGCAAAATGGGCGATAATAAAGCTGCTCTCAGCCGTGGGGTGGAGAGAACCACTCTACACCCTGTGAGACAGACAGGACGGGACGGTGGCTCTCCGGGCATCCAGGTGTGTGGGGTGCGGAAGACTGAGGGGTGGGAGCACGACATGGCTCTTGCTTGTGGCATTAGTCCCCGCCGCCTAGGATAACAATTAGCTGGGCAGCGCAGGCACGAGCTGTCAGCCCCCATTTGTCGGCCAGTGTTTCCGCGCCTAATCTGCCTGTGATCAGGCCCTGAATTATTTATTCTGTTGTTTGTTTAAAGATACGTGGCCTGCCAGTGACAGAGTGAAAAATGTCCCTGCGCCCTGGGAGTGACACCTCCCCCTCCTCTGGCTCACACCCCCTCGATCTGATTGTTCCCAGAATTAATCACCGGCTCCCGCCTGGCACCTCCATGGGCTCTGTTGTCACGAGCTCTTGTCACAATGGGGCCGAGGGGCTCTGGCCTCTTGTCCTCAGCACCCAGGCGCGGGGAAGGGCGGCTCTCAGCCCTGCGGGAAGCGGGGCTGGAAGCGCTGGGTCTCTCCTCACTGCACCCTCCTTGTCCGGCAGGGTTGGGGAATGTCCCCTGTCCCCAGGTGACCAGCCTGAGCAGAGGCCGGGGCAACTGCGTCTCTGAGATGCCACTGGGGCTCTTGGTGATGGTCCCACCCACGTGACCCCCTCTGGCCTGTCACAGCACTATGAGTGCCACCCTGTGGGGTCAGGGTGCCAGGTCCTGTTGGAAAACGCGGGGTCTCCAGAGTGCTGGCTCCTGCTCAGGGTCACGGGCCCTGGAGCAGAGCTTGGCACCAGCAGTGGAGCCTTGAGGGAGAGGGCCCGGCAAGGCTGAGTCTCATGGGAAGGAGGAAATGGAAGTTGGGGGGCAGGGGTGGGGCAGGGAGCAGCAAGCGGTCCCTGCTCAGGACAGAACGGCCCGGTTAGGGGCAGCATTTTGGGTCTTTGCACCCCTGGGTGGCCATGAAAGGCCAGGGGTGGGGGAGCCCACAAGGACACTGCCCCTCCCACCGCAGAGCGGAGGGCCTCGCAGAATCTGAAGGGAGCCCCAGGCGGGCTGTGTCTGGGAGGAGGAGCCAGATGAGGGAAGCGGAGGTCACTAGGCGGAGGGTGTGGGCAGCAGGGAGTCGTCTGGGGTGTCAATCAAAGGAAGGGCACGTGAAAGCCAGAGACACTGCTCAGCACAGACAGCAGGACCCCCAGCAATGGGGAGGCCACATGAAGTCAGGGTCAAGGGTGGGGTCAAAGACACTGGGTGGGGCCAGCCAGCCACCACCTTGCAGTGTGACCTCTGGAGAGTCACTCACCCTCTCTAGGCCTCGGCTGGGGACCCTGGAAAAAATTCTGTCTGGATGTGGGAAGGAACTTGATATTCTTTCTATACATGGGATAATGCTGAGAACACAGGTCCTCCACCCAGAGCCCGGGGCGGGGGGGGGGGTGCGGGGGGACGGGGGGCGGGGCTGTGAGACCTGCTGCCCCAAAAGCACCTGCGAGGCAAGTCCCGTTCCCTGATCTCTCAGGTGGGCAACACAGGGGCTCCTCCCTATGTCCCTTCTTTGCCACCAACCACATCTGCTTCTGGCCCTTCCCCCAGGACCAGAGGGAGGAGGCAGAGGGCTATCCCAGGTGCCAGGGAATCTGGGACGCTCCCAGGGGAGGGGGCTTTTGCCGCCCCCCCCCCGACACTTCCAGAGAGCAGGGAGGCAGGGAGAGGCGCCATTTAAAGCACCAGGCACTGACAGGGTGTCCAGGAAGGGAGCCAAGATCTGCAGTGGAGCGGGGGTCACCGCATGACACCTCGATCCTGTCCATTCAGGAGCAACCAGAAGTGACCCCCTCATCAGGCCAGAGGCCTCGGGCAGCAGTTGGGCCGTGGGCTGCCGTGTGGCCTGGGTGAGCCCCTCACTTTCTAAGCCTCCCTTTCTTTATCCATCTCTGGCAAATGATTAAAAATAACTGCCTTTCAGGGCTGCTGTGAAGACGGAAACTGGTACATGGCAGGAGGGGCCCACAGCAGGGTTCAGGAAAGGGTCAGCACTGTTACCAGCACCCGAGGCCTCCCCTGTCCCCACACGCTCCGCCCCCTCCTCTCTGTCTGTCTCCTCACACCAAGGAGGCTGGCCAGGATGGTGGCCCTCCTTGCTCCTGTGCACGTCCCTTAACCTCGGAGGGGCCTGTCCTGCCAAGGCTGGACTTGGGTCTGCCCCTCGGGTGCCAGGCGAGGCCCTGCTTCCTCCAGCCCGACGCCCCCCACAAAGAACCAGGGGCTCCAGAGGCCCCCTCCTCAGGCCCCCTCCCCACCCCCACACTCACCCACCATCCAGGGCCCATGTTCCTGTCTCTCAGGGCCCTGCCAGGGGGTGCCAAGCAAAGCCAAGCTGAGGGGTTTCAATTGCTCTGGCACCAGGGCCACTGCCCCTGGTTACAAAGGGCCAGGGAACAGTGGCCTCCAGACAAGCCCTTCCCTGGCGACCAAAAGGGCACAGGCCCCGAGGCGGAAGCCAGATGAGAGAAATCCCAGGGTCCCCCATCACCCTGCCTGAACCCGGCTCCCCAGGGCCTCCCCCTGGGTGGGCAGAGATTCTAGGGAAAAGGAGGCTAGGGGAGTGGAGGGGGTGTGGAGGGCAGGACGCTCAGGGTCCTGGGAGGACCGGGCAGACAGAGGGGGCTAATCTAAGGCCTCCAGGCTCCCCTGGGAGGATAGCCGCTCACCTGCAGCCTCAGGGCTCCCCCAGCGCCCCTGGAGGAACAGGCCTGGGGGGCGGGACCGGCCTCTCCAGAAGGGGCGGGGCCTGGGCGGGGCCAGGCGCTCACCTGGGGCTTCTAGGTTCTCGCAGAGCTCGGACTTGGCCTCGCCGTTGGGCCGGAAGCTGCCTTTCTGCGTGAACTTGTTGGACATGGTGGCGGCGGTGACGACGGCCTTGAGGCTGCGCTTGCGCTTGGGCACATTCTGCTCCGGGTGGAAGAGGATGATGTAGACCTTGGGCATGTAGAGCATCCCCAGGGACACCGAGGCGCTCAGACTCACCGAGACCGTCAGCGTCGTCGTCTGGATGTACAGCTGGGGGCGGGCCGGGGGCGGGGTCAGGGCAGGCTCCGCCCAGCCTCGCGGAGTCGGGCGGGGACCCCGGCCTGAAGCCCAGCCCCCAGGCGGACGCAGGGAAGCAGTCCCGGGACCCGCCCCGTGTCCCGCTGCCTTTGTGGCGGAGAGCTGGGGCTTCGGACCAGAATCCCTGGATGGCCTGGCCCCACCAGTGTCGCTGTGCGATCCTGGACAAGCCACATCATTGTGCCTCAGTTTCCTCAGGTAGAATTTGGGCTTAAGAATTACAGCGCTCAGCTCACAGGGCTGTTGTGAGTTTGAAGTGGCTTAGGTGCTAAAAGCACGTAAAATAACACGTGGCACGTGGCCAGTGCCCACAGGCGCTCAGCACTGTTCTGTGCCACCTGGTGGAGGCCCCGGAGGAGGCGCCCTTGGCGGACAGCTGACCCTGCTCGGAAGCAGCCCCTGCACAAGGCTGGGGGTGAGACGAGCATCTGCCGGTGCCCTGTAGCAACTCCCAGTGGCCCTGGCACAGTCCCTCAACCAGCACCCCCACCCAGCGCCGCCCCCCCCCCACGCCATCCAGTGTGGAGCAGACTGTTGGCACAGGAGCCACAGCGCCATCGTGATCCAGTGATGGCAGCCCAGTCAAAACTCGTTTCACGCTCACTCACCAGCACTAACGGTGACAGATGTTTAACAAAATGAAAGTCCATTAATCTGGGTGTCGGATAATCCATTCTTCAACAGTGGGGCCTTCCAGGCAGGGCCCGCAGTTTCCACCACCCGCCTCCCTTCCCTGCCTGCTCCCTCTCGGGCCCCCAGTACTCAGCTGCCCCCTGACCCCCTCAACCAGGGCAGGGCCGGGGACGCCCAGGCTGTGGCCTCCAGGTCCGGGCACAGGGAAGGCAGCAGACGCTCTGCCCCCAGAACTGCCGTTCCCAGGCCTGGGCCCCCTCCCCTGGGGCCTCCTGATGTACCACCTCCTCCAGGAAGCTCTCCCTGGACCCCAGCTCTCGCCAATGCCCCGTGACACACCTCATTCCTTGCATCCAGCCCAGCAGTGGGCGACCTGTGTCTGGACTGGCTTCCCGAGGTCACAGGGGCCCTGGCCTCCTCTGGTGGTCTCTCCCGCCCCTGCCCCCTGCCTAAATCCCTCATGATCTGGATCTGCAGGCCTAGTCCCAGCCCCCTCCTCCGGTTTTCTGCCTGTGGGAGAAGCTGGAGAAGCTCTGGGATCTCCAAGCCAGGGGCATGTGACGCTGGCGAAGGCTTGGCCCCGTCGTCATTGCCGTGGGATGACAGCACCGGCCACACCCGAACCAGAGGCCAAGCAAGTGCATGGGGCGGGGGCGGGGCTGGGAGTGTGGAGAGGCTGTTTCCAGAAAACGTCACAAGCCCGGGGAGACGAAAGCCTATTCCCTGGGGAGCACCCCCTCCAGACATGGCCATCCTCACACTTACTCGCACTCACCCCCCAGCGCAGCACTGCCTCCCGCTGGGAAAGGTCACAGCAAGTCAGACGGAGGGTGCTGCCCCCTCTCCCACCCCCGGAGGTGGCACACGGGGCCAGAAAGGAAGGGGTGGAGGTCGGACACCAGCGTGTCACAACAGACCCTTGGAGAAAACAGCGGCATTCTGGGCTCAGCAAGGTGGGCTTGTTAGGGGTCTTCAATGCCAATTAGGGGCTCCCTGGGCATAGAGTGTGTCTCCCTCGTCAGACTGGGGCTCCCTGGGCCCAGGGTGTGCCTCCCTCATCAGACTGGGGCTCCCTGAGGGCAGGAGGTGTCTCTGCTTTCACACTGGGGGCTCTTGGGTACAAGAGTTATTTCCAGGACAGACACCCATCTTAGGCGCCCCCCTGCTGAGGGAGGGGGTACGGAGGGGGCTGGTATGGAGTCGGAGGATCAGGGGCAGCGGCCCCTCTCCGGGTGCAGAGACAGCCCTGTGCGGGATCAGGGGGCTGAGTTCCAGATTCCACTCTGCCCCGACCCTGGGAGGCCTGCCGGGCCCCTCCGCTAACTAGGGCACGGCTCTCTCCGTGGACCCTGTTTAACGCCCCGCCATCGCCTTCTCGAATCCTGAATAATTTTTGAACGAGCAGCCTTCGTTTTCATTTTGCTGCAGTCGCTAAAAACTACTGAGCCAGCCCTGAGTAAGGCCTCAGTGTTCGTTCTAATCTGCGTTTCAGCCTCGGAGCCTTTCGGCACGCAAAATGCAAGCAAGGCTGAAAGAGATGAGACTTGAACAAAGCCGTCCCCATCTGCTGGGGTCCTTCCCCCTGAGCGTGGGCCCCGGCCGGCCTCAGGCTGGGCTGGGGGGCTGGCCCTGTGCTCAGAAGTGGGGCTGCACACCCCAAGTCTGCTCTTTGCCCCGGGGCCTGGAGTTCCCACCCATCACCAGCTCCAGCGTTGTCTGGAGCCCCCGCGGTGAAGGTGCATGCCGTCACTAGGGGGTGGTAGCGTGTTAACCCCATCGGAGAAGCAAGGATCCTCTCCAGCCTCTAGCCTCCAGAGCTGGGGCCTGAACCTCTTGCCTGTAGGGCTGGGGCCCAGGCACCGATGCAGGTCTCAAAGGCAGGCGGCTTGAGAGGCAGCTTTCAGGAAATGATCTCACCTTCTCTCCTGTCCCCCAGCCCCCAGCCCGGTGTCCTCAGCTGCCCCATTCCTGCTCCCCTCCTTGGCCGGGCCCATGCCACACGCCGTCCCCTGTGAGGGATCCCACCTTAGCCTCCCGAGTCACTGCTGCCCAGAGCGAGGGAGGCTGTCAGAACTGGGTTTGATGCGGGGGGGACAGAGGTCACCTTGGGAGGGGGCAAAGGGCGCAGAAAGGATGGCTGTGGAGGTGGACGATGAATTTCAGGTTGTCCTGGGGTGGGGGGGGTGTCACCGAGGAGGTCTGCCTGCTCTGTGCTGGCGCCCAGGCCGACCCTGGCAGGGAGAGATCGTCAGAACCCGCACACACCAGACTAGTGAACGTCCCTGCAACCTGGCAGCCTGGCCGAGACGGGCCCGGTCAGCTCGGGGTAAGGCCACACGGCTGTGGTGGTGAGCTCTCCAAATCCGGGCTAAGGCGGGCGCGGGAACCGGCGCCTGCTCGCCAGAGTGATTCTGACGGGCTCACGGGGACAGCCACGGCCAAGCACCAGCAAGTGCACACAGCCCTGGGCACGCACGCCAGCCCGCAAACACACACCTGTATACAACGCAGCTCTGCGTTCACACACACACCCGAACCACAGCTGCACGCTCCTACCTGACTCAGGTACATCTGGGCCCGCCCACAGCCCCTCGTGTAACCAGATACACACACGTGCAGATACACAGGTGGATTCCAGCACATCTGTGCACACACCTGAACTCACACAAGCATGCACGCACCTGTCGGCCGGGCCTGTGGTTTCCATTGGGGCCCTTTGTAGCTGGGACATGACAGCTGAGATTCAGCCCTGGGACTGCTGAGCCTCTAAGAGCCCAGGGTCTGAACCAGAGGGACCTCAGAGCTCATTTCCTCCACTCTCGCCTCATTCGGGGCCCAGATACGGCAGGAATGTGTCCCATGTCAGCGCCGTCAAGGGCGGCACACTGGGTGTGGGCCAGGCGGCTGTGTGACCCCAGGCAAGTCCCTGTCCCTCTCTGAGCCTCAGAGGAGATCATCTCAGAGGCTCTCTTTCATAATCAGTCCTGAGGGGAGACTCCTAAAAAGGGATCAATTAGAGGCAGGTGGGGTGGATGGGGAGGGTGCTGGGCCTGGTTGGAGGACAGGGACCCTCCAGGGAGTGCCGCGCTTGCTGCCTGCCAAGGAATCACAGGAAGGCAAAGCAAGGGGCCTGTCCCCACGCTGTTGGCCCAGCCGAGTCTTTCCTCCCTGAGGCGAGGGAAGGGCCTCCCGGAATTGTTGAAGGTAAGTTCTCAAGCTGCCAGCTTCCTGGGGTGCGGGTGGCCTCCCCTGTAGGCTCCTCGGGACCCCTGGGTGCTCTCTGCCTGTACCTGCTCTCAGCGGGGAGGGCCTCCTGCAAGCCTGGTAGGGGTGGGCACCGGCTCAGGTGTGCGGGGTGGCCTGGACCAGGCCTGGTCTCAAACCTCGGGGCACTCACTGCCAGCCCTGCTCACAGGGACATCATCAGAAGATAGGCCATGGGCGTCTTTGAGCCAGGCCCAAGGGATTCGGGTGGGAAGTGGGGCGCAGTGCCTATTCCTGAGGAGCTCCTGGAAAAGAGCTGGGAACCCACCAAGGAAGCCCCAGGGTGGGGGGGTGGGGGAGGTGCCCCAGAGCTGCAGGGGGTCCTGAGTTAGACAGAGCAGGGTCAAGTCCATCCGTGCCTCCTACTGGCGTGTGACCCTAAACAGGCCCCGTCACCTCTCCACCTCCACGGCCTCATCTGTAACGGGGGTGGCGTATCTCCCCAGGCCCACCGCTCTGGTGCCTGCTGACCACCGGGTGAAGTGCCTAGCACAGGACCGACACTCGTCCATGGTGGCCTTGACTGCAGCCTCCGGGAGCCCATGTGTCCTAGCAGCGCACGCCCAGGCACGCTGTGAATGCAGTCCCAGGATGGCGACTCCCCCACTTAGGTCTCCAGCCCGGCCCTCGCTCCTGAACCCTAGACCTGTGTCATTAACAGCTGCTTTTAGACGCCTCATGGGACCAGCTGCGCGTGGGTACTGCACTCAGCAGGTCGGGGGCCTCCCTGACCTCTGCCCCCACGGGCTCCTCGGGTGCAGACGCTCCTTCCTTCTCATCGCTCACACGGACGGCGGGGTTCTCCTTGTCCTCCTCACTCTCCTCTGCGCCCTCACCCCACACACACTCATCAGAAAGCCAGGCAGCCCCACCCCCAGGCGTGGCCGGGGGTCCCCCACCCCAGGGCTCTGCCCAGCAGCCAGCGGGAGCCTTTAAACCTAATCAGAAGGCACTGCCCTGCTCAGAGCCCCACAGTGGGTTTCCTCTCCCCCAGGAAAGGCCAACACCCTTCCCACAGCCTCTGTCTCCTCCCTGACCTCGTCCCCAGCCCGGACTCCTCTGCCCCTGCCTCTTAGGCTGTGCAAACTGCTCCTACGCCCCTCGTGTTGTACGGCTGTTACACTTGCAAGGATTCTGCAGCAGGTGGGTCACGGCCCCAACCTCTCAGTGAAGGACCTGAGGCACAGAGGCGGCTGGCTTGCCTGGGGTCCCACAGTTTGACAGGTCCCCCGACTCCCCCAGCCTCTGGCCTCTGAGTTCAGTGACACTCAGCCCTTCAAGACAGAACTAGGACCCAGAACCCAGGCAACGCTGGGGCTGTGGCAGTGGCCGATTCCCTTGGAGCAGGTCTCCCACGCAGCAGGCCTGACGGGGGCGGCCCGGCACAGCGCTAGCCCTGCAGCAAGGCCCTCAGCTGACACCGCCAGACCCCCCTCCTGGCCCTGGGGCAGCGTGGGCGGAAGAGCGAGCGCGAGTGCCCCATACATCAGCCACCCTGGGGACCCACGGGGGAAAAAGGAAGATGGGTGAGTGGGGAGGGAAGGGAGAGTCTACGAAAGAGCAAAGGATGAAAAGGGGGTAGGATCCCAGGCTGATGAGAGCAGAGAGGATGCGAGAAGGAGGAAAAGACAGAGAGGCAGGGACGGGGAGGCGGGGAGAGAGAGGGGAGAGAGGGGAAGGGGAGAGACTGAGGCGGGGAGGGTGGAGGGAGCGGGAGGGGAAGCGAGGGAGACCCAGAACTGGAGGCAACACTGAGACACAGAAGGCGCCTCGACCCGCCCAGGAGGCTGCCCCGCACTCACCTTGTCGGCCGACTGCGAGGTGCCGAAGAAGATGGGGATGAAGGCGAGCCAGACGATGCAGGTGGTGTACATGGTGAAGCCGATGGGCTTGGCCTCGTTGAAGGTCTCGGGCACGCCACGCGTCTTGATGGCGTACACGGTGCACGTGACCATGAGCAGCATGCTATAGCCCAGCAGGCAGATGAGCGACAGGTCTGAGATGTCGCACTTGAGCACACCCCTGGCGAAGCGGGGGTCGAGCGTCCGCTGGTCCTGGAAGTCCACCACCGAGTGGGAGGGGTCCACCACAAACCACACGCAGATGCCCAGCAGCTGCAGCGAGATGAGGCTGAAGGTGATGGCCAGCTGCGAGGCGGGGCTGATGAAGCGCGGGGCGCTGACCGACCGCTTGCCCTGCTCAAAGATGCGGTAGATGCGGTTGGTCTTGGTGAGCAGCGCCGCGTAGCTGATGCTCATGCCGAGCCCCAGGAAGATCCGGCGCAGCGAGCAGGTGCCCAGGTCGGGCTCGGCGATCATGAGGAAGGTGGTGGCGTAACACAGGAAGATGCCTGCCAGCAGCACGTAGCTCAGCTCGCGGCCCGAGGCCTTGACAATGGGCGTGTCGTTGTAGCGCACGAAGGTGACCACCACGAAGAGTGTGGCCGCGATGCCCACCACGGCCAGGAAGAGGGGCAGCACCGCCCAGGGCGAGTTCCACTCCAGCTTGATGATGGGGATGGGCCGGCAGCCCGTGCGGTTCTCCGTCGGCCGCATGTCGTAGGGGCAGGTCTTGCAGGTGAAGCGGTCCACCTGGTACTGGTAGCCCGTGCAGGGCTCGCAGTGCCAGCAGCATGGCATGCCCTTCACCGTCTTCTTCCGCTCGCCCGGCTGGCAGGGCAGGCTGCAGATGGACCGGGGCAGCTGCTGCACGCTTCCCGGCCAGTGCATCCGTTCCACCTGGCAGCGACAGCGCCGGGAGGGGGCGCTCAGGACAGGGCGCCCTGTGCCCTGGACCACCCCGCCAGCCAGCACCCTGGACCTCACTTCCGAGTCACCCAGTTAGTCAGCTCAAGCTTGTCCCCCCCACCCTCCACCCCCCACCCCCCGCGAGCGCCCAGAAGCAGCTGAATAACAGCTGCATTCAAATAAGCTCCCGGCATGACTCAGACACCGCTGACCTATGGGAAATCCTGCTCAAACACAAAACTCCCAAGGGTTGCACAGAGAAACTGAGCCCAGAGACCAGCTGTGATAACAAGAGTCCCGTGGCAGAGCAGACAGAACCCAGCACTCCAGACTCCCAGTCCCGTGAGGCCTCGCTACTCAACGCGGTCCCCAGAAACAGCAGCAGCATCCAGGAGCTGGCTGGGATGTAAATCTCTGACCTCACCAGACCCACTGACTCAGAATCTGAGTTTTCTTACTTATTTGTTTGTTTTTCTTTTTAAGGCCGCACCCATAGCACATGGAAGTTCCCAGGCTAGGGGTCACATCGGAGCTACAGCTGCCAGCCTACACCACAGCCACAGCAACGCCAGATTCGAGCTGCATCTGTGACCTCCACCACAGCTCACAGCAATGCGGGTTCCTTAACCCACTGAGGGAGGTCAGGGATCAAACTCTCATCCTCATGGATACTAGCTGGATTCTTAACCCGCTGAGCCACGACGGGAACTCCTGAATCAGTCTTAACAAGAACCCGCAGGTGAGCTGTGTGCCCTACGGCTCAGCTCAGCAGGCCTCCCCAGGGGCAGAGTTGGCTTCAGCAAAGGGCAGTGAACGAAGACTCAGTCAGAGACGCTCAGTGCGTGCCTGTGCCCGGGGTCAGCACTTCCTTGCATCTCGCTCTCAGCGAGTGCTGGTCACAGTGACACATCTCTAAAGACGGGACCGTGAGAGAGCAAAGGCACCACCGAAGCCGGCACGCCCTGCTGCGTGTGTCTCAAGGTCCTGGGCTGTAAGGGAGAGCCCTGGCCAAGGGGACCCGGGGATGCTTGGGAGCATCTCTTCTCGGTCACAAGATGCATGGGGAGAAGCAGGCCTGGCAGGCTACGTGCTGGGTGCTGGGTCCAAGCCGAGGGACAAGCAGTTGGCTCAGGGCTGAGGCGGGGGTCAGAGCAGAGGAAAAGGGTGAGGGGACCGGGTTGTGGGGGGAATCCGAGGACAGCCTCACGAGGGGAGGCTTGTCCTGGGGGCCTGGGTGTAACCCTGTGTGGTCCTCTGGAGGCCAGGGAGCACGGCAGTGACCAGTGCCACCCACATCCTACGGGAACAAAGGGCAGGACAATCCCTGGGCATCAGGCCTGTGACACCACAGGGGGACAACGGGACACAGGGTGATAGTGGATCTCAGCACCACAATTCTGTCACTAGCTGGCTGTGTGCCCTTGAGCAGACACCTCAACATCTCTGAGCCTTTTTTCCACTATATCCAAAGAGAGGAGACAGGAAGCCCCCGTGCCCTTTGTGACTTAGTGTGGCTTCCAGTCGGAAGTGTGGCTTCCAATCGGGCATCGTAAGGGAAGTTCCTTACATTTCTTCAGATCGTCAGCCCCAGGAGGACAGGGTTTGAGTCCCTTCCCTGCTGCATCTCCAGCCCCCAGCACAGGGCTGGCGCACAGTGGGGCCCGGGAAGCTCTGAGTCTCTGTGGAATCTTCGCAGGACACAGTGAGGTCTGGGCGTGGGCGGGAGAGGCCGCTTGACTCTCAGACCAGGGGGAAGACAGTGCAGGCAGGGGAGGCCTCACCCGCTCTGTGCCCCCGGCCGCCGCCCTGCCCCAGTGCAGCCGGAACCCAGCGCTGGGGAGAAGGCGGGGAGGGTGGTCCCGCCCCTCGGCTCCGTGCTGGTGGGTCCTGGCCCCCCACGCTGCCTTCACTTACCGTGCCTGTAGCCTGGGGTAATAACAGCGCCAGCCCCACGGGGCCACTGTCCCCACAGTAAGGTCACGTGCTTAGAGGAGCAGCTGCAGACAGCAGGGGCTCATCAGGATGAGCTGCTGTCGTCAGTGAATGGAGTCACTGCCCCCCCGCCCCGCCCCGGCTCCCACCCGCCCTGTTCCATCCATCTGTCCCCACTCAGCAACACAAGGGGCATCACTGTAGGACGGAGCTCGGTCCCCGCTGTGCCGTGTGGCCTGTGGACTGTCCCACCAGCTTGCTTTCCCCGAGATGCCTCCTGACTTGAGGCCATCGGTGCATAAATGAGATCACAGGCAGAAAGTGCTGCGAGGGGCTCAGGGCTTTGCCACCAGAAGGGATTCTGACAGGAGAGGACAGCAAGGGCGGGACGCCACGCCCCTCAGATGTCTGGTCCACGCAGACACCACGCTGTGCCTGCCCTGAGCAGGACTCTCCCTTTAGCCGGTGCAGTGGGGACCAGTCCACAGGCACCTCAGCTCCTTTCTCTCCAAAACATGGCTCTAATCACAGCTGGGGACACTGGGGGGAGTGGCCACCGAGTCCACGAGACAGCCATGGGCTGGGGGATGTGGCCAGAAGGACCCAGAAGAGGCCCCCATGACACCCAGAAAAGTGACGGCCCTGCAGCATGGTCTGGGCGCTCTGGGTGAGTCTCCCTACAGCGCTGGAAGCCCCACCATCTGACTGTGCTGCTGCTGTCCAGACGCAGCCCTCCTCCCCCTCCTCACCTTTCTCGGCCCTCCCCGCCTCCCTGCCAAGACCTTGACTGCCCCCCCGCCCCCGACCCCAGTGTGAATTCATCCATCCAGGTTTTGCCCGTCCGTTGCAGGAAGGCCTCCGGCCAAGGGGACGGGCAGGAGCAGGAAGAGCAGCAGAGCCCGGCTGCCCTGTTCTTCTCCTGGGAGGGGGGCTCAGGGTCCTCTGACGTCTTGGGAGGCACGAAGAGAAGCCCCACCTCAGCAGCAGCAAACCCAGGGGTTGGGCGAATCAGTGGCTGCCTCACCTTGGTCCCCTGCCCCCAGGGCTGAGGGTGCCCTCCACTCCCCGCCCTCCCACCGAGCACTTACTCGGAGGTGCAGGTGGTCAGTCCAGGAGCCGATGACCTTGTACTCTGCAGAGCCGTTGCGCAGCTGGTACTGGTAGATGTCATAGCGTCCGGGCGCGTCTCCGTTCTCGTTGAAGGTCACAGGGTTCCCTGCGATACCTGTGGGGTGGGTGGCTGTCACACACTCTGCCTCTTTGCTGGGCCTTCACCCAGAGGCAGGGAGGATGGAGAGCCCAGGGCAGAGGCACCTCTGCAGGGAACGTCTTGGGAGGGTTGACCCCTCGGGAGCACCGGCAGAGACCCCCCGCCCAGAGCCCCGGGACCCCTCCCCCGGGACCCCTCCCCCAGGGCTCGGTCATGCCCTGCACCTCGGCCTTACCTGAGAAGTTGACGCTGCGGATGTACTTGAGCAGCTGGGTGCCGTCCACGGGGTCCATGCGTGGGCAGAGCCCCACGCGGCCCGGACACAGGTCACGGTGCATGGCATGCAGCGCATGGCCCATGGCGTACACGGCGTCAATCACAAACTGCACCTTCCCCTCCTGCTCGTAGGCCGAGTCCTGCCCGATGCGCTCTCGGTCTGCAACGAGAGTCAGAGTGAGGGGCCGCGTGACAGCCCCAGGGCCCGGGAAGCCGGCTCTGTGCACCTGGGCATCTGGGCGCCGGCCAGGGGGGCTTCCGCGGAGGCACCCGGGATGGCGCTCAAGGGCCCTCTGCCCTCATGGGCCTGTGCCTTGAGGGGACTGGGCCCCCTTGCACAGTCACCTCCAGAAGGCCGTGAGCCAGGGATTTCTTCTGGTGGTGGTGCTTGCCTGCCTCCCCCCGCCTGGCCTGCACCAACCCCAGGAAGAGCGGCCATGCGGGTGGGGGATCGCCAGGGCGGGAACTGTGTCAGGCCACATGGCCATGGTGCCCCACGCAGCTCATCCATGGCCGGACACTCCGGCCAGGGGACGCTGCCCCCCACGGGGTACAGGTGAAGCCCAGAGAGGGCGAGAGGCTGGCAGCAGGTCCCTCAGGATTCAGGACCCAGACTGCCCAAGCCCTCAGTGGCTTCCGGATAATCCAGATACCAGAGGTCCCCATCACCCCCGCCCAGCCCTCCCCCATGAGCCAGGGTGAGGGAGCTTTGCAAAATGGGAACTCACCCCCACTTCTCACTGTAAACAACAGAGGCTCCCCAGGGTGCTGTGTCCTCCCACCCTCACCCCCTGGGCTCTGGGCACACCCACCCCTCTGCTTGGGCCTTGTGCAAACCCTGGGCGCCTGGAACCTCAAAGTCCTCTCGGTAAAAAGATCATACTCCTGCCTCGAGGAAGTGCTGTGAGGCTTAATGAGATGCGGTACAGAAAACACTTGGCAGGCACAGAGTATGTGACTAAGCCACATTAGTACTGTACTTACGTGGTCAGAATAGAGGGGTTCTAAGCGGGGCCGTGGTGGTGCCTGGGCCACAGCAGGCCAGGAGTGCTTCCTGGAGGAGGAGGAGCTCCTGGCCTGGGTCCTGGGTGACGATGATGAAGAAGCAGGGCTATGAACTTCTGTGGAGCATCTGCTCTGTGCCAGGCACTGTTCTAAGCTCCCTGTACATGGTAACCCACTGAACACTCCCAATGGTGCTGTAAGTGAACGACTCTTTCTCCCCAACACAGAGATGAAAGAACGAGGCACTAGGAAGCTCACTGGCACCCCAGGACCATGCAGAGCTGGATCTGCTCCAGCAGGATCTGCCCCCCAGCTTGCACACCCCTCCACGCCTGAGACTGTCAGAGCTGGGCTGCAGGGGGAGGGCGGGGAAGTGAGAGGGGAGGGGCGGAGGGACAGGGGTTTGAGGTGGGGGCACAGGGGCAGGGGGATGAAGGGAGAGGACAGGCAGAGTGCTAGGGAGCCAGGCGTCCCCTCCCAAGGCCACAGGCCTGCACACAGCATCGCCTGCATCCTGCGCCTCAAGGCTAGGACAGTGAAATACACACACACACACACACACACACACACTGCTAGAAGGCCAACGCCACCTCACAGAGGTCGCTTCCCAGCGGCCAGCAGGGTGAGTGGCTGCACGGGGGGAGTCAGGTTGAGGCCCCAGGGAGCCACAGATCACCCCCCAGGTCCTCGCATTTTTAGCCAGTGGATGGTCACTGCGCCCTGCTCCCCAGGACTCCTCCGGAGCCGGTGGCACTCATAGCCCTGGCTCGGCCACAGGACTCTGCAGCCAAGGTCAGTACCTGAATCCGGTGCCTGCTTCAGGGTCAGAGACAAAGGTCCCCAGCTCAGACTGGACAATTTAGGGGCAGAGGCCGGGTTGGCGCTGAGGGCACTGCTGGGTCCAGATGGAGCCCACAGCTTCCACTGTGTGACCCGGGCTGGGGACAGGTAGGCTCTCCGGCCGGTCAGCTAAGCCCTGGCTTCCTGCTGTTACTGCACGGCGTTCATACCACACTGTCTGGGCCAGAACCCCAGCTCCATCACATACCCTGGCTGTGACCTTGGACCTGCCACCTCATCGCTCAGGCCTCACGGTCCTCATCTCCACGTCAGGATAACGATGGGAATGCCTCGCAGGGTCAGGATAGGGCCCCCAGGAGGACTAAAAGCTTAATGTCGACAACAGATCGTGAAGAGAGGCCTGGTGCCCACCAGGTGCCCAGAAGTCCGTCAAACACGAGGGTGCGCAGAGGTGCAAGGCCCGCCTGCCTCGGACGCCTGGGCAGAGCTTGCTGCGCCCTGCTGCGAGGCAGAGCTTGCCAGGCCCTGGCGCAGACGAGGAACAGGAGGCAGGCTCTCCAGCCGCCGCAGCCCGCCCTCTGTCCAAGGCTTCCGATCACAGTGCTGAGAGCCAGGAGGGACAGTCCTGGCCTCAAAGGGCGACAGAGGGGGCTGGGGGAGGGTGGCCTGGCCCCTGCCCGCACCCCCAGCCCCCAGGGCCTGCCCTCCGCCTCCTGAAGACCTGAAACCGCTGCTCCACTCCCCGCAGCTCCCATCACACCCTCATTTCATATGGATGAGAAGCTGAATTATTAACCAGGACCAGGAGGAGGCTGCGGCCACTGCAGAGGAGGCAGCTTTCTCCCACGGCCAAGGACGTGGTGGGCCCAGGGGCCCTGGCCGCAGCCCCTGGCTGAGCCGCCCTCAGCCCCTCTCCCTGCCTTCCCAGAGGTCCCTCCTCAGTGGGTTCGGCTGAAGCATCCGTTCCTGGGCCTCTCGGGTCCAGGACCAAGTGCCCTCAGCAGGACCACGACACCACCTGCACCGGCCTTGGAATGGGGACAAGCCCATGAGAGCCCTTCCCCCAGGAGAGCCCCCCCTTCACCTGGTGAGGGGTGCTAGGGTCCTGCAGGCTGTCAGCGGCCCTTGAGCATGGCCTGTCCAGGTCCCTCCACCCCAGAGCTGTCACGGTGCCAGCCACGGACTTCTAGAGACTTTCCAACATACTTTCACGCCCTTGACTTTGGTCTCAAGTCTGGCCCCAATAACAAAATGAGAAAATGGGGCCGGTGAGGTGACCTGCAAAGGGCCTTCTCTTGCCAGGGAGCAGCAGGCCTGAGCGTGCCCCCTACACCCACACACACAGTCACCCCCCAGACTCCACGGCCCTCCCCGAGTCCCCCAGGAAGCAATGCCAGCACCTGAGTGTGCTCACCTTGGGGCAGGGGGCAGGGAGCCCAAACACTATTACGCAAGGTCAAGACACTATCCCGAACGTCGGCGGCGGTGGCCGTGAGCAGTGCAGCTCTCTGTACACTCCCGAGCCCTCAGCAAACAACCTGCAGCGCAGCTGGCACTTCCTCTTCCCCGAGTCTCTGGGAGGTGGGAGGCACGGGTTCCCTCACCAGGAAGGCAGCCAAGATCTGCAGTGGCCGAGGGCGTACCCGGGGCCTGCGGGAAGCCTGGCACTGCGGAGGTGTCCACCCGCGGTGGGCACTGGCCCAGCCGGCGAGCGGCAAAGCAGGGCCTGAACCTGGCTCTCTGGCTCCCAAAGAGTTTCAACCACCCCGAAAGGTCCCTCCCTTCTCCCTCCGTCCAGCCCCGACCCGCCTCCTTCCCTTCCTCGGGGCCCAGCTCCTGCCCCGGGCGTCTGGCCTGGCCTAACCGGGAGCCAAGGGCTCCCATCTGCACGGCTGCAGCAGTAGGTGGCCTCCCGTGGGTGGGCGGGATCCCGGGCCCAGGCGAGGGACCACGTTCGGGGCACTCCTGGAGGGGATCAATTCCAGACACGCGGCAGCAATGACAGCGGCAAGAGTTTGAAGATGTCCTAATTGTGTCCCGGGGCATAATGAGCCAGAGATGCGGCGGGCAGGCACGCGGGCGCTGCCACGGGTGACAGCCAGCCAGAAACCTTCGGGGAGAGGATTTTCTCTGTCAAAAGCCCACAGCTGTGGTTACTACGGCGACCGCAGCCTTTGTCTGCAGGTTGTAAACTGTAATTGAAATGAGTTTTCAAGGTTGAAATAATAAGTTCCTCCTGGTCTCCCCCTCACCTCTCCACACCCCACCCCACCCGCCACCATCCTCCCGAGCTGTAGGCACGCACATGCGCACGTACACACACACACACGCACCCACGCATGCACGCACGCACGCATCCCTTGGCAATCTTCCAGGGAGCAGGATAAGGGGGTCCAAGGTCCCCCTTGGGGAGAGCCACCTCCTGCACGGCTCCGCCATGGGTCCCGAGGTGACCCTGGCCAAGTAAACTTTTTAGCCTCAGATGCACATCCAGGGGCCACCTCGAGGGGCCATGGGGTGGATTCGAGGAGGCGCAGACGTAAAACACAGCATCACACCTGCACGCAGCGCTCTGTAAGCCTGTTCTCCCTTCCTCCCTGACACCCCTGATTCACAGACGGGGCAAGAAGCTGCCACCGGGCCGTTCCCACTCTTTCCTGACTCTGTCTGTGGCCGGGACATTCTCCCTGTCACCTCTCTGGAATACACAGGTCTTTCTGAGGGTCCCTGAGTCCCGCTCCCGTCCGGCACCCCTGGAAGTCACGTAGGAGGCTCCCCCTCCTTGTCTGGATTCACACTCTGTTGTTTTCGTTTTCTGGCCACGCTGATCCGGCCCAGGAATCAGATCTGAGCCACAGTTCCCTTGTGGCTCAGCTGGTTGAGAACCTGGCTAGCATCCACGAGGATGTGGGTTCAACCCCAGGCCTTGCTCAGTGGGTTGAGGATCTGGTGTTGCCATGAGCTGTGGTGTAGGTCACAGACGAGGCTCGGATCTGGCGTTGCTGTGGCTGTGGTGTAGGTTGGCAGCTGCACCTCTGATTGGACCCCTAGCCTGGGAACCTTCATATGCCACGGGTACAGCCCTAAAAAGACAAAAAAAAAAAAAAAACACTGTATCCCCAGATGGCCCCTGCCCCCAGTCTGTTCCCCAGGACAGGATACGGGTGTTGGGCCAGATGGGAGCAGCTTGAAACCCCCAGCTGAGCCTCTCAGGGACCTGGGGAGTCGCTCACCATCCCTGAGTGTCAGCCCCCTTGTCCGGGAAATGAGGTTGCCCCGGGACCGCTGGAGAAGAGGGACCCTGCGCCAGCCAGCTCCTGGGACATTTTCGGCCCCTCACTGGTTCTGGGGCCTGGGTCCCGAGGCCCCGGGGGCTGAGGTCACAGCCAACCCCCCACGTGGATGTCCCCTCCCCCATCACCCATGCTGCCTCCTCTTTCAGCAGCATCTAATTTTCCATCTAGTGGATCTCTGCTGTCCATATAGAAATACACTAATTTCTCCCCATTTAACAAACAAAACCCCTCTCTTGGCCCTTCCTCTCCCCCGGGCTGGCAGCCCTCCTGTTTACGACAAGACTTCTCAAAAGAGGTACACCTGCTCACGCCATCCACTTCGCTCCTCCATTTTCTCTGACTCACTCCAACCTGGGCTTTGTACCCACTCCCCAAGGAAGCTCCGCCTCGCCGCCGCGCCTGACCCTCCCAGCCCCAAGAACCCTGGAGTCATCCTTCATTCGCTGTCATCTCTCGCCTCAGATCCTTCAGCAAACTCTGCAAAGTTTATAAATTTCTCAGCATCCCCACGGCCACCACCCTGCTCCAGGTTCCCTCCGCCTGCCACCTGGACTGGAGCACCGGCCCCCCGACTGCTCGCCAGCCCTGCCCTCATCCCCGTCTCCATCCAGGAAGCAGCCAGAGGGAAACTGTTATGAGAGCCATCCGATCTCGTTAATCCTCTTCAAACCCTGCAATGGCTTTGTCTCCTTCTGCATTAAAAGACTAAATCCTTACAAACTGCCTACATGGCCCGTGCCCAGTGCCAGCCGTCCCCGCCTCTGGGACCTCACCTCCTCCTGGATGCTATCTCTGCTTCGGCCACATGGCTTCCTCTGCTGCCCGAGCCTGCCGCAGGGCCTTTGCTCGTGCTCTGCCCTCTGCCTGGCATACACTCCGGCCCAGGGAGCACCTCTGACCTCCTGACCTGCAAGTGCAGCCTCCCTTGTCTCCCAGCATCACCAGAGGCCTCACGGTCAGGCCATTCCCTAGAGGCCTGCGGATCTGACACTGGGACCAGCATGCACCACCTTGTCTGCCAGGCCACGTGGTCTCCCCCGGCTGGGGAGCTCCCGGGGCGGGTCCTGCTCACAGAGCCCAGGGCAGGGCTGGGCACACAGGCAGCAGTCAAAGAAGTAAGAAGTGGCACCAGGAGGAAGGGCTCAGGATCCCTCCGGCTTGAACACATGTGAGTTCCCCGAGTGAGCAGCACAGCCTGGCGCTTAGTAGGGTCCCATATGTGGGTCTTTATTCCTTCCTCTCCCCAGGAAGGAATCCCTGTTCAGGTTCCTTTAGGAACGTGGAGGTGGAAGAGCCTTCAAAGCTCGGCTGGAATAGCCGGGAGGGCCCCTGGGCTGGGACAGCTCTGGAGCCTGACGAGGTTTGAATCCTAGCTCTGCGACTTACCACCCGTATGACCCTGGGCAAGACTTTACCCTCCCCGTGCCTCAGTTTCTCCATCTGTAAAATGGGTTGCGGTGAAGCAAAACACTAGAACAGAGTTTGACAAGTAATAAACGCCATATAAATATCAGCTGTTATTATTGTCGTTGCTGCTGTTACTGCTGCTCGCGTAGGCTGGGCGAGAGGCACCTCCCTGCATGTCCCCAATTGCCACGTGGCCACCCTCCCTCTCAGAGCTCAGGGCCCCTGGGAGCAGCAGCAGTAAATTTCTCCTATCTCCTCATAAAGCAGGCCTTCCTCCGCTCAGCCATCACCTGGCTGGCAGCGCTGTCAAAAAGACAGATGCCACATCTGCCTTGTTTACAGCTTTAATTCCTGAGCCCTGCACAGCAGGCTCCCGGGGAGGGGATAGAAGATGAGGCGGGCTCCTGCAGGCCGTGACAGCGGCAGAGACTGCCCGCTCCATGAACCCTGCCTCGTTCAGGTGTGAGGCAGTCCACAGGCCATCTTCCCATGGCTCCGGCAGACCACCCTCCCCGCCGGCCTCTCCAGGAATGGTGGGGGACGCGGCTCTGCCGGGACGGGGCTCAAGGGCTGGGAGTGGGCGGTATGATTCCCATTTCACGGATGAGGAAACTGAGGCCTCACAGGGTCAAGGTCACACAGCAGGGAAGTGGCTCTGGGACCCATGCCTAGCTCAGCGGGACCCTCGTGGTAGTGTATTTGAGAAAGGATGGGTGCCCACCCCCACCTGCCACTTCGAGACACACCAACACAACCTCCAACGGCCAGGTTCTGCCGCTCTTCTGAGACCGGCCACAGAGCCCTCTGCCAGCTACGCGGAGGCCGGAGGCGCTGAGAGAGCCAGCAACGACAGACAGGACTTGGCGTATATACACCCCAGCTCCCTCACACCTGTGTGCAAGGTGTGCTCCTTTCTGTCCCCAGTGCCCCAGGGGACAAAGCTCCAGCAGTTAAAGGCGGCAACCTGTTGGTATCACCCCCTTTACTGCCACCTTCCCTGCCCTGCCAGAGTTTCCTGGGACCCCTCCCAAGGAAACCGCTTGCTCTCAGATCCTTGTCTTGGGGGCATTAATTAAAGACAGCCTCGAAGGGTGGGTCATGGCCTGAGAAGGTCCCTGCCACCCTCAGGGAAGGTCACTAGCCCCAGCTGTTGCCCTGGGGTGGGGAGGGGGTACTTGGCAGAGCAAAGGACAAGAAGCACAGGAGTGGCACCTGTAGGCCAGTGGGCGGTCTGTGAGCCTGAGGCAGGCAGAGGCTGTTAGCATCGAGGGGACCAGTGTGGGCCTCGGTGTGGGCGGGGCGGGCACCCCGGAAGAGGCGAGTGGGGAGCTGGGCTCGGGAGACAGTGAGGCAGGTGGAGAACACATGCTGGCTGAGGCCAGAGAGAGGGACCTGGGGCAGGGGGACTCGGGACAGGCAGGTGGGCACCAGCGCGAGGGCCAGGCTGCCTGGGCATGAATCCAGTTCTGCCGGCGATGTGATCTATGACGCTCGCCTGATGACTCAGCATGCTCTTCTGCAAAATGGGTGCAGCCCTCGTGACAGCCTGTACCACCCACCCCCAGGATGGTGTCCTCCCTCACTGAGTCCTGCCCTGATGGACAGACCGGGGCTGTTAAATTACCCAACTGCATGTAAATGCCCCCTCCCACTCCAGTGCCATCAGCAGTAACAATCACTCTGTCAGCACTTGGCATCCGTGTCATCCTTCAGCCAGCCTCTTCTTATGCTGCGTACACATCGCCATCCTCCCAACAACCCACAGAGCTCCCCTGCCCTCTCTGAGACACAGAGAGGTTAAAAACTGGTCCAAGGTCACAGAGCAGCAAGGAGGCGGAGTCGGACGCAGACCCTGACACGCTCTCAAGTGCCCCATCCAGCCAGCACTCCACGGGTGTCAGTCCCCCCAGCCTTCCTGGCTTAAGATGTTCCACCAAGGGACCAGGAAGCCAGAACTGCCCCCCACCCACCCAGGGTGGGTCTCAGGTCCCACAAACATTCCCAGCACCCCCGACCCCCACCTCACCCGGAGACACTGTGCCCGACATGGGGCCACACGGGGACCCTCAGTAGCCCTGCTGGGGCTTCTGACGCAGCAGGAAGGATACAGGTTAGTGTGACATGCAGCCTTCCTGCCGCCCCGTGTTCACTCCGGCCTCCGCTCCTCTGCCCACGCCATCCTCCCTCCCCTGCTTCCTTCCCTCTGAGCCGCAGATCCCACACTCCGCTGCCCAGTGATCCTCCCGGGGCACCTTTTAAAACTCCCAGTGCCCAGGTCACACCCAGGACCAATGCAATCAGAGTGTCCGGGCTGGGAGCCAGGCGTCAGGGTTTTAGATCGCAGGTGACCTGAGGGCAACAGCGCTGGCTCCTACCTGAGGTTCCCAGCCCTGATCATACACACAGTCCCCGAGAGCTTTAAAACACCCGCCCCGGGAGTTCCCGTCACTGCGCAGTGGAAATGAATCCAACTAGTACCCAAGAGGATGTGGGTTCAATCCCTGGCCTTGCTCAGTGGGTTAAGGATCCAGCATTGCTGTGAGCTGTGGTGTAGGTCGCAGACATAGCTCAGAACTGCCGTTGCTGTGGCTGTGGTGTAGGCCCGGAGGCTGTAGCTCCAATTAGACCCCTAGCCTGGGAACCTCCATATGCCACGAGTGCAGCCCTAAAAAGCAAAAAATAAAAAATACAATAAAAAATAAAACACCCGCCCCAAGGTTCCGCCCAGTGGGTGAGGGGTGGGCCTGGGAGCATCTGTGAAGGCCAGACTGATTCTGACATGCAGCCAGGCTCGAGAGCCGCCCTCTCAGGTTCAGCCAGTGCCTCCACTGCGCTTTCTCACCTGCGCCCCGAGACGCCCCCTGGGCGAGCTCACTGCCGATCCCATTTCTCAGATGAGAAAGCTGCAGCCCAAGAGAGGTAGGTCCCAGTGGGCCTCCCACCGCTCTTCCAACTCCTGCTCCCGCTGCCCTTCCCCAGCTCCTGCCAGTCAGCACAAACACCTCCCTGAGGGCTGAGGGGCCCCCCCACTGCCAGCAGCTGGGGGTCCCCCGAGGACTGGGATTCTGGCAGAGCCCCCGGGGACTGGCAGGCCTGCTCCCTCCTGCCCCTCCTGGGTCACGAGCTGACTCCAGAAAGCTCCTTGGCAGCTGGACTCTGGATCCGCCCTCTCCTTCCGTCTCCCCCATCCCCACCCCGAGCCAGGCCTGGTGACCTATAATCAGAGTGAACATACGGTTTTCTTCCCCCCCCCCCCGGGGGGCACTTTTGAGAATAGAAGGGCGTGCTCTCAGTAATCTTGCCAGGACAAGAGAGGTGAACGGGTACAAGGTCACCCCAGCCCCGAGGGCTCAGCATGTCACTCCCAGGTAGGTCGGTGCTTCTTGCACCTTTGTTGTGATCACTGCCTCAAAAAGGCACTTGCTGTGCAGCCTTGGGCAAGCTGCTTGGCCTCTCTGGCTCTCCAGAGCCTCTGTAATATGGAGATCATAAGAGCCCCCGCAGCTGTGAGGGTGAAATGAGATGATGTCATTAAAATGTCTAGAACACAGTAAGTGCATGATAAAGACTGCTCTTTATGGCTCTCAGCTCACCCAAGAACGTCGCCCCTACGTGAGACCGACACTCACATATGTACCTTCTCTTTGAGACACTCCTGCACATACACACGCGGTCACACACAATGGTGTACACACATGGCCGCCTACACCCACACGGATTTGCCTGTGTCCTCAAGGGACACCCGCGGTCCTCAGTGGCCACCAGAGGTCAACACGCTCAGCCCCCACCCACCGGTGAGTCTACACAGCACGTCCCTGCGGCTGGCTCAGCAGCCCCTTGCTTATCCGGGCCTCTGCCCAAGCCGCACCCATCCCTCCAGGAGCATGTAGGAGTTCATCGCCCCGGCACGGGCACCGTTCGGGTTGAGGGACCCAGAGCCCCCAGTGCCCCTGAGGCCGGGTCCTGCTGCAGAATCACCCAAGCGTGCACAAGGACCCACATCCGAACACAGCACAGGTGCACAGGCCCAGACGGCTCCCGTGGGGGCCGGGGGCCTCCTTCAGGCCCGGTCCACAGCCCGCTCTACCGCCTTCCGTCTGCGGGAGCCCAAGCCGCTCGACTTACCTTCTCTGGGCCTGTTTTCCAACCTGTAAAACAGACCCATCGTCCACCCTCCCGGGCTCACCACTTTTCAGGACCTGCGGAAATGCGAGGCTGCAAGGAGGCCAGCCTCTTATCTGTTTTGCTTCTCCTGCACATTTTCCTTCTGACATAGTCTCTAGCTTACTTATTTATCTTGTTTACTGTCTGTCTTCCCATTAGAATAAAAACTCTGAGAGGTTTCTGGCTCTTTCATTCACCGCTATATCCAGGGCGCTTAGGAAAGGGCCAGGCGCTGGGAGGGAGACTGGGGTCTGCTGAGTGACAGTGGGGACCCGAAAGGGTTAGAGATGGCTTCTGCAAAGTGCTCAGACCGGGGAGCATCAGGAGGCTTAGGGCAGGCTCTGCAGGTCCACCCTAGGAACGTCCAGATGAAGCCCAAGGCGGCTACAGCCCCGATGGCGCCTCTGCCTGGACCCAGAACCCCTTCCCCCCCTCCGCAGCGCCACCTACAGTTGGCGGTCGAGAGAACACCTGAGATCAAGGGCCTTCCTAAGGCCGCCCACCCGCAAGGCCCCGGTGTTGGAACCTGAGTCGGCCTTGACCCCGCCTTCGGCCCCGCCCCTCAGCCCCGGGCCCATTCTGGCCCCGCCCACGCGCGTGCTCACTCGTGCACTTCTTGACGTGGCTGCCCTTCTTGAGCGCGTGGCGGCTCAGCTTGCAATGGAAGTTGTCCTCCCAGAACTCGGCAAACCAGATGTTGCGCCGGTTGTTGTCCAGCGTGCGGCTGGAGAAGTAGCGGTCGAAGCCTGAGGGGCGGGGAACGAGGACGTCAGGACCCCGCGCCCCCAGCCTTTCCACTTCCCGCAGGCTTAGCCGGCCCAGGCTGGCGAGCGGGGCAGGAAGAGCCCGTTCTCCCTCCCGACCCAGGGCCCAGCTGGAAAAAAACGCAACGTGGAGCATTTCATTTCCTTCACAGTGAAACAAGGTGTGTTAAATTCCAGGGGCAGTGTGTGTAATCTGACGACGGCTGCCTTTATGGAAGCACAGGATGAGGAGGTTTTCGCTTCTCTTTAACCACCAAGGCGGCTAAGGTGGGGACCTCTGGGAGAAAGAACCACCTGGGGTCCCGAGATGAGAGTGGAGAGGCTGTGGGGGTGGGGGTGGCTGGTGCCCAATCCTGGCAGCACAGAGCTCCCTAGTTCTGAAGAGACAGACCAGAGCGTGTGGGGTCCCAAGCCCAGAAGGGGCCTGGCTCATCTCCCCTCAAGCCCAGAACTTGCTCATCCCTGCCAGGAGAAGCCTTCTCCCAAGGCTCCGGGAAGTCCAGCAGCCCTGCTCTAAGCCCAGATCACCCGGTGCCAAGCTGGGCGGCCGGAGGGTGAATCATGCCTTCTTTCTCCTCCCAGTGCCCCCTCTGCCTCCTGTGCCCTGTGCACAGTGGACTGAGCTGCTGGGTCTGGCCCAGTGGCTGCTCAAGGACTGTGTGTCGGGCTGTAGGAGAGGTGCTGGTGCTGGGGACTGGCTTAGAGCCGAGTTTCTCAACCTGGACACCCGTGACCCTGGGCCCTGTCACTGCTGTGGGCCGTCCTGAGCCTTATGGATGAGGAGCAGCAACCGCGGCCTCCACCCCCTGGATGCCAGAGCATCACTCCCCAGTTGTGACAACCAAAATGTCTCCGGACATTGCCAGATGTCTCTGGGGGCTCAAAATCAGCCCAGATGAGAACCACTGCTCTAGAGCCTTCTCTAATGTCCCAGAGAGAAAAGGGACCCGTCAGGCAAGTCCTGGGTTCAGACCCCGGTCTGGCCACTTAATAGCTTGTGGGTGTCACTTACTGCCACTGTATGTCACTTAATCTCTCTGAGCCCTAATATAGTCACTTAAATGTGGATACAGGCTTCTTGTGGGGTTGCTGGGAAGAGTGGATGAGGTGTCTGTGAGGGGCTGGCATTTGTGGGCACCAACAGCCAGAGTGACTGTTATTTTGTGTTTATTATGGCTCGAGGCTGAGAGGGGTGGTGTGCCAGCTTCTGCTGCCTGTGCTCCCTCTGCCTCAGAGGGAACAGAGGACGCTGCTGTGTGGCCTAAAGCACGCCCGTCCCCTGCTCAGGCCTTGGTCTCCTGGAAAGTTTGGCGGAGGCAGATGCCTGCAGGCTTTTCCGGCTCCATCGGTGCTGGATTCTGCTGACCGGAGCCAGAGCAGAGAGAAGCCCTGGGAGCCTGCCCCTCGACGGGTGAGGTCCCTGCCTGGCTGGGCCTGGGCCTTGAGAGGAACTTCACGCCTCACTCGGTGAGGTTCCGCCCAGAGCGATCTGTTCCTGCCGAGAGGAAGGGACGCAGGGCAGTCCCAACCACAGCCGCTTACCGGCAGCTCCCAGACCGCTTCTGGAAGAGCGCTCGCTCTAGGCAGGGCAAGGGCCTTGCCCCTTGGGAGACGAGCCACACACCTGAAATAGCTGAGACAGGTGGATCTGAATCCTGCTGGGCTCAGTGTGGCCAGAAAGGCCTTCCAGCCCAGAACCTGAGCAGAAAGAAGCTGTGAGCCAGGGCGGAGGAACAACAAGACAAGGAGCGGGAGCGGAAGGGCGTGGGGGACGAAGAGGGGAGGCCGTGGAGGGGACACTGACAGCGGTGCTGGGTGGGGAGGGGCCTACCTCTCACGGACATCCTCTTGGGGAGGACGGTGACGGCGCCCTCCGCCACCTCCTCCAGGTGCAGCACGGGTGCGATCTTGGAGCCCCAGCTGTCGGAGCCCATCCAGAAGAAGTGGCCAGTCTGGTTGGCCTTCCGCGCCGCCTCCAGCACACGCCTGCAGGAACACGCCGTGCGGCTGCGCTCCCACCCCCGGCCACACCTGTGCCCCTCACAGCCCGTGCCGGGATCCCCCACTCCAGACCCACGTGAGCCCAGGGCCCACAACACCCAGGCCCGTCCCTTCAGGCCCGGGGTTCCCTGCTGCCTGGGCCCACACCTGCCCACCCCTGCTCACTCATCCTGCACCCAGCCCTCGCCTATGCCCTGCACCCATGCCTGCCTACAGGCCCAGTGCCCTCCCCTAGGGCTACCTGTCCCTGCAAAGACCACACCTGTTTCCCCAGCCTTGAACCTGCCCCATACCTGACTCAGGCCCCCAGAACTATATCCGCCTGGGCTGGGCCCTCTCAGTTCATCCCAGCCTGGCCCTAAGCCCAGACCCACGGTCCTTGGCCCCTTTTCACATTTCCATCCACTGCCACGCGCGCGCGCACACACACACACACACACTCACACTCACACACTCCTTTACCCCCTCGCTGTCTGTACCTCACCTCCTTCTGTGCCAAAAGCCCAGGTGCTTCTAAGAGCTACCCCTGCACCCTGCTGGCTGGATGAAGAGGCGGCCTGGCTCACAGTGACAGTGGCCCCATCAGGCCAGGGGCCCTGGAGCCCAGCGCAGGGAGATCCCAAGAGGTGCTCAGCCAGTGCTTAAGGAATGCGTAAACTAAGTGGGCCCTCAAAACCATCGGAAGGGAGGAAAACAGGAAGGACTGGGCAGAAATCCTTCAACACAGCTTCTTCTGCAGGGAGAGGCTAAGCATAGTAGGCTAGCAGCCAGCTCAAGATCACCGAGCAAATGAGAGGCTAGGATTCTAGAAACTGGCCAGGCTATCCCATACACAGGATCAGGGCTTGGGGTGGCTGTTGTGCTGGAGGTGGCCAGCTGGGGCAGGACAGCTGGGGGCTGCCAGGGAGAATTCCAGGCCCTCAGGCCACACCTTCCCTCCTCTGTCACCTCCTGACTCTCTGCATTCCTGGCGCCCCAAACCTGCTGCAGCCCCACAGGGCCCGCTGTTCTCAGAACCCAGAGCACAGCCCTTTTAACACCCGCGTGCGTCTGGCCAGCCCGCGATGCCCAGAGTGCCCAGGCCTCCGTCTCTGCAAAGTCACCTGCATTTCTTTTTACCCCCATTCACTTCTGAAAATGCATGTGGATTTCCAGAAATGCCCCTTCCACACACACCCCCCGCCGCTGGTCTGAGGTCCTCCCCCCTCTCCTCAGGGGCCTTTTCTCTGACACGGGGGCCAGCACGGGGATCCATCTGAGCTGCCGGGGATCCATCTGAGATGCCCCCCATCTGAGCTGCCGGGAGGCTCGGGGCTGGGGGACTGAGCAGTGCTGGCCTTTGGGAGGGGCGGGGGCAGGAGTGTGGGGCCTGTGAGCAGAAGGAGAAAAGAGCTCAGAAGGCACTGCTGCCACCCCCGTTGCCAGCTGACCGTGGCCAGCAGGACCGTGGGGAGCTGAAAGCTCTGAGGGGTCAGGAGCAGCCCCTTGCAGCTCAGAGGGAGGTGTCAGGTGCACTCTGAAGCGCTCCCCTGCCCCATCCTCTCTTTGCCCGAGAAACTCCAATTAGAGCCTCGCCTTTGGCTCGTGAGGCTTTAATGAGCTTCCCGAACTTGAACTTCCTCCTCCCTCCCCACAGGAACGGAAGGCATCTCCTGGGGGG
>PVHT021183524.1:6558207-6646544 GCA_004024745.2 Catagonus wagneri | reverse complement strand
TTTTTTTGCTTTTTAGGGCCACACTTACTACATATGGAAGTTCCCAGGCTAGGGGTTGAATCTGCAGCTGCCAGCCTACGCCACAGCCACAGCAACGCCGGGTCCGAGCCTCGTCTGTGACCTCCACCACAGCTCACGGCAGCGCCGGATCCTTAACCCACTGAGGGAGGCCAGGGATAGAACCAACATCCTCATGGATACTAGTCAGGTTCTTAACACACTGAGCCACAATAGGAACTCCTCAGGGGTCACTTTTAAGGGCACCTGAGTTTCTGACCTGTGACTCGGGTCTAGGACCAGATGTGCAGAGAGGCGGGTTGGTCTGGAACTTCTGCACTGCTCGGTTCTGGTACCTGGAGTCCACCTGCCCCAACTCTGCAGATGTGAAGACTGAGGCCCAGGGAATGGATGATACTGTCCACTCAGAGTGTGTGCCCAAGCCAGGCTAGAACCACAGCCTCTTCCCACTACCCTGAGCTCACTAAAGGAGCGGGGAGGGGCTGAGAGGTGACCCACCTACTGGTGCCAGCTCTAAGCCCTGTGTGCACATCCCTGCATTCAGTGCTCAAACAGCACTATCAAGCAGGCATCCTTAGTTCCTTTTCTTAAACCAGAAAAGAGGCCCAGAGAGGCTGAGAAACTTGCCTGAGGTCACACAGCTAGGGGGAGAAAGAGCAGGGCTCGAACCTAGGTATTTGGCCCTAAGCCTGTGGCCTTGACCCCTCTGTTAAAGTGCCTGCTTACCATCCCCAGCTGGCACAGTGGATGCATGAAACAGGGACCCAGCCCCAGGGCGTCCCCACCACACACTCCCTGCGCGCTCTACCTCTCTAACCCAGGATAGATCAGGCTTGCCTAGGAAGGTCTCCAGCAGGGGTCCCTGGATCCAAGCCCCTCCCCCCACTGCCACCTGCCCTCACCTGATGTCATCCTCGTTGGCAAAGATGATGACTGCCCTGGCGTTTGAGGTCTCCAGCAGGCGCCGGATGATCTTGTCAAACTCCCCGGGCTTGGGCTCCCGAGGTATCTTGACCGACTGGGCGATGCACACGCCCCCTGTGGGAAGGGCGTCAGTCAGTCTCCTCCCCGGCCACACTCCCGGGGGCTCCCACCATCCCCCAGCCGAACACTAAGCTCCCAGGTTCCGATCTCTGGGCACAGGTGCTAAAGTTAGAGCAGCCATAGTGCAAATTTTGCTTCTACCACTCAAGCTGGGTAACCCTGGACTTGTCACTTAAGTTCTCTGTGCCTCAGCTTCCTATATATAAAAGGGTTGCTGGCAAGAGGCAATACAGCTTTGTGCTTAAGCTAGACTGCCTGGGTTCCAATCTCAGTTCTGCTCCTTAAGGCTGTGCGACCTCAGGCTGGTTACTGAACCTCTCTGGGCCTCAAATACATCATCTATAAAGTTAAGGTAATAATACTACCTATTTCCTAAGGTTGTTACAAAGCTAAGTGCTCAGAAGAGAGGTTTGCCCAAAGCCACACAGTTCCCTGCCCACTGGGGTGCAGAGTGAGGGACCTCCAGGGAATAAAACCCCCAAGACCTCGGTGGCAGCAGAGTCAGGGCTCAGCTGATGGAAAAGAGTGAGGGATCGATCTTTTTTTTTTTTTTGGCTGTGCCTGTGGCATCCGGAAGTTCCCAGGCCAGGGACTGAACCCGAGCCACAGCAGTGACCTGAGCCATAGCAGTGACCTGAGCCACAGCAGCGACAACTCCAGAACCTTAACCTGCTGAGCTACCAGGGAGCTCCCATGATGAAGGCAGTTCCTTTACCTAAGACTGTTCCCTTCCCCTGGGTCTCAGCCTCAATCAGGACTCATGTGGGGCCCAGCCAATGCCTCAAACCATCTACCTTGGCCGGGCACTGGCTGCCACCCCAGGTCCCCTCTCAGTCCAGACTGTGCACCTCTGTGTGGGGGACGGGCCGCAAGGAGCTTGCAGTGCAAGGGGACACAACACACTCACTGCCCTACGAGGAAAAGCGCCAGTGCCCAGCTCCACCCAAGGAGGGCCCTCTGCTCCCAGGCGTAGGTGGCAACCACAGAAGGCTGCCCGGAGGCGGTGACCCAGAGCAGTGTCTCGGCAGGAAGAGGTGGAGAGCACTGAGGGAGAAGGAGGTGCTCACACTAGCAGGGGGGCTGCGGTGTGCTGGCGCCTCGCAGCTCAGATGTGGCCAAAGTGGGTCCTGTTCTCTGCAGCTGGCAACACAGCCTTGGCCCCGTGCCCCACCCTGGCCAGCACCCACCCCACTTACTTTCTGCCTCTTCTGGGCAGGCCAGCCTCAGGCCCCGTGAGACACCCAAAGCACAGGAGGAGGGAAGGGCTGCCAGACACTCAGGGCTCAGAGAAGGAGAGCAGAAGGGAGGCGCCGGGGGCAGGACAGAGCCCTGGTCACACGGAGAGTGCCCAGGGAGCCAGCCTGCTGCCCCAGCGCTGGCCCTGCCATCACACGGCCAGCAGACACTCAGCTCCCAGCTAAACCAACATATGGTTCCTTTCCAGTTAGAAAGTGGGCCAATGGCGACATTTCTGCCCCCATCTGGGGAGACAGATGGACACGAGGGGGAGGCTGGGCAGGGTTTAGGACAGGCCACCTGGCTTGGGAGGGAGGAGGAGGCACAGAGGAGGGGGCACAGCATGGGGGGTAATTGTCCCCCAAGAAGGAGAAGCTCTTAGGTTAAGTCATATTTCTGGGCGATGCTCCCCTAAGAAGTTCCACTGGGTGGTCCCTCCTGACCCCAGGGGGTGTCGCGCTCGCTGCATTATGTCGGCGCAAGAGGAAGTAAGTGCAGCTCTGCCGGCAGGACCAGGACCATGAGCGAGTCTCAAGGCAGCGAGATGGGAGCGGGTGGGGCTGCTCTCACCGTAGGGTGAGGAGACCGGGGGGAGCTGGGATCAGGCAGGGCTCGGCGCTAGGGGATGTTTCTCAAGCACCTAATGCACGTTGAATAGCGTTCTGCACGTTCGCGTGGGTTCCCTCGTGAGCAGCACGGCTGCAATGCGTGTAGATGAGGACACGGAGGCACAGAGAGGTTAAGTGGCTTCCCCAAGGTCACGCAGGCAGTCAGGGCAGACCAGGGTTTGAACGCAGGCCATCTGGCTCCTGGGACCCCTTCAGGCAGTCCAGCATGTCACAACCAGCCACATGGAGTCAGGAAACACCAGGGGCCTGTAAGCGCACCTCATGGGGTAAGTACCCACTGGTGTCGCTGGCACAGTGAGACATCGGTGGCGTCACTGCCCAATAGTCAGCTTGGCAGCTCGAGGGACCCCAGCACAGGGACGCAAGGGCTGCTTCACCTGGGGCTCTCCTGGGGTGACACAGGATTCCAGTAACGAGTGGCACAGCATCTGCCTCAGCAGCACCCCCACCCCGGGGCCCCCTGCCACATCCAGAGAGGACTGGAGTGGCCTAAGAGAGACCTGCAATTACTGGGCACCTACTGCATGCCCGGCACTCAGTGAGTCCTCACACCACTTGGGGCCGGTGTGAACGGCCCCATCTTACAGATGAGGAAACTGAGGCTCAGAGGTACTAAGCACAGAAGGTCACAGAGCCGGTCAGTGGGACTACCAGCCAGCTCTGTTTCCAGAGCCTCCCTCAGGCAGAGGAAGGGAAGGCCCTGGTCGCTGGGTCTCTGGTAACACCACCTCCTGCAGCCAAACACCACTGGAGAGACGCCAAGTCACACACCAAGCCTGCCAGCCCTCCTGTGTCCAGCCCCTGCCTGCACAGCCTCTCACTGTGGGGACCACAGCTCACGCTCCCCTGGGACGCCCTCTCCTAACCCCCACCAGGGCAGGCACTGCTCTGCGCCTTACAGCTTTGCCTCATGGAGTCCGTACGGAGAGCAAATGCAAACAAGTTAAACTCACACAGTAAGGACCGAGCCCAAGCTCTGTCTGTGCACAGAGGCCGGAGATCCAGGCAGAGGATCATGAGAGGGGGGTCAGGGAAGCCCCAGACTCCTCCCTGCCCCCCAGGCCCTCCTGGTCCCCCCTTGGCAAGCTCCTCTCCCCACACTCAGCCCTGGTCCCCAGGCAAGCACAGACCGCGCATGCTGGTTACAAGCTCCTGGTCCATCCAGCCAGCACCCGTGTGCAGGGCCGGGGGCAGGAAGCTGTAAGCATTGCCAAGGGCATCTGAGCACATGGGGTGGTAGGGACCTCAGAGAGCTCCTGGCCCAAGCGCACAGGGAGCCGGAGGCTGAGGGCAGACGGCCCCGGGTCTGGAATCCAGGCCAGCCCTCTTCCCGCTGCCGTCCCAAGGCAGCACCCCCCACATCCCGCTGCAGTGGCCAGGGGCCTGCCCACCCTCCACGCTGTTGCCTGACCCTGGGCCATCCCACCCAACGCTGACTTGGCCTCAGTCTCATTGCTCAGGGCCCTGGTCCGCTATGACAAAGCTGGACGATGTGACCGAGGGGTCCAGGAGAACCCTTTGGGGGCTGTGTGGTGACATCCAGTGAAGCCGAGAACGTGACTGCTTACACGACAGCGTGTCCACTTCCATGTCCTCCCCAGAGAAACTCGCCCGAGGGCGCGAGGAGCCATGCCCGAGGATGGTCACTCGGCATTCTGCCCCAGCAAAAAAAAGGAAACCACCTACTTATCTTACAAGAGAGAAGGGCTACGCTGGGGTGTGTTTGCGCAATGGAATATTATGTGGCGAGGATCCATAAAACAGCTCTCGTGTCTCAGCAGGACAAACTCCTGAAACTACACAGTTGACTGTAAAGTAAAGTGAGACATGATCGACCCCGTTTATGTGGAATTTAAAGGCCACACATGATAGAACCTATTACCGAGGGACGCACACGTCCATGAGCAAAAGCTGCCGGCAGGTGGGAGATTCTGTCCATCGCCTTCACCGTGAGCCCCCCAGTGGCTACAGCCGTGCCGGTACACACGAGGCGCTCCACAAATGCTCGCCAAACGACTAAACAAGGACAAGAAGGGAACCCACGCCCTTCAGAGTCATGGCTACCTCTGGAGGTGGGGATGGAACCAGACAGAGGCTTCCGTGGGTGGGCTTCCAGGAAATCCCTGTTTCACTTCTTGAAAAAAATAATCAGAAGCAAATACGGCAAGATGTCAACACATGGTGAACACGGACCCCAGAACCCAGGCCAGACCAAATTTCCCGACGGCAGTGACAGTGCAGGCATTCTGGTTCCCCGTGTGCTGGTCCCTCCTTTGTCCATCTGTGACTCAGGGCTCTCGGCCACTCTGGGCCCACGCGCATCCATGGGAGGTGCGTGGGGACCCTGCCCGGGGCTGCCCTTCCCCTGCCGGCCACCTGGCTCCCAAAGTCCCACCTTCCCCGGAGGATGGGCTGACGCTGGAACCCTGCGCTTCCCCCAGGCTCCAGGCACCTGCCGACTTGAACTTGACCTGGAGACTCCCCTAGCGAACTCGACATGGCTTTCCTGTTGTGTTTTGCGGTCTCCGTGCCCTTTCCATTTGCGGTTTGCTGGCCTTTCCCAGTTCTCCGGGTCCAGTGGATGCCCCTGTGTCCGTGTCTGCCTACAGCTGCACTCCCCCAGGGCAGGCCGGCTCTGCATGTTCATTCACTCATTCATTCATTCAAGAAGCGCCCTGCTCCGTTCCTGCCACATTCGGTCCTTAAGAAACCACAGCAAGGCCCCCTTCCTGGGGAGCGCACGGTCTAGCTGGGAAGCAAGACTGGAAGAGCGAGTGACCAGCCCAAGGAGAGCGCCAGGGTCACCGCATGCTTTCCCAGATGCCACGCCTTCAGCAACACACCGGACCCACAGGCTCCACTGCTTTTCCTTCACTGAGTCAACAAACATTTACTGGCAGCGTTGTTTTGCTGCTCGATGCCGCCTGGGGGAGGACAGAGCCCTAATCCCAAGCAGCTGCTTTGCAGGGTGGGGGTGGGGAGACCGGAGGCAGGCAGAGCAGAGTGATGCTGGAGGGAGGCTGGGGTGCAGGCCCCACCCTGCCACGCAGGTGAGCACAGGTGAGCATCTGAGGCCAAGCCG
Organism: Catagonus wagneri; assembly: GCA_004024745.2. Lineage (NCBI taxonomy): Eukaryota > Metazoa > Chordata > Mammalia > Artiodactyla > Tayassuidae > Catagonus > Catagonus wagneri. The sequence continues at coordinate 6,640,535 of PVHT021183524.1, read as the reverse complement.
ACTCTGCTCTGACCTTGCTGCAGGAGCTGCTGCCTGGCCTGAGAGCCAGGAATTGAAACCACTTTGGACTCGTAAATCCTACCCTCCAGCGAGAGATCACTGCTGAGATGACCTGGTTTTTCTCCCCTCCGCTGCCTGGGATGGTCCACATTTGGCTCCCTCCAGCAGCGCAGACATCCAGAGAGCTTGTTTGAGGGCTGGGCCTCGGTGACCCAGCATCACACAAAGCACGATCATGCACCTGTGCTCAGCTCCCTCCCCCTGCACCTCCTTGTCCCCCCCAGCTCCACCTGCCTAAGTAGGTCCTCTCCACCCTCTCCAAGCAGCCCCAGGTCCCCTGCCTCCATGCCTCCCAGGGAAGCAGGAAGGAAAGGCCTCCACCAGGAGCAGCCTGCTTCTGCCCGGCTCCCCCGGGGTAGAGACAGTCAGGGACCTGGGCCCCTGTTCCTTCTCTGCTCCCAGCCCCACCCTCCGACCCGGGGAGCCCCCCCTCCTGCAGCCTCTCCCTCACCTGGAGACCTGCCCATGCCAGGAGGCAACTGGGCAGCCAGCCTGAAGGCAGGGGACAGCGAGGGGATGAGAAAGGGCACTGCATCTGGCCCTGGGACTCAGCACCCACCCCTCTTGCTGCAGCACCAGTCCTGGATCCCTGGATCGCATCTGGCAGCCCAGGCTGCTCCCTCCGCCCAAGGGGCACCAGGCTCTGGGCCTAGACTGGGTGCACACGGCGGGGGTGGGAGGGTGGGGGTTTGGGGGCAGCCCCCCCCCCACCACCACCACCCCCCGCAGCTCTGCAGGAGGCAGGAGACCCGGCCTCTTCCGCTCCCTTGTCCTTTTTCTTTCTTTCCTTTCTTTGTCTTTTTAAATTTAAAAGAGGAGAAAAACAATGAAAGACAAATCCTAGGAAATCAAGTGGAAAAAATCTACATTATGGCAAAATGTGAAGGCAGCAAATTGCAACACTGAGGGAAAGTGGAGGTTGTTACCCAACCTGAGTGGGGTGTCCCAGTCTCCCTGGGTCCCTGGCAGAGAAGGGGGCGATGGGGGTGTGGGTGATGGAGGAGGTGGGGAGTTACCTTAGACTGTGTGGCCTCACACACTCACACACACACACACACACACACACACACACACTCCCACACACACGGTCTCACACTCTTTCTCACACACACACACAGTTCTTTCTCTCTCCCTCACACTTCCCTCTTTCCTGCCCTCTCCAAAAGCCAGGCCCGGTCCCCAGATTGCTCTCAGGAAAGGGCGCTGGGCAGAGGGCTCAGTGACTAACGGAGCTGTGTTTGTTCTCCGCCAGCAGTGAAATCCTTGTCTAAATAAATGGAGCCGTGCAGACAGCAGAGCCACGGGTGTCTGGGGTCGAGAAGAGGCCCAGGCCCAGCGCGCACCCTGGCCTGGGGCTGTGCAGGGCGAGGGGCTGCGGGCAGTGAGGGGCCACACTCCAGCCAGCTCTGGATCCGGCTGCCTCTGGGGCTCCGCCTGGTTCACAGCCCCCCTCAAACCTGGACTCTGGTCCCCGCGGTGCAGGGTCCACTCCAGCCTCCTGAAGCACACGCCCACCTGCCTGCAACTCTCGGTGGCTCCTGTGTGACTATGCGTGCATGAGTGTGTGTGTGTGTGTGTGAGAGAGAGAGGGTATGAGAGTGAGTATGTGTGTGTGGTATGCGTGTGTGTGTGTGTCACAGTGTGTGAGTGTGTGAGAGTATGAGGTATGTTGTGTGGTGAGTATGCCTCTGTGTGTACAGGATGAGAGTGAGTATGTGTGTGTGCGTGTGTGTGTGAGACTATGTGAGGGTATGTGATGTGTGTGTTAGAGTGTGTGAGAGTATGAGAGCGTGAGTATGCACGTGTGAGGGCGAATATGCGTGTGTGAGCATGTGTATGTGCATAAGTGTGTGTGAGTGTGTGCATATGCCTGTGTGAGTATGCATGTGTGTGAGTGTTGTGAGAGTGAGGGTGTGAGAGACCTCAGGGCCCGCCCCTCCTCAGCTCTGCCACACCTAGTCTCACCCCAGGCCCCCAAGGAATCCGCTGCCCAACGGGAAAGGTGCTGGCTCAGGCGGGAGGGCCCCACGGGGCTGGGGTGACCCTCTGGCACCCTCGAGGCCCTTCCCTTGCTGGGCTCCAGTATCTCCTCGGTGTCCATGTCCCCTAACCAGGCCTCTGGAGCCTAGCACGAGGGCCACCCCGTCAGGGACAGGCAGTGACACCCCCCCCCATGCCATCCAGGCCCAGACGGCTGGGCCACGAGTGCCCACTTGGCAGGCACAGGAGGCCAGCGGGGCAGAGGCTCTGCAGGCATCCAAGGTGCCACCTCCTCTGGAGACCTCCTGGACCCCGCAGCCCCTGTGACCTCCCCGCAGAGCCACACCTGGTCACCCTGAGCGCCAGAAGTCTGTGTGCACAGCCTCGGGCCGCAGGGTGGCCCACAGCCGGCGCCTGCCCCACACGACTCACCCGCAGCTCCGAGCACACGAGGGGCGTCAGGCGCCAGGACCCCCCCCCATTCTGCCTTCTCCTGGGAGTTTACTTGTCCACCTCGATGCACACTCCTGGTCGTGCGAGAGTGCCCAGGAAGGGACCCCAGGCGAAAGCGGGAACTGTCCCCAGGGACAGGATGCTAGGCAGAAACTGGGGCCTTAGCCTGGAAGCCCAGGGACTGTCCAGGGCAGAACACAGGTCTTGCTGTCCTGAAGGCTCTCAGGGCACACCTCCCCCGCCCACATCACTCCCAGTCCCCCCAACTCGCACGCACACACACGCTCGAGCCCCAAAGCACATGCGGGCTGGAGCCCACATTCACTTGCTGCTTCTCTCTGTCACTTAGGAAGCTAATGTGACAATCTCTACAATTCTATCTAACTCAAGACCCTCTATTAATGAGAGCTGCATTGACATGACACTGTCTCTGAGCTGACTCAGGAACTAGGCGACGCCTGGCCTCATGCACTGCCGGAGGGGGCCTGGCTGCGGAGTACTGACAGGGTGGGGTGGCGACTAGCGGGCGAGGGGGGGACTGCCCACTCCCCGTGGAGAACTGGGCGGGACCTGCAGGCACAGGGCGCTGGCACCAGGGTGCTGACCTGCTGTGACATCTGCGCTGTCTGCGCACAGTTGGGTCCACGCCCCATCTCAACCACCTATGCGGTGAAAGCCAAGTCGCCTGACCCTTCTGAACCTCCACACCCACATCTGTGAAATGGGACCGCATCATCCCCACCCCACTGGCAGCAGGGCTACTGTGAGGATTAAAGGGACCACCTGCAGACAGCTCCCGCCCCCGACATTCTGGGGAGGGGGCAGGCTGTGGGGGACCAGGCCAGGCGCTGGGGCTCAGAGCACCTGAGCAGGGGCAGGGTCCCCTCCCCTGAGGCGGCAGCACAGGGCAGCAGGGCGCTCACAGCTGCATTATTCATGGCGCTCTTGCTCTGAGCAGGAGGAAATTTGCTGAGTGATGGCCCTAATAACTTAACACAGACCCATTTAGGCAAAACACCTTTGAAGCGAGAAAAGCGGAAAAAAGAGAGAGAGAGACAGAGACAGAGAGAGAGAAGGCAGCAAAGGTGTCTGGAGGCAGGTGGTGGCGGGAGGGGACGGGGGAAGAGAGACGCAGTTCCCAGCCCCACGCCAGCCCCCGCCCCTCCCCCAACGCGCAGCGGCCACGCCAGGCCCGCTGCCACTGAGCGGATCCCGCCCATTCCCCGGATTCGGTTCAGAGAGGGAAAGGAATGGCCTAAGCCTCGCTCAGCACGTGGGGCCAGGACGGCTGAGTCTGAGTTCAGAGTCCTCTGCTCTTCAAAGCCACTTTCAGAATGCGACCCCCAGCTCCAGTGACGCACCTGGGTCACACCGTAGCTTTCCGGCCCCTTCCTCGGCCTCACAACTCCACTCTCCACGGCAAGGCCACTTTCTCTAATGCAGTGCAAACCTGCCCACCCCAGAGCCTTTGCTGGTTCCTCTGCCGGAAATACCCGCCCTTCTTCTCCACCTGCACCCCCATCTCGCCATCCCTCCCCCAACGAGACACCCCAGCTCCTCCGCCCAGTGGGGCCCACCCAGGCTCTCAACCCCCCTCTACCCCCTGCCTGTGCTGCCGCTGTGCTTTAGGGCCAGAGCCAGGCTGCCTGGGTTCACCCCAACTCTGCCACTTCTTGGCTGCGTGACTCTAGACAAGTGACTCCCCTCTCTGGGCCTGTGTCCTCACAACAGAGCATGAAGAAGCGAGCTAATACACACACCAGTGCCTGGCACATATGGACTCAGTGTTTGCTGCTAGAACACTGACATCAGTTTCCTCGTCAGCCCCTAAGCCCTTGGGGGGTGACTGCCTTTCCCTTTCCTCGCCCCCGTTCCCAGCAGAGTGCCAGGCACACAGTAGGTGCTCAGTCAATGTTGGCTGAACTGAGCCTAATTTCCAGCAGCGTGGTCTAACTGACCTCTTCACCGCAGACCCCTGAATCGGCCGTGGGGGAGGACGGGGCGAGGGGGCAGCACCCACAGGGAGGCCTGACCCTGCGACCACGGGAGGCTGTCCTGAGCTGCCCGGCTGCCCGGGGCTGAGGGACAAAGGCCGGGGACTGAGGCCCAGATGCACGGCCCTGAGCCGGAGAAGGGCTCACCCCGCCCCCAACCTTGTCCCAGGCTCTGCCACCGCTGCTGGGGGAAAACTTGGGGCCCAGAGCAAGCTCCCACCTGCAGGTGTCTGGGGTAGGACACTTTTCCCAGTGAGGCCCTGTCCCATGTTGCAGTCCGAGGGCACAAAGTACTAGCAGGGACTCGCGATGTTTATACTGACGTTTAAATGCACCCCGGGCGCCTGGCCAGGCTGGGACTGCCCAGAGCTGACAGGTCCTGTCGAACATGAACCGGGGCCCAGAGGCTGGTAACCTGCCCAGGGCAGCCAAGCACATGTCACTCAGAAGACGCTGCCTGGCCCCGCTCCACGCTGGCTCCATGTCCCGGGGGCAGGCCCAGATTCCCAGGGGTAGCCAGTGACCCCTGGGGCCCTGATCCCTGGGCACCCCAATTCCTGTTGATGCCACCTGACCAGCCTGAACCCCATTCCTGCCTGTGAACCTCAGCCTGCCCAGGCCCCTCCCCCAGCACACCAGACCATCCCCTCTGCCCTTGTGCCCAAACCCCCTTCCCAGACTCCTTCTCACATCAGCTTCCGTCAGGTGTGTAGGATCGGCTCAGGCCCCCTCCTCCAGGAAGCCTTCGGAGATGTCCCCAGGTGCCTTCTCCCCTGTGCCCATAACCATCCCAGGGTCTCGGTCACTGCACTTAGCACGGGGAAGGGGGACTACTGGACTGCACATCCCTGAGCTTCTGAGAGAGGGCCCCTGCCCAGCCCAGAGCATTCACTGACCCAGTAGCGATCTGCTAAGCTCCTCCCAGCGCCAGGGCTGCCTGAGACACTGTGGGGACAGCAGTGAACAGGATGGACAAGAATCCTGCCATGGAGTTCCTGCCATGGCTCAGCAGGTTAAGAACCTGACTAGTATCCACGAGGACACGGGTTCCATCCCCGGCCCCTCTCAGTGAGTTAAGGATCCAGGGTTGCCCTGAGCTGTACCGCAGGTCACAGATGCGGCTCAGATCCTGCATTGCTATGGCCATGCTATAGGCCAGGGGCTACAGCTCCGATTCAACCCCTCGCCTGGGAAATTCCATATGCTACAGGCATGGCCCTAAAAAAGCAAAAAGCAAAAAAAAAAAAAAAAAGAAGAAGAAGAAGAATCCTGCCGTCAAGGAGCTGACATCCATTTACGAAGCAGACTTAGATGCTGAGGAATGAAAGAGTGAATGAAAAAATGAGTGAATGGCCAACTGACTGACTCGGAGCTGGTCTCCCAGCCAGACGGCCCTGGCCACAGGCCAGCTGGTGTCCCTCGGCCGCTCTCCCTGCCTCCCGCTCACTCCCCCGCCGCATCCGTCTCCCTCCTCTCTCCCCCTCTCAGGCACACACACTTCACGACCCACCTACCCTAGTCCCGCCATCTTCCCCCTACATCACAGCCACAGCAACGCGAGATCTGCCAGCCCGAGCCGCATCTGCAACCTGCACCACAGCTCACAGCAACCCGCTTAGCAGATCGCTGCTGGGTCAGTGAATGCTCTTAACCCGCTGAGCAAGGCCAGGGATCGAACCCGCAACCTCATGGTTCCTAGTCAGATTCGTTAACCACTGAGCCACGACGGGAACTCCTCCTGTTTCCCATCTTAAAGTGAGGCAGGCAGACGGGCTCTGAGAGATGGTAAAGGGAACCTGCACCGCCACACAACCCCTACCGTGTCCCCCCCTCCACATTTCTCCTCACGCACTCCTTCTCTCTCCTCTTGTCACTTTGTCCAGTTCCTCCACACACGCTTGCCACCCCCCACCCCTCGCACAGTCCCAAGACCTCCCTCAGGCCCCAGGGTGTCTGCAAGATGGTCGTTAAGCTTTCCTTCTGGCTCATTAAAAATGAGAATTTGCATAGAATATCCACAGGACCATTCTGTCTACAGCAGAATGGGGCACAGATATAATGCGCCGAGTCAGGGAGGGGGCAACCTGGACGAGGCCAAGCGCTCCCCCTTGGGGTCTGACTCTCAGAGGCGGCCCCTCACCCGCTCCAGTCCTTCGGTGGCCTTTTTTTTTTTTTTTTTTTTTGCTTTTTGGGGCCACACCCATGGCATGTGGAGGGTCCCAGGCTAAGGGTCGAATCGGAGCTACAGCTGCCCGCCTAACAGCAACGCCGGATCCAAGCTACGTCAATAGCTCATGGCAACTCCAGATCCTTAACCCACTGAGCAAGGCCAGGAATCGAACCCTCAACCTCATGGTTCCTAGTCGGATTCATTAACTACTGAGCCACGACGGGAACTCCTTCGGTGGCCTTTCTGATGCTAAGTCACCCACTTTCATCGCCATACAATAGCCAGCCCAGAGGGACTGCCATCACCCCGCTGCGTGATTGGAGATGATGGAGACACTGAGGACCCACAGCAAGTCCCAGGCAGGGTCAGCACGTCTGCGTGGGCGGCACACCCCCTCACCCTCGGAGGAAGAACCGGCCCTGCCAGGCTCCCTGCTGTTCCTCTGGCCTGGGGAGGCTCTCCCCCCAGCCCCCTCCTCAAGGAAGCGCCCCTTCCCACTATCCCCTCCCTGCTCCCTCCAGACAACAACAATCTAGCCCGATGCGGGGATTTTGGGGAGACAACTGCTCCAAATTGCTCATCGCAGCCAGATAAGCCCTGCCTCATCCCAAAAAGGATTCACAGCAGTGCCCAGAAATAAACACATTTACCTAAAAGAGAAATTGCTAACAAAATCGAGGGGAAGAGGCCAGCACTTTATCGTCAAGGCTTCGATCGGGGTCCAGGGACCAGCTGAGAAGTGGTCGTTTTTTTTTCTGGGACCTGAGCCAAGCAGGGCTTCCCCAGGGGTCTGACTACCCGGTGGTGCTCAGACAGGAGTGCCTGGGCGACCCCCATGAGCAAGCCGGGAGCCAGTCCCGTGGGCTCAAGCTTGCAAACACACGCCAGATTTGTCCCTTGTCACCGCCACCCCCCAGTCCCCGTCGCCATCCCTGTGACCTGGAGGACGGCGCTAGCCTCCTCCCTGGCCTTCCTGCCTCGGGCCCACAGCCTCTTCCCCACACGACAGTCAGAGGGCCCCTAGAAAACCAAGTCCACTGGCGCCCCTCCTCCGCTCACAGCCCTCCAGGGCTCCCGTCTCACATAAGCCAAAGACAGAGCCGTCGCAGGACCAGGAAGCAGAAGGCACAGGGAGCCCTCCCCCTCTGTCGCCCTCACTCACTTGCTCCTGACTCTGCTGTTCCCCATCTTGAGGACTTTGCACTTGTGACTCGATTCCTCCACCTGGGACACTTCCCACAGACCGCCACGTGGCTCTCTTCCTCCTATTGGGGCCCTGCCTGAACGTGCCCTGCAGAGAAGCCTTCCTTGACCACCCGTAGGAAACAGTCTCCCCCAGCCCCCTCTGCCTACTTATGCTGCATGCTGCTTCGCTTTTTTGTTTGTTTGTTTGTTTTTGTTGTTTTGCTTTTTAGGGCTGTACCCGCAGCATATGGAAGTTCCCAGGCTAGGGGTCGAATTAGAGCTGTAGCCGCCAGCCTTCGCCACAGCCACAACAATGCAGCATCCGAGCTGTTGCCACAGCTCACGGCAACGCTGGATCCTTAACCCTCTGAGCAAGGCCTTAACCCTCTGAGCGAGGCCAGGGATCGAACCTGCGTCCTCATGGATGCTAGTCGGATTCGTTAACCACTAAGCCAAGACGGGGACTCCTGCTTTATTCTTCACAGCCATAGCCATCGCCTCTGAAATTACTCTGTACAGTGAGATACGAGTTTATTGTAAGCTGCCTCTAACCCTCTCCCCAGACATAAGCTCGCAGGTCGGGGGCGTCATCTGTCTGGTCCCCTGAGGCATCTCTCAAATCCAAGCCACACAGCTGTGACCTCCTCCCCAGCTGGAGCAACACTGGATCCTTCACCCACTGTGCCACAGAGGGAGCTCCATGGGAAACTTTTTTAAGACCCCGAGAAATCTTCAGACGTGTTCCGCAGAGGGGGCGGGCGAGAGAAAACGCCTTCTGCCCGAGGGGGAAGCAATGCAACACAGAGCGAAAGGGCTCAGCGGCCAGTGTTTTCTTCCTCCTGTCAGTCCCGTCAAGCTTAGTGGCAACCTTGGATGTGCCCGTCCCTGTCCCCACCGGCCGGGGTGAACGCGTCACAGGTGAGTCAGAGACAGGAACACGGCCGGACGACAGCAGCCCGCCGGACTCAGAAAGTCAAGAGGCACCAGCCCCACACCCAAGGCCAGAAGAGCAGGGAAACTAGCACACAGGAGACGTCCCCAAAGCCAGCTGGGCAGCTCAGCATCCTCTCCATAGCGGGACAGAGGCCGACCGCAATCACCGAGCAGTCACACAGACGCCAGCAGGAGCTTCAGAGGGCTCCTGTGGCTCGGTGGGGTGCCTGCACCAGGTCCCCTTCATTTCTGCCCACAGCACAGTGACCGGCAGCAGACCAGCGGACAGAAGGCGAGACTGGTCTCAAGTTCAGGGCGGCCAGGTTGAAAAGAGGAGTGGTGGGGACTGGCTTCGGGGTGGGGTCCCCTTCCCTCCCACATCCTTGGTCGGTAGGCAGCGCACGCGTAGTGCCAGCTGCGGGTCCCGGGCTGCAAAGTCCAGAAATCTCCGCTCAAGAAGACTCTGCAAACCATCCCCTGGCAGGGCCTCCATGCCAAGCCAGCGGCGGGACCTCTCCCCGCATCCAGCTCTCCACCCCCTCAGCCAATCTCTAGAGGTCACGTGCCACAGGCTCTGTCCCCATGCATTTGGCCCCCATCATCCCTGAACAAAAAGAGCAAGCCTGAGGGGCCCCCACTAGACGCCCACAACTTTAGGCCTCGGGGGCTGTTTTGTTCCCACACTCCTCTGAGAAAAGGATTCTAAACATGTTGTCAGCGAACGTCTGAGTGTTCTCTGAACAGGCCAGAGTCGTGGGAACAAGCCGAGGTGAGCCTTGGCAAGCGCGAAGGATGCCTGGAGTCAGGGACCTGGGACCGGCAGGGCACAGCCAGCTGGACGTCGGAGCTGGACCGCGGAGATGTGCCCACCCCCGCTGCGGAGGCCCCGGAAGGGCAGTGATGCGTCCAGGAGCCCAGGGCTGGGCGGCTCTTCCTGCTACGAACACCTCCTGAGGCCCCGCTGTGCGCGAGGGAGGGCCAGGGTCACAGAGCCCGGGGGTCCCGCCCTTCGCAGCCTCAAAGGGCCCAGTCAAGTAGAAGAGGCGGTGGGAAAGCTGAGCAGGCACTGGGGCGGGAGGGACGGGCCGGGGAAGGTCACAGGGCCCCCTGGGAAGCGGCTCTGCAGGGGGGATGGGCCTTGGCCTTGGGCCGTGACGGGCGCGGCAGATTTCCAGGGGCCTGAGTAACCCGGACATGGCAGGTGGAATGACGCCAAGTGCCAAAACTTTTTTCTTCAACGTGGGATCGGCCTGAAAGAAGCGGCTCGGCTCCATCTCACATTGGTCCCCGCCCCGTGGCCCCCAGGACCAGGCCAGGTCCTGCCCCAGGTCCCGCCTCTGCTTTCTCCTCCCAGGCTCCTGTCAGAGCTGTTCCCCCACCTGCTGTTCCTTTCCCTCCGCTCGCCCAAGGGCCGGGCACCTGCAGCCCTGGAGGGACCCACTCACTTCCAGGTGCGTCACTGTCCCTCCCTTCAGGTCCAGGCCGACTACCGAGCGCCTCCTGCTCTGGGCAGGCTGCCGGGCCTGGCCGCACCCGCTGCCCGCTCGCCCACGCCCGCCGAGAGCCAGCCGGGCCCACGGCCTGTCTCCTGTCCTCACACGGGGCTGGCACCCGGCGGATGGGAAATAAATCCAGAAAAGCAGCCAGCCGGGGACTCGGGGGGCCTGGAAGGCTGGGCTTCTCCCCTTCCCGCCTCTGGGGCAGGCAGCCCACCGGCAGGCAGCGTCCCAAGGCAGGCGCTGGTGCAGTGAAGAGGCGTCTCTGTCCTCAGGTGTCAGGTCGGGCTGGGGACGGCCAGGACGTCCGTGGGGATCCCGGACGCCTAGGCCCTGTCAGCCTCTGTCCGCCCTTCTGCAGACTGGGAGAGCGAGCCCGCAGGCCCGGGAAAGTGAGTGGCTGCTGGACCCCGTGGTCAGTCACCCGTTCCGCAAACATTTACTGAGCAACTGCTATGAGCCGGGACTGAGCGAGAGGCTGGGGAGGCACCCAAGAAAAACACAGGCAAAAAATCTCTGCTGTCATGGACCGCAGACAGAAAACCATGTACTTGTCAAGTGCTATGAAGAAAACCAAAGCAGGGAAGAGGGGACAGAGAGTAACAGGCTGGGGCAGGGGTTATTTTAGACACGGTGGTCAGAGAGGCCCCTCTGAAGAGGAACACCTGGAAAGGCAGCTAACGCACTGAGGACGTGGCCGCACAGAGAGCCAGGAGCAGGGCTTCCCGGACACAGGGAGCAGCCTGTGCGAAGACCCTGTGGCCGGCTTACACCTGGCCTGTTGGAGGAGCAGGAAGGAGGCTGGTGCAACTGCAGCAGAGCCTGGGAGGGGAGTGGGAGGAGATGAGGCCTGGGGCGGGCGGCCCGCAAAAGGGGAGCGGGCACTCTCAGGGTCCCCCTTAAGGTTTCTGGATCCTGGGGGTGCCCCGGGGCAAGCCTCTCCCCTCTGGTCTCCCAGAAAGATGGGCAGTGCCAGCCTCTCCGGGCCTGGGCACATCTCCTTCAGGCTGGCCGAGCTCGTCCCCTCCCCTCCGGCCCCCCGTTTACAGCCAGAGAAGCAGAGTCTGGAGATGTCACACGGCCAGAGGGACGAGGTGCCCCAGCCTTGGGCCTCCAGCTGCCAGCCCGCCAGCCACTGCGCAGACAGGGCTATCTACATGCAAGTCCGCCGCTCAGCCGTGCGAGCCGGAGCTGGAGGTCAGACCAGCAACAGCTTGATGCACCAGCGTCTCCAGAATAGCAATGGGGGACGCGAGGACACAGCAGGCAGGGGAGGCTTTAGAATTTTCCACTGTGCAGGGGACAGGACGTCCTCTGAGGCGCAGGCCCGAGCCACACCCAGAAAGGTGTGGCTTATTCCCGCCCTGGGAGCACAGCCTGGATGTGCCCAGGGGTGTTGGAGTCACTCACTGGAGGGGACCAGAACCAAACTCCCAAGGTGACGCCCTCCCGAGAGGCCCCTGCCAGGTGCTGACCCATGTCCTTCATTCCACGTGCACAGAGATGGAGAGCCACCCTGGGTGAAAATTCTACTCCCGCTCCTTTCCTGCTGTGTGGCCTCTATATAGTGGCGTTGTCTTGAAAGAGAAATAGATAACACAAATGAAGCACAGAGAAGGTCTGGTCACAAAGGGGTTCCATAAAAGTGACCTCCTGATATTGTCATGTTCCTGTCACCCACCCTGGAGCCCTGGGCTCTGACAATTCCGTGTGGCCTCGGGCAGGACCCTTGACTTCCCCAAGCCTCGGCTGTCCTCGTCTGTGACATGAAGCACTGACGCAGGGAAACTGAAGCCCACGCAGGATCTCACGGATACGGAAAGGCTGTGGGGGTAGAGAAGCTTACACTCCAGACTCCAGCCCTTGAGCATGCCCAGGACGGGGGTGGGCGGTGCCCAGGACAAGGCCGCCCCCTCCAGCCTGTCTCTCCCTCCAAGGGTAACTCACTGGCTTTATCTCAGGAGCCCAGGCGGGGCCTGCTCTGCATACCTAATCCCAGCCCCGACTGTGCCCCGGCCCTCCCCACAACTGGTACCTGGTAGGAACGGGGGAGGCCTGCAGAGAAGGCAGCACCCACACACATACACACACACGCGCGCGAGCACACACACACAAGCACACACTGCCTACAACCCGTCAGACACACTTACTGGGGCAGGCCAGCGGGGCAGGTGTCCAGGAAGTCACACGGTGCACCCCTCCCCACCACATGCATTGGCACACACACACACGCGCGCACACACGCACATGCACACACACACGCAGCTCACACAGGGACAGCCTGTCCTGGCTGTCTTTGGGGCTTACCTCACTGACCCCTCCCATAAGACCAGCTGTCCTTTAAGAACCAGAACCAGGCTGGCCTGGGCTCCTGTGGCTGTTCCCTAGTCCTGTCCCTGAACATGGCCTGTAGCCCCCTTGGGTCTCCCAGCATGCCTGAGGCCTCCCCAGGTGTGGCTGGCACCGGGGTGGGGAGCTGTGGCCCAGGCAGCTGGATGCCCAACAACAGCCCTCTGAGCCCCCACCTTTACTGGCCAGGAGCTCATTTTATTCTGGCAACAACCAGGTTGTCCGTGTTTCCCAGATGAGGGAACCAAAACCGAGACAGGTTGAATGAATTTCCCAGGACCAAGCGGCCAGTAAGTGGCCAAGCTGGAGCCCGGGCCTATCAGCCGAGGCCGGCCCTCAGCCCCGAGCTGCCGCCTCTGTGAGGTGAGCTGGGGGAGGCGGGCAGCGCGGGGTAGAAGGGCCTGGGTATGAGCCTGGCTCCAAGTCCTGCTCCATAGCTCGCTGTGTGAACCTGAGCAAGCCCCTTCACCCTGAGCCCCAGTTTGCTCATCTATAAAATGGAGACAAAGCACCCAGCCCGCAACGTGATAGGCAGTGAGGGTGCCTGGCACAGGGCAGGGTCCAGTCCGTGGCAATCGGACAGCTCAGGGCATCATCCCCGGCTGAGCGACCAGGGTGGGAGGGCCGGGTGCTGAGGGGCGCTGGCGAGTCACGCCAGGGCTTTCTTCAGGCCCTGTGCCAATGGCCCGATCCCCGCTAAGCGCTCCCCTCCGCACCCCCCAGCCCCGCTCCCAGTGCACCTCTGAGCAACTGGCAGATGACATACTTCAGAAGCCGAATCAATACAATATACGGCCAAAGGCATCTCTAATCTTTCGCAGGGATTAGGGGCCAAGGTACAGCGGCCCAATTCTGATTTCAATTGGGGCAGCTGGAGCGTGGCTTTCTCTCTCCTTCTCTTTCCCGTCTCCTAAAGACAGTCCTCCAAGTCACGTTTCATGCAGCAGGCGGGGCGGGGAGCCGGGGCCCCGGGGCTGCACACCCAGACGGAGCCTGCGGGCATGGGGGGCAGAGCCTCAGTGAGGGGACAGAGCCAGGGGGCAGGGCTCGGTGTGGGGGCACTGGGAGCCCAGCGCAGACGAGCTAGTGCTCGTGTTTTTCTAGAAGTCCTTTGAAAAATCTTGAGCTCACTTTCTATTTTGGAACGACTCAGTGTCGGATGAAATGTTTGTAGGAAATTCAAATATTCTTAGCTTCAGCCACAACGCAATGCCCAGAGCTCACCCTAGTCCCTAGCTTCTCCCGCACTTATGCCAGTGTGTGTCCCTCCAGGCCTTGCATGTGCGTGTGTGTGCGCGTGTGTGTGTGTGTGTGTGTGTGTGTGCGTATGTGGCTGGCCTACCCCCTGCCTTGCACAGGGCTGGTCCACTCGGGTCTCAGTTAACGCACCAGGAAATGGGCACAAGATAGTGACAAAAACAGAAAGCAACAAAGACCTGTCGTCCTGAGCCAGACTGCCGCCCGGGTTCAAATCCCTCCTCCTTCTAACTTGCTCTGCAACCCGGTGCCAGGTAGTATTTGGTCTCTGTGCCTGAGCCTCGTCCACTGTAAAGCAAGGATACCTGTCTCATGGGTGCGGGGCAGGGGTGACCCGGGACAGCAGATGTAAAGGGGGTCAGCATGTGCCCGGCTCGCAGGGGGCCTACGTGAGTCCGGGGGTGGCTTCTAGGTCACCACCCAGGGTCAGGACACGGGGATTCTGGACCTCGGTCCCTGCCCCAGCCAGCACCCCAGTCCCCACAGCTGACTGAGGGTGCACAGAAGGAATCAGCGGTCCAGGAGGAGGGGAACCTGCCTTGCAGGGTGGGCAGAGCCTCCCAGAGTCTGAGCAATGGAAGAGGGACTTGGGGGCGGTGGGGGAGGGGCGGGGCTGGGGGCCGGGGCGGGGTCTGTCCGCCCCCTGCTTCCCTGTGCGAGGGCCCAGCCCGATCCTCAGCCAGCGTGGCCCCCCTTTTGCCACCCGCCGCCCTCTCCACCAGGTCATAAGTACCCGAGCTGCGGCAGCTGTCCAATTAAAGGGGTTTATGTGAGATTTATAGCAGGGGTGTTACCAACGCCAGCCTCTGGGCACTCTGCGGTCCTTGGGAAAAGCAATTAGGGTCCCGGGTTATATGGGTATAAATATACAGACGCCATGCCCAAGGTCGAGGGCACCACAGTGAGCTATTTAGAGACAGAGCCTCGGGGAGGCGGGGAGAGGAGGCAGAGGCCCTTTCTGTGGGGAGGTGGGCCTGCCGGGCCGGAGGACCTCCTGCTTATCGGCACACCCCACACCGCACAGGAGCCCCTCGCCCCTCGGCCCTGAACCAGCCTCCTGCGTGGCAGGGCCCACCCAACCCAGGAAGAGCCCCGGCCCAAGGATGCCCAGCCGCCCTGGATGCCCAGCACCACCACGGCCCCACAGGCTGCCCTCCCTCCACGGTCAGAGGCCCGGATCCAGGCCCGCTTGGTGTCAGCCCTTGCTTGCTAAGTGAAAGCTTCATCACTCTGGGGAGAGCAACTGAGCGACCCCACGCACTTAGAGAGGGAAGATTCAAGAGCCCAAATCCCACCCATGGGACACCCACATCCCTGAGGCCGGCACAGCCGCAGCGCCCCCCCCAGCCCCTGTCCCCCCCCCAACTCGCCAGACTCCTGGGTCCCTGAGACCCCCTTGAACAAGGCCACCTTCCTCTGCCGGATCCCTCTGGCTGCCTGACCGTGTCTGGGAAGGGCCTTCACACCCACCCCAGACCCAGGAGGCCCCCAGCCACCCCCCAGGGGGCCACAGGCCTGGAGGGGAGACCAGGCCGTGGGGGGCTGCCCGGGGCAGGACAGCCCACGGCAGGACACGCTCGGCCGCCAAGCCGGAGGCCCCCGCCCCACGCAGGGCCAGCGCCCGAGCCCGACTCACCATCCTCGCGGGACTTCTGGATGAAGGCCTCCACGCCGCTCTCGCCGTAGCTGCCCTCCGAGGCCAGCGTGGACACGTAGTTCCACTTGAGGGCGCGGACGATGTCCGCCATGGCCTGGGCCTGGTAGGTGTCCGAGGGCACCACACGGGAGAAGAAGTCGTAGCGGCTGTTGTCGCTCAGGTCGGGGGCTGTGGAGGCGTAGCTGATCTGGGGGATCTGCGGGCGAGAGGGGGGCCGCTGAGGGGCGGTTGGCAGCTCACCCTGCCCGACCAGCGCCAGCCCGATGCCCCGGCCTCCCATCCCACAACCTTGCGACCACCCCGGACTTTCCCGTGGGCCCGGCCTCCCCTCCTCCTGGGGCTGAGGGTGGGTGACGCTGAGTCGGCCCTGGCCCTGCCCCCCCAGCACCCCCCCATCCGGTCCCCTCCCCACTCCCCTCAGGAGTGCGGCCCCATCAGGTTGAGAAGCGAGCAGCAGCATCCAGCCCTCCTCCTCCAGGAAGTCTCCCAGCCCACCTGGGTACCAGGGCTGGTGGTCCCTCAATAACACCCCGCAGTAACAGGGGCTAACACGCATGCACAGCCGGGGAGGAGCCCTCCATTCCCATCAAGAGCCAGAAGGTCCCAGCTGGGGAAAAGCCCCAGATGGGTGAGGGGGTTCGTGCGGGGATGGAGTTGGGGTGAGGGTGCTGGGGGGGGTCCTGAGGGCTTGTCTGGTCCTCACCCTGCCCCAGGCAGCCCTTCTTGTCACTACCCAGCAGACCCTGTCCCCACTGCTCCCTCTGGGCCCAGGCTCCTCCCCGCTGCCAGCTCCGCGGGGGCAGAGCCCACCTTCCAGTTCCCCCAGCCCCACCTGCTCCATGGGCGGGATCCCAGAAAGCCAGAGAGAGGGGGGCCTGGGACCCCGGGCCTGCCCAGTTCCCTAGCCCCTCACGGCAGGCCCTGGCTTCCCACCCAGCCCCCAGTCACTGTGCGCAAGTTCCTGGCCCCACGCCGGGCAAAGGCGAGACAGGGCCGTCCAGCTGCCCTTCCTCTGTGGTTGACATCCACTACCCCAGGGGCGTGGAAGGGGCCGGGTGGACCCCCGAGCACCCCTCCCCACGCCCTCCTCAAGGGACCCCTGGCTCCCCAGGGCTGGTCAGTGGCCCGGGTACTCCGCTCCCTGCCTTGATCCATACCGCATGCACCTTCCCGTGTGCCCTCTGCCCTGCTCTCTGCTGCCCACGGTGACAGGCAAGGGAGAGCACATTGCTCTGGGCTGGCATCTGAGCCACACCTGCGGCATGTGGAGGTTCCCAGACTAGGGTTCGAATTGGAGCTGCAGCCCCCAGTCTACACCACAGCACAGCAACGCCAGATCCGAGTGGCATCTGTGACCTACACCACGGCCCATGGCATCACCAGATCCTCAACCCGCGAGCGAGGCCAGGGATCGAACCCGCATCCTCACGGACAGTGTTGGGTCCTTAGTCCGCTGAGTCACAACTCCTGAAGGAAGTCTTTTCAGGCAGAGGAAACAGGCCGTGCAAAGGCCTGCACACATGTACATGCATGTGTGCACATGTGTCCACGTGTTGGAACCTGAACCTGCTCTTGGGCTGCCCCAGGCCTGGCACGGCGACCCTGGCTGGAGTGCAGGGTGCCAACAGCTCAGGCCCTGGATCACTGGCTCCCAAACCAGAATCTGAGGGTGCCCTGAGAGGGGCTGGCCCCAGCCCCACCCCAACCAGAGGAGGCTGGAGGGTTAGCAAGCTGCCCAGCAGCTCAGACCCACCCCGGGCCCAGTCCCCAGGCCTCCAAAGGCTGGTGCTCTGTCAAGGCCAGTGCTCTGTCCAGAGCAGTCAGGGTAGAACCCCCCACCCTGACCTGCACAAGGCCTGGGTACCCCAGTCAAGCAGCTGGATGGCCTAGGGGGCCTGACGGAAACCCCAACCCCTCTTCCTGGGAGCGTTAGTGCTTAAAAGCCCCACCCCGCCGGCAGAGCCTCCTTGCCTTCCTGCTTGCATCTCTCACAAGCATCCTATCTTAATAAATCTATTTCTTGCCTATCAGTCATCCAGTCAATCAATCAATCAAAGCACGTGCCCTTCCCCAGCGCTTGCCTCAGTGCTCCCTGGAGCCAACCTGCCCAGGGCTGTGCCAGCCAGCTTTGCCATCCTGCTGGGCTACCCTAGGCAAGCGAGTAGCCTCTCTGGGCCTCACCTGCCACCCCTATGAAGCAGTCACAGAGACGACAGAGAGGAATGCCTTGGTGAGGACATGAGGTGCTTAAACAGTGCCTGGCACGCGGGGCCTCGGCAGGCGCTAGAGATCACTATTAGAGAGGGAGGTGAGACGGGGACACAGTGCCCATTTTTCAGATGAGGAAACTGAGGCTCAGAGAGATGAAAGTGCCCTCTGATGTCAGAGCCAGGAGATCAGCAACCAGGCGCAGACCCAGCTGCTCTGAGTCCCTGCTCAGCATCCCCGGCCCTGGCCTCGTGCCCACCCACCCTCCCAGCTGACTGCTCTTTCTGTTCCAGCCACAAGCCAGGCCAGGTGGCCACAGATTGAGGGTAGGACCCTGTGGCCCCCTCTGGCCGCCAGCCCCACCCAGGCCAGGGCCCAGGCAGACCTTGGGCCCCCCACCTGCTGGCTGCAGCCCCTGTCACTCAGGGAGCAGGGAGGTCAGGCCCGGGGTGGCTGCCTGCGCCTCGCCCTGCTGACCTTGGCTGCATGAGGCCTCGGCTGCCGGACTTTCAGCATCCGCTGTTTTCTTCCCAGATAAAAGGCAGCTGGGCTTTCAGGTACTTGAAAGCCGCTTGGGCAGGGATGTGCACTTCCGAGCCGGCGAGAAGAGAGAAGGCTCTCGCCCGGCACCCTCACCGCCAGAGCCGCACACCCACCCGGCCTCTGCTGCAGACTCAGCGCCCGGAGGAACCTGGGTGCCGCCAGCCGCCCTCCTCCCTCTGCAGTCCTGGGGGCAGGAGCGGGCCTCACTGAGAGCTGGACACAGGGTGGATGCCCTCACGCCCTCGGGGACCCCCTCTCAGCCAGGCACTGAGGACACCCATTGAGACCAGGCCGCTGGGCGCGGGAAAGGAGGTCCTCAGAGAGAAAGGCCTCCAGGCCGGTGTCAGGTCTGGGGTGCAGGGCTTCCCTGGGGGCTCGCGGGGAGGCCTCGAGGCTGGCAGGGTGGGTGAGGGGGTAACAGACTGAAGAGAAAAGGGGGCAGAGAGGGGAGCTGGGGAGCTGAAGGCGGCTGGGAGGGCAGCCACGTGAGAGATCGGGGACCACGGCGGGGGGGCCACAGGCGGGACCAGCATGCAGAGGGGCACCAACGCTCCCCGGCCCTCAGTCCCGACCAGCCCCGCCTCTGAGAGGGAGCCCAGGGTTCAAGAGCAGAGAAGCAGACTCCCGAAGCCTGGAAGGCAGGGGACGCCTGGGCTGCGGGGGCATTGGGGTGTCTGCGGGAGGCCTGGGATCAGCCCCGGGGAAAGGACCGTCTGACGCCCGCCCTGGGCCTCTGTCTGGGCGCCATGCTGGGGCCTCACCCATTAACAACCAACTTCGCCATGCCCTCTGGGCCATGTGGAGCCGCTGGCCACTTTCCCCACAGGCCCTGTAGGAATTCAGGCCAGGCCAGCCCGGGCAGCTCACCTCGTCAGTCAGACCTCATTACCCTGCAGACAGAGGCCAGCCGCCAGCTCTGGACCTCAAGTATCTGGGCACTGGGGACCTAGTCACGAGCCCTGCGTGACCTGGGCCCCAAGTGCCATCGATCCGTCTGCCTGGCCCGCCCCGGGTGCACCCTGACTCAGACTCCCGCCCCTCTCGCCGCCAGGGCGCTTGGCTTCCCCAGCTCTGCCCTCCCCATGCCTGGTGACTGGGTGGCCCAGCCCTCCTCTGCCCACAAGGCCAGGTGGTCCCTTCACCTGGGCTGCTCCGTGGCCACCAGCCTCCCCCGACCCACAGGTCCAGGCCACCCTCACCCCTCGGAACTCACGCGGTGCTCCCCCGGGCACCTGCTCAGCGCCTTGCACAGCCTCTGGCCGACACACAGGGACACATCACCACCTTTAGGGACCTGAGGTTCCAGTGGGAGGGCAGACAAGTGACCTGGCACATGACCGGGTGCTGGTCCTCAGGGACACCCGCCGCGTGAAGGGCACTGTCCCCCAGCCTGCTGCTGAGGAGGGGAGCAAAGCATCCCGCCAGCCACGTGGACGTGTAACATGGTCAGTATCCCCATTACGCATCTCAAGCCACAGAGATGCAGGGCTGTTGGTACCCACCCGTCTCCTCCCGACGCTGAGGGACACAGGTGGTGTGAGCTCTGGCCCCCGAACAACCTCAGATAAGCCGCCTTTGCTTCCATCTCAAGAGCCGGGACACATTGCAGTCACACCCATCACGGGCTGGCCTGGGCTGAACTGCACTAAATTCACACAAACACACGCACGCACCCAGGCGTGTGGGCATCACCATGAGAACGAACGAGCATTTATTGAGTGCTTACTGCGTACCAAGAACTGTCCACAGTGGTTTTATATGACTAACACCTTTAACCTTATAATAACCCTAGGAAGCAGGCTGTCTTATTCTCCCCATTTCCCCCAAACCAAGGTACAGAAAGGTTAAGTAACTTGCCCAGGGCCACACAGCTAACAACTGAGCCATGATTTGAACTCAGAGGAACTCGCTCCAGAGTTCACGTTATAGTCTTATAAACCTCAGCCTCGCTTGTTCACAAGTGGACCTGCGCGCACACACACACACACAGTCTGGGCGTGACAGTGGCAGCCCCCTGTGACGAGGAGGGCCGCCCACATGACCCATGGAAGCCGCGGGGAGGGCCGGTCCTCCTTCCTGTCCAGGCTCAGCCACCACCTCCACTCCTGGCTGTCACAGGGGGCTGAAGTGGCCCATCTGTCTCCATCACAAAGGATCAGGCAGGGGTGGGGGCCGGGGCCCCAGAGGGTTGTGCAAATGGCTCTGCTTTGAGCAACAGCTAATTCCTAAACATAATTATTAATTTCATGCTTATCATATGCAAGCCTCTGCCTCCCAGATGAGATGAAATTGATTTAATTAGAAATTCCATCATCAGGCCTTTGGATCCAAGCTCTTAATTAGGATCCCCAGCCCCACCCACGGCTCATGGCCCTGACCTCCCTCCCCGAGGCCCCTCACTGATACCACGGCTGCCACGGCCAGGTCGGGCCCTCACCAGGCCACTTACCCATTTCCCAGCCCACAGCGTGGCCCCCGTCACAAGTGGCCGTTTTTGCTCCCGGCATGGTGACGGGGAGTGGCCTGGGAAGAGTGCCTGTCATCTTGCCGCCAAAAGGCCTGGGATGTTTGCGGTGGGCAGAAGGCTGGAGAGAGGGCACAGCCCCCACACGGCCTTCTTGTGGGAGCCCCGGGCAGCGTTAATCAAATGCCCCTTACAGCTCACCTCAGGGCCATCGGCCAAAACATCAAGAACTTGTGTGTTGGAGTTCCCGTCATGGCGCAGAGGAAACGAATCCGACTAGGAACCATGAGGTTGCGGGTTCAATCCCTGGCCTTGCTCAGTGGGTTAAGGATCCGGCATTGCCATGAGCTCAGTGGTGTAGGTCGTAGACACAGCACGGATCCCGCGTTGCTGTGACTGTGGTGTAGGCCAGCAGCTGTAGCCCTGATTAGACCCCTAGCCTGGGAACCTCCATATGCCGCAGGTGTGGCTCTAAAATGACAAAAGCCAAAAAAAAAAAAAAAAAAGAAGAACTTGTGTAGTTTTTTTGTCCTTTTTTTAGGGACACATCCATGGCATGTGGAAGTTCCCAGGCTAGGGGTCAAATCGGAGCTGCAGCTGCTGGCCTGCACCACAGCCACAGCAATGCCAGATCCGAGCCACATCTGCGACCTATACCACAGCTCACAGCAACGCTGGATCCTTAACCCACAGAGCAAGGCCCGGGATCGAACTTGCATCCTCACGGTTCCTAGTCAGATGCATTTCTGCCGAGCCACGATAAGGATGGGAACTCCAACTTGTATATTTCAACAAAGCATTTTCACCTCGTTACCTCCGACCTCATCTCCAGCCAGCACCTTGGCCTCAGCTCACGCTCACTCCTGGGAGTGCAGCCTGGACAGCCCTCCCTTGAACGTGCCAGGCACACTCGGCCCCAGGGCCTTGGCACCAGCCGCTCCTGCCGCCCGAATGCTCTTCCCTCAGATTCGCGTGGGGCTCCTCTCTCACTTCCCTCCCTTCAAGCCTCCTCAGACCTCGCCTCACACCAATTTAATGCAAATGCGACTTCCCTTCCCCGCTTTGATTTGCCCCAGAACCCTGAACACTTCCTAACGTGCTCTGTAGTTACTGGCTTATTTCATTTACGAGTCACCTCTCCCTAAAACGTCAGCTCCCTGAATCCAGGGGCCTTTTTAAATCCCCCACTGTGTCCTGGATGCCTGGCACAGCACTTGGCTCAGAAAACAAAGGGGCCACCACAGCACCCCGCCACACACACAGCAGTGCCGTGAGCGCCTCGGCCGGCTCAGGAAACCCACGCTCAGAGCCTTGGGGCCTCGTTGCCATTACGGAGCCGGCTGACGGCGAGTTCTGCCGCTTCACCTGGGCAGGTGGGCAGCTCCGCAGCGGCATCCTGCGCACGGAAGATGCTCTGAGGTCCCTCTCCTCCCTCCCCAGGGCTCAGCGGGTCTCTCTCTCCAGCTCCCTCACCCCTGATTTCACAGCGACACCCAGAAAACAATCACTGGGGGGCCCTCCCACCCCCGCCCCGTCTCCCCCTCCCTGGGGCCCGCCCTGCCTCTTATCAGGACAGCAAGCCGACAGTTGGATTAATTTCCAGGCTGGCTCTGAATTATATTTTCTGGGAGAGAACCAGACGGATGCAGGCAACGGGCCTTTGAACAAATATTTCCCCAGAAAGCGCTTTATTCAGCCCCTTGTCTCACCCTTTTAAACGTTATATGTTTTTGTAGGAGCCCCGGAAAAAGGGGGGCCCCCCCCGATAAGGCACAGAGGCTGGAGAAGAATGGAGGCACGGAGAGCAGAGGCTTGAGGGCTGACAAAGGAGCGGCTGGGCACAGGCTGTGGAATAACCACAGATAAGAGCCCGGGAGCGGGCGGGGGGCCGGCGGCCGAGGGCGAGAGCAAACCAGATCCTCAAATCAGCACTTGTCGTGTTTCATAAGCAAGATGTAGATCAATAAATTACACTCACTTTTGGAGGTTTTACATGCTGACTCCATAACCTTGTCAGCAGTGATCCGTGCGGGGAGGCCGAGGGACCGAGGAGCCCAGGGTCGGGAGGAAGGGCCCAGCCGGGGGCAGCCCGGAGAGGCCGCAGCACCACCCCCTCCAAGAAGGACCCAAAGCCCAGGTTTCCGGAGGCGAGAGGCGGGTGCTGCCTACTGCGGGCAAGTCACTAGCCCGTGAGCCTCAGTCTCCTCATCTGTCAAACGGGCTCAGAGGTGAGACCCTGGCCTCTGTCAGCATCACTGTGTGGCTGAGCTGGGAGAACGTGCGCGCTTGGAAAGAGAGCCAACATCCAACGTGCCCAGAGCCGCCACTACGCCTCTGACACATACCAGGTGCGGCCACTACTGACACAGACTCTCCGTTAACCCTCCCCACGCCTGAGACAGGAGACCCTCGCCCGGTTTACATCAGAGGTCACCCAGTGCCTGAGCAGCAGCCACACCCAAGCCCACCTAGGGCAAAGGTGGGCCCTCCCTGTGCCGCGATGCAGCCTGTGAGCCAGGGCGCTGGGCAGCACTGGGCACCAGGCCACGCCCAGTATCCGGGGACAGGGCCGGGGACCAGCGCAGGGAGCTGCAGTACCCTGGGGGGGGGGGGACAGCAGGCGAGAGGCTGTGCGGGTGTAGGTGGTGATGTGATCCGAACAGGCCAGGCACCACCATTCAAGGCACCAGCTCCATACCACGCACTGTACACGGTCCTCTCGTTTAATCTTCACACAGTAGGCCCAGGAAGTGACTGCTAGTATGACCTTGACTTTTCAGATGAGAAAACTGAGGCCCAAGAAGCAAGTGGCCAAGCGGCATTTGAACCCAGGTCTGTCTGACTCCAGCACCTGGGCGCTTGCACCTCTATGCCCCACTAGGCACACGCTCCAGCCTCCTGACCCCTGCCCACGCCACCCCTGCCCCCGGGAAGCAGCAGGATGGGAGCCGAGTCCACGCCTTGGGCCTTTCTTCACCGCATCTCTTGAACACAGCACTTCCGGCTCTGACCCTCAGTTTCCACATCTGTTCAGTGGCGGTTTAAGGACCTCCAGACTCTCACGGTAAGGACAGGCAGTGGGGCCTCCGGAGGCAGGAGTGACATCCAAAAGCCTCTTCCACAGAACCCGCTGATCCACCCCCACCTGCAGGAGTGGTGGCGGGGCTGGGACCAGCCCAGTGATGCTGGCCAGCGATGGCGGCGTGGCCGGGCCGAGGGACCAAGTACAATGTGTGCCCCGTGTCCTCCCGAGTCAAGTGTCTGTGCTGCCCTGCATGGACTAGATGGCTCTGAGTTAATACAATGTGGCTTAATGGGATGTAGTAACATTACTGAGCACACGGGCCAATAAAATTCACATCCCCATCACTCCGGGTAATTTATATCACTCCAGCCCCAGCCAAGCTGGAGGGGGCCCCGCTGGAGTGAGGGCACCTGCATCCTGCACTGGCGGGGGAGCCAAAACCAGCTGGGGAGGGAGGTGCAGCCAAGCAGACAAGGCAGGTGACCCCCCAGGCAGGGGGCCAGGCTGCCTTTGGGGGCTCTCGGCCCTGACCACACTTGACCCTGTGGTGGCATCTGAGCACACTGTCCCCTCGCAGATCTGCCGGGATCCCCACTCTCCTGGTAACCCCCCCACCCGTCCAGGCAGCCCCTGCTCAGCGTCCATGGCTGGTCCTGAACGCTGGCCACCCCGGACACAGACCTCCATCCCCCCGCTCTTTCCAGTCACTCCCAGGCCACCGGCACAGCCTGAGGGGCACCCCCAAACCCCAGGCTCCCACCCACCGCCTGCTCCCTTGACTGTCGAATGGGAACCCCCAGCCAGGCGACCGAGCTCGGCTCCCAGGGTCTGACACAACCTTGACTCTTATCTCGCATGCCTCAAGTCTGATTTCTCGGCAAATACTGTTCGCTTGAAAACAGATCCAGGATCCAGCCGAGGCTCACCTCCTCCACTGCTACCACCTCCGGTCCGGCCGCACCTTCTCTCTGGCCCCACCTCCCACACTTGCCCCCTTCCCCACCCGGACCGCCCCCTTCCCCAGCAGGCATCCAGTTAGCCTCCGCTCCTCCATCCTCAAGAGGCCCATATCCACGGCCCACTGGGTCGCCCCCCCTCTGCCCCAGCCACTCGGCCTTGTGCTGCATCTCCCAACACGCCAGACAGGAGGCCACCTTAGGACCTTTGCACCAGCAGTCACATTTCCTCTGCCTCCCTCCCCCCACCCCCACTGGAAGGTCAGTCCCTTGGGGACAGGGGGCATTTCGACTGCCTTACTCATTGGCCCCAGGACTCAGGACAGAGCCTGGCACCAGAGCCCTCATTTCACAGGCTCCGCAAATAAAGAGGAATCATTGGTGAATCAGTGGACGAACCAGAGAAGCAGCTGCTTTTACCTGATTCTCAGAAACAGGTTTCTCTCCCAGATTCTGTGGGGAAACGTGTCTGCTGCTAAAGAAAGAGTTTGAATGCACTGGCCTGGTCCAGATGAAGAATGAGCGGGCCAAGGGGCAGCATTTAGCCAAGACCAGAGGGCAGGCTGGTGGCTGACCGCTCGCAGAGCCCACCTCTCCCCTGCCAGCCCCACCGGCCCAGTGCTTCCCGGGGCCCTGGGGCCAAGCCAGCCCCAGCCCCACTGCCCCGAGATCAGCCTGCAGTGGGCGCCCCCACCCTCAAGAGCTTCTCTGATCCCTGGCTGCCCCACAGCTGCGCTCGGGCATGGGGCCCCTGGCGCTGACCAGTCGCTCATCTGCACCCTCAGGAAGGAGCCCACGCCTTCTACCCAGGGTTCCCTCTGGGGGGCGCTTGCTGTGGAAGCCCCACCCCTACCTGCGCAGAGGGGGCTTCTGGCCCTGGCCAGGGCGGGGGCTCTAGGGGCCTCCCACCCAGTCACTAACTCGTTCAAAACGCGTTCACTGAGACTCACCCTGTGCCCTCACCATGCTGGGCACCGGGACGCCACCATGAGCAAAGCAGGCAGCTGCCCGTCCTCAGGGTGCTGGGGATGGTCTCTACCCAGACACGTACCGGCACATGCACAACGACCACTCTGGACTCGAGCCAGGGAGAGGCTGGGGCCTGGGAGACGCTGGAATGGGGGCCTGGATCTGGTCAGGGCACCCAAGGAGGGCTCCCCGGGGAGGGGCAATGAGCTGGCACCTGAAGGACAGCGGGGGCACACCCAGGTGAAGAGGGAAGATCAACCTGGATAGGAGGGGAGCAGGTGCAAAGGCTCCGTGGCCAAGAGCCCACGGCTGGTTCGAGGACAGACAACAACACAGATGATGGGAAAGCGCAGCATAAGGCGCGGCTGGACTGAAAACGGACCCAGGGGCCGAGGGGAGGCGGCGACACTTGTCCAGGGAAGAGGCAAGGGCGGCCCGGGCCGGGGGTGTCTGTGCAGGTGGAGAGAAGTACGACACCCCACAAGCCCTCCAGCTCCAAGTGTTTCCTCACAGGACGAAGTTTTGGGTTTCGGGGCCCTCCCCGAAACTCTGCGCCCACCAAAGACCAAAGGAAAGGCCTAGAGCCAGGAGCCAAGCCAAGGGTTCTCCAGGGCCAGCTGCCCGCTGCCCCTCTGGGCCAAGCCCACTCCTTGGAGATAACATGCCTCCTGGGGTTCTCAAGCTGCCCCAGTGGCACAGCAGGTGAGGAGGGGGCCAGGGGCTGGGCGGAGGGCCCCTGCCTCTCTCCTCTGCTGCCGGCACCCTCTCCCGCTCTGGCAGCTGGCCGCGACAGAAAGGGCCGTCGCGTGACCTCAGAGGAGACCCTCTTCCATCCTGGGCCCCGGGCGTTTCCTCCAAGGCTCGTAAAGGAACGGTCACAGTAACAGCTAACATTTACCGAGGGCTTCCTGTGTGCCGGGCTCTGTTCTCAGTGGTTATTTAGTCCTCGCCAGAAGTGGTCACAGAGGTACCAGCATTTCACCGATTTTGCCCATGTGGGAACTGAGGCCTGAAGAGTTGATTCCCTGCCCAAAGACATGCCTGGCAGCTGGGCTCTGCCCGCCGTCGCGCTCCGCCACCTCCCCAGGGAACTAAGGACTGGACGGACTCACTGGAGGCCTCCAGCCCTGCGTGCCACCTCGGCTTCTCGGCCCAGAACTCGGCCTCCAGCCCGAAGGGCCCAATTCCTCCCAAAGGATAGTGCGTGTGCTCTGGGGCGGATCTGTCCACCTCCTGCAGAAACCTCCAAACGTCTGATTCAGTTCAGCGACCGCACGCTCCCTGCCCGGCATGCTCGGCATTGAGACCTGGTGGGGAACAGCGCGATCCCCGACCCGTGCTGAGAACCTGGCCTGCACGGTCTCCCACCAGCCCCGGAGAGATGCCCCACCCCCGACAGGCACTCAATGGGGGAACCAGCTTACTAACACCAGCCTCACAGCTTCCGTTTCCTTCTCCTCCCAGGAAAACCGCCGGCCCTCCTCATACTCTGGGGGACTGACCTGTAACTGCAACTTCTAACCCCACTTAATTCACTCCTAACAACACCCCTTCAAGGTAGAGGTTATCACCTGCATTTTCTAGACAACAATGTGGAGACTGGAAGGAAGCCACTGGCCCTCACTACTCAGCTATTGATAGAAACTGCCACCCCCCCCAACGCCAGAGGCAGAAATCCTTCCACAGCTGCCTGGCCTCCCTCCAAGCCCACGGTAAGAGCCACCAGCACGTCTGGGGCCTGTCCAGACAATGAGGAGACGGGCAGGACATGTCCACAGGCTGTGCCTGTCCCAGCCATGTGTCCAGCTTCCAGCAGCTGGGGATGCGAGCCGACACCTCTGAGAGCAAAGCCCCGGCAGAGCTTGGTCCCTCCCCGCCCCACTCAGGGCCCTGCCCCAGAATCTCCACAAAAGCCAGGGTTGCCCAAGTCCCCCCATTAACCCAGGCCTCAGCCTATCCCACCTGGGGCAGCCGCCGGGAGCAGAGCCTGGAGAGGGCTCCGCCGCCCAGCATAGCTGGGCACAGCCAGGCCCCCTCAGTGCCGGCAGACAGCGGGCATCTGCAGGGATGTTCCGAAGGGCCCCCAGGCACCTCCCCAGCCCCTGCTGCCTCGCTGACCTCAGCTCTCACCAGCCGCTCCCCCACTCACTTTCCTGCAGCCACGCCGGCCTCCTTAGCCCCCAAGCCCCCAGGCAGGGACTGGCCTCAGAGCCCATGCATATGCTGTGCCCTTGGCCTTGCTGGCTCGTCCCCACAGAGCCACAGACCTGCCCATCCACTCACTCACATCTCTGACCACACGCCACCTCCTGGGGGAGGTTGTCGCTGAACAGTGTCTAAAGTGGACCCACTCCCCCAACACCCGTCCCCGCCCCCACCCCCGTCCCCCTGCCACGGCCCTTCTCCGTAGCGTCCGGAGTTAGCTGTGCCTCACAGGACTGGCAGCCCCAACAGCCTGTAAGCCACGGGGGCCACTACTCAGCCCCGGGCTTTCAAGGTCAAGGCGATGCCCTGCCTGGCCCAGGCAGCAGGACCAGCTGTCCTGCCTGGCGCCCTGGAGCTGGGGAGACAGCAGGAAGTTCCCCGAGGGCGGGCCAGGGGAGCGGACGGTCAGCAGCCCACAGGGACCGGGCAGAGACAGTCTCCCCATCGTCACCCTCGGGACCGCCAAGGCTAGTTGGGCAGCTCAGATAATCCTGTGTCACACTCCGGAGTGTCAGCCACTGGGGACAAGGCAGGACACACACACAGTCGGGTACAGTCAGGACCGGCAGAAGCAGCAGTGCTATGCACTTTGGGAAGCACAAAAGCATGTCCATAACACCCCAATGTCATTGCCCTGCCCAGCTGCCCATCGAGCAGCAGGAACTCTCAGCTGCCCACAGTGATCCAGAACCTGATGACAGCTACCCCGTCTTCTCCCCCGACCCTATCCCCAACATACACAATGCCCGGCAGGGGGCAGTTTTCTGCAGGGCTGATCCAGCCAACCTGAGACCCAGCCTGGCAGGCAGAGCTCAGGGTGAGCGGGGGAGCTGGCAGGCCTGGAGGGTCAGTGGAGGGGAGACTGAGGGACGGGGCACCAGCGTGGGGCGGCCCGGAGGCTATGTACCCGCCTGTCCCACTCCCTTGGACACCGTGGTGGGGGCTGGAGTTGGCAGGCCTGTCCCTCGCCCCAGGCCCCAGCCCGCTCGGGTAACCAGTGCTGATTGCTGGAGGGAGAGGGTCCGGGCTAGCCAGCCCTACCGCCTGCCGTTTCCTGGTTGTCCAGCTCTGCCTCGAAGGCCGCGGGGACATGAGGACACCCAGTGAGAAACGGGGGCCTTGGGAATTCCCGTCGTAGATCAATGGAAAGGAACCCCACTAGTAAACATGATGTGGGTTCGATCCCTGGCCTTGCTCAGTGGGTTAAGGATCCAGAGTTGCTGTGGCTGTGGTGTAGGCTGGCAGCTGCAGCTCCAATTCGACCCCTAGTCTAGGAACTTCCATATGCCTCGGGTGCGGCCAAAAAAAAAAAAAGGGAAAGAGAGAAAGAAATGGGGGCCTTGCCCAGGGACCCCGATGCAGGGAAGTCCTCCTCCGTCACCACAAGGACACCTAAGCAACTGCAGCGGAAACAGGGGGCTGGGGGGCTCAGTCCTGCGAGCCAAGCCTGGCTCCAGCTCAGGGGTGGGAGAGCAGTGTCTGTAATTTGTTTTAATAATCCTGCTGAACTGGGAGAAAATTAACAAATGAGAAACCAGCTCTAAATTAATCAAACTCCCCTGTCCATCCCCCCACCTTCCGTCTTAATGAAGGTTATTTATCCAACAAGCAATAAAACACAGAATTAAATTAAACAGGCCTTTCTTTGGGTCCCCCCCCATCCCCACCCCCGGGGAGGCAGCGTCTCCCTGCTTACGGCTCTATAAGCCGTGCCTGGAGGACCCCAGCAGAGCCACAATTCCCGCCAGCAGTCAGGGGGGTCCCAGTGAGCCCGGGTCTCACCGCCAGCTCACTGCCAAAAATCCGAGTGGCGGTTAACTCAACCACGTTCCCCAGGAGGGCCGGGGGAGGCTGTGCGGCCGGGCCTTGTCCGGCTGGGGGCTGGGGCCGCAGCAGTTTCTCTGTGGGGGAGAGAAGGGCTGGCTGTGAAAGGCGGGGGCACCCCCTTATGCCCCCAGCGAGGAGGCTCTGGTGTCCACTGCAGGTTCCAGAAACGGCCTCCTGGGCCAGCCTCCTGGTGGGGAGGGGCCGGCGGGGGCCGGGGCCTGGGGGATGCTGAGGAAAGACCTGCTGCGAGGACGGGGCTCAGCGTCCCCAGCCCAGGGTCACCGCATCACCCGCGGGACAGGGGTGCGCGTCCCACTCGCCCTGGCAGCTTGTCAGCCACCTGCCTCCCCAAATATCTCTTCCCTGCAGCTTTCGCATCCCTTTATGTCTCACCAAGGCCACTATTTAGAGTCACAGGTTCCTAAATAGCT
Organism: Catagonus wagneri; assembly: GCA_004024745.2. NCBI lineage: Eukaryota > Metazoa > Chordata > Mammalia > Artiodactyla > Tayassuidae > Catagonus > Catagonus wagneri. The sequence continues at coordinate 6,610,373 of PVHT021183524.1, read as the reverse complement.
ATTCTCAGGGCTGCGCTCAAACATTCCCTTTGGTCTCCCTCTAGCTTTGAAAACTGTAATAATAAACGGCCTTCCGTCCACAGCTTCCACACGCACTCTCCCACCTAAGCCTCACGTCGACGCAGTGAGTGACACTTGCCACGATGCTCATCTTGTGGGTGAAGAAAGCTGAGGCTCAGAGGGGGCCCTGGACAAGGCCCATCTAAGGCTGGCTGAGGGTCCCAGGCCGGGCGGGTTGGAGTTTGGGGACCAGACCTCCCTGCAGAACCACCAGGCCTCCTGGAAGCCTCTGTAGGGACTTTCTGTGGAGCAGGGCTGGGGCTGACTGTCCCCTGGGACGGGGCGGGGGGGCACGGAGGGGAGGGGAGGTTATGACAAATAAACTCCTCCGTGCCAGCCTCTGATCAGCCTACAAATTCAGTCTCCCCGGGGCAGCCAGGGAGCACTTTTAAACTCTTAGTCTGGTCCCATCACTTTCTGCTTAAAACCCTCCAAAGGCCGCTTGCCGCGCACCTGGACTGAACAGTCAGGCTCCGTCCTGGGCCCCAGGAGTCCCCGCGGATCCACTTCTGCCACCTCTTCTCCCAGCCTCCTTGTTCCCCCTGGCGGACCAAGAGTGTTGTGGCCTCAGGGCCTTTGCACTGGCTGTGCCCTCCCCCCGCAACACCAGCCAGCCACTGGGCTCCTTCCTTACCTCCCCGACACCTCGTTGAAAAGAACCCTCTACCCCCTCCTACACTCCCGAATCCCCTGGCCCCCTGCAGTTCTCCTCCACAGCACCTGCCACCGCTTGAATCGCTGCTCTTTACCGTCTTGCTCCCGCCCTAAAAGGTCAGATCCACGTGGGCAAGCACGTCACGCCTTTTTCTCACTGCTGTCCTCCCAACCTAGCCTAACAGGTGACTTGGTGTTTGGCCCGTGAATGAATGACTGACACTAAGTCCATGGCCATCATTCAGGCCACCGTAACCACCATCCGAACGGTTCCATCGGTCTCTTAAGCACTCACTTGGTCCCAGGCCTTAGCCTGCACCCAACCCTCCACTCCACACCCAAAGGAATATTCTTGTGTGTGTCATTTGTCTTTTTAGGGCCACATCAGCGGCATATGGAGGTTCCCAGGCTAGGGGGCGAATCGGAGCTGCAGCTGCCAGTCTGCACAACAGCCACAGCAAACCAGATCCGAGCCGCGTCTGCGACCTACACCACAGCTCACGGCAATGCCAGATCCTTAACCCACTGAGCAAGGCCAGGGATCAAACCTGTGTCCTCATGGCTACTAGTCAGGTCCCTTAACCACTGAGCCACAACGGGAACTCTCCAAGAGAATATTTTAAACCCCAGATTGGACCGAGACACCACCCTCAGGAACAAGTCCACACTGTTGGCCTAAAGCCCTAATCCATCCCAACTCCCTCTCCACTGACCTTCTCCCACGCCACCAGCCCGCTGCATCTGGACCGGACATGCCTGAAGTTCCAGCCATATTTGTCCTTTCCCTTGGAGCACTGCCATGGTTCCCTCTCTGGCTGCAGGACACCTCCTCCAGGCAGCCACCCGATGCGTGCTCTGCCAGAACTCACCTCTCCCTCATCTGAGCCCCCACAGACCCTCACCTGCACCACCGCCGCAGCCCTCCCACACCCGTGACTGGAGCTGTGACAAATCATATGCGAGCCACACCTCCCCATCCAGGAAGGACCCAGATTTATTCCCTGGCAACTCTCCCACCCCCACCACCTGCTCTGGTATCTTGCACAAACTTGGAGCTCCATAAATATTTGCTGAAGCAAATGGAACCAGTTCAAATACAGCCCAGGGAGAGTGCCCATTAAGAGGGGCTTCTCCTCCGGTTGCTAGCATTTTAGGCTGGTCTGAGGACAAATGGACCTTTTAAGCGCCACTTAACTGCAGCACGTGGAGCAACTGGCCTGCATTCAGCTGACCTGTCCTCAGGGGTTGCCTGGGAGGAAACGATTCACTGGGGTTGAGAGGTGACCAGGGCCCTGTTAAAACGGCAATGTGAGGCCTCTGGTCCAGCCACCAGCCCATAATAGCAGCTCCTGGCCCACCCGGCAGCACGTGTGGCCACCCCCATGGGTGAGAACAGCAGGCACAACACAGCTACCGCTGAATTATTTATTCCGTACATTGTTAGCGCAGCAGAGAGAGCAACTGTGTCTCCAGGCTTCAATTAAAATATCAAGGCGCCCGCACCGTCTGCCGGCCACATGGCCAGCTCCCACCGAAACCGGCAGGGGAGCACCTCAGGGGAACCCAGAGCACCCCCAAGGCCGGCTCTACTGCCCTCCTCTGCCTCCCAAAGGCGAGGCCCTGGTTCAGCACCACGGACAGTGGCCTTCTGGCTCCGAGCTCCTCTGGGGGTGTGCCCCGGGCCTCCCAGCAAAGCTTTCCGGCTCTAAAAGACCACTCAGTAAATGGATGTCCTGAAAGAGCCTTTCCAGCCTCCCAGAGCAGCCCGGGGACGAGCCTCGCTGGGTTTTTAGCCTGTGTCCAACTCTCCAGCAGCTGCCAGCCCACCCCTGCAACACGACAACACAGGGCTGGAAAGCAGGATTTCCGGGCCCCCATCTGAGCTCTCATCCAGGCTCCCTGACAACCCCAGACACATCACACCACCTCCTGGACAGCGAATGTGTCACTCAGAAAATGCACCTGACGTTGGCCAGGCTGGGACCTCAGGGACTGTCACAACCAATGGAAAGGGATTTTGAAAAGGTACAAATGTTGGCCGTGCCAGAACAGGGCTTTCATTTTCATGCGGGTGAGTTTCTTCAGCCTCCCACCCCCACCCCTACCCCAACCTCGAAATCCCTGATTCTAGGGCACAGACTTCAGGAGGAAGAAAAAGCTGACAGATCCTTCAGGAGCTGGCTGGGTCACAAGCTAACTAGGTCACCCAGGAGATTTAATTCAACAACCCCCGGACTAGAATATGAGGCCCAGTGAAATCAAAGTGGGCGAGCTGAAAAAGAGCAAGAAACTCCAAACACATGCCACCGCCGAGAACTGCAGAATGAGCATATAGGCTTCGGGGAGAGGCAGTGCTGCAGGCCGCGCTGCTTTCTGGACAAGCCTCAGCTTCCTCACCCAGAGAACAGGCAGTGAGACTGAAGTCCCAGGCAGCGCCTTACACCGCGTGCCAGGCACAGCAGTTCATCTGACCCCGGTGCCAGGCACAGCAGTTCATCTGCTCATCTTACGAGGCACTGACTACATCCCAGGCCCTAGAGACAGAGCAGGGAAGAAAAGGGACACGAGTGTGCCTGGCAGAGCTGACGTCCAAGTGACCAGCGAGGTCATCCATCAGGATACCTGAACAGGGAGACTTTGAAGCACAGGTGGAATTTCCAAAGCAAAAAAAAAAAAAAAAAAAAGTGTCAGGAGGGTATAATCCTTTTGGGAAAATGTTTGGCAGTTCCTTCTAAATCTAACAATTCACACAGCCCGAGAGTCAGCAACCATTTATACCTATGTTTATATTACATAATGCAAAGGAGCACTTACATCCACGAAAAGACACGTACACGCATGTTCGGAAGAGCTTTATTCATAACAGCCAAACACTGGGTTCAGCCCAGATGTCCAGCAGCAGCAAAATGGGTAAACAAATGCTGGATTGTGCCAACGATGACACAGGCCAAGAGCATGGAGCAGTGAAAAGGGGAAACTGCCAAGGTACCCAGCCCCCCGGGGGAATCTCAGATGATGTGAGTGAAAAAAGCCACACACAGAGTTCCCGTCGTGGCTCAATGGTTAACAAACCCGACTAGCAACCATGAGGATGCAGGATCGATCCCTGGCCTCGCTCAGGGGGTTAAGGATCTGGCGTTGCCGTGAGCTGTGGTGTGGGTCACAGACGTGGCTCGGATGCCATGTTGCTGTGGCTGTGGTGTAGGCCGGTAGCTACAGCTCCGATTGGACCCCTAGTCTGGGAACCTTCACATGCCGCGGGTGTGGCCCTGAAAAGACAAAAGATGAAAAAGAAGAAAAAAAAGCCACACACGAAAGACTTACTGTACGATCCTGTTTATACGAAGCTCAAAACCGGCCAAAACCAATCTATGCTGTGAGAAGTCAGGCTGCTGAGCGGCCTTGGGGAGGGAGGGGTGTGGGCCGGGAGCGGCTCAAGGGATGACACTGAGATCCTGAAGACACCCTGTGTCTTGATGCTCACACAAGCACATGCATTTACTAAAGCTCATCAGCTAGTGCGCCTGAAATCTGTGCTCTACTGTGCATAAGTTATACTTCAGATTTTTGGAATGTAAAGCAAAGACAGGACCTTCCTTACAGGCTGAGGGAACATTGGAAGCAGAGGCTAGCAGACTAGACACTGTGAGGGCCAGGGAGTGGCCCAGGGGCACCAGACTGGAGGTGGCAGGGGCTAGAGGGAGGGCCGGAGTCAGTGGGCGAGACGCATGCCAAGGCAATGCCACCCCAGAGCCCCGTGGCTTCTGCCTCCTTCTTTCAGACTCCACCCAACCACGGCAAAGGGTACGAGTGAGGTCGCCTCCCCTCCCTGCCGGCCTGGCCCCCTGCCACCCCCCTCTCAGCTACCACCCCGGATCGCAGTCCCCAAGTCTAATTTCCTGGGCTTCGAGGGCTTTCACCCTGAGCAGGAATCAAGTGAAGCCACACCCCAGCCTCAGGCCTGCAGTCCAGCCGGACCCCTCTCCCCGCTCCCTCGGCCCACGCCCGCGGCATCCCAGAGCCACACCTGGTTCTGCCTCCCACGTTCCACCTGCCACGTTCACCTTCCCACCCGCCCCCGAAGGGGCCACCTGAGCACCTGTCACTCCCAGGATAACTGCTCCAATTAGGTAAGGCCCTCCCACCCCCACTTTCCAACACCCAGCCCACAAGCCTTCGCTGCCACGTCTCCCCGGGGAGAGAGAGTCCACTGGACGCGCACAGACTCAGCCGAGAGGTGGCCAGAAGCCTCACATCCCAGCAGCCACCAGTGAGACGTGACACATTAGACGATAGCAACCCCAGTGGGTGATTCCACACGTGTTTCCAAGACAATTGAAGGATATTGGAAAACGCTCCCAGCTGCAGACCGGTGGACAGAAGCTGGCTACGGAAACACACGGACGTTACCACCTCAACTCCAGAAGTTACACGGAAGATACACAGGAGGGGAGACACCAGCACGTCGAGGTTGTCGCTCTGGATGCGGAGGAGGAGGAATGGGCAGTTTTCATTTGCCCTGACGCTCTGCTGTTCCCATGCAGACCTGCAGTGACCATGCTGGCTTTTACAGCAGGACCAACAAGGGGGCGTCGGGCCACTGGCCCAGGACCTAGGCTGACTACCCGCTGCTCTGTGGGGCAGAGAGGGCCAACACACACGATGCCAGCCTGCAGATTGCCTTCGACACCACCCGCAGACTCCTGCACTAACAGATGCTAGACTGAAGTGCCCGCCCGCAACATCCAGGTGCCTGGAGGGGGCCCAGCAGGGCGCTGGGCGTCCTAGGCCCTGGTTCTAAGCCCTGCTCCCATTCTAACTAGCTGAGCGCTCCCTCCCCACAGTTTCTTCATCTATAAAGTAGGGCATCTGCCCTGACCACTCTGTAGGACCGTTGCGTGCAATGACCTTGAAAGACCCTACATGGGAAACCATCGTGGTCAATCCCAAGCTCCTTTTCCTGGTCTCCACAGGCCCTCTGGCCCTGTCGCATTTGATAAGAGACGCTCAAAAGCTGCCTAGAGCAGGCACCGGAAGGCCCTAAAAGCTGGGCGCCATATTCATATGTTGAATCCTGAGCAGTACATAAAATGTACATACTTTTAATCAGAAACCAAACAAAAGCTAAGTCAGGAGTTCCCTGGTGGCTCAGCTGGTTAAGGACCTGGCATTGTCACTCAGTGGCATGGGCTGCTGGCATGTCATGGGTTCAATCCCTGGCCAGGGAATTTCCACATGTCGCAGTGTGGCAAAAAAAAAAAAAAAAAAAAACTAAAGAAAAGCCACTTCCTCATTCAATAGCAAAATGTGGGGCCTGGAGTAGGCCCTTAACAAGCATCACTAAACAAGTACAGCTGTACAAACCGAAATAAAACCCACTCATTTGACCTCTGGTATTGAACCAGGTACCTGCTGTCTAATTTTCAGTAAGCTCTCTGCCGGATTTCTTTTAGGAACAGACATTTTCTCTCACATTGACACCTCTCTGTTAAAAAAATGTTTGACTCATCACTCTGAATTCTGTGGGGATCCACAGAAGCAAGACATAGACCCTACCTCGGGATCTCTCTCCTGCTCAGTGGGGGACGAGAGGACGTGAAACCTCAGTGCCGGCACCGACGGAGGGAATTGGAGCTGGAGGCAGGTGGGGGCTGGTGTGGGCACAGAAGGCCCCGGATGAAGAATGAAGAAGAATGGGTAAGTTCTCAGTAGGAGGAGCCATGGGATTTGGGCAATCACGCAAAATCAATAGAGTAAAAGTGTACAGTGTGCTCCAGGGAGTTCCCGTCATGGCGAAGCAGTTAACAAATCCGACTAGGAACCACAAGGTTGCAGGTTCAATCCCTGGCCTCGAACAGTGGGTTAAGGATCCAGTGTTGCCATGAGCTGTGGTGTAGGTCACAGACGTGGCTTGGATCCCACGTTGCTGTGGCTGTGGTGTAGGCCGGCAGCTGCAGCTCCAATTAGACCCCTAGCCTGGGAACCTCCATATGCTGCTGGTGCGGCCCTAAAAAGCAAAAAAAAAAAAAGAAAAAAAAGTATAGTGTTCTCCAGGTCACAGGTTTTTCCCTCATCTCACTGTGTACCTTGGGAGGGAGGACAAATGAAGCAGCTGATACCGTGATACCCTGATCGCGTGGAAAACAAAAAAGTGGTTTCAAGCTCCCCAAAAGAAGAGTTTTAAGGCTCTCCAGGAAAAAGCAGGAAAGCTCCTTCCTGGGGACCCTCAGAAAGTATCCAGTAAATTAGGTCTGGATGCATTTTGCAGATGGGAAAACTGAGGGGAGCCGGTCTAAGTGATCTCGCCAAGGCACCAAGGCTGGTTAGAAAAGAAGGGAGGGCCCCCCCTGCAGAGAGAACTGCAAGGGCCCGGAGGGAGCAGGACCTGGAAGGCCTGGACAGAAGCGCTCCTGGAGGAACTGAAGGAGGCACAGGGCCAGCCCTGAGCAGATGCAGGCCCCATAAGCCACCGCCTCTCGAAGCGCATCCGTGAAATGGACATACAAGGCTGCCAGCAGCAGGACTAGAATGAGGTGGGTGGGGTGAGGGTAGAGGGGACGGACAGACAGACAGCCAGGGCCTGGCCAGTGAGGATTGCCTGCACGGCTCTCAGCACCTTCAGGGCAGCTGGGGGTGGAGGCTCCAGTCCCCAGGGCGTCCTGGATGCAGGGAAGGCCCCAGCCTGCCCAGCCTGCCTGCGCGTGACAGCACAAGATCGGAGGCAAAGTGTCCGTCCCAAGGAGGCCGGCAGCGGGCGGTGCTAGGGCCCACACGAAGGCCTTCCGCACTGACAGAGGCCACCCCAAGAGCGCTGTGGGGTCACCCAGGAGGGGCTGTGGTCAAGTGAAGGTGGAGGAAGAGGACACACATGTGCCCGCACCCGTGCACGCTGGTGAACAGCGCCCAGAGTGCAACACGCCGGCCACACCAGGTCCGAGAGCTCTTTAGAAGGTGCACAGGGAGCTGTGCCCCCAACGAGGCTGGGCTGGGATACGTCCTCAGGGCCCTGGAACCTCTGATGCCACACAAGCCATCACTGAAAAGCGTGCCACGCCCTGGCTGCTCCCGTGCCCCAGCGGCCAGTCAGAGGCTCACTCAGGAGCGAGAAGCATCTTTTAAGGAGCCCGTCTCAGCTGCCCTCTCTTCCTGCCCCCGGGACCCCAGGTCTGGGCTTGGGAGGCAACAGGAGGGGTCCCATCCAGGCTGACCGGTCAGGCCTGGGTGGGGGTCGGGGGGGAAGGCAGCCAGGGGGCTGTTCTCCTCTTACTGAGCTGGTTCTACCTTCCTAATTGATTTTGTGTCTGTGTCACCAGGACACTGAGGACCATCTCAGAAACCACTTAAGCAATTTAAAATAATCCAAGTACTTATAAGGCACTTAACATTTCTTCACACTTCACGCTTCCCGTACACCCCTTCCAGCGGCAAGCCGAGGCCGCCCCACGGTCAAGAGCGACCCCCGCAGGGAAGGGAGACGCCCGGTCAGGGGTCAGGCCGCGGCTCCCGCTGGTCACCCAGCCCCAGCAGCCCAGGCAGGCAGACGGCCAGGCCGCATGCACAAAGCACACCAGGCCCTCAGCCCCATCCCTCCCCCGTCTGCCGGCACCCCTCCAACTAGCCGTGTCCTGGCCTGCTCTAGTCCTCCTTCAGGAAGCCTTTGCTGACAGCCCACTGCCAGGCTGGTTTAGGGGCCCCCTCGCGCACCCTACTATAGCGCTCATCTCACTGTCATTGACTTACTGCCCGTTTGACTCCCGGTCCGGGGTCCTTGGCCCATACTCCGTGTTTCAAAAGCATGGCGCAGTCTGCACAAAACAGGGGTCCCCGATGTTTGTGGAGTAAAACAGTGAATCCAAGCGTGACTTCACAGAGTCAAGGGGGACACCCCGCCCTCGCATGAACCCAGAGCCAGCCAGGCTCTGGCCACCCTGAACACACCACAGGGTACACCCTAAGGAGGAAAGGGCCGGCCCTGACTGGGTCCTCACTGTCACCATCACCCCCACTTTATAGATGAGGCTACCCCAGCTCAGAGAGATCCAGTCACTGACCCAAAGTCACACAGCAAGTCTGTGGCAGAGCCAGAGGGGGCACCTCCGAATGCAGGTCCAGGAAACCCCCAGGGACTTGATGAAATAAGACTTCTCACCCCCAGTGTCCCCTTAGCAAGGCTGGCTTATATCCAAACACCTGCTCCTGGGGTTCCAAAGCGGGGGAGGGGGGAGGTTTGGAAGGAAACCAGTGTCCCGGCACAGAATGTGAGAAGAAATGTGGCACTTCTGGGAAAGTTCAGGAGCCTTATTCCCTAGGAGCGCACAATTTCGCTCCTGGGTTTGACCCGGCAGAAACTCAAGAGCACAAAGAGACACTGGCAAGGACAGTTCCCCCAAAAGATCATCCTGGAACCCTCCTAGGTGACCACACAGAACGGACAAGAATCACTCAGGGCACTGTCGCAGTGGAGAGCTGCCTGGCAGAGGAGAGGAACCAAGCAAACCTCGTAGCAACGTGACTGAGCAAGCGCAGAGCAGCCGCAGTGTGATCCTGCGTCTGTCACGCTTAAAACATGCAAAACAGAACTAATGTATTATCGATGGAAATACACATGTGTATCTACATTTCTTAAGTGCACAGGAGTTAGAGGAATTGAAAACAATCCATGCAGGACCGGGCTGCAGCTGCCCCTAAGGGGGACGAGGAGACACAGGAAGGGACCTCTGATTATATTTGCAATGTTTGCTTTCTTAAAAGAAAAACAAATTCTGACCCTATTAGACGAAAAATTCAGTATTGGACCAAGCCAGGCGATGGCTACAAGGGCAGCTTATGACATTATCCTTCATAATTTTCTATATGCTTGAAAGAGTTCATTTTTAAAATATATGAAGCCTGTGACAGAGGGAAACCCCTTCCTGTCAGACCCGGCAGGAAGGGGGCAAAGCTTAACCCTTAGGAATGAATTTCAGGTGGGAGACACCAGAGGTTTAGGACAGAGGGCGGAGGGAAGGGGTTGTGAGGGGCGTGGTTCGGAGAGGGCGTGGTTCTGTGATGGGCGTGGCCTCCAGGGTCCGCTCTGTTGGGAGGGGAGACCTGCGGGAAGTGGGGTTCACCCAGTTCTAAGAAGAGCCTTTATTTTATTAAAGATGAATGGCTGCGCCCTCACCAAACGTGCAACTTGCAGCCAGGGCTGAGCAGAGCTCCCAGCCTCACCCCAGCTCGCACCTCTCTCTTGGCAGATCCCAGGGAGAAAGCAATGCCGGGGAGGGCCGAGGTCCGGGGGGAGGGAGGCGCAGGGAGAGCGCAGGTCACCGCAGAGCCTGCTTTCGGGCCCTTCTGGGCGCAAGGCCCTGTGCTCCCCACTTTACATCCCATTGAACCCTCACAACCACCCTGTCCATTTCACAGACTGAAAACTGGGCTCAGAGAGGAGAAGACCTGCCCAAGGTCACAGAGCAGGTCGTGGCAGAGTCGGGATTTTTCCCTTTCTGAAGCAGGTCCACAGCCGCGTGACTGGCCTGGTCCCCCCACAGCCCTCGACACCCCAGTCACCTCACAGGCGAGCCAAGGAGAGCCCAGGGCAGCGTCAAGATGAGCCTGTGGCCAGGCCGCACTTGAGAGGGGAAACTTCCGGAGCTCTGCCGGGGGGGGGGGGGGGGGGAACCCCCTGGGTTGGGGAGGTGGCACCCCAGGTTGGGGGAGGGGGGCGCCCCGGGTTAGGGGAGGGGACACCCTGGTTGGGTGCCACTACGAAGGCTCAGCACTGAGATGCCACAGGCGGTCTACAAGGTGGAAGGCAGGTGCATGGCCAAGGTGGGGGCCAGCGCTTCCCAGTCCTGGTCTCTGGGTGACACCACCCTCAGTGACTCAGGGAGAGATTCAGAGAGGCCCAGAGAGGGTGCGGAAGGGACCAGGGGAAAGAGAGCTGGGAGGACGTGAGAGAGAAGCGGAGTCAGAGGCTGGTGACAGATGTAAGAGAAAGACAGGGTACCCCCGCTCCCCTCCCCCCACAGCCCCCCGCCAGGCCCAGGAGGCAGACCTGAGCCTGCATCTCATCGCCTCGCCCGAGCCCGGGCCCCCGAGCGAGAGGCAAGCAGAAAGGTCAACTGGAATATAAAGTAGAATTTGCCTTCTTTTCATTTCCAGCATGTCTGGGTCATAAAAATGCTGGTTTAATAAATTAGGGGGAAACAGAAAAGCACACAGTTCACTCGGGGCTGGGCTGGGTCGGGGGGACGTGGGCTTAACGCCTCGGCAGGCACAGCTCCCTTGCGCAGTCCACACCTGCTCCTAAGGCCGGCAGGCTCCCTAATTTCTCTGTCCGTCTGTCTGTCTCCAGGCCAGGCAAGGGGGCCGTGAGGGGGTGACCGAGGGGTCCAGGCCAGTCCTGCTCTCCATGCCTTGAAACTTTGGAGAGACCCATGAGGGCACATGAGAGACCCCTATACCCCAGGATTTCAGCCCTTGGAGGGTCAGGAAAGCCTTGGGTTTTTTTTTTCCTTTTTCTTTTCTTTTTTCTTTTTCGGCCGCCCTGCAGCATATGGAGCTCCCAGGCCAGGGATCAGATCCAAGCTGTAGTTGCTACCTAAGCTGCAGCTGCAGTAACACCGGCTCCGGGGATCGAACTTGCATCCCAGCGCTCCCGAGACGCCACCAGTCCCATTGTGTCACAGGTGGAACTCCAGGAAAGCTGAGGTTTTTTGGGTTTTGGGGGGATTTTTTTGGTCTTTTTCGTCTTTTTAGGGCCGCACCCACAGCATATGGAAGTTCCCAGGCAGGGGCTGAATCGGAACTGCAGCTGCTGGCCTACACCACAGCCACAGCAACGTGGGATCCTTAACCCACTGAGTGAGGCCAGGGATCGAACCCATTAACCACTGAGCCATGACAGGAACTCCAAGCCTTAGGTTTTGAGTCAGGGCTTGGACGAGGAATCTTACTGTGCCCAGCAGACATCAGGAAGGCATACCAGGAGGAGGACATAGCCCAGGCAGAGGCTCCGAGGCCGGCTTTGGGAAGCACGGTGCACGAGCAAGGAGGCTGGACTCTGGGAGAAAGCTCTGCACCCCTGCGGGAAAGGCTCCCGGGCAGAGGAGTGGGGCCAGAGCTCACCTCACCCAGGGCCGTCATCGCACATCCTGGAGGAGGCAGCCTGCCCGCCCAAGGGCACACAGCGAGTCAGCAGCAAAGCCAGGCCCAGAGCGCAGGCCCCTGAGTACAGAAAGCTTCTAAGGGGCCCTCAGCCGTCCTGTCCCCAAGGCAGAGCCGCAGATCACCCCACCCCTCCCGTGCCTGGCAGGGGGAGGGTCAGAGGACGCCAGGACCATCTCACAGGGACCCGGGTACACTCACCAGGGTCACCCCTCTGCCAAAAGCCAGCACCCTGTATCCACAGAGCTCCCCACTCCCCGAAGACCCCCCCCCGAGATGTTCTGTCAGCAGGACACGAGGACCAACACCCTTGAGCCCTGCTGTGCACCCTCAGCCGCCCACTCCCCACTCTGCTCCCACGTGCGGAAAGTTACATTCCATTCTGCCCAGTTTACACATGAGATGGGGGGGGGGGTCCTGTAAACCTCTGCAAACCAGTTTACAGAGACGAGGGGGGCTCCGAGCAGCTGAGTGACCTGCGGCCAGAACGTGGGCGACCTCCTGCGTGGCGCGTGGCTGCCTGCGACCCGGCGCTCGGCCAGTCCCCGGAGACTACCGCCAGGCCCTGCCTGGGCACTTGCTGCGTCTCCCCGCTAGTCCTCCCAGCGCCCTACGGGGTGGGTGATGTCCGCATCTCACAGATAAGGCAACTGAGGCGCAGAGGTGCCTCCCAGGTAATAAAGGCCATCCGGCCCCGGGCCCACGTCCTGCCTCCCTCCGCCTCCGGTTCTGTCCATCCTCAGGTCAGGAAGTGGGGGGCAGGGAAACAGAGGGGGAGGAGTGGGGGGGCGGGAGGCCGGCGCGGAGGCCCCTTCGTCTCCTCCCATAGGCTTCGTGGCTTCACAAGGACAGTGCAGGGACTACCTTACAGGTGAGGAAACTGAAGCCCTGAGAGGCCCAGGGACCTGCCCGAGGTCACCAGAATCCCGGTGACCCACCTCCCACAACACCCTCTGCAGCTAGAAGGAGCAGGGTGCAGGTCTGGGAGCCCCCGTGGTCCTGCTCTCCCCGCCGCTACAACTCCTGGATCAAGTCACAACCCAGCACAGGCCTCCTGCCCCAGGCCTTCGTACCTGCTGTTCCCTCTCCCTGGAACACTGTTCCTCCCAATACCCATGGGGCCAGTCCCTACACTCCACTCAGGTTTACACACAAATGCCCCATCTTAAAAAATCCACCTCCGGGAGTTTCCGTCGCAGCGGAAACAAATCCAACTAGGACCACTAGGACCACGGGGTTTCAGGCTCGATCCCCAGCCCCGTTCAGTGGGTTGGGGATCTGGCTTTGCCGTGAGCTGTGGTGTAGGTCGTAGACATGGCTCAGATCCTGCGTTGCTGTGGCTGTGGCGTAGGCCGGCAGCTGTAGCTCTGGTTTGACCCCTGGCCTGGGAACCTCCATATGCTGCAGATGCAGCCCTAAAAAGAAAAAAAAAAAAAGAAGAAAAAAAATCCACATCCAGAGTTCCCATGTGGTTCAGCAGGCTAAGGATCTGCCATCGATACTGCAGCAGCTTAGTTTGCGGCTATGTTGCGAATTCAGTCCGTGGCCCGGGAACTTCCACAGGCTGCAGGTGCAGACAAAAGAAAGAAAAAGTTCACCTCCAACCGTGCTGTCTAAATGGGCACCCCACCCCCCATGGCTCTCCAGACACCTCCCAGCTTTGTCCTGCAGGGACCTGCTCCTCGGTGACATTAAACACACATGTGTGTTACCTGCCTCCCCTTCAAACACGGAAGCCCACGAGACCCAGGCAGGCCTCCATCTGCTGTCTTTCCTGCTTCATAAGGTTGCTATCTTTCCTGCTCTATGAGGTTCTCCCCCTGGGCGCCCATGAGGATCACCTAGGGAGATCAGTTAAATCCGGACTCCTGGCCTGGGGATGGGATACCAGAATTTTTTTAACTCCCTGGCTGATGCCAATGTGTGGCCAGATGGAGGCCGGGGCTCCAGCAGGGCGAGGCCCGGAGGAGATGTCAGTACAGATTCGGTGAGTGATCAGAGGATGAATGAGCGAATGAATGAATGGATTCTACAGACGCGCAAACCAAGGCCCAGATGGGGGACAGCGAGCCCGAAGACAGCAGTCATAACCTTGAGCTTCCCCAGGCTCGGCTGCCCCCCGGCCCCCCCAAGTCACACACCTGCTCCCACCCCGGCTCCAGGAGCCACGGGGCATCTCCAGGAAGTCTCCCCAGAGGCCCCCACTCCCCTTTCAATCCCACTAATCAGCCTGTTTGCCAGGCGGGTGACCAGAGCTGAAACCCTCCTGCTTCCACCCCTGAACTTCCCATAATCAGAGAGGTTCTGCACCCCCCACAGCCCCCCTCCCCCGGGCAGGCCTTAGAGGCGTGGGCTTGAGAGGGCTGTGGGGCTGGGGGAGGCACTCCCTGGAGAATCTGGATGGGACAGGAAGCTGGGACACCGAGGAGGACTCAGAGCATTTGTCCAGATGCCGCCAAGGCTCCCAGCAGGTGTCCCAGTACAACCAAATACATACCCCCAGGTCTCCTCGGCCACGGAGGCCAGGAACCCAGTGATCCGAGAAGCCTATGAGCCACCAGGCTCGAGAACCTCCAGGCGGTGCATCTTGTACCCCAGCACCCCATCCACAGGCGAGTGCTGGCCCGGGAGCACGGAGAGAGCTGGCAGACGGCCACGATTCCCTCCTCCTCCCTCCCCCGTTCAGGCTGGGCTTTGCAGAGGGTCAGAGGGTCAGGCTCCCACCACAAAGGGACACCTGGGTTTAGGGGAGAGACTCTATTTTTTACTTTTATTTTTTTGGTCTTTTGTCGTTTCAGGGCCCCACCCGCGGCATATGGAGGTTCCCAGGCTAGGGGTCTAATCGGAGCTGTTGCCCCTGCAACGCCAGATCCGAGCTGTGTCTGCAACCTACACCACAGCTCACGGCAATGCCGGATCGTTAACCCACTGAGTGAGGCCAGGTATCGAACCCGCAACCTCATGGTTCCCAGTCGGATTCGTTAACCGCTGAGCCACGACAGGAACTCCATGGGAGAGACTCTTTAAAAGCAGAGGGCGGGAGGAGTTCCTGCCCGGCACAACGTGACGGATGGTGTCTCTGGAGCGCTAGGACTCAGGTTCAATCCCTGGCCCAGCACAGTGTGTTAAGGATCCGACGCAACTGTGGCTGGATCTGATCCCTGGCCTGGCCTGGGAACTCGAAATGCCATGGGGTGTTCCCCCCCAAAAAAGGAAAAAAGCAGAGGGCGGGCGTTCCCTCAGGGCCTAGTGGGTTGGGGACCTGGAGTTTTTACTGCTGTGGTGCAGGTTTGATTGCTGATCCCTGGCCCAGGAACTTCAGCAAACTGCAAGCAGTCAAAAAATTTAAAGGCAGAGGGAGGGCTGCGTGGTCCCCACCTCAGGAGCACCGCCCCTGACAGCCAGCCTCAGCAAGCCCCCTTCCCACACCTCCTCCGCTCCTCCCCCACTCGCTGGGTCGCCGGCGCTTCACACGGAAACGCCCCCTCAGCCTGAACCTGCGACACAAGCATCCCGCATATGCCACCATTTCTGCCAACACACTCCTTTTACAGATGCACAGACTGAGGCTCAGAAAGGCCACAGTGCGTACTGAGCCAGGTCTCAAACCCAAGCCCATCCGAGGGCCAAGAGCTAGGAGAGCAGAGTGGTGAAGAGGGCAGAGTCAGGGCCCCGCTGCCTGGGTTAGCACCCCGGCTCCACCACTTACTAGCTGTGTGACCTTGGGCAAGTTGCTTAGCATCTCTGTGCTTCAGCTCTCCATCTGAAAAACAGGATAAGCCCTGTGCCCCTGCCCCCGGGGGGCTGCTGTGAGGATTAGGGCAGAACCCAACACGGGATACGAGCCACATGGAGGTGACTGTTGCCCCCCCTCAATCACCTCTTCAGGATGGTCCATCATTCTTCCCTAACCATTTACCAGCAAGCCGTGGGGCAAACCTCTACAGCAGCCTTCAGCGGGCCAGGGGCTACCCTTTAACAGGGAACAAAGCTTTAAGTGCTCATGCCTGCTCTGTGGACGGGGTCCCCGCTGTCACCACAGAGTTTGGGGAGACACGGAGATGCAGACGCCTCTCCCCCTATGAGTCCATTCCTCCAAGGCTTCCTGAGGGCCCCCAGGGACCTGGCCTCTGCAGGATCCTGCAGGTGCAGCCCAGAGCCCAGCCAGGTCAGCTGACAGTGTGGGTCCCATCTACTCAACCCTAGAGCGACAGCCCTAGACAGCCGGGCCGTGAACAAGCGTGGCTGTGTTCCCATGAAACTTTACCAACACTGAAATTTGAATTTCACGTAATATTCCCATGTCACAGCATATTTCTACTCCAATTTTTTTTTGCCAACCATTTAAAACACAAAGATCAGGAGTTCCCTGATGGTGCAGCGGGTTAGAGATCTAGCATTGTAACTGCTGTGGTTAGGCGTGGGTTCAGTCCCTGGCCGGGGACTTTCTCATGCTGTGGGCACAGCCAAAAAACAAAAACACAAATACCTTTCTTAGTTCACGGGCCACACAGAAACATGCAGAAGGTTGGAGAACAAGCCAACAGAGACAGGAAACAAATAAATACAGACATGTCTACAAACTGTGATGTAGGCCAAGAAGGGAAAGAAGGGGAAATAAGATAGAATAACAGGGGAAGCAGGGTGTTTCTCTGAAGAGAGTCCACTTAAGCTTTAGGTTCAATAAGAAGGATCCAGACTCAAAGAGCAGGGGGAAGACCTTTCCATACAGAGGGGACAGCAGGTGCAAAGGGCCTGTGGTGTGAAAACAGCATGGTGTCTTCCAGGAACAGAAAGAAGACGGTGTGGCAGGTGCAGAGCACACCCAGGAGAGGCCAAAGGACGTGGTCAGCTCGCCAGGTGGCACAGGGCCCCTCAGACTAGCAAGCAGTTCAGAAGTTTGCATTTTATTTTATTTTTATCACATATTCCTGTGGCATATGGAAGTTTCCAGGCCAGGGGTCAAATTGGAGCTGCAGCTGCCGGCCTAGGCCACAGCCACAGCAACGCCAGATCCGAGCCGCATCTGTGACCTACACCACAGCTCATAGCAATACCAGATCCCTAACTCACGGAGCAAGGCCAGGGATCAAACCCACATCCTCATGGATACTAGCTGGGTTCTGGGTTTGTTACCACTGAACATAACGGGACCTGCCAGAAGTTTGCATTTTAATCTAAGGGTAATGCAAAATCGATAGAAAATTTAAGCAGGGTGACGAGCAGCTTTTTCTGCAGGAAGCGTTCTGAAGGAGCGCCTGCAGGGTTTGTTAACAGTGGAAGGAGGGAGGTCAAAAATGCCGCCAAGTTTTTTGGCCTAAGCGCTAGATGACAGAGCTCCCTTCAGAGAGGACAGACAGGTTGAGAGAGAGCGGGTGGCAGAGAGTTTCCCCAGGCGCCCAGGGGTGGGGGGCTGGGGGCAGACAAGCCAAGTACCAGGCAGGCAGCTTCTCTAAACGCAGCCACGAAACCTTAGGGCACTTGGAGTGCTGCGTGCGACAAGCACTCACAGGGCCAGGCAGGGGTGGCTCACAGAGGGCTACTGTCACTCACCAGTGTCCCTGGCAGGGCCTCTCCTCTGAAGCCGGGGCACCTGCCCACCCACACGCTGGCTGGCAGCCCCTCCCTCCTCCCACCTGCCTGCCCCTTCCGCCCCCCTCCACTCGCCCCACTCCTAGTTCTCAAGTCCCGCTGTTGCGATAGCAAGAAAACCCTCCTTATCCGCGAGTTTAGCTGGCTGCTCAGCCTCAACACGGCAGGACACACGCGAGGCCCAGCAGATGGCGGGGCCTCTGCAGGATCAGCCTCAAAGGTCACCGTCTGTCACTGCCCACCGGGTCCGGCCTCTTCCGCATCAACGGAGTGGCGCATGCTGACTTAGGGCCCAGCTACAAGCTGGACAGTGACATTTCCCGCCAGGTGACTGTGCACCAGGCACCATGCTAGGCCTTTTCCAGACGTTAACCCTCAGTTCCCACACCGGACCTGAGACCACTATCATCCTCATTTTTGCAAACGAAGACACCGAGGCACAAACGGGCTAAATAATTCACCGAGGCGGCAAAAGCTGTCTGGCGCCAATGTCCAAATTTTTAACCACCAGGCCATGCGACCTCCCCTCCTTCGAGCTTCGGGGTTTTTCCTCCACTGCAAAATGAATGAAGGGCTCGGTGAAATGATTTTTGGATCCCTCTGAGCTCTTAGAGGTCAAGGCCTGAAAACCGCTTCCTTCCAGGCGCTTAGTATGTGCTTTCTTCCCCACAGCAGTGGCTGTTCTCAGGACAGGAGCTTCCCGGCTCGGCCGCGTTATGGTGTAAAGGACCGGGCTGGGGAGGAGACACAGTGGAGGTGGGGAGGAGACACCGGAGCAGAGAGTCAAAGCCAGGCCTGGCTGGCTTCAGCACCGGGCTCCCCACACAGCAAGTACCAGGCCGCAGCCTCCGCGTTAGGCTCTCCTCCAAAAAGCACGCTCTGCATCCGTCAATACTCCTGGTCCTAGGACGGCGGAGCCCAGATGCAGGTGAAGGAGGAAGTGGGAACAGGCCCCTGCTGCCCAAAGTTCAACCTTCCTGCCTCTGTAATTGGCTTTTCAGCTTCTCGCCCAGCCTCTCGTCTCCACCAGTTTAATCACTGAGGAGCCCTCTCCTCGCCAGCCTGGAACATTAACACTGTTAAAAGGGACCCAGGGACTTCAGACCACGGCCAGCTGTCTCCTCTGGGTCTCCCCACCTCCTGCCCCCTCTCCTTTGCCGACTCGCCCCCTCTCTCGGCCCCTTTCCTTCTCGCCCACCAGGCCTCTACCTCCCACACTCTGTGCAGCCGGGGGGCCTCCTGCCCCCCTGTGCCCACCCATCCATCTCTCTGGCACCTGAGGAGGTGCAGACAAAACAGAGGCCACAGCCACATGCATATGTGACCACTTGGGCAGAGACAAAAGACATCCGTGAGCACCTAGGCTGGTGAGGTCCTCCAGTCCCAGGTCCCCTCACCCTGTCCTGGGGGCGGTCAGTACAGAAGGCTCAGCCCACTTCTGCCTGGGGCACAGGGCGCCCCAGGGAGAAGCCGCACAGCCCAGTGACGAGTGACCTTTCCCAGAGGGTCATCTGATCTCATCCATCTGGCTACAAAGTGGGCACTGTCTCCTACCTCCACCAATGTCACAGCCCCAAGGGCCCCATCTGGTTATTTTTACCATCTTTTGAAAGCACCCGGAGCCACCAGGGTGTTTAATAAAAAGCTCAGATAAGGACACTGCAGCAGCCCCACCGGAACTTCTCAGAGGCTGGGGGTGAGGCCCAGCCCGGCCCGCGCAGCGTTCCCACCCCACCCCCACTGCGACAGGACTAGTCTAAGGGCCTTTTTTCCCACCTACCCCTGTGCCCACCCACCACTCACCCGCACGTCTCTCCCGGCCCCCAGAAAAGCCCCCAAGTACTGATGCATTATGGGATTGGGCAAGTGCACCCCAGAAAGCATCCAAAAAAGAGGGCCCAGCCTCAGTGCTTCGCCCCCTGCACGAGGCCCATCTCCATGCACTCGCTAACTCTGCAGACTTTGAGAGAAGGGGCTGCCTCCAGAGGCCAAGAATCTAACAGCGGGTGAGAGAAAGACCCAGAGGCTCCCTCACACTGTCCTCCCTCCCTGCCCCCCACATACACACACACACACGCACACACACACACACACACACACACGCACACGCACACACACACGTACAAGCGCGTGCATGCACACAGAGCAAACAAGGAGGCTCTGAGAGGAGCGGGCACATCATTATTGGTAAAATGCTTGTAATGTTTTTCTCTCTACCCGGTAGCTTTCAGTTGTTTTAGCAGCTTAGCGAAGCACTTGGCTCCAATTGAATTGCAAATCAGCAGCTCTTGCCCCAGGAAGAGAGGAAGGGAGGCGGCAAGGAGGGGGCTGGGAGGCGCCAGAAGGAAAGGGAGAGAGGTATGCAAGGAAGAGGGGGAGAAGGAGGGAAACTAGCCAGGCCAGCAGGGTTCGGGGCTGAGGGCACCAGAAACAGGGGCCGCCCGCCCCCTCCAGGCTCCTCCCCAGCTCGTCTCCATTCTCTGCGGGCTTGGTAGCCACCGCCTCATCCAAAAAATATCAGGACACATTTCTAACTATGATCTTGAGGTGGAGCGGGAGGGCCACACGGGGCTTTCTCAACCACCCAGAAGAAAAACAGATCTTCCTTGGGAATTGCAATTATTTGAAAACAATGTCAAAACAAAAGTCTTGCTTTTTCACCCCGGCAGTCTCCAGCATTCACGTTGCCATTCCATGCCTATCTTTTCACCTGTCTGCCTTTACTTATATCCCATCTCTCTGGGCTTTTTATATATCTGTCTGCCCTTCTCTTCCTCCCTTCTGTTGTTCAGCATCACCTCTTCTCCCCGCCCCCGCCTTAAGAAATCCCTGCAGAGAAGCAGAGGTGACCACGGAGCTGCCAGCAGCTGTTTCAGCACCATGGTCAGCACCACGGAGCCGATTCCCCGCCCCCCGCGCCCCCCCCCCCCCGCATCTTCCCTGGGACCACAGGTCACCCCAAGTTCTCGGCTACTGCTGGGGAGTGGGAGGGGGAACACACCCTCCCTCGGGCTGCAGCCGGGTTGCGGGTTGCATCCTGGGTGTGGAGGGCCAGGGCTGTTGTTGGAAGAACACCTCGGGGGGCCCCCCAGCCAGCTACCAACCTTGAAGAGGCGAAGGATGTTGGCCACCATGATGGAGACTGAACTCGCCGAAGCACCGATGACGCCCACCACGCGCTCAGGTTTGGTGATGATGGGCGGGCCGCCACTGCCACAGCGGACCTCAGGGCCGTCCTTCTCGATGAGCGCCTGCACAAAGGTCAGTGACTGCTCCAGGGCATGGGTGTCCCTCGAGCAGGTGTCCAGAATGCGGGCGCCCAGCGTGATGTTGGGCAGCAGGTCCGGGTCGTTGTTGATACGGTCCAGGGCAAAGAGCATGGCCTCCAGCCGGTGGATGCCCTTTTCCTTCTTGAGTTCTCCGCAGGCCTTGCCCTCAGAGCCGCGGCCGTGCACAGGGAACAGGCCTCCCAGAGTGATGTCACCATCTATGCGGATGGAGTTCATGTGGGGATGGCCTTTGGGCTTCCCCAGGGAGGAGGGCACCCAGGGCCCATAAAGGCTGAGGACCAGGCAAAGGGGCAGCCGGGCCCACCACCAGCCCCAGCCCCTCTTCCCAGTCATCTCGGAAAGTCCTAGAGACCCATGAAGGGCAGGCCTCACTCCTAGCCTTGGCGGGCCCCCGGCCCCACAGCCTGGGGGAGCATGGGCAGAGCAGCCCCCACCGGCCTCTCCAGGGTGGCTTCAGCAGTGCGGTGGCTGAGGGCAGCCAGCGCACTGAACCATGCTGGTGCTCCCAGCCCCAAGGGCAGCACTCAGTTGCCGGCACAGGCCATGTTCACAACCACCAGGGAGCGGTCAGGCTGCAGCAAAGCTCCACTCTTGGTCCCCACGTCCCGCAGGCCTGTTCTTGGTGGAGGACTGTGATCGGAAGAGAGGGCTCCCGGCTCGGCGTATCTTGGCATCAAGGAGAAAACAGCTCCAGCGCTCGCCTCCTACCAACCTTAGAGGAGAGAGACAGAGAGAGAATCAAACAGAAGCCCAAAGAAGATGTTAGCTATTCTGATCTCTCATCAGGAGCCCGAGAGAAGGAGATGCTAGAGGTTATCGCCAAAGACTGCGAATCTCCTGAACTTGGGTTTCCTCCAGCTGCTGCCCAACTCTGGTTGAAATGGGAGAATCTAAGGCAGGAATTGGGTCACCTTTGAAGATTTCCGAAGGCCTGTGCCCACTGCCGTCAGAAGCCCGGGCATCGGAGACCGTACTCCCCGGGGAAGAGCCGGGGGCAACTTGGGGAAAAGAAGGGCCCCCTCCACATGCACCCACGAGAAGGAGCAGGCAGAAACCAGTCCCGCCCCACACAGCCCATTTCAGAGATGAGGAAACCGAGGCTGGGAGCAGGAGGGCCTCTGGCCGGAGTCACTCAGCACAACGCCACCCGGATCTCAGTTTCCTGACTCCCAGCTCTGGAATCAGACACACCTAGGCTCCTTGAGGCCTCGGGGACAAGGAGAGCCAGCAGGGCCTCAGGAGAAGCAACCAGGCTGGGAGCTGCTCAGCCTGAGGCCTGGGAGAAGCGGGGTCTGCGGGAGTTCGGGGTTCTCCCTCGGAATCGGCGAGCACCGGGTGGTGCCTCCGCCTCACACTCGGCCCAGCTGCCCGGCTTCCCAAGGCGGGGGGCAGACCCAGCCTGGCCTCCCCTCCCTCGTTCTGAGGGTCTTCACCTCTCAGTCCCCACAGCCCCGTCTCTGTCCCCACCTCCTCGCTCTGAGCAGGGCTCCGGTCCTGGCCTGAGCGCCTACACGTTACTGTGATGGTTGTCATCATTATTGTTGTTGTGATTAAATATTTATCCGCAAGGAGAGAGGAGAGAACACCAGCTCTTCCCCATTCTTGCTGCTAATTTGGGCTAATTTCCCCAGGGGTTCCTTCAGCTCCCCTTGAAGCCAGCCCTTCCTCCCCTCGACTTAGGAGGCTGGGGGAGAAGGGCTGAAAGCTGAGTGCGGACTCGGCTGGGGGGCTCGCTCCAGGCCCCTCCCCATGGGTCTGTCAAACGAAGACCAGCAAGCCGCTTGCCCGTTCTGTGCCTCGGTTTCCCGAGCCATGTGGAAGGAGAGCTTGTGTTTGGAGGTTTCCCTGAAGATGCGGGCCCTCCGTCAAGGCCTCAGACCCACCCCCACCCCCAGAGGCCCTGCAGCTCCAGGTCTGCGGACAGAGGAGGGGAGGGGAGGGCGCAGCACCCAGACTCCGGCCTTGACTTCAGGGCCTCCCTGGGCGGCACCTTCCAGCCCTCATCTCACAACTCACCCCTCATCTCACTGCTCCCTCCCCCATCAGCCCCTCAGAAGCCAAAAGCACAGCTTTTCATTCTCCTCAGCCCCCTCCTGCAGGTGAACCAGGAGCCCAGAAGCATCATGAAAGTCTCCCAAAGTCACACAGCAAGTCCAGATGGGTGAGGACTCAAAGACAGCACCAGCCACACTGAGAGCCTGGGGATGGGGCGCCAGGACCCGGCGACCTGGGGTGGGGGTCAGAGTTCTGCGGGAGGCTGAAGGGCTGTTAAAGTCCAGGGGGAGGGTGGCTACGCCTGCGTGGAGCCCTCATCAGCGCTCACACCCTCGTGCCAGTGAGCTTATCAGGCCTCCTTCCCAGGGGCCGTGGGGACGGAGAGGCCCTGGGTACCAGCCGTGGAGGCCGCGACCAGGCAACTCAGAGGAGAGACGGGAGCAGCCCAGACACCCCACAGGCCTGCTGCCGCCCCGCTGAGGCGCCCCGTCCCTGAGGGAATCCTCAGTTTCAAACTCTGTAAGTGGATGTGCTGGAGTAAGATCCAGGCTGCAGGCCACACTGTCCCCGGGGGGGGCCTCAGTTGTCACAACCACGGAAGGGAGTCACCTGCATGGCTGCGTCCAGACAGGGGTCAGAGGTGACGTGGGTGGGACACAGCCTGCACAGTGGAACACCGTCTTGTCCAAATACCAAGTGTACCCCGTGGAGAGAGAGCAGCACGTGACACTCCCGGCTGAGGGCCAGGCACCGACCAAGTGCTGTGCTTATGTTTCCTCCGGTGACACTTACGTCCCTACGAGCTAGGGCGTATTTGATCCATGTCGCACAGATGAGGAAGCTGAGACACGCCTCATGCGGGGACACAGTCCAGGGACACAGAGCTTGTGTGGGCTGCCCAGGCCCTGGCCACGCCAGCGCTGGCCCACAGGGTCCCTCAGGCCTGCCCAGCTCCAGCTTCCTGGGGGTTCAGGCCCAGTTTCCCTGAATTTCAAATGGAGGGATTTTTGGCATCGCGACAGGCGGTGCCAAGGCTGCAGAGGGCAGGCCCGGGCTGGGAACCCATGCGCAGCAGCTTCTGACAAGCGGGCCCTGCTCAGGCTTCCAGATCCTTCGTGAGGGATCAACACTTGCTTCTCCTTGAAGCCTAAGCACCTCTGGGCTGAGCAGTGCACGCACAGACACACACACACACACACACACACACACACACACACACACAGTGGCCAGGGAAGGACAGAGGCCACGTGGGAAAGGAAGCCTCAGCGAGGAGAAAGGCAAATCCTTACAAGATGAGAAGCGCCCCAAGGCCCAGGTCCCGCCCCAGGGCCGCAAGGTGCCCACAGGCCTCCCTCCACGGCACGGGGTCCCCAGTCTGCCCACAGGGGTCCCGCTCCAGCCCTGGGTCCTGCCAGCCTGGCTTTTCTGAGCTTCCAGAATAGCCAGGCAAACCTCCGCCTCTGTCAGCCTCCCTCCATGCTTTGATCCTGCCTAACAGGCACCAGGGAAAAGTAAAAATACCAGAGTGAAAGGAACCCAGAGAGCAGAGGCTGGGGGTGGGGGCAGGGCAGGTGGGAACTCTGCCTCCCCCACGGGGCCCCCACCTGCAGGGAGGGGAGCTGGGCTGGGGCTTGGAGACCCCAGCCACCCACAGCCACACCCCCGCAGGGTCCAGAACAGCGGGAAAGCTCAGACACGGCGCAGCAGGCCCCCCCCCCCCCCCCCCCCCCCCCCCCCCGCAGGCAGAGTCACCAGCACGGCTGCAGGTCTGACCAGCGCTCCCCACCAGGGGCTCCCCGCCCCGACCTCTCCTCCTTTCCCGCCTCCGTCCGGCCCAGGTCACTGTCCTCTGCGGCCCTGGCTGGATTCGGTGTCTCCAGGCAAAACACAACTAGGCATGAGGCATGAGGAGCAGAGGAAGAGCATTACCTCACTGGCCAAGGGCATTTTCTAGAATGTTCTCTTCAGTGAAAGGGGATGTGAGGAGACTGGGAGTTAGGGGGATGATTGCTGTCTACCCTCCCCCCAGCTCCTCCCAACCATCTGAGGCCCTCTCAGTTATCTGAGGAACCCACCAAACCCACTGCAGTCACCCCGTCCAAGTCTTAACAAGAGGGACTCCAGGCTCCTCTCCTGGGTCACCTCAACCCTTCCCTCCACCGCCACTGCCTGGGCCAGAAAGACCCACAAACCACAAAACCACAACCAGAAGGGCTCCCCTGGTTTACTAAACAGCAGCCGAGTTTTCATGGAGCCGCCTTATATCCCTCAAAGCTACGGAAACAGAATTCTCCAGAAACAAAATAAAGGGGAGGGACCCTGCCCTCTGCCCCTCGGGGGAGGGTCCACAGGTAGAGGGGCCCCACCTCCAGCCCTCAGGGGGAGCTCAGGCTCGGCTCCTCCACGAGCCAAGCCCCCAGGTGCAGCGGGAGAGCCGGACGCAGAGGGGGCTCCAGGCCGCCCCCCCCACCTCTTAGGGGGCCGCTCCCTCTCCGCTTTCCCGCTCCCCTCAGGCACCTGCTTCACCCCTGCTCACCCGCCCTCTGCTGCGCCCACCCAGCCCAGGTGCTCAGTGGGTTAAGGATCCGGCATTGCTGTGAGCTGTGGTGTAGGTTGCAGACGCGGCTCAGATCCTGCGTTGCTGTGGCTGTGGCGCAGGCTCGTGGCTACAACTCTGATTAGACCCCTAGCCTGGGAACCGCCATATGCCACGAGGGTAGCCATAGAAAAGTAAAAAAAAAAAAAGAGAGAGAGAGAAGCCCCAGGGCCCACATCTCACACGTGTCCCTGTGTCCAACAGGACCTGGCAGCTCCACCCCCAAAGGGGAAAGTGGCTCCAGGGGAAACAGAACTAGGCATAAGGCATGAGGAGCAGAGGAAGAGCAATACCTCACTGGCCAAGGGCATTTTCCAGAATGTTTTCTTCAGCGAAAGGGGATGTGAGGAGACTGGAGGTCTCCTACCTCACCCCCACCCCTACGGGAGCTCAAAACCGCAGGCCACCTGTGAGGCCCCCTCTCTCCTGTGCCCTGGGGACCTGCACCTGCTAGGGAGACGTCTGGTTTGCTGGACGGGCCTAGACCCAGGGAGCAGGGGCTCGGAGACCCCTCCGCCCCAGCTACACCCACGACCAAGCCCATACGTTGATCTCCAGCTGCAAGACTGGGGTCCCTGGGGACGGGGGGTGACGGACCTGCTCCCTCGGCCCCTGGCAGCACAGCCCTCTCCGCACCTGGACCCCATGGGGAGAGGCTCGCGTCCTGTTCATCCTGCTGTCCCTGCACCCAGCCCGCACAGGGCCCCGCACCCCGTCCAGGGTGAGAGGAGGTGACTGAGTGATTCCTGCGGCCCCCCGGTCCCCGGGCCACCACTCCCGGGTCATTTTTTTCTGTGTGAGTAGAACGGGCAGCCATACTCCCAGGCACTCGCCCAGCCGAGCCGCGTCCTAAAAGCAAGAAGGAGGGCACACACAGTGGGGTCCGGGCCCCTGCCCCTTCCTTCAAGTCCTTCAGCTGCTCACCAGCCTGATCGGGAGCCCTCCCAGGTTCAGAAACCCCAGCCCTCACTTCAAAAGCCTGTTCTACCAAAACAAGGTCCTGATTCAGAAGTGACCGGCTCTGTGCTGGGCAGGCCGAGGGCCCTGATAAACACGCATGGAAGTAAAGGAGGAAGGGCTGGAGGCACTCATGCCTGAGCTTAACGCCCAGGGAAACTAGGAAGGGGACACTTGAAACCAGTTGCCCGAGCTTCCCCACCTTCTGATTCCCCGCCCCAGCCTTCTCCCTGTGAGGCTCAGCTTCAAGGGAGCAACTGAGATGCTTCCACCTCTAGGAAGCCTGCCCTGATTTATTCCAGTGCCTGTTCTCTTTCTCTGCAGTTAATGCCATAAAGCCTCTCTGTGTTGTTCCCCGGTGTTGATGAGCCTGGGAGAACATTAAGGGTCTGTGTGGACCACACTGCCCTCACCTCTGTCAGCCCCGTGCCCAGCCCAAGGCTCAGAATGCAGGAAATTCTCCGTGAACAACCAGACAATGCCAGGTCCCTGTCCAGGACCAGCAGGGTAGCCCCACTCACCAACACGGAGCCCAGGGCAGGGTGTAAGGTCTGCAACAGCGCCCCAGGTCTGTGGCGTGGGACTCAGATCCTGCAATGAACGCTTATAACCCTCTTATGTGGTCAGGCCTGGAATATACTCCACGACCATTCAGTTCCTCCCTGCGCTGTCCAGAGCCGTGCTGAGCTCCTGCCACGTGCCAGTCTCTGCTCTGGGTACTGGAGAAATGCTGGGAGTGAAAAGTGATGCGAACACCGGCCCCCGGGAAGCCAGCCTCCCTGTGAGGCTGGGGCAGGAGACAGTAAATACATCTACAGGCAGAGGAGTAGCACTTCCAGGGATCAAGGGGCTATGATGACAAAAAAGACAGGTAAGGAGAAAGGGAATGACTCAGAGGGGCTCCTTCAGAAAGAGGTAGTCAGGGAGGGCTTCTCAGAGGAGGTGGCATTCCAGCAGAGATGAAAAACACTAAAGGCATGAGCCACCTATCCGGAGGAAAGCATCCCAGGCGGTCAGAACAAGTGCAAAGGCCCTGAGGTGAGCATGTACTTGGCATTCATTGCTCAAGGAACGGCAAAGAAGTTGGCATGGCTGGAGGGCAGTGGGAAGGGAGAGGCGGGGGAGAGGAAGTCAGAGAGGGCGCCCAGCACAAGATCAAGCAGGGCCTTGCAGGCCGCCGTGTGGACAGAGAAAGCACCTTGAGCACAGCGGCAGGCAGGGGCTCACGACTGGAGAAACCTGAGGCTCACAGGGTGGCCACCGGCTAAGGCCACTGCAGCTCACATCTGTTGGAGGGCAAGACAAACACATCTCACTGGCACTGGGGCCCACCAGTTCAGCCCAGAAAATGCCCAGCCTTGGAGCTCCCTGGTGGCTCAGTGGGTTCAGGATCCAGGCCCAGCCACAAAGCTCGTACTTGCTCAGGTCTCCTTCGACCAGCAGCCCCCACCTCCCCGCAGACCCTCAGCCTCTCCTTCCCACCCCAACTCACCCCACCCTGCCTGCCACCACCATCCTGGTTTCTAGCACAGTACACGAGTGGGCAAGTGTCGTGGTTTGCAGCTGTTGCTATTTATTACGGGCTTCCCCCTAAGGCTGTTCCTTCCTCTCTCCTCCTTCTTCCGGCACCCCTTCCCTAACCCCGGCACTGCCCTTGGAAACCGGGGCCTGCTGCCCAGCAAGTCGACACCCAGACTACCATCTTGCCCAGCCCAAAACAGCACCACGGTTGTGGACAAGACTTCTAACCCTAGGCCACCCCGAGCCAGGCACAAAGTAGGGGCAGTGACATCTGAGAAGCCAGAAACTTAAGAATGCAGGTCAAGTTCCCAATCTTTCTTTCTTTCTTTCTTTTTTCCCCTCCTTGTAGAGCTGCATGTGCAGCCTAAGGGAATTCCTGGGCTAGGGGTCCAGTCGGAGCTACAGCTGTGACGTATGTTACAACCACAGCAACACGGGATCCGAGCCTCATCTGTGACCTACACCACACCTCACAGCAACGCGGGATACTTAACCCACTAAGGGAGCCCAGAGATTGAACCTGCATCCTCACAGATACTAGTCAGGTCCTTAACCCACTAAACCAAAACGCGAGAACTCCTCAAGTTAAAATAACACCGTAACAACGAAGTGTTTTTACTAGAAGTCATGGCCCCAACCAGAAAACAGGTCCAGAGGCTAGTTTCTGTCCCCCGGGAGGAACCAAGGGATGCCTGGGAGGGTTGAATGGTGGGGATGGGGCAGGACCCAAACCTCCTTGTCCCGATGCAGGTGGCCCAGCCTGGACGAGCAGCCAGCTGAGCTCTCGTGGGGCCCTGTCACAGCCCAGGGGCGGCCAGTGTTTTCTCCCAGAAGAGGGAGGCTTAAGGAGACACAATAGCCAGTGCGCGTGGCCGCATGGCCCCAAATGGCATGGGCTGTCATTATGAGCTGGCATTTCCCAATTACTGCAGATAATATCTACCTTAATTGAATGGGGTCCAGATAATGTCATTATGCACTGAGTTCCCCAATTTATTGAATGTACGTGTGTACACATGTTTTTATGCCTCACTGCTGCCAGGAGATTACTAAACGGTGAGGTTAATAATAAAACATTTCGACCGGAGTCATTGGCTTTAATTTAAGGAGTGATTTTTACTAGCCTTGTGGTGCTCGTTTTTTTCAAGGAGCCAAGGGAACCTCAGACAGGCAGCAGGAAGCTCCCTCGGGCCTGCGGGCTGGAAGGCCGTGGGCAGGGCTGCGGGCCAGGCTGCATCTTTCCTAAGCAAGTTCCCTTTACAGGCCCTCCTTTCGGGAGCAAGGCCCAGGCATGGAAAGAGCTGGCGGAGGGTGGTTGAGGACCAAGGCAGAGGCCCCCGGGAGCTTGACCTCAGGACTGGCGGGGAGAAGGAGGCTGGCTGGGAACACAGAGCTGCATGGAGCTGGGCTGGGAGGCAAGAGGGAGACAGGGACAGAAGCAGAGCAGAGGCCAGAGGGAGGCCAGAAACTGCACAGCCAGGAAAGCAACGCAGCTCCCAGCAGCGACAGAAATGCAGCCTGCACTCTGGCAAGGGCCAAAGGCAGTGAGATCTCTAAATTAATTTTTGATAGTCCCCTGCTAACTGGGGCAGAGTTGACTCGGCAACAAGCCCTCCCAGCTCTTTCCTGGGGCCAGCACCAGGGTGGGAGCCGCAGAAAGCTGGTGCCCTCTGTTCGGGCCCGCTGCCCCCCAGGGGAGGCCCCCTCGGCCTCCTCCCTCGGGTCAGCCTCCTCCCTCGGCTCGGCCTGGGCAGCTGGCAGCCCTGCCAGCCCCAGTGAGCCGGGCCGAGCCCAGATGCCAGCTCCCCGGCGTCTTCTCCAGGCGGCAAAGGCAGTATCACTCTGCAGAAGTGAGATAACCTTCCAGCCAGCAGCCGGTGGGCCCAGCTGCCCAGGCTGCCAGGGGGGGCCTGCCGGTTGGAAAGCTGGGTGTTAGGCCGAGCAGAGGAGGACAGCAGGGTGGACAGATGTCTTGGGGTGGGTGGTAATTAGAAGCTGCCGGCTCTGCACTTGTCGAGGGCAGAGGATGTATCTGTGCCTGTAATTATAAAGCTCAGAAGTCCATGGGTCCTGGGCCCACCCTTTCCTGCCAGCTGTCCCCCTGCAGCTGGGCAGACTCGGGTGTGGCCAAGCATCGTGGGAGCTGGGCTGGAGACCCCTTGGGAAGCCAGAGAGGGGGCTGCAGAGCCCTTCAGGTCTGGGCCCGCCCCCTGACCCTCCCGGCCAGCACACCACTCACTCCCAGCCTTGCTCTCACCTACCTTGCCTGCCTGCGGCTGTGCGAGGCGCTCCCTCCTGGAGACATCACGCCTCCAACAGAACGAAGCCGAAGCCGCCCAGACGCAGGTTGGGGGAGGAGGGAGGAGGGAGGAGCGCCGAGCTAGGCCACCAAGGCCCTAGGCCACCGAGGCCGGAAGGCGGCGGCTCAACCTGCCGGCATGTCCCCGCCTCCCCCCACCCCAGCTCGGGGGACCTGTTCACTGTGACACCTCCCCCCACCCCAGCTCGGGGGACCTGTTCACTGTGACACGCCGCAGGCCCCCCACCATCCCACACGGCTCTCCCGGAAAACCCACCCCCGGGAGAGCATTCCTCTGGATTAAGCATTTCTTCTTCCTCCCCCAGTCGCTCCCAAATGCACACGGCCTGGGAGGGGTAGCCCAGGAAGCGACTCCCAAAGGGAGGGGGTAACTTTGGGGTATGTTTTTTCCCTGAGAAGCGTGAAGATGTTGACAGCAAGGGGAAAGTTGATGGCTACAATGACAAAGTTGAGGGGACATGAGACGGTGGCCACCAATTCACCAGGGCTAAGCGGAGCTCCGAGGCACCACCCCCAGAGGCTCCCCACCTCTGCCCAAGGGCAGGACGCTAAGGGCTGGAAAGAGCCTCCAGGGAGGGGTCCTCTGGGGGGCCGGGCAGAGGGGCTCCCACCGCCCTCTCCACGGCAGCCAGGGCCTGCCCAGGGGGTGACCACACTCAAGAGCCTCCAGACTGCTCTGTGGGAGTTCTCTCTGCCACGACAGGAAAGCTCCTGCGGCTCCTCACCTTTTCCTGGAAGTTCTCCCACCACTGAGGCCTCGGAGGAGCAGGGGGTGCTCACCCAGGGCCTGAGGCCCAGCATCCCCGATGGATCCAGGGCAAAGGGGGGCCCCCCCAGGGCATGTCCTGCGGATGGGGCGATGGGAGTGAGGGCATTCCTCGCTTCCTCGGTGAGCCGGCTAGGAACAGGGCTGTCCTGCAGGCTGTGGGAAGGGGGCGCCCCGCGCTGGCCCCTGCCAGCCCTGAGCCCCCATTTCACCCCAGCACGAGGGGGAAGGGCTACGGCTGAACACCGAACACACACAACCCTCCCTCCACCAGCACCGAGGGCCTCCTGCCAGACAGACGGAGGAGCAGACAGACGGACCACCGCTCCAAAAGACACGTGGCTTGGGGCACCCCGTGAAGCGAGCCCAGCTCCGCCCGGCACAGCAGCTTGCTCCCGCGCCAGCAGCAGGGCCGGTGACCAGAGTGGGGAGAGAAGCAAGGCGCCTCCCCCAGAAAGGGCCTGAAGTCTGAAGGCGAGGGTGTCAGTCGCGGCCTGGGGGAGGGGGCGCTCGTACGCTCGGGCCTCAGGACTCCCTGCAGCCGCCGCGGCCGCCCCATTTCAGCACAAACAGCCTCAAGACCGCCCCGGTGCGGGGGCGCCGCTCGCAGTCAGGGCCTCCACCTCCCGGCCCCGCCCCCGCGCGGGGAGGGGGCGCCTCCAGCTCCTGGGCGCTGGGGAAGCCCGACCCCGGAATCCGGGGACCCCCCCACACACACACACACACAAACACAGGCGCGCGCGCAAGCACACCCGCCCGGCGGCCGCCTAGAGCTTCATCGGGGTCCCAGAAGCGCCTGACCCTGAAGTTCCGGAGCCGCCGGGAGACCCCAGAACCTGAGGGGCAGTCCCAAGCCGCCTCCGCCCAGAGCAAGCGGCCTCGGGCTCCCAACGCTGTGGCGGCTGCGGGAGCCGGACGCGGTGCGGGTGTGGGGAAAGGAGCCGAGGCGCGAGAGGCTGCCGCTGCCCTCCAGCCGGGAGACCGCAGGGAACCCGTGCAAAGAACGGCCCGCGCCCCCGCCCGCCCCGCTCTCCGCAGAAGGGGCGCCCTGATGCCGCCGCCCCCACCTGAGCGCGGGCTCGAGCCCCCTATCCGGTGGAAGCCGACGCGACCCCAGAAACACTGTCCCCCAAGCCCGCAAAAGAGTCGCTGCCCCACTCCGTCTCTCGGGGCGCCGGCAGAGCCCGGCCCGGCCCCGAGGGGAGACCCTCCAGCCCGGGTCCCGCGCCCTCCAGCCGTGAGGGCTAAGGTCCGCCGACCTTCCTCCGAGCAGCTCCGAGCGCGGGAGCTCAGCAGAGGCCACCTCCCCGAGCCCTGGAGCGCCCGCCGCAACGCGCGCCCCAGAGGCCGGAGGGCACGGTCCCCCTGCCCCTTCCCGCGGGCCACAACTCACCGCGCGCAGGCGAGGGGTCGGTGGCGTGGGGAGGCGGTGGCCAGAGGCTTGCTTCTCGGGGTGGCCGGAGCCCGGGCCCCGGCGGGAGGCGCTGACGCTGCGGACTGAGCCCGGCACGGAGCCGCCCGGAGTCCGGGACGCAGCGGGGACGAGCCGGCGGCCGCCTGGCCGGAGCCGCCGCCAAGCGCGCGGCGGTCGGGCTGCTGCTCCAGGCAGAGCGAGGCAGGGAGCGGCGGCCAGCCCTGCTCCCACCGCCGCAGAGCCCGGCGTCCCAGCCCGAGGAAGAGGGACACGGCTCCGGGGCGCGGGGTCCGGCCGAGGGCTCCGGGCTTTGAAGGGAGTGGAGCGGGAGCCGAGCAGTGAGCGCAGCCGGCCGGGAGGCGGGCGCCCGGAGGCGCCGCGGCAGCCGCTCGGCAGCAGGAAAAAAATGAGAGCGAGCGAGAGAGCGCGCTGGAGAGCAAGCGAGAGAGGGAGCGCGAGACGGGCAGAGCGAGCGAGGAAGACGCCGGGAGGGGAGGCTGCGGGAGGGGGCGGGAGCCCGGAGCACGAGGGGGCGAGGGGACCGCAGCCGCTCAGCCCCGGCGCCCGCTGCCGCTGCCGCACTCGAGAAGGCGCGAGCCTGGCCGCCAAGTTTGCGCCGCAAGTGCGGCCGAGCGCGCGATTTCCGCCGGCCTTTTAAAGACAGAGCCTCTGGGAGCCCAGCCAGACCCCGCACCTCCACCGCGGCGGCTCGGGCTCCCGAGACGCCCCGCCACCCCTCCGCTCCCCCTCCCACCGCGCCCCACCAGCGCCCTCTCCCGGAAGCCCCCTTTCCCCCCCACTTCTTCGGGGCCAGTGGGGGCTCCTAGACCCCAGGACTTGGCAGGGACCCCTCCTGACCCCAAAAGGGCAAAGGTCAGGGAACAGAGCCTCTTTAACACTCGCTGAGAAGTACACAGCAAACATCTGGATGCCAAAGAGTCCCACTCCTCCCACCCCCCACAGCATTCTCCTCACCCCCGGCGTGGCTAGGAACCCAACCTGAGGCCGGCTTCTCACACATCTGCACCAGGCACGTGGTGTGTGCCCCCGTGTGGCGTGTTCGCTCCTGCTTTGAGGTTATGACTCAGGAGGGGGGTTTCCACCTGCCCCTGGTCACACAGCCTGTCAGGGGCCCCTCAGACCCCTGCACCCCAGAAACCCATTAGGCCAGGGGACCTCCACCCCATGGCCCACACCCCACTGGTCTCCCTCCAAGGCTGCTCTGCAAAGTAACAGGTGGCCTGGCTGGCAAGCAGGAGCAAGCCTGGGGAAGGAGTCCTCAGCCAGGGAGAAGCTGGCCTGGCTGGCAAGCAGGAGCAAGCCTGGGGAAGGAGTCCTCAGCCAGGGAGAAGCTGGGGCCCCAGCCCTCTTTGGGGGGTGGAGGGGCTGTGAAAAATCGCAGGAGAGGGCTGGCCTCAGAGACAGGCGGGGGAGGGAGAGAGGAAGGGAGCCCTGCCGCCCTCTTGGAATTGCAAGAGCATCTCTTCCCAGACTGCAGAAGCACCTTCAATTAGAGCTGTGACGTGTGACTGTCCTTGTCCCGCAAAGGGTGCTTAGCACAGGGCCAGGGAGCTGGGGGGAGAGAGTGGCTGACCACTGGCCTCCCTCCCCGACACCCGTGCCTCAGTTATCCTGGCCGACCCGCACCAGATCACCCTCTGCTCCACTGTGCCTGGTGCCTGGGGGCCTCAGTCCTCTCCCTTCAGCCAGCCCCTGATTTCACAGATCACTTCAGGGCCCTGTCTGGCAGGCCTGGGACAGCAGGGTCTGACCCTCGCCCTACCCGTCTGCCCTTTCTCCCTCTGGGCCCCTCGTCCAGTGTCCTGCGCCTCCCAAAGCCACTCAGGACCCCCTCCTCCTGCAGAATCCCAGACAGGCCAGGCCAGAAGCACGTCTTGTTCACCACGGTTCATGCAGGGACTGGCACCTTGCCTGCCTGCACTGGAAGCTCAGGGAATATTTGGTGAATGAATACGTGCTGGCAAAGCAGGAAGGCTCTTTGTAACTCTCACCTGCAGGGACCCCAGATGCACATCCCAGCTCCCAGGCCAACCACGGTCTCCGATGGAAGGGCCAACGGCACGCAGTCCCTCAGGCCTTTTTCTGTGCAAGCGGCACTGGCCAAGCTCCAGGAACACACACAGGTCAGCTCGCCACCCTGTCCTGGAGGAGGGGACCCATGGCCATGCCCACCCCAGCCCCACCCATTTATGGAGGCAGGAAGGAGCTGAGGCCACCACAGTGCCTGCTGTCCCGTGGCTCTGCCAAGCCCTGGCTTACTGGGAACTCGGGTCAGCCCTGGACAGCCCGTGTCCTCGGGGACAGCCTGCCTGGGTTCCAACTGAAGCCCGAGCATGCCTGGGGCCCCCTGCCCAGAGCCCCTCAGTTTTCTGTTGTCAGAGCTGGGCTGCTGGCACGGTGTTCAAGAAGCCAGCCAGTGAGGGGTGCTGGGAAGTTCCAGTTCAGCTTCCTTGGGCTTGACACGTGATGCATCCTGTCCTAAGACTGGGTCTGCCTGGAGGGTGGGGGTCCTTTGATTTGGGCAAAGGGCCCCTAAGGGCTGGCGCCTGGGCTACTGGCAAGGCCATCATGGAGGTAGCATGAAATAATGGGTGCTCAGCACTCAGTCCTGAGTTAAACACCAGAAGTGGGAGCCACTACAATTTTAACAGAATTCAGTCCTTGACAGCCTTTTATTGAATATCCTTTTGTTGCATGAATGAATGAGTGAATGAATGAATGAATGAATGAGTGAATGAAAATAAATGAGCCATGGTTTATTGAGACAGAAGTAAGCCAGCCTCTCTCCCCACCCCCTGCCCCTCAGTGTCGCCTTCACTCTGGCCATAATTATCCCACCCACACCCCCACCAGCTGTGTGGCAGAAGGCCGGGCAGGCTATATTTTTCAGGGGTTAAAAAAAGCAACACTGTTGGCTGGCAGATGGCTGGGTTTGTGGGCTCGTCCAGTTTGAAGGTGCCCAGCCTGAGGCCTGTCTCCGCTGGGCAGCCATCCTGGGCCCTCCCAGGCCTCAGGCCTCCAGCTTCAGCGTGGTCAGCTCCCAGCCCTCACCTGGGACCCCCCGCTTGAGTCTGCTGGGACACCTCTTCTCCCTCAGGCTGATTTATGGCTACCTTGACTTATAAAACAGATGCACAGAGACACACACAGACTCCCACGTACACACACAGACACACACACCCCACACATACATAGCAACACATTCAGATACACATTCACGGAGACACACATGTATATACACACAGACACACTCACACACACCTCTGGGAGCTTCAGGGGGTGTCTCCTGCACTGGGGAGCTGGGGCACCCAGGGAACTACAGAGCCACCTGGGTGGGACAAGAGTGATCAGAGGTAACCTTGAGAGGAGTCACGTAGCAGGGGCCCCGGCCTGGGCCAGCTGCCAAGGCCTGAGCTCCAAACTGCCCCTCAGCAAGCCATCCTGCCCCTCAGAGCTGTGCTCTGCCTGCGAGAGGCCACCGGGCTGGAAGCAGGAGGCCAGGTCCTTGGTGCTAAGGCTGTGTGACG
Organism: Catagonus wagneri; assembly: GCA_004024745.2. Lineage (NCBI taxonomy): Eukaryota > Metazoa > Chordata > Mammalia > Artiodactyla > Tayassuidae > Catagonus > Catagonus wagneri. The sequence continues at coordinate 6,574,512 of PVHT021183524.1, read as the reverse complement.
GGGGGCCAGGGGAGCCCTGGCTTCCCCATTGGTGAGACGAGGGGCCAGGCTGAGGTCTCTCTAAAGCTGCTGGGATGTGGTATCTGGTGTCATTGTGAAACCTTTCCAGGAGGCTGACCTAATTGACACTGGTGGGGTCATCAGGTGAACATTCTCATCGGCCCTCCCGCATACACACGCTAACCCAGAGAAATGGGGACACAGCCTCAGCACTGGGGGACAGGCAGCCTGGGGGGAGGAGAGGTAGAGGCAGGGAGTCTTAGAGAAAACCGTAACACCAAGTCCTGCACTGGTACTTTATACCTCCATGACCTGGAAGTCCTTCCTGAGGTCTGACCTAACTCCCTCCTGCTGCAGTGGAGTCTTTCTTCCTGCTCTGACTCTGGCCTCCCTGGCAAGGGAAGCAACTTGCCTGCCTTTTCCCACCCACTGGGTTGGCAACTCAAACTCCCCCAGCTGCTTCTATGACTTCTCCATTCCCAAAGAATCCCAATAGGAGAGAGCAATTGTCTTTGCAATGCTGAAGTTTAGAATTTGTTGAAAGATATCAAAGTGAGCTTGAAGGTGCAGGGGCCTCGGGAGAGCCCAGCAGGCCCAAAACACCTGATAAATGTCCCCTTGTGGAACTGACCCAGCCACCGCCCTGGCCTCGGTGGCTGATGGGTTTCAACTCTGGTTTCCCCTAAACCAGGCTACCTGAGGAAATATTTCTGATGGGGCAGCTTGTCTAAACAATAACTTCACCCCGACAGGACCTTTCCAGGTGAAGAGCCTTTTGAGCACAAGAGAAGGCAGGGCCCTGGCTCAGAGCCCTAAGTGACCCTGAGCACTCGGAGGAGCCGGGCAGGGCTGTGGTCAGAGACTGAGGCTCCGGCAAGGGTACCGGGCCCTGGGACAGGCCAGAACGAGGTGTCCGTGACCCCTGCCTCAAGACCAGTGTAAGTCCAAGTCCAGGAATCCTCCCACACCCTCTGGTACTTTCTCAGGCCTTTAGCTTGAGGTTATGAGTTGGCTAAAGCCATCACCCCCTTTCCACAGTTCCAAAATCCTACACGCCCTGAAAACCAGTTTGTCCACAAATGTTTGGCAAACTCATCTGGCTGCGAACCTGATGTGACAGCGACTCACAGTCACTGTGTGGCTCCCGTGGGGGAAGATCCTGTTTCATGGCAGGAACCTGAGCCAGCGTGTTTGTTCTGGGACACAGCCCCAGGCCGTCGGGGGCGTTGCCCAGCACATCATGTCTGTGCCACATCTTCCTTCTCAATTCCAAACCAGTGGGGCCCCAGGGCCCACGCACCTGTAATCATTGCATTTGTAGCAAAGCTCTTCCAGGGCCCGCAGCACACCTGTACTGAGCGCCCCTCCAGCCGAGCAGAGAAAGCAGGCAGGGCAGCCTGAACACAGCTCTGCTGAACCCCCTTGTGTGTGGGACCGGGTGCCAGGGCCGGACCGGGCGTATAAGGACTTAGGGGGCAGTAGGCACCAAATTGCTAGAGGGAGGGACATGAGGGAGGAAATCTGGGGGAGGAAGTTACCAGCGCTGCCTCAGGTTCATGGGCAGCGAGGAAGGAAGGGGTGATGGTGGCGAGGTCAGGCCCCCAGAGGAGCGGGGCGCACAGCCAGGCTGCCCATCTGACCCCCTTCGGGCTGAGACCATGGCAAGCACACAGCAGGTGCCCAATAAATATTTATTCTGTTGTTAAATGAATGACTGACTCCCCACAACCGGCCCCCCCCCCCCCGCCGCGCGCCACCGCCAGAAGGACACGTCCTCCTCCTCCTGTCTCTGCTCCTCTCACCCTCTTTTTTCGGACTCAGGATTTTCCAGCCTCTTTGCCACGCTGCAATTTAAAGCTACTTATCCTCCCTCTCACTCCGCGTGTCCGGGGGCTGTCAGCTGTGAGCCAAATGTCATTAGGATGCATGTCACAAGCAGAGGTGTCAAAATACAATTAACATCTTAAAGCCCCTCCTACCCTGCCCTGGGCCCCGTGGTTGGTCAGCTCCTTCCGCTGAGTGGCAGGGCTCTGGGCGTCAGGGGACAGGCACAGAAGGGGATGCAGCCTAGCAGCGACCAAGGGAGGAAGTCCCGCAGGAGGGAGGGGAGGAGACAACGGGACAGGGTGGCGGGGGCGGGGCCGGGGGGGGGCCTGGAAAGGGAGGGGCTTTGCTTCCCTGTGCCCCACCTACAGCCCCTTCTCCAGATCCCTTTCTCGGGCTCCACACGCTCCCCAGATCACACGCTCCACGGAGTGCCGGCCCCGGACACTGTCCACAGCCCCGCGTTCTGCGCCACTGCCCTACTGCGAGCTTAGGGACAATGATGCTGCTGCCACTCGCGGCTCTTTGGGGATGAAGGGAAAGGATGGGGCTGAGGGGCTTCCCCAGTGGCATAGCAGTTAACAGTCTGGCACTGTCACTGCTGTGGCCCGGGGTTCGATCCCTGGCCCAGAAACTTCCACATGCCGCGGGGCATGGCCAAAAAAAAAAGGGGGGGGCGGGGGAAATAGGGCTGAGAAGCACCTTCCAGGTATCAATGATCCCTGTGATCTGAGCCTTAGCTTGTCCTCCACATGGCCCCAGGCCCCTGGCTTGAGGCCAAGGTGGCACAGCCTGGCTGCCAAATGACTGCTGAGCCAGGAATCCCCGGCAGGCCCCTCAGTCGGTCCCCCACACGCTGTGCACTGGGTCCTCCTTAGGGACTTCCCGGGCAGCACTGGAGGAAGCCCAGCATTTGCTTCCTCCTAAGGCGACCTCTTACGGGACAGGGCTGGAAACAACCCTTGCTAGTGGAGCCTCAGGGAGGCTGCGTGGCCTCTAGACTTTCATCTTCGGAGCTGGTACCTGCAGGGGGCTTCCTCCGCCCAGATCCAGGGCAGCTAGGCTGACCTGGAAAACGTCCCATGGGGGGGTTCATGGTCAGGTCGTGAGGCTGGGGTCACAGGTGCCCCACCCTGCCCTGCCCCCACACTCTCAGTTATCCAAGAAACCTGGGTCCCCCACACAGGGGTTCTGCTCCCTCCAAGGCGGCAGCATTTACACAAACACATCCCCTCCCCCACCTCAGCTTTCTCTTGCCTCCTGAACCCACAAAGACCAGCCATCACCTAGATCCCCCCTCAGAAAAAGACAAAGCAGTGCCTAGGAAGGGAAGCCCACACCCTCCAGCTCCTACCCTCGTGGGCTGCATCTTAATGGCATTTGATTGGATTGGATGTGCTTTTAATTCCCTCCTGGGACATCAGAAGGAGGAGGGTAGAAAGAATCTTTAATTCATCAAACTGAAATATTAATAGAGCTCCAACCAGCTGGAGTGGGGTACGAGGGCCCCACAGCTGATGAAGACACAGGGGTCCAGCAGGAGCAAGGGGGGGAGAGCGGCCGGGCGGGGAGGTGGGGGCTCAGCAGTTGTGCTAACAGGCCGCCACCCCAACCCAGAGGACCACCCCCACCCCGCACCCAGCTCCACCCTACAGCCCCACACCTGGGCCTCCCCTCAGCACCCCCACCCTCAGGGGTCTGCACCACCCCTTTAGGGTACAGATGAAGCACTGAGGCCCAGAAAGGGGAGTCACCCACTGGGCCAGGGCTGCACAGCAGTTCCACAGCAGAGTTCAGTCTGACCTCTGTCCCCGGTCTCAATTCTGCACAACCCCAGCTCCCAGCCCCCCAGTCCCTAAGCCCCTGGCCCAGGGCTTCTCTGGCCCCAGGTCCAGGAGGAGCAGGGGCCCTAAAGCGCTGGCTCCACCAAGTGTCCCCTTCCTGCTGGCAGAGCCTGAGTGGTCTTCCCAGGGGCAAAGGCTTTTCCCAGACATTGCAGAGGTCATGGTTGGTGGCAAACAGACCCCCTCCCCAAAGTAAGCTGTGAGTGGGGAGGAGAGCAGATAGGAGAAAGCTCAGGGGCACAGAGCGGAAGCCAGGAGCACGAGAGGCCCTACAGGATCCTGTGTCAGGGTGTCGAGGGCTGTGAGCTGGCACAGGCTGACCCTGGCCCTACACTCCCTCCTGGTTAAAGAGCCCAGTGGTTAAAGGCCCAGTTCTTCCTCCACCTGAGCCTAGTACACCTGCATTCAGCCCCAGCCGCACACCCACCACTGGGGGCCCCAGCTGGCCCCTTGACCTGTCGCGCCTCAGTTTCCTCGTTGGAAAGGAGGGGACAGTGAAGCCCGCCGCCCAGGGTTGCCCGGATGGACGGCTGGTGAGACAGTGTGCAGCTCCTGATTCCCTCCAGCCTGTGCCCCAGGCCTTCCGCCCTCGTCTCACCTCCGTCACTCAATCACCTGCTCTTCTCACCCAGACTCCTCCTCCCTGACCTTCCAGGCCCAGCTTAACCTTCACCTGGGGCTGAACTCCCGGAGAATCCAGTTCCTTGGTCTGCCTTCCCCAGACTGAGGCGTGATAATCCCTTACCTTCCTCCCGAGTCTTCAGTCCCCCTGGTTTAGAGCCTGCGGGGACCAATGTTACCTGGATAGACAGGTGGATGGACACACAGACCAACAGTTAGATGGAGAGATGGTCCCGCCCCCCACCAAAGATGAGAACTCGAGGCGCGCGGGAAGTTGAGACAGAAAGAAGGATCAGCGGGTGGGGACGCGGCCCCAGTTCCCTCCCTGGCGGCCCCTGGAGAGAGCACAGCACCGCCTGGCCACGCCACGCCCGGCCCTCGGGATGAGGAGTCCGCACCCCAGAAATGCAGGGAAACCCCCTCTCAAGACGCCCCAGGCGGAGAAGGGGCAAGGGGATCCGCCTGCCAGAGAACGGCAGCGCCGGCCCTCCCTCCATCCCCAGCGAGCCCGGCCCGGAGCCGCAGCCGCCGCGAGGGCTCCCCATTGCGGGCCAGCAGCGCCGCCCGGTGGCCGAGAGGCCTCGCTGCACGCGCTGGCCCGGCCCAGGCGGCTCCCGCGCGCATCCGAGCGGGACCTAGGCTCAGGTCTACGCTGCCCGCAGGACCCGGCGCCTCCCCGCTCCGACCCCCGGAAAGACACTGGGATTGAGAGGGCTGTTTCTCACCCGAGCAGATTCTGGGAGGAGGAAGAGGCGACGGCCGGAGGTCTATCTCAGGGCTGTTTCCCGGCTGGGCCACCGCTCCTCGGAGCGGCCTCCTCCAAATCCAGAGGGATCTGGGCTGACCCCGGACAGGAGGCGGCCGGCGAGGATTCCTGGATTCCTCGGTGGAAAGAAGACATAGTAGGGGGCTGAGGGTGCAATGAGGAGACGTGTAAGGGGAGCAGAGGGGGCTCGACAGCCGCAGGAAATGACGCCCTCCTTTCAAGCCAGCTGAGGCCTTTCCCTGCATTAGCCTTTACTCTGCTGCCAAGATGTGCCCCGCCTCTGGTCACTGACTTCATCACACCTTTGAGTTATCTGGGGAGCTTTTAAAACTCCCGATGGCCGCACCCCGAAATCGGAACCTGCGGGAGGGCACAGGTGTGGTCGTCCCGGTGACAAAGCGCAGCCATGTCTGAGACCACGGTGCCCGCATTGCAGGCACAAGGCTGGCACGCTCTGCCACGGGGTTGCCCTGTCGTTTCCACCACAGCCCCGAGAAGTTCATGGACGGTCTGCTCTTCCCAGAGGCTCAGCGACCTCGGCACGCCCTGGGATCCAACCCCCTGCGCCGTGCGATTAGGCTTGTGCAACTGAGAGAAGTTGTCCCTGAGGGGGATCATTATTCAGGTAATATTTTTACAATAGAACAGCCACGTCCTCCCACAGGCCAGAGACTAGGGACTGAGGGGACCCCAGGAAAGGTGCTGTTTCTAAATGTGGAAGTGCAGTGGGGGAGTGGGGGAGAGGTGCCTGTTTCACATACTGGGGCCAACCCAGCCCAGGGCTGAAGCCACAGCAGCTGCTCTTTTTTTTTTTTTTCTGTTTTAGGGCCACAAGTATGGCATATTGGCATATGAAAGTTCCCAAATCAGAGCTGCAGTTGCCAGCCTACACCACTGCCACAGCAACACCAGATCCAAGACAAATCTATGCTTCAGTTTGTGGCAACAGCAGATCCTTAGCCAGGGCCAGGAATCAAACCCACATCCTCATGGACACTATGTCGGGTTCTTAACCCGCTGAGCCACAGCAGGAACTTGGTGCTCTTTCTCTTCTATTGTTTTATTTGTCTGTCTTCTAGCACTCCAGGTATGAGTATGTTGGATCATCCTGGCTTATCTTTAACCATCTCTTTGTCCCTAATACATTTTTACTTTGTTATTGATTTTATTTTTGTTCTTTCAGATTTTTCATTCCTTTCATGATGTGAATGCCTCTTATTACATTTTCACTTGAGTAACTTGCAGTTTAATCTTCACTTGTGAGATGACTTTTTCTTCAGTTTCTCTCCGATGTTTGTTAACTCTCATTTCCTGCTACTCATTTTTGGGTCCGTTTCTGTATGATGCTTTAAACTTTCTGATTTAAAGTGTTGTTTTCATATCTGCAAAAGCATCTGGTCCCCAGGGCCAGAGACGACCTCAGACGGGGAGCTGTGGGCCTGAGGCCAGGTGACTGGGGGTCTAGGCTTGCGTGGAGCCTCCTCCCTCACCTCCCCCCCACCCCTCACACTTGCTGCCTCCAGCCAGGCCTCAGCAGCAAATGTTAGCAGCCCAGCCAAGAGACTCTTCTAGTGCAAGTTCAGGTTAACAGACCGCCATCCTTGTAGGGACAAGACTGCTCCCTCCAGTCCCTGAGGGATCTCAGGACAGAGGTCAGCAGAGCTCAGCCCTTCGCTGGCCCCCTTCTGGGCCCTGGAACACTGTGATGTGGTTCCTTGGGAGGTGAGTACAGCCCCTCTTCCTGCCTTGGAATAGTTTCCAACTTGGCCCCTGACCACTCCTGGCCAGCAGAGGGCGCACCAGCTTCCCTTTTGGTCACTTCTTTCCAGCCCTTCCTTCCTTTACAAAGTTTATAACCTGGGCAGGTGTGAAGAGAAGGACACCAACCCTCCATTTACTAAGTACCTGCTCTGTACCAGGCGCTGTACTAGACACTTCCCATAGTTCACAGAGCCCTGACAACAACCCTTTCCGGGAAATATTATTACCCCATGTACAGGTGAGGAAACTGAGGCTCCAAAAGGTTGTGTTTGGAAGCGTTTTCCACCAGGAGTGCACAGCTCCTGGAAAGGGCCTGCCTCCATTGACTCAGCAGACTGGAGGCTTTTTTTGTCTTTTTAGGGCCACACACGTGGCATATGGAAGTTCCCAGGCTAGGGGTCTAAACGGAGCTGCCGGCCTACACCACAGCTCACAGCAACGCCAGATCCTTAACCCACTGAGCAAGGCCAGGGATCGAACCCTCAACCTCATGGTTCCTAGTCGGATTTGTTTCCGCTGCACCACGACGGGAACTCCCCAGACTGGAGGCTTAAATTAAAAGGCCTTACTCACAAAAGCAATGCTAAGGGATACACGCCCGCCAAAGAGGCTGTAAACAACAGGCAGGCCAGGGGGCCCTGGGAGAGAGACATCAGATGTGGGCCTGAGCCTCTGGGAGTCTTTTTTTTTTTGTCTTTTTGCCTTATCTAGGGCTGCACTCGTGGCATATGGAGGTTCCCAGGCTAGGGGTCTAACAGGAGCTGTAGCCGTGGGCCTACGCCACAGCCACAGCAACATGGGATCCGAGCCGCGTCTGCAGCCTACACCACAGCTCACAGCAACACCAGATCCTTGACCCACTGAGTAAGGCCAGGGATCGAACCCACGACCTCATGGTTCCTAGTTGGATTTGTTAACCACTGAGCCACGACGGGAACTCCTGGGAGTCTTTCACTCTGGTCTGCTCTCCTCAGCTGGCCCCGGGCAAAGGCGTTGGCCTGGGACTTCCAGCTTTGCCCCCGCTGGGCTCTGAGGGGGCCCCCCAGTTCTGACCTCCATCATATTAATTCATCATTAAGCCCATTTGACAGAAGAGGAAACTGAGATGCAGTGAAGCGAAGCGATTTGCTCGAGGCCACACAGTTTGCTCGTATCAGAACCAGTGAGAGAAGCCTATGGGATGCCTGACTCCAAACTGCCATCTGGCAGAGTCACTTAATCAAAACGTTTCCTGCCAGTGCAATGCTGGGTGCCGGGGGCACCAGCTGACTGAAGCAGCCCCTCAAACATTACTGGCAGTGAAGCAGAGGCAGAGGCTGGTACCCATTCAGGGAGACCCAAAGCCACAACCCTGTCAGGTCTGATTTGGGCACCAGGCCCTCCCCTGTGACCTGACCTGCCTGGACCTGCTGGGGCCTCATTACTGAGCCTCGTGCCCATGATGGAATTTCCTCTCTGGCCCTGGTGTGATTACTGGGCCTCCAGACTGTAGCTTTAACCCAAAACCCTTCTGGCTTCCTATCCCATAGCTGTGGCAGACATCACTAGTCCATCCCAGCACAAGTCCTCAGTCCCTGACCAGGACAATATTTGTAATCAGAGTAACTGCCAGAAGATCTCCAGGACTCCTTTATGTCAACCGGAAGAAGATCACTAACCTAAAAGAAAAATAGGCAGGCACGGATCTGGCATTGCTGTGCCTGTGGTATAGGCCGGCAGCTGCAGCTCTAATTGTACCCTAGCCTGGGAACACCCATATGCTGCGTGTGCAGCCCTAAAAAAGCAAAAAATAAAATAAAATAGGAGTTCCCTTTGTGGCTCAGCAGTTAATGAGGAGGTGGGTTCGATCCCTGGCCTCGCTCAGTGGGTTAAGGATCTGGGGTTGCCGTGAGCTGTGGTGTAGGTTGCACACGCGGCTCGGATTCCATGTTGCTGTGGCCGTGGCGAAGGCCGGCAACTGTAGCTCCAATTCAACCCCAAGCCTGGGAAGCTCCATATGTGGCAGGTTCAGCCCTAAAGAGCAAAAAAATAAAACAAAATAAAATAATCTTAAAAAAAGAAAAATAGGCAAAAGATCTGGACAGAACTTTGAAAGAAGAGGAGCAGCTCAAGGCTATTATACATGAGAAGCTGTTTAGTCTCACTAGTAAGTGGAGAAATGCAAATTAAAACAAGAACAGAATACTATTTCACACCCAACAAATTGGCCAGAATTAATAGCCCTCATGGGAGCACGTGGAGAAACTGGTGGAGTTACATGGTTTGTTCTCAGGAGTATGAATTGGAGAATGACTTGACAATACTCAGTAAAGCTGAAGATGCATAAACATTATGACCAGAGTTTCCTCTCCTTGGCTTGTGCAGGGAGGCATGTTTAAGAAGGTTCCCTGTGCCTATTGATTGTAATCATGAAATATTATTCTTAGCAGGAGAGGAGATAAACGGTGGTCGGCACAGAACAAAGACATGCAGAGGTTACAACGCGCGGATTAGATTTGCGTGGAGCGGCCTTCATAGATCTCAAAAGCGCGATGTCAAGATAAAGCCATTTGCAAGATGATATGTTACATTATGATACTATTTATATGTAGAATTTTGGAACACAAAACAACACCACATCTTGTTTACAAATATATACCTACTTGGCAAATGTTTTAAAACATGTTTAGGAATGAAAAAAAAAAAAAAGAGCAACTTCAGGGAAGGGAAACCGAGGGTGGGTTTTGGTTCTTTCTGTGACATTTTTTCTTTTCAAAAAATATATATGTATAATAAAAAAAAAAAGTCAAAATGCTTGAACAAGATAAACTGGTTGTTCAGAGTCCCCGTCATGGCACAGCAGTTAACGAATCCGACTAGGAACCATGAGGTTGTGGGTTCGATCCCTGGCCTCGCTCTCAGTGGGTTAAGCATCCAGTGCTGCTGTGAGTTGTGGTGTAGGTCGCAGACGCGGCTCGGATCTGCCGTTGCTGTGGTTCTGGCATAGGTCAGCAGCTACAGCTCCAGTTAGACCCCTTTCCTGGGAACCTCCATATGCCGCAGGTGCGGCCCTAAAAAAAAAAAAAGATAAACTGGTAGAAGGATTATAGGTAATTGTTATATCATTTTGTTTTTGTTTTTTGTCTTTTGCCTTATCTAGGGCTGCACTCATGGCATATGGAGGTTCCCAGGCTAGGGGTCTAATCGGAGCTGTAGCCGCTGGCCTACACCACAGCCACCGCAACGCAGGATTCGAGCCACACCTGCAACCTACACCACAGCTCACGGCAACATCAGATCCTTAAGCCACTCAGCGAGGCCAGGGATTGAACCCGCAACCTCATCGTTCCTAGTCGGATACGTTAACCACTGAGCCACGACGGTAACTCCTGTTTTTGCTTTTTTAGGGTGTATCCACAGTATATGGAAGTTCTCAGGCTAGGGGTCGAATCAGAGCTGCAGCTGCCAGCCGCAGCCACAGCAACGCCAGATCCTTAACCCACTGAGCGAGGCCAGGGATCGAACCCGAAACCTCACGATTCCTAGTTGGCTTCATTTCTGCTGCATCACAGTGGGAACTCCTGTTATATCATTTTTTGTGCTTTTCTGTATACTTCAAATATTTCAGAATTTGTAATTAAAAGCAAAGACAAAAGACACGGTGCTGTGGTCATGCAGTGAAGGCGGGCAGGGCAGGGGGACGGCAGCCAGGGGTAGATGTTTGCAACCCTGCCTGGACTCCCATCTCTGACACACACACCCCTCCCCCTCAGTGTCCCAAGGACTCAGCCCCTACCTGACCACAGACCTGGCTGGCACCACCTGGATCCCTGGAAGTCACCTGCCCCTGGTTTCCTGCTGGAAAACCTACCTGCTCACCCACCCCCACCACATACTCTCACTGGATTCACACCCACACGGCCGCCCCGCCCTGGTCCCACGGGGCTGAGCAGAGGGCATGGGATTTAGAGCCAGGGGACCTGGGTTCAAGCAGCAATTCTTGGCTACGACTTTCCTGAGGGCCATTTCCAGATGCCCTCTCCCTCCAGTGGGACCTCAGCAGCCTGGACACTGCTGGTGAGGGTCCTGAAGCCTCCTGGGGAGTCCTGAGGCGCCCAGAGGCCCCACACTGCTGTCCCGCAGCTCTGGGCTGCCCCGTCTGGAGCTGTGTCAGGCCGGGCTGGATCAGACCGCCGTGCTGACCACCAAGCCGCCTTGGAGCGGGAGGCCCTGTGGGAGCAGAGCTGGCCCAGGAGGCTTGCCTCCTTCCACGGCCAAGCTCGGCCTGGACGGTCAGGGGCTGGGCTGTGCCCGCAGCTCTCACCACCTGTCCTCAGCCATCAGGAGAGAGTAGACTAGGCCATGCCAGGCTCTCTGCTGGCCACAGATGAACATCTGAAAAGGCTGTGGGATTCAGCCCGTGGGGAAGAGAGCCGCAGTGTGGACACTGGAGTGGTTTTTCCCCTCCTGAGCCCCAGGGAGAGCTTCACCCCCATCCGGGCCTCCCTGGACTGGCTCCCCCTCTGTGCTTCCTTCCCCGCCTTTCCTCCTCACCACACGCCTCAGAGGCCCTTAAACTTTGGTTTTCCCTCAAAAGTTAGGAACAAGGGTTGGGGGTTAGTCAAGGTGTCACAGTCAAGAGCCCAAACTGGCCCAACCCCAGCCCACGTGCCCCGCGCCAGCCGCCCCTTTCAGGGCAGGCGGGGCAATACCTGATGTGACCACGAGGTGGCGCTAGGAGGCAGCCCGAACCCAGACCCAAGCCGCCCACGTTTCTCTTCTCTGCCGCAGCCCGGTCCACGCTCAGTAGCCCCGCTCGCCGAGGCTCTGGTTCCTAGGGCAGCAGGCTGGTGGGCATCTAGCCGGGGGACGGTGCGGCCGCTAGACATCCCCGTGGAAGGAGCCGAGGGACCGCTTCGATCCGGAACGACCTGGAGGCGGGATCGCACCAACGTTATCCGGATCCTGGAAGTGCCCCCTTCAGGTGAGCAGCGCCCCTAAACGGGAGGAGCCGGGAAGAGAACACAGAAGCGAAGCAGAAGACGTTGCCATTGGCACCCAGCTCTGCCTGCCCTCGGCCCTGGCCCAGCTTTAGTATTTCCAGCCTCTATGGGGTTGCTCTTACCACGAGCCGTTCTATACGCCCGGAGGGACTCCGTGCCCTGCCCAGGCTGCACCGCTCTTGGTGGTGGGATCTTGCTGGCATCGCACCTAACGACTGCCACCCTGACCCCGACCCCAGGCCTCCCCATCCACACCTGGGCGCCCCCACCCCGGGGAAGGGCACAGGTGCTGACCACTGTCCTTGACCAGGAGTCACAGCCCAGGCAGCCGGCACGCACCTAACCCGAAGCCCAGGCTCCCATAGCCTGAGGAAGCTGGGTCCCAGGGACAGGCTCCCCACCCCACCCAGTCCCACCCCTGAACTGGAGTCGCCTCCCCCACACCGCACACCCTCTATGGGGAAGCAACAGGGAGTCCTGGAAAGATCAGGGGCGTTGGAGGCCCTGCAGACCTGGGTTAAAGCTGCTTCTACACTGACTGGCTCGGTGATCTTGCCCAAGTCATCAAACCTTTCTGGGTCTCACTTTGCTCATCTGTAAAATGAGTGCTCTGGAGAACCACATCCGTGAAAGAAAATTCCTGGTGGGAATGGGTGCTCTGCTTACTCAATATTTATCCACCCCTGTTTTGTGCCAGGTCTTATACTGGGATTCAGGGGACACCAGACAATGAGATGTGACTGCTGACCTCCAGGAGTGTCTGTTGGGGAAGATAAAATTCATACTTGCAAATTCAGGCAGCATTTTGCTTATGTCGAATGTGGAGACATTCAAATGCTTTCAACATTCCAGACTATAAGCGTGCTGCAGATCATAGCAATGGTAGCTAGCCTTTATTGACATATACTGTGTGCCAGGTTCTTCACCCACATTTTTTTTTTTTTTTTGGCTTTTTGTCATTTTAGGGCCGAACCGGCGGTATATGGAGATTCTCAGGCTAGGGGTCTAATCTGAGCTGTAGCCCCCAGTCTGCGCCACAGCCACAGCAACGCGGGATCCGAGCCACGTCTTCAACCTACACCACAGCTCAGAGGTAACGCCGGATCTTTAACCCGCTGAGCGAAGCCAGGGATCGAACCCGCAACCTCATGGTTCCTAGTCGGATTCGTTAACCGCTGTGCCACGACGGGAACTCCTTCACCTACATTTACTCAGCAGATACCTATTGTGGGCCAAGGGGATGCCAGGTACTCTGCTGGGACCTGGGGACCAAGGGTGAGCAGGGCAGTGACCACCACATGGAGCAGACAGCCTAGTGGGGGACAGAGGACAAAGAAGTCATGACAGAGATATACTCATATTTGAGCTAAAAGCCTCAGAGGCACATGTGCCAAGCCAGTAGCAAGGAGGGTGTGCTGAGGATGGAGCAGTGGGAGCACGTGCCCTGATGCAGGCAAGAGGGGGTGTCCTCAAGTTTCTGTTGCGGTGCAGCAGAAACGAACCCGACTACTATCCATGAGGACACAGGTTCAATCCCTGGCCTCACTCAGCCGGTCAAGGATCCAGCATTGCTGTGAGCTGTGGTGTAGACCGGCTGCTGTAGCTCTAATTCTACCCCTAGCCTGGGAACTTCCATATGCCAAGGGTGCGGCCCTAAAAACCAAAAAAAAAAAAAAGTAACAAACTGTAAAACAAAAAGAAACCACTAAGCAATTCTAAACAATGTCCTCCTGACAAAATTCTTCTGTGGTTTAAGACCTCAACCATTGTTTCAGTTACTGTTGACTTTTAATAATATATGAGTAAGTTGCAAATTAGCACTTTTTTTTGTTTAACTTATCCTTTAAGTAGCATTGTATTGTTTGGGTAGTATTTGAGAGGATTCGCAGTGATTTAGCCACACTCCCACAAGGGGACCCAGCCACCCCTGGTCATGTGGACACAGAATTGTTCATGTTCACTTCAGAGGAGAGTTGTGGCTGGACTCTCTAGCACTGTCCTTCATTTAAGTAGTGGGTTTGAACTAAATACTGGTATCATAGTTCTATGTGATTTTTTTTTTCTTTTTAGGACCATACCTGCGGCATATGGGAGTTCCCAGGCTAGGGGTCACATTCGAACTGTAGCTGCTGGCCACAGCCACAGTAACGTAGGATCTGAGCTGCATCTGCATCGTACACCACAGCTGGATCCTTAACCCACTGAGCGAGGCCAGGGATCGGACCCACGTCCTCATGGATACTAGTCGGGTTCGTTTCCACCGTACCATAACAGGAACTCCAGAGCTTTTATTTGTTTAAAGGTTTTCAACTGAGAAGATATTTGAAAGCTGCTAGAATTAATTCCAAAGAAACAGACATGGATAGGAATGTGGTTTCTGGAATTTATTGAGAAATAGATTTTTTTCTGCATTTCTGCTAAACTTATCCTTATGTTTAAGGCTGTCGCTAACTATTTGTGTATCTGTTGCTTCATGTGAGAAAAAAATTTCCAAATAAAAATTAACTAAATATTTCTTTGGTCAGTTATGACCAAAGATAAATGGACAAATCTGCCTAAGCTATTTCCTGAACATAAATATGCGAAGATAATTTTGACAGTCATTGACCAATTTACAAAAGGCTGGAACACAGAAAGTATATTATTATTCATTACTATGCATTTTTCTCTTTTCTCACAGAAAAGGCATTAATGTAATTTAAAAGTGTTAATCCATTGCTTTTTAATTTCTTTTTTGGTATTATAATACCTGTTCTACTTTATTTTTTACCATGATGACTATATATATGAAATTCAATAAAATAAATTTTTCAGGAGTTCCTCACTGTGGCTCAGCAGGTTACGAACCTGACCAGGTCGCAGACACAGCATGGATGGATCCAGCGTTGCTGTGGCTGTGGTGCAGGCGGGTGGTTGCAGCTCTGATTCGACCCCTAGCCTGGGAACTTCCATGTGCTGTGGGTGTGGCCCTAAAAAGCAAAAAAGGGACTAGGAACTAGGAGTTTCTGCTGTGGTGCAACAGAGTGGACGGCGTCTTGGGAGCGCGGGCCCAGCACAGTGGGCTGCGGATCCGCGTTACCGCAGCTGGGGCTCAGGTCATGACTGTGGTTTGGATCTGATCCCTGGTCCGGGAACCCCATATGCCGAAGGGCAACCAAAAATGAAAAATCAATCCATCAATCAATCAGTTAATTAAATAGGAACTAAACAAACCCAACCTTTGATCTGGAGGAAAGCCTTTTTTTTTTTTGCCTTTTGTCATTTTAGGGCCACACCCGCAGCATGTGGAGGTTCCCAGGCTAGGGGTCTAATTGGAGCTACAGCTGCCGGCCTACACCACAGCCACAGCAACGCAGGATCCAGGCCGCATGTGCTACCTACACCACAGCTCACAGCAATGCTGGATCCTTAACCCACTGAGCTAGGCCAGGGATCAAACCCGTAACCTCGTGGTTTCTAGTCGGATTCATTTCCACTGCGCCATGACAGGAACTCCAAGAAACCCCTATTTTTTAAGGCTGTTCACTACACAAACATCGAGAGATATGCATAAACATGAGAGGCCTATGGAGAATTTTTTCCCAACATCGCACTAACATTGGACTTTGAATGAGCAATGGTGTAATTATGGCTACTGAGCTATGAAGGTGAACTGTTGGGTGCTTCCAGGAAACTTCTCTTCTTCGACTGTATGTTTGCTATGTCCAGACATGATACTTGCTGACAGGCAGCCGCCTTGTGACCATGAGGAAAAACATGGCTGACCCCTTGGCAATGGCAGAGAGATGAAGGTTGAAAACAACTTCAGTCCTTTATGATGCTGTTGAGTCCCTAAGTTAACCAGCACTGGAACCAACTCACCTTGTTCTTGATCACCTCATTATAAGAGAACAGAAATTTCCTCATTGTTAAAGCCATTTATTGTTTTTGTTTCTGTTTTCAGGGACGCGTCCAAGACATATGGAAGTTCCCAGGCTAGGGGTCAAATCAGAGCTGCAGGTGCCAGCCTATACCACAGCCACAGCAACACGTGATCCGAGCTGCATCTATGACCTACGCCACAGCTCATGGCAACGCCAGATCCTTAAACCACCAAGCAAGGCCAGGGATTGAACCCAAATCTGCATGGATACATGAGATCGGTCCGGTTCATAAGCCACTAAGCTGCAGTGGGAACTCCCTGTTGAATCCATCTGACTCGGGTGTGAGTTTGCGGTCCTGACTCTTGCTCCAGCGCCTTGCACTTCTCTCCCTCTTAGAAGCGCTGTGACTCCAAAGAAGATATACAGATGGCCAACAAGCACATGAAAAAATGCTCAACATCTTTGATAATTAGAGAAATGCAAATCAAAACTACCATGAGATACCACCTCACACCAGTCAGAATGGCCATCATTAACAAGTCCACAAACAACAAATGCTGGAGGGGGTGCGGAGAAAAGGGAACCCTCCTGCACTGTTGGTGGGAATGTAAGCTGGTGCAGCCACTATGGAAGACAGTGTGGAG
>PVHT021183524.1:6525916-6557207 GCA_004024745.2 Catagonus wagneri | reverse complement strand
CACTCTTGGGCATATATCCAGACAAAAATTTCCTGGAGAAAGACATTTGCACACGCATGTTCACTGCAGCACTATTCACAATAGCCAAGACATGGAAACAACCCAAATGTCCATCGACAGATGACTGGATTAGGAAGATGTGGTATATATACACGATGGAATACTATTCAGCCATAAAAAAGGATAAAATAATGTCATTCGCAGCAACATGGAATGACATGTGAAGCAAGTCAGAAGGAGAAAGACAGATGTTATATGAAATCTCTTATAACTGGAGTCTAAAACAGTGCACAAATGAACATCTCAACAGAAAAGCAAATCACGAACTTGGGGAACAGACTTGTGGTTGCCAAGGGGGCGGGGGAGGGGTGAGGGAGGGGTGGGAGGGAATGGGGATAACTAGTGCTTTAATGATGGAATAGCAAGGAGATCCAACTGTAATGCACGGAGAACCATATATAATTACACGTGACAAATCCATATATGTACATGTAACCGGGTCACCACGCGGTGCAGTTGGAAAATCTGGCAGAAATCTGTAAACAGCTATAATGCAAAAAATAAATAAATAAACAGAAGCGCTGTGAGCCCACCCAGGGCAAGAGCCCGGGTGGGAAGCACTGCCCCGTGAGAGCCAGAGCTGGCCTCGCCCGGGGGTGGGGGTAGTAGCTGAGTTAGGGGTTTCCTCACCTAATGCCGTGGAGGACCCTCCCTGCCTGCCGAACAGCAGAGGCTGGACCAGGCGGCTCACTGGGGTCCCTTGCAGCTGTGAGCTCTCTGGCTGCCACCTCGCCTGCCCCAGCACTGCTGCTCCTGCCTTCTGTGGGACACGGTTTCCTGCAGGGTGGTACACGGGGGAGAGGGATGGAGGCAGGGGCCACGGCCCCTCAAGGTTCCAGTGGGAGCTCACTCTGCCTCATTTTGCTCACCGCAGAAGCCCCAGCAGGCCCTCGGAGGGGCGGGTTTTGACAAAGGAAGGCCGCACGACCTTGGCACTTGGGGTTACTCAGAGGGGAGGCCAGACCGCAAGGGGGTGAATTGGGGGTTTCGGGGTTCCCGAGGAGGAGAAAAGCTGGGTGACACACTCGGTGGTTTCACAGTGTAGCTTGGGGCTGCGGTGACAGATGGTTTGTGAGATCACTTCATCAGGACTAATGGGCTGTGCCGCCCACAGAACACACCAGGCGCAGAACTGAACGGAGCTTTCTGGAGGCGCAGGCCTTCAGGCCAGACATGATTCTAATGGAGGAATTTCAGGTACCTTGAACAAGCTGGTGGAGGATATTCGGGAGAAAGGCAGGGATTTTTATCATCCTTCAAATCCTCAAATGACCCTCCTGCCAAATAAATTTAAAAGCAGTTGTTGGAGTTCCCATGATGGCGCAGCAGAAATGAATCCAACTGGAAACCATGAGGTTGCGGGTTCCATCCCTGGCCTCGCTTGATGGGTTAAGGATTCAGCGTTGCCATGAGCTGTGGTATAGGTCGCAGACGTGGCTCGGATCTGGCGTTGCTGTGGTGTGCAGGCGGGCAGCTGTAGCTCCGATTAGACCCCTAGCCTGGGAACCTCCATATGCCGCAGATGCAGCCTTAGAAAAAAGACAAAAAAAATAGTGTATGTCAACTGTAATTCAATTGTAAAAGACACCAGTGTACTAGACAGAAGTGCATTTCTCTCTCACATTCAAGAAGTCCAGGAGTTCCCGTCGTGGCTCACTGGTTAACAAATCTGACTAAGAACCATGAGGTTGTGGGTTCGATCCCTGGCCTTGCTCAGTGGGTTAAAGATCCGGCATTGCCGTGAGCTGTGGTGAAGGTTGCAGATGCTGCTCGGATCCCACGTTGCTGTGGCTGTGGCGAAGGCCGGCAGCTACAGCTCCTGTTAGACTCCTAGCCTGGGAACCTCCATATGCCGCATGTGCGGCTCTAGATAAAGGCAAAAAGACAAAAAAAAAAAAAGTCCAGATGCAGGTTGTAGAGAGTTGGCCTCGGATCCCACGTTGCTGTGGCTGTGGCGTAGGCCATATGTACGGTGCCAAGAACCCAGCCTCTTCTTACATGGTTCCTCTATAGGGTGTGGCTTTAATCCTCAAAGTTTCCTCGTGGCCTAAAATAGCTGCTTGTGCTCCAGCCATCATGTCCACAATCTAGCCAGTAGAAAGAAGTAAATAGAGAAAAAAGAAAGCATAAACTTCCACTTAAAAACATTTTATTTTTCCATTGACCACATCTAGCAAGGAAGACAAGGAAAGAGCCCATCAGTCTATTTTGAGGGTCACCATGTGTCTGCTAAAAATGTAGTAGTGGTCCTCAGGAAGAAAGGGCAGTCAAGCATGTGGGGCAACAGTGGTCTTTGAAGCACCCTCCATGCTGCTGCCTAATAATAGTTTTATGCTTACTTTTGTTCCTTTGTTTTTCATTATAAAAATAATATAGCACAGACAGCTGAGGCCCAGAGAGGAATCACAGGGACTTGGTGGCTGCACCAGAAGTGCCTCTGAGCCTCGGTCCCTCTTCAATCTGGCCTCAGTTTCCTCAGCAGGTTATTATTTTATTACTGTGTGATGAAGTACACAAACATAAACAAAAGAACATTTCAGTTTTGACCTAAGTTACAAAAGAAATTGAAAACAAATATATATCTTTCATATCTTTTAAAATAACAAAGAAGGAGTTCCCGTGGTGGCTCAGTGGTTAACAAACCCTACTAGTATCCATGAGGAAACGGGTTTGATCCCTGGCCTCGCTGGGGGTTAAGGATCTGGCGTTGCCATGAGCTGTGGTGTAGGTCATGGACGTGGCTCGGATCCCACATTGCTGTGGCTATGGTGTAGGCCAGCAGCTGCAGCTCCAACTGGACCCCTAGCCTGGGAACTTCCACCTGCCAAAGGTGTAGCCCTAAAAAGACAAAAGACAAAAAAAAAATTTTTTTTTAATTTCTAAATAAAATAACAAAATAGGGTAATCCCACGTTTTTTTGTTTGTTTTGTTTTGTTTTAGGGCCGCACCCGTATGCACCTGTGGCATACAGAAGTTCCCAGGCTAGGGGTCCAATCGGAGCTGCATCTGCCGGCCTACACCACAGCCACAGCAACGTGGGATCCGAGCAGCGACTGCAACCTACACCACACAGCAACACCGGATACTTAACCCACTGAGCCATGCCAGGGATGGAACCCACAACCTCATGGTTCCTAGCCAGATTCGTTACCCACTGAGCCACGATGGGAACTCCCAGACTCCCATTTTACAGATGAGAAGACGGAGGCCTAGAGACACGGAGTAACGTGCTGGCTGTCGCAGGGCTGGCAAGGCGGGGCTGAGAGAGAACAAGGCTCTGCGGCAGCAGTCTCCCCACCCAGCCTCCCAGGAGAGGCCGGCAGCCTGGGCGTTAGTTAGCAGGACCCAGGGGCGGCGGCACCCAAGTGCTCCTGTCTCCCCCGCCTCCCTCCTTCCTCTCACTCATCACCTGTCCATCCTCCCACTTTCCTGCGCCTCCGGGAAGGCTTTTAGCTCGCTCTTTCCTGTCTCCGCGTCCTTCTCCACGTTATGTACCTCTCCTCCCAGCCTCCGTCTCCTCTCTCCCTCTCGCAGCCTCTCCGCCAGCGGGCCCTGACTTTCATCCATCCCCCGGGGCTGTCTGTCTGCAACTCTTCTCCAGACTGTACCCCGTACCCCTCGGCTCCCCACTTCTGCCAGAGCCTGTCTCCCGCGCTCTCCGCGCGTGCACCGGGTCCCCGCACGCCCCGCCCCTGTCGCCGCCAGTCCCTCCGCCCCTGCGGCAGGCGCGATGGCAATGCCGGGGGGTGGGGAGCGCAGGGCTGGCGGGGCGCCCGGCCTGAGTCACACGCATGAGGCAGCGTGAGTCAGGCGCGCAGGGAAGTCCCTATGGAAGGGGCTTTCGGAGCCGCAATCGAATCGCAGGGAAAGAGAAAGTGTTCCGAACGCTCCTTTGACACAGTGACCTTGTGTGAGCCCGAACCGGACACACCCCCACACCCTCCACGCAGACGACAACGCGCACACCGCCAGCCCACCGAGGCGGAGGGCCCGCCCCGCGCGGCTCCCAGGTTCCGATCCCGCCGCTCCGGAGGGTGGGCGGCCGGGGGCCAGCATCAGGGTCTCAGCGGCTCTGCCAGTCTGTCCGCTCCACAGGGCGGTCCCTCTCCTAGCTTCCAGCACAGCTCCCCTGCAGCCAGATCCCCAGACCCACAGGCAATCGGGGGCGGGGTGTGGAGGGGGACCCCTTGGGGGTGGACATCACCTTGCAGAGCCCTGGGGGTGCTAGGAGACAGGCAACCTGGGGTCCCACTGGGACGAGAGGTCCCCTCCCTCCTAACCGGCAGACTGATCTGGAATCAGATGGGCTCCATTCAATTAAACAAATATTTATTGAACACGTATAATAGACAGCAGTGCCAGGTTCCGAAAACCTGAAATACAACCATGAACAAAACAGGACAGTGAGCAAAATATGTCAGCTCCTGCCCTCCAAGAGCTGACATTCTGCGTGTGGGGTGGGGAGACAATAAATAATAAATAAGCAAATGATCTAGACCAACCAGCCGCTGTCCAACAGAAACAGAATGGGAGGCACACATGCAATGCGAGCTACAGGGATGGTAAAAAGAAACACATGAAATTAATTTTAATAATAGATTTCCTTTAAACCAATATACCCAAATATTATCATATACAGGATATTAGTATTTCGACATTTTAAAAAATGCTTAGGCTTTCCAAGCCAGTGAAGACTTTACAGTACTTCCAGCACAGCCCAACTCAGACTCACTACAGTGCAAGTGCTCAGTTGCCACCTGTGCCAAGTGGCAACGTGGTGGGCAGCAGAGTCTAGATGTTAGGGCTATAGAATTTTTAAAAAGTAGAGCAGGGTAGCGGGTGGGGTGAGCCTGATGGGGTGGGGCAGGATTCCGCCAGGTGAGACTGCAGATATTCTGAATCCTGGCTCTGCCACTGGCCCTGGCAAGTCTCCTGACCTCATAGATGAGCCCCAATTTCTTCATCTATGAAACGGGGACATGATTCCTCCTATGTGGACTGCAGTAAGTCATACTCACTAGCTGTTACTTTTGTTCGCCCCCCGCCAGCTGTGTGTAGCAATGGCTAGCACCCAGCCTCCCAGTGTCAGAATTATAGCCCCTGTACTCCTAATACTTAATGGGCACCAAAGACAGTCTAGCTCCCTACCCGACCCAGACCTTCCATCTTTTATTAATTTCTACCCCTTGCTACAGCAAGATACTTTTACATCTTTGAACCTCAGTTTCACTTACTGCGTGATGGGTACTTGAGCTCTTGGAAGAAAAGTATGAGAACCAAGCCATCAACTTAAGCTGGATCAGCCCAAAGCCGAGAAGGTGAGGCACCAGGTAGCAACCTTACCATCCTGCAAAGATGAATTCCTTCCTTAGAAACTAGGATTTCTGCCCTAGAAAGCCATCCTGCCCCCAAAGTCCCCTCCCACCAAAAGCAAAACTGCCGGAAAAAAGGGATGCATAGGAACTGTGGGCAGAGCCCAGGGAGCAGAAGAGGAGGAGAGAGGCAGGAGAGGTTGGGGATCACCTTTATACCCCACCTCCAGGGCGGGAGACCCACAAGCCAAGGGGAGGATCCACAAGCAGCCTGTTCCACGTTCCCACGGGGACTCTGGGGCTCCTGAGGCCTGAGCAAGACTGCAAGGGGGGGATGGGAGCAGGGCCCAGAAGTACCCGGACAAAGGAGGCAGCAGGGTCTGGGCTGGGGATGCAGACCCGCCCTCACTCCACCCCACTCCCAAAGCCTGGGAACTGGCAGGGCACCCTGGATGGTGACCCAGAAACCTGGCTGTCAGCAGCTCCTGCCTGGCACTGCCCACATGGAGCTCCACTGCTTCCGGCAGAAGTCCCTGGCGGCTGCCAGCAAAGCAATCCTTTGGGTTTTCTTTTCTCACAGTCTCACCCTCTACTACCCAAGATCCACCCCAGACTCTCCAAGGCTGTCCAGATACCAGCAGCGGGATTTCCCGCCATCAGAACCTCAGAGATAAGGCCGGGGTGGGGAGAGCGGAGCAGGGAGCGGGGCCTAAGCCTGGGATTGCCGTCAGGATGACAATGCCCACCACCACCAGGGGCCACTCAGGTATTCTAGTCCCAGAGGGCCACCCACCCCCTAGTGGCTGGAAAGTAAGAAAGTAAGAAAACAAAGCAGCAGCCACTCAGTGTACAGTGAGGACAAGGACTTAGAGGACTCAAAACCCCCAGGAGTCGTGAGACTGGAGAGAGACCCGGGGGCCGGGTGAGCCCGGAGCAGCCAAGTTTACGCCAGGCTGGTGGTGGGGAGCGCAGCCGCCTGGGCCCCTCCCCGCCGCCACCTCCTCCTAGCCAGATTCTGGACCAGCAGGCTCGCCCAGCTCTGCCCGCCTTCCCTCCCCCTCCCCCTCCGTGCTCCCGCCGCTGGCTACCTCCCCTCCTCCAGCGCACCCCCCCCAGCTACCAGCGTCCTCCGCCCCTCCCCCAGCCCCTTCGCTCTCATTCATCCATCCGTTCACCAAACTTTCGCAGAGCAACAAGGCCCCCCTTAGGCCTGGTGCGGGGCTCGCGGTGCGGAGAAGAACCAAACAAAGCCCTGGAGGATTCCGGCGGAGCCCGGGCCTGGTGCTGGCTCCTCCCCCCGCCCCCAGCCCACTGCCTCCTCAGCCCAGGCCCTCCGCCCTTCGCCCTCGGCCACCCTCCTTCCCCCCGCACGTCGACTCTGCTCCGTGGCCCGTGGGGCCGTGAGCCCTGCGTGGTGTCCCACGTGCTTCCGGGTCGGGCAGCACCCTCTCCCGCTCACTCCCAGTACGGAGACCCAGAGCCACTCTTAACCCTGAGAAAGGTTCACGGTGAGGATTCAGAGCTGGCCTGGAGGGGACAAATTACCGAGAACCAGGGCATCTCCCCATTTGGAGCAGCGTCCCCGCCACAGAGGCACAAGGAACCGGCAGGATTCGGGGCGCTCCAGACTCCGGAGAGCTAGTTATGGAGAACAGTCCCCTCTGAAGGCCCCAGGGGTCACTGTTCCCCTTCCTCAGCCCGGGACATCATCCCACTGGGAAAGCTGTCAAGGAAGGGACAAGAGAAACAGAAGTCAGAGAGCAGGTGAGAGTTTCCTGAAACCTTAGGGCCTGTTTCTAAAGCGTGGCATGGGTGGGAGCAGGTGACTAAAGCCATAGGACTTCCCAAGGACTTGGTTAATGAGCCGACATCCAACCCACGGCCGAGGGAAGCAAACCCAGCACAGGCCCTCAAGGTCTCCAGCCCCCAGGGAACGCAGTCACAGGCCCAAAGTCACCAGCACTTCCTTCCACTGGCTTACGGGCTTATGTGCATAGGGCTTTTCATAGGCTGCACGGCATTGATTTATTTATTCATTTATCCACTTATTTATTTATTGCTTTTTAAGGCCGCACCCCCCGGCATATGGAGGTTCCCAGGCTGGAGGTCAAATCGGAGCTGTAGGCATTGGCCTACACCACAGCCACAGCAACGCCAGACCTGAGCTGCATCTGCGACCTACAACAGCTCACAGCAACACTGGATCCCTGATCCACTGAGCGACGCCAGGGATCGAACCCACATCCTTATGGATATCAGTGGGATTCGTGTCAGCTAAGCCACAAGGAGAACTCCCTCCATAGCTTTTAAAGTGTGTGTATTTACAGCCATTCCTGAATGGGAGGAGGCAGCTTCCGTGGAGGAGCATTTTACCTGCAGAGCCTGTTGCACTGGACATAGTCAGAAAGTTCCTTAAACCAGAGGGAAACTATTTTGTTCCACGCAAATCATAAATCTTACAGAATCCCAAAGCACACACTGGTGAGCCGCCACCACCGCCCAGTCACCAACAAGCAACCCAGCCAAAGGGCCAAGGTGGTTGTCAGGTGGCTGCCAGTTCCTGATGACTAAACCTGAGACCAAGGGGGAAAAAACCCATACTTTCCCATGGTTGGTGGCAAATTATAAAACCCAAAGCTAATGCCCACTAGAAATGAGTCTGGGCCCGGGCGATCACTTGAAAACGATGGTGCGGCAATGCTGACTTTCTGAGACAAAAAAAAAAAAACAAACAGGAGGCTCTGTAAGGAGCAGAAGCCCTGACTCGCTCTGTGATGGGCCACTCCATCACTGCTACAAAGATCTGCTGGGTCCCTTGCCCTTTTTTTCCACCTTGAAATCTGGGGACAGATCCCTAAACCGCTGCCTGTGGCCTGGCCTCCGCTGAGAACTTGGGCTAATCATTCTTCATTCAACACATTTTTTGAGCTTGAATGCTGTGCTAGACCCTGGGGATACCCAGTGAACATAAAAGATAAAATTCTCTGCCTTCATGGAGCTGGCCTCACAGTAGGGAGAACTGGCAGAAAAATGCAATACTTTATCACTTTTAATACTGATAATAGTTCAATAGAAAATTATATAGCACGTTAGAAATTGGAGCTCTCCTGTGGCACAGTGGGTTAAGGATCTGGCATTGTCACTGCAGCACCTCGGGTCACTGCTGTGACATCGGTTCA
Organism: Catagonus wagneri; assembly: GCA_004024745.2. Lineage (NCBI taxonomy): Eukaryota > Metazoa > Chordata > Mammalia > Artiodactyla > Tayassuidae > Catagonus > Catagonus wagneri. Next base: position 6,548,656 of record PVHT021183524.1, on the reverse strand, counting down.
GTCCCTGGCCTGGGAACTTCTGCAAGCCTGGGCCCGGCCAAAAAAAGAAAGAAATTGGTGTTACTGGGGAAAAAACATTCACCCCACTTTACAGAGGTAAAGTGGGTGAAGGATTGCTGGAGGAGATGTGAAGTTTTGTGGACAGGTAATATATTTTTTCCCTTTTTTTTTGTTTTGTTTTTTTTTAGGGCTGCACCTGCCGCATATGGAGGTTCCCAGGTTAGGGGTCCAGTTGGAGCTACAGCTGCTCGCCTATGCCACAGCCACAGCCACATGGGATCCGGGCCGTGTCTGCGACCTACACCACAGGCCACGGCAAAGTCAGATCCTTAACCCACTGAGCAAGGCCAAAGATCGAACCGGAAACCTCATGGTTCCTAGTCAGATTTGTTTCTGCTGTGCTACCACGGGAACTCCTGGACAGGTAATGCTGAACAGAGAGTCGTGAAGGCGGTGAGAGGGCAGGCCCTGAGGATGTCTAGGGGACAAGCAGGTCAGGCAGGGGGAATGGTAAGTGCAAAGGTGGTGCTGAGGTGAGCCTGTGCCTGGCAGGTCTGGAGAACATCATCAAGGCAGAGCTCGTGTGGCTGCAAAACACAGCAAGTGGTGGTAGGAGATGAGGAGGGTGAGGGGGGTCGGACTGCAAGGCCTTTGTGAGGACTTCGTTTTCACACTGTGTTAGGTTGGAGTCCCCGGAGGATTCTGAGCAGAGGAGGGACATGCCTTCTGTTTTAGGTAGAAAGAGACAAAATTTAATAGCAGGAATTAGGAGCTTATGAAACTATTGGAAGAACCAGAGGAGCGAGCTCTGGGCTGAGCCTCTTGAAACAACACAACCAAACTGCCTGCCTCTGTCCTGATCAGGGGCTGGGACGTCAGGAGGCCCCACCTGAATGGCTGAGCAAGAGGTCTTTTTGCCACCATCTTTGCCTCATTTTTTTTTTTTTCATTTAATTTCTTTTAACTTTAAAAAAAATTTTTGGCTGAGCCTATAACATGTGGAAGTTCCCAGGCCAGGGATTGAACTTGCGCCACAGCATTGGCTTGGGTCGCTGCAGAGACAACACCACATACTTAACCCGCTGTGCTAAAGGGAACTCCCCATCCCTGCCTCCTGACGCTCACAACGCCGGTGGGGAGATCTGTGCTGTAGAAAACCCCACATCTCCAGGGACCACACAGCAATATCTCGCTCCCCTCCCCAGGCTTCCTCCCTCCAAATTTCAGTCTTTCAAAGGGGGACCTGATTCGTCTTCCAAACTGTAACTTCTAGTAGTGTGGGAAATGCCAGCCCACCGTACCTGCCAGGTGCGCTGCTCCCCCACTCACTTTCCAAGGCCTCCTGGGATGCTCCAGCCACAACCTGTGCTCCCCAGGCCCCCGGTACAGCAGGTGCCACACTGATGAAGCCATGTACTTGTCTGTCTCCCCAGCTCACTCAAAGGAAGCCTCTGAAGACAGGAAATGTAGCTACCTAGTTCAAGGTCACACTACTCCCTATTTTGGTGCCTGGAAAGGATCAATCTGACCAGGCTGGGAGAAGGCAGCAAGCCTACCCAGCCTGGGAGAAAAAGCAGTGGAGAAGAGAGTGGCAGAATCCCAAGCTATTTAATCTCCCTGAACCTCAATTTTGAGAGGGGTTGAGGGATCTGAAAGAACACCCACATTTATACCTTTTTTCTTTTTTTTTTTGGTATTTTTGTCTTTTTAGGGCCATACCTGCGGCATAGGGAGGTTCCCAGGTTAGGGGTCGAATCGCACCTGTAGCCGCCGGCCTACGCCACGGCCACAGCAACATGAGATCCGAGCCATGTCTGTTCACGGCAATGCTGGATCCTTAACTCACTGAGTGAGGCCAGGGATTGAACCTGCGTCCTCATGGATACTAGTCAGATTCCTTTCCTCTGAGCCACGACAGGAACTCCAGAACATAGCATTTAGTATGTGCTCATCAACTCTCCCTTCTCCTCAGCTTTTTTTTTTTTTTTCCCGGAGGTTGCAGAGGAGCTGGTCTTCCTTGGGTTCCAGCCCTGAAGAGGGCTGATGAAGTTCATGGTGTCCTGGGGCCATGCAGGGTAGGCTGCTGGCTCAGGGCAGAGGGACAGAGAGGTGCCCGTCTCCTGGGCCCTCCTGTTCATTGCAGAGTCTTTCCCTCGAAAGTTGGAAGCAGAAAAGGCCCTCCTCCACTCTAGGCCTGCCAGGCTTCCTGGCAGCAGAGCTTGTGGTCAGCAGGGCCTGGAGGCCGGATCCTGCCAGATGACCAGATGTACTAGTAGCTGGGTGACTCTCCAGGAGAGTGGTCAAACACTGCATCAGGCTTCCCCAGGCCAATCCTGTTGACATGGTCCAGGTCAGCCTCGTTAAGCCCCTAGTCTAGTCCTAAGTAATAGTAACTGCTTTTGTTCTGAAGTGCTCTGCTTGTCTGTAATAGCCGCACGTGCAGATCCTATGATTCAGGAATTCCTCTCCTAAGCAAGGACCCAAAAGAAGTTTGCCTATCTACTCATGAGGCAATACACTGGACATTCACAACAGCACTGCGTGCAACAGCCCCAAACCAAATGTCCTTTGGCAGAACGGACATGTAGACTATGTTATATTCACACCATGTAACTCTGCAGCAATATGAAGGAACATTCTGCAGCCACGTGCGATAACATGAATGAATCACAGACAAAATGTTGAGCAAAGCAAACTAACCCACAAGAGTATCTGCTGTATGATTCCATCCGTATAATGCACCTGAAAGGTGAAACCAGAGGATGCTATTAGAAGTTGGGACGCTGGTGACATAAGGGGGTCTGGAGATGGTCAGTCGCTTCATCTGAGTGTTCGTGACACAAGAGTGATCACTTTATGAAAAGGCTTGAACTGAACAAAGCATCCGTGCATTTTCTGTATGCAGTTTCCATCAGTCCAAGGTTTACTTTAAAATGTATCCTGGTTGTGAATTCCCATCATCCTCTGCCCACCTCCTCCCGCCTACCGTTCATATTAAGCTGGACACACAGAACACCATCATACCTCACCTCCATGTCTTTCAGAAAACCCCAAATAACCCAGACACTAAATGGAGGAACCATTCACACCAGTCTTTTTTTCTTTTTCTTTCCTTTTGGCCTTTTTAGGCCTGCACCTGCGGCATATGGAAGAAGTTCCCGGGCTAGGGGTCGAATCAGAGCTGCAGCCGCCGGCCTAAACCACAGCCACAGCAATGCTGGATCTTTAACCCACTGAGCGAGGCCAGGGATTGAACATGCATCCTCATGGACTAGTCAGGTTTGTTCATTACCACTGAGCCACGACGGGAACTCCCACACTAGTCTTTTCCTCTGCTCTTCTAAGAGCTGCAGTTGACTCAGAAGCAAGATGTGAACTGATAAGCAATTATACTGACTGCAAGGATGAAGCCACGAATGCCCAAAGAATGCTCAGGGACACCCCAGCCTCCCCAAACCTCTGCATTTCCAAGCCCCAACTGAGAGACTGTCAGGCTCTGCTACTCTATTTAGCAAGGCAGGAAAAGAACACTAACAGACATCAGGAAGAATTTCCAATAGCCCAAGTGAAAGTGAGCTTAACCTTCAGCTGTCCTGAAAAATAAAGTTGACCCGAATTCTCCATTCCGTAGACATTCCTGTTGGGTTCACTGAAGTTCATTGGGTTGTCCTTGTGAAAACTGCATAATCCAATTCTGACAGTAAGAAAATGCTTCCTGGGGGGAAGCCTGGTCCCGATATGACCGATTCCCCTGGTACCCAGGGCTTAGGCCTTGACCAAAGGGGTTGATGCCCCAGGCCTAGAATAACTCCCTCTCCCAGCCTGCTCCCCGTGTTCTCCACCGCCAGCCCGATCCCATTAAAGCCTGCCCCCAAGTTCTTCTCCTCCAGACTTCTCTGACTACCCGAGCTCCCATCATCTCTCCTCCTGCAGCACCTACTGAGTCTCTCTTTAAGCATCTAACCCCCTAACTCAAATGTCAAGAGAGCAAGAAACATTACTTTGTTCATTGATTGTACCCCAAGAGTTTGGACTAGTTCTTGGCACATAGTAGACCCTCAATAAATACTGACTGAATGAAAGCTTTCTCCGCACAGCATCTCCCGGGCTGTTACTCAGCTTTCTCTGGTGTCTCTGGTTTTGATTCCTCTAGATGAGAAATCTGCTGGGGCAAGGACCAGGTCTTATTCATCTATTTCCCTGACAATCACCTTTCTGCTTAATACATATTTAGAGCAAAAAAAGGAAAGCAAGTCAATTCCGGGCATTTGCAACCCAGAAAGAACGGAGGTGGGGGACCACTGGGTAGAGTTATTTGGATTCAAGGGTGTGGGCCATCCTGCAGAGGAACAACGTCCTATATTCGCCTACGATTTATGACTTCTTTATACCTGCCTCCTTCCAGAGGATTTGAGGTGGCTTACAAAAACAGACATAACACAAGATAAAGAAATAAGTTGGGGAAGAAATCAGAACGAGGGGAAAATAAGAGTAGGAAAAATAAGATCAAGTCAGCTCGTTAGAAGCGGGCCAAAAAGTTGGCCAAGTTTTCCCACAGCCATGGGCGGGGGCGGGAGTCCCTCTGCCTCCCCCACGTCGCTCCTGCTCAGAGACCACTACCGGGCACGCAAGGCCTGGAGAGCTGTCCCGAGGCCAGCAGCACCCAAAGGAGAGGGCCCCGGAAGGACGGCCGGCCCCAGAACCCCGGCCTAGAAGCGCGGGCGGCCTTGGGGAGGCGGGCTGTGGCGTGGAGAGGGGCGCGCTCGCTCCGGGCGGCCTCTCCCTGCCCGGCCGTGGAGGTCCGAGTGGCTGGCAGGGGCCTGCGAGCCGAGCAGGTAGGAGAAGAACTTAAGGATCGGACTTCCACTCAACGCTGCAAAGGTCCTCCAGCCAGCAACTCAAGGGCCCTGCGGGCAAATCTCCTCGCGGCCTACTAAGCGCGCGCTCCGCACACGGGGCACAAAGATGGAGGGAGCAGCGCGCCCGCCACACCGCCCCACCCCCACCCTCCGCTCCAGACAAAGGGGCAGGCCGCCCCTCCCCCAGCCTCGCCCTCGCGTTTCCCCGCCACCCTCCGCTCCCTTCAGGCCGCCCTTCTGTGACTTCCTCTCCCCTCCAGGGGCAGCCTGGGGACTTCTCAGGCACTGCCTTTCACCTGGGCGCGGGGCGGGGAGCCGGCGCGCGGAGGGCGGCCTCCCGGCCCACCCCTGGCCCGGGCCGGCCCCAGGCCCGCGCCCTCCTCTTTGAACCCACTCCATTGGCCCCCAGCGCCTTCCTGCCCCGGCGTCCCCGCCCCCACCCGGCCGAGCACGTGCTGCCCCCGGTCCCGGGTGGGGGCTGGGCTCCCCACCCCCACCGGAAACATTCCTGAAACATTCCTGAAACTTGGAGGCCCGGCCCCTCTGGTTCCCCACCCCGCCTCCACTCTGCGCTCAGGGTTTTCCTGGCGCTCCCCCTCCACCGGCGACTCGCCCCCCGAGGAGGGGGCTGGGCCGGGGCCTCGGCCGACCCGGGAGGAAGGAGGGGAGCGAAGAAAAACATGAGTCACAGCCGTGTGTCACTGGGCCGCATTGCGATTCCCTGCCTCACGGGAGCTGTGGAAGGCCGCCACAGGGATCAGGGGCGGGGAGGTGCGCCCGAGAAGCCCCCGGCCCGGCCTGCAGGGTGCGCCTCTGACGGCGCCCTTTCTTCTCCCACCGCCCTCCCCGCCATCTTCCCACTTTGGTTTCCTTCTCTTTCGTGCAACAAGTCTTTGTAGCGCTGGGAGGGCCAGGCGTGGCGGGTACAGCGTGCGCAGACCCAGTCCCTGCCCGCAAAGTGCTTCCAGACGACCACCGGCTCACGCCACTTTAAAAATAAGTCACAGCTAAACGGGCCAGGGCACCAAGTAGGACCGCTTGTTTCCCAAACACCACCTGGGTCACCAAAAGGAATGAATTCTCCTTCAGGTTTAGGGCTTGCACCTTGATTATGATTCACTCGGGCCCATTAAACAAATTTAAACTCTGGATTTCACAAGTTTCATGTTTGAATTTCACAAGGCCCCTGTGTCACCAGGCAGCCAAACGCGGGTTGGCACTGAAATGCACAGGCTGACACCTGTCCGCCCAGGGGAAATCTAGGAGCCGCATATCTGGGCGAAGGTGGCAGCGGTTAGGCCGCGGAATTCTCCAGCCTGCGCGATTCTCTCCAGCCTTGCTGCCCGCGCACGTCCACGCGCCCCGCGTTTGCCAGGCCCACATGCCCGGCAGGCCCCTAGAGGTGACTCTTCCCCGGGGACCCCGTTTCCACGCAGTGAGGATGCTCTCCCCCCGCAAAGGACTCCTTGGTGATTCCTCTAAACACCCCCCCACGTCTCCCGGTCCGGGACCGTGGAGACTGGGCCGTGGCCTCGGGTTCGCAGCCCAGGCCTCCCGCGCGCCCGCCCCCAGACGCCCAGCGCCGCACGCCCCTCCCCGCAGTCAGCACCCACCCGCGCGACGGCGGCTGGCTGGCGGCCGCCCTTTTAAATCTCCGGGCTCATTTGCATGGTCCCGCCCCCCTCAGTGACACGGCTGGCGCGGGCGGGCCCGTCCCCCCTGCCCCTGGGTCGCTCTTTTTAAGCTCCCCTGAGCCGGGGCTGCGCTCCTCTAATTGGGACTCCGAGTCCGGGCTATTTCTGGCCCTGGCGCGGCTCCAAGAAGGCGTGAGTTCGCGGCCCCTCCGGTGGCTTCTTTTTTTTTTTAATATCTATCATTTAATTAAATTATTTATTTATTGAGGCCGCGCACGGGCCGTGCCTAGCTTCCTGCCCCTCGCCATCCTTCGGGGGAGGGGGAATATTTTTGTCCTCCCGCCTGGATGTGACATATAAATACCCCGCGGGGGCCTGGGCGACGAGCACGCGGCGGCGGCGGTCTCTGAGCGCCTCTGCTCTCTCTCCCGGTTTCAGATCCGCATTTGCTACCAGCGGCGGCGGAGCCAGGCCGGTCCTCAACGCCCAGCACCGTCGCTCCCGGCAGCCCGGAGCGCGCACCGCAGGCCGGCGGCCGAGCTCGCGGTGAGTCGTCCCTGGGGCCCGCGGCGGCGGCGGCGGAGGGGGGCGCCCGCGCCCCCGCTGCACGCCGCCCCTCCTGCGAGCCGCCCGGGGCTGCAGCGCGCGCCTCCGGCTTTATTCCCAGGCCGGGGCTGCGCGAGCCGCCGGCGGGGGAGGGCCGCGGGGGCGGGCGGCTGGGCCCGGCGGCGCGGGGCGGGCGCCCGCACCCCTTCCCCCGCGCCGCGGGCGCCCTGCGGGGGGCGGGGACCCGGGAAAGGCGCGCGGTGGGGGAGGGGGGGCGCGCGGCTGCGGCGAGCGCGAGTTCTGCACCCGGCAGAGCCCGGTGCACCTCGCGCGGCCGCCGCTCCCGCCCGAGCCCGAGCCCGGGCCCGGGATGTGGGGGGCGGGGAGAGGAACAGGCTGCGGCGCCGGAGGAGAGTGGGGGGCCAGGTGCCCCCCGCAGCCTTGGGAAGTTCTGGAAGTGAGACGGATGGGCAGGAACCCCGCAATTCGGCCTAATTCCAGTTCGGCCTTACTCCGCAGATGAGGCCGAATCGTAGGGAAGGGGGGTTGGGGCTTCACCCCGACCCTACCTCTGGCCCGGCCCGCGCCTCTTCAGCCCCCAGGGCCCGGCCTGCCCTCCGCCCCCACAAACTGGTTTCTCTGCTTTGCCGGGCTCTGTTGGAACTAGTCCCTTTGACTCCCCGTTTCAATTTTTTTTTTGTTTTCTGGGGCTTTTATTTTGCGGGGAGGGCGCATAGGGAGGTGGCTTTCTTCCTTTCTGCGCGCGCCAGGTTTCCTGCCCCAAGGCGGGCTTGGGTGCCCCCTCTGGCAGGAAGTGGGGCCGGGTGCACCCGCGTGGCGGTGCATGCAGTCGGGGTGCACCGGTTTCCCGCGCCTGCAAGAGTGGCCCATGCCCCTCCCCCCGCGCGCTCTGGCCCCTAGTCCTGCCGGCCGACCTGCAACCGCTGGGCGCAGACACTTGCAGAGTCACCCTGGGCCCAGGTCTGGAGCAGGGGCCACAGGGATTTAAGCAGCTCCCCTGGCGGGTGAGGAAAGCGGCGGAGGAGAAGGGTCGCCGGGAACCCGCTCCATCCAGCTCGCCAACTTGCTCTGTGACCTTGGTCAACTCAGCAGCCCTCTCTGGGCCACTTTTTTGGGGAAAACAAGCTAGTTCCAGGCTGATTTCTTAGGGTCGTTCCTGCAGATTGCCCCGGCATCTGTGGAGCACACGTTGCCTGCACGATGTGTAGGGGGGACAAGCTTGAGGCCCGAAAGGCCTTCATGTAGATCGATAAGGACTTAAGGAAGGATCGAGGTTGGGCCCTAAACGTGGCTTCACCAGGCCAGGCCGCTCTGATGTTCAGAAACAGGTGGAAGAGACAGAGCATTTGTCGATCTCACCAGAGAGGGCCTCAGGCCTTACTTCAGTTTCCTGGAAGCCTCCATCTGGGGTCGGGGCGAGTGAATTAAAGGGTCCTCAGCAGCAAGGGGTGGAGGGAAGCTCCAGATGATGCAACAGCATCCAGGGACACCCGCCAGGATCCCCAGGCAGGACGGCCGGTCTTGCTGGGATCAGGGGCCGGCTTCGCCCAACTGGAACCCCCTCTCTGAGGGGGCCTTGGGCAGACCTCATGTGAGGTCAGCACTCATTTAGCTGATTAATTTTGATGTTTAGTTCTGAAGGGGGTCCTGTGGTGTAATATAAGATTCTAATCACTGCCTGTAATTACAGGGCAGGCCAAGCCACTAATGATGGAGCAGGATAAATCACCAACCACCTTGTTTAAAAGGGGCTTCAAGTCTGAAATATTATAAAATAGAATAATTACCAGACAAAGTCTCACCGTCTGGAGCGTTTCGATCCTGAGGATCTGGGCCTCGGGCCCTCTGAAAATCACAAGTTTGCAAAAACGGTTTTTCCTCTCGTTGGGTTAAAATTGGAAATTGTCTGAATTTGAAAAGGGGAAAGAAGTCATTTTCAAATGCTGGAGTTCTCGTTTTGATTGGAGTGAAGATTTCCCTTGTTTAAGAACTTTTAACTTGTACTTGGGTGACCTGCGCAGCAGTCTGGAGAGGGAGTTGAAGCAGGTGCATTATCGTTCCCCCCGTTTGACAGATGGAAGGATTTTCAGAAGTGGAGCCACTGGGCCCACCCTCTGCCAGGGGCAGCCAGGGATTGGTTACCGAGGAGGTTTGCAACCATAGGCGTCCCCAAGGCGCGTCTGTCTCTAACTAGGACGACGGGGATGGCGTGGGGGGGACCCTCACTGTTCTCCGGAGGAGACTCCAGAAGCAAGGGAGGTTTTAGGTAAACTCCATCGGTAGAGCTGATTAAGCCCCAGCAGGCCTCTAACCAGGGAGAAGATGCTAGAAAAGAACCAAGAAGCTTTTAGGATCAGGCCTGTTAGGGCTTCAGGGGGCCAGCTAGCATCTTTTAGGAGGGTCCCTCTCAGAGGAGAAACCCTGCCCCTCCTGTAAGCATGCATCAGGGAGAAAGATCTGACTCCACGTGGGTGGAGGTGATGGGGAAGAGGAGACTAACTTTCAGCTTGGGGTTTCTCTTCCTCCCCTCTCCTCACCCTCTGTGTTTTTAGCCCCTTCCCCGCTTCTCAAATTGTCCCCGTCTTTGACTCCCCAAGACTTTACCCAGGGAGAGAGCAGCAGAGCGAGCTGGTAGGGTGGGCACCAGCCCTGGCCGTGGTGTGTCCCTCATAGTGCTTGGTCCTGAGCCCGGGACCCTGGCAGATGGGCAGTGCTGTGGACAGGGTGGGCCCGGGGCTGACCTCCATGGCTGCGGGGGTTCTGGGGCTCGCCCTCTGCTTCCCTCTTGTTCCCTGTGAGCTACCCGGGCTTGGCTTTCTCTTAAAGAGAAGGGGCAGGTTTTTTGGAGGGAGGGGGCTCCGGCAGTGTGAGGAGCCCCATCTTGGCCACACCTTTTGCCAGGGGGGCCCCAGCTACGGCCACGGCCAGGTCTGGGCTGGCTGAAGCCTTGGGCCCGGGCCCTGTGGGGGTGGCAGGACAACAAAGAGCCCTTCTGAGAAGGAGATAAGGAGCTGATTAGGGCCAACGAACGGCCAGGCCCGTCCTGCGGCTGCGTTCTGGGGCCGGGCAGAGGACACCCCCACCCCCAGCCCCCATCAGCCAGGGTGGGAATCAAGGGGACCCCTGGGAACAGGTATCCTGTTGGGTGTGTGGATGGCAGGGGTGGCGAGGGGGTGGCTAAAGCAAGACGTTTTGTTTCAAACAACCTTTCCTGCCTCCCAGCATCCCAGCCGTCGCTCGTCCACCTGCTCTATAGACAAGGGAAGATGAGCGAATCGAGCTCGAAGTCCAGCCAGCCCTTGGCCTCCAAGCAGGAAAAGGACGGCACTGAGAAGCGAGGGCGGGGCAGGCCGCGCAAGCAGCCTCCGGTGAGTCCCGGGACGGCGCTGGTAGGGAGTCAGGTGGGTGTCAAATCTTTGCCTCTGTTTGCCTCTTTGGGCTAGGGAGGTGCCAGGCGTCCTGGCAGGTGAGAACAGGGCTGGCGGGGCGCAGAGGCCTGTCTGTACATGTGTGTTCTCTCCACACGTGCACGTACCCCACACGCGCACCCCTAGTCCCGGAGACCCCAGGAGTGCGAGCTGCTGCCAGGGTCCAAGCCAGAGGGGCCCTGTGGCCAGGCAGGCCGGTGCTCACACAGCGGCGAACCCCAGCCTTTGTTTCCAGCTCATCGTGCACAGTGCGTTTGTAACACATGGTAAAGATGAGTTATAGAAAGATGAAATTAAATGTGTCAGCCCAGGCTTTTTACTCGTTATGTTTCTCACACACCACATTAGCCTGTTGGTTTTCTCTGAAGGTTTCTAATTACTTAACTTACTGTCCGTTTCTCTAGTTCCTCATACCAGGACAGTCAAAAGTTTCTGGGCCAGCACCTGTTCACGGGCCTCCTTGAGCGGCCCTGGGTTGGGCTTTGCCCCTGCTCTATAAAAGGAAATCGAAGCCCAAGAAGTTGAAAATGTTGAGGAGCTGGTGGCAGAGTGACTCAGAGCCCTGGTTCTGTCCCACCCCCCGAAGGTCACGTGAGGTTAAAAGGCCAGCCTGGCACTGTGTGCACCCCAGGGAGCCTGGCCCGTCAGGCTGTGGGGACCACCTGTTACATGGTGGGGACCTTGGTTTCTGTGCGGAGGGGCGGCTGCTGGCGGGGAAGCCCAGTCCCTTCCTTTGCGGGGGGAGAGGGAAGGGACCGAGGTCGCTCCCCGGCCTTTAGACGGCAGGCCGTGTGTGTGCCCCAGGCCCCGGGCTTCCGCCTCTGCAGGTGGAAAGGCCTGGAGGAGCCCCGGGGGCCTTGAGAAGCCCGATAGGCGGTGGACTCCAGCTGCCTCTTGGAGGGCCCTAAGCTTGTAGGGAGCTCGTCCTCATCGGGGCCCTCGGCCTCCCCCGCTGCATGTTGGCCGTGGTCATTGACGGGGGAGCGGCTCAGGAGGGGTGTCGGGTGCTGGACAGTGAGCAGCCTGGGGAAACCATAGCTGACGTGCTTTCACTGCCCAGCTTCTGGGCATCGTGTAGCAGCTTTTTGTTCCCGCTTGGGATTATTACAATTTCAGCGGCACCAACGGGCAGGGATCTCTGGGGCTCCAAGATCTGGACAGAATCTTCCAGGGGAGGCAGCCTGGAGGGTCCGGCTGGCAGGTGGAGGCGGATGGTCCTGTCTGTGTGTGCAGGGGTGTCCTCTCCCACCTCTTTTGCACGATGAGCTGGAAACAAAGGCTGGGGTTCACCGCTGTGCATCGCCCCGGGTGGGCAGTGGCCACAGCCCAGCCCCAGACACTGGCACGTCTCTCATGGTATGCTCTTCATTCAGTTTTCATGACTCTGCAAGGCAGGTCTTGTCACCATTGACAGCTGAGGCGAGCCATGGCTCAAATAAAGCATCTTGCCCAGGATCTTAGGCAGAGCTGCGATGTGAACAGAGCAGCCTAAGAAGGTCTTTCTGCCCCCGTCACACCTTTCCCAGGGGACTTCTAGCCTCTTGTTATTTTACTGTCGCAGGGACGCAGCGGGAGAGGCTTTGCAAAGGATGTTCAGATTGAGAACCTGAATCCCCAGGGCCGCCTGCCATGGTTCCTATGGATTCTGGAGCGGGCCGGGGCGGGGGTGGTGGTGGTGGCTTGGAGACCAAACCCTGGTGGGGTGGGCGGGGGACTCTGTCTTCTGAAAGAAGTGGGACAGTGGCACCTATGTCCCTGACCGTCCCGTCTGTCTTTGCAGAAGGAGCCCAGCGAAGTGCCAACGCCTAAGAGACCTCGGGGCCGACCAAAGGGGAGCAAAAACAAGGGCGCCGCCAAGACCCGGGTGAGGCTTGAAGGGGTGGCTCCCGGTGGAGGGAAGCTGGAGGCGCCCCCGACCTCCCGCAGCAGCTGAGGGAGGTCTGGGCAGGGGTAGGCCCGTCTTGCTTCTCTGCACCCCCTTTCTCTGGTATGTGGGCCATGGGTCTTTGCTAGTTGAGGAAAGTGGGGTGATGGCTGAGGCCTCTCTTCTGGGGCCTTGTCTTGCCAGGACACTGGGGAAATCAAGTCAGATGTCCCAGAGCTTTCCTGGTCTGGAGGGAGGTCAGCTGGGCCCAAGGGAGGGCGGTTTGGTTCCCCCCTGGGCTGAGATGTTACCTCCCCCAACCCCAGGCGCCCCGGTCCCCGGGCGGGGAGCAGGCAAGGCCAGCTCTACAGTGGCATCGGCCTTTGGAGAAGTTGTTGTGTTTTTTATTTTATTTTTTCTAAGACACGACTCATATCCTCTGAGTCATGGGTGAAGGAGGGAGTGGGGGCGTGTGTGTGTATGTTGGGGTGGGGGCGGTGTGGCTGGCCAGTCATCCGCGGCTGGACTCCGGTGGGCCTGCTGGGCTGAGAGCCCCAGCTGCCCCTCCCGGCTTGCCCTCGCCATCCAGGGCGCTGGTCACTGCGGGGCACCCATCATTAGGTGAGCACTGTCAGGGACATTTGTGACAATGGATCTTTTCTCTGACCATCTAGAAAACCACCACAGCTCCAGGGAGGAAACCAAGGGGCAGACCCAAAAAACTGGTAGGTGAAGAGGCGGTGATGGCTGCGGCGGCTTGGCTCTTCAGGGGAGGCTAGTAAGACTGGGTGGAGCCCCCCATCTTGCGTGCCCCGATATAGAGAGACAGACTTTCCTGACCTGCGCGGCCAGGGGTGTTGGGACTTCGCACTTGGCCGGGCCCACAGGGAAGGATCTGGCCGGGCTGTTAGCGGCTGAGTCCACGAACAGTGAGGTGGCCCAGGGGCAAAGCAGCCCAGACTCCTTGCACCTGCCCCACGGGGCGTGGTCTCACTCTCTCCTTCCTCGGCATCTTCTAGAACAGGCTCATAACTTCTAAGGTGAACGTGGAGGTCATCTAGGACCTCCCCATTATTCTAAGGTGAACGGAGGGGCCACCTAGGACCCCCCATTACAGAAACGAGGGAGGGATCAGGTCCAACTTGATCCTGGGGCACGAGGAAGCGGCAGCAGAGGAATCCAGTCCTGGGGCCCGGGTGTCAGCGTTGGGGGGGTTGCTGAGGTGTGACGTCACGTGGGCCCCCGAATAGCTGAGGCTGGAGACGGCCTCCAGGGGGCGCACTGCGGGGAGGGCCACCCCGGCCTTCCTCCAGCCTGTGCTCCCCACCTGTTCTTCCCAAGGGCCCTCATTCCTCCACCACCACTGCCACCACCGGGTGCAGGGGTGAGGGGATGCTGGCAGGGCCCCAGGAGTGAGTAACAGGAAACAAGTTGTTTTGGAGTTTGTGCCTGGCACGGGGCCCCCCATGTGGTGTCCCAACATTCCGGCCCAGTGAGTGAGCCCCACACTTCCCCTTCCTCCCCACCCTGGCCTGGGGTCAGTCCTTGGCCAGCCTGCTGTGGCCGCTCCATAGCCCAGCAGCTGCCCCTGCAGGGCGGGCCACCTGGGTCCCCTGCACCAACCAGTGCAGCGAGGGGGCTCATTGTACCCTCCAGCCACGGGGTCCCTCATTTCCTCCCCCGACCACCTCTTCCTTGCTCCCCCGCCTCAGCCAGTCGCTTCCTCGAGCTTAGTGCTGCCCTGAGCCCTGCCAGGTCCCTGCCTTGGGCCTGGGGGCCAAGGGGCCTGGCTCTGTGAGAGCAGCATGTGTGTGGTTTTTTCCCTCCCTTTAAATTCTTCCTTTTTTATGAATGAAACTGGGCCGCGGAGGTTGCTGAGTCACCCACACACTCAGCCCTGACTCATGCCCCTTCTGGAGAGCCAGGGAGTGCAGGGAGGGTGGGGGCCGGCTTGGCCTCTGGGGGTGGAGGGCAGGCCTGGCATTCCTGCTGACGCCCTGCCCACCTCGCAGGAGAAGGAGGAAGAAGAGGGCATATCGCAGGAGTCCTCAGAGGAGGAGCAGTGACTGCGCCACGCCGCCTGCTCCCTCGCCCGAGGAGCAGTTTCCTCCTGGGACTGGACAGCTCCGCTCCGCTCCCACTGCCCCCCCCAGCAGCCCCCCCCACCTGCACCCTCACCGCCACACTACGCTGCACACCAGCTCAGTGCACCAGCCCACCAGCCGCCGCTGCAGGGCCCTGCCCGAGAGGGAAGCAGTTTTCCTTTGAGTGATTTCGATTCCCGTCAACCCCTCACCCCCACGCGCCACACCTGCCCCCACCCAGCCCCGAGCTGACGCCCCCTTAGCCGCTCCCTGTGCTGCTGCCCTCCCTGTCCCTCCCTTGGCCGTGGGCACATTGCCAGTTGGGCTCTTGGTTTGGGGACCCCTTCTATCCCCAACTCTTCCCTCTGGCTTCCCACTCAGGGGCCTGGGAGGGCTCCCCTGGCCTTAAAAGGGGCCCAAGCCCCATCTCATTAGACATGCCCCGCTCCCCGCTCCCTACCCACCACAGCAGGTGTGGCCACTGCCGAGGGGGGACTGACCCCAAGATGCCCCCAGCCAACCTGGGTCTCACCAGGGGTGGCTCGCACCCACTTCCTTCCCCTCCTTGCCTAGTCCCTGCGCTAGGCTGGGCAGCCCCTTTGGGGGTGCAGGAAAGAAGGCAGGAGGGGGTTAAGCCCCCTACCCGCTTCTAAGCAGGCTCCAGCCCATCCTGCCCTCCCCCTGGAATCTCCTGCGACGAAGGAAGTGCAGTCACCTTTATCCGGGGGGCAGGCCCAGGTTCCAGGCTCCGGGCGGCGGCCACTGAGGGTGGGCTCGAGTCACTCCCAGACCCTGTCTGCTTCCACTCCAGGCCTGTTTCCCCTCCCCCACGGGGCACTAATAACAAGGAGCTAGCCTTGCCCACTCCCACCCTTCTGCTCCTCCCCCGCCCCCAAGGTTCTGGTTCCATCTTTCCTCTGTTCACAAACTACCTCTGGACAGTTGTGTTGTTTTTGTTCAATGTTTCATTCTTAGACATCCGTCGTTGCTGCTGCTACCAGCGCCAAATGTTCATCCTCATCGCCTCCTGTTCTGCCCACATCTCCTCCCCCAAGACCCTCTTAGGGGAGGGGGCCTGGGGCAAAGCAGGCTGGGTCACAGACCACCCCGGTCCCAGGGAGGGGGGGGCCCTGCCCCTAGGATGCTGCAGCAGAGTAAGGAGGGGGGCCTGTGCTGACTGTCAGGTGTAGGCGCCGCCTTCCCCCTGTTCCGTCAGGAGGAGGCAGCCGGTATTTGTCCCAGCCTGGGGCCCCCCCCCCTCTGGTTTCCTACTTGCAGTTACTTGAATAAAAAAATGTCCTTTTCTGGACTGAGTCTCTTCTGTGGCGGGCAAGGTGGCTCCTGAGGTGCTCTGCCCAGGACGGGAGGAAGGCGGAAAAGCCCTAGTGATGGCTCCACAGAAGGTACCTTAAGCTCCCCTGGAAGAAATTCCAGCCTGCACCCCTATAGCCACAAACATTTTATTTACAAAATATACATACAGAGTACTATACATCAGGCCCTGTCACCACAGAAGCTGCCCCACAGCCGCGCTAGGGAGGGCGTAGCTCTACCCTTCTGCCCCAGAAAACTGAAGGCCTAGCTGGGGTGAGATGACACTGGCGGGTTGGCTGCTATGCGGGGCTGGGGAAGTGGGTGCTGCCAGGCACAGAGGGAGGGGAGGCATGGAGACCCAAGAAGGTGGGCTGGGTGAGTGTGGCTGGGGCTGGGGGGAAGCAGTGGGCCGCAGGCTCCAGGACCCCATGGTTCTGAAGGTGAGGGCAAGGGGCTCCGGGTCATGTCTTGACATCCAGCAAGGGCATCCGCTTGTGCTGGTAGCCGCTCTGCCAGCCATGTACCACCTGTGGGGGAGACCATGGCACAGGGCTGGGCGCGGGAATCTGGAGGAGGCTCTGCCTTCAGGGGCGCAGACCGCAGGCCCGCCTCTCCTGATTGTCCCTGTCCCAGGCGCTCACCTTGGGGTCTCCCACGTCAGACAGCAGCTCCTGCTCGGCCTCGCGCAGCTCCTCGGCGGGGTCGTAGCTGTACGTGGGGAGCAGGTGATGGCGCAGCCGGTCCACCCTGCGGAGCATGGGAGCGGTTCAGCCGGGGGCCGCAGACAACTGACTGTCCCGTCTCCCGCTCCTGGTGGGGGCCCTTCCAGTCGGTGCCTTTTGGGGTACACTAGAGCCCTAAGAGCACATGTCTGGGCGTGAAAACCTAACAGTGGAGTGTCGGGAATTCCAGGCTAGTTTCAGAATGGCTGAGTGGCGTCTTAACCTGCGCAGGGAGCGGAGATGCTAGGGGGTGAACTTAAGCAGAATGTGCGGGGGTCGGGGAGGGGAACACCGGGGGCGGGGACACTCACCGCTTTTTCTTCTGGACATACATTACCTGTAACAGAGACACAGCACTGTGGGGGCAGCTGAGCCTGCGAGTGAGTGGGACCCATCTCCCTCCACACCCTCCTCTCCCGTAACGGGACAGTGGGGACGCCCTGCGCGGGCTGGACCAGGCCCACCCAGCCCTGCCTTAGCAGAAGTGTGGGTGTATATGTGTAGATGTGGGGGCTCCTTACCACAGCCACCACCACCCCGACCAGGGTGATGAGGAAGAAAGGCCCCAACACATAGCCCACCATGGAGTCGCTGTTGGCCTGGGGGGCATTGGGCACTGTGGTGTTACTCATGACATCGGCAGCCGGAGGGCTGGGTAGTCAGCATGGGCAGTGCTGCCTCGGGAGGGCGCCTCCACTGGGGCTCCCTGGGGAGGAGGAAGGAGGTTGTCAGTGTCACCCAAGGGGACTCCTAGGCCCTGGATCCCTCCCCAAGGGCCAGTAATGTGTGAAAACTTAGGTCAGGCGCTAGGACGAGGGATCTTCCAGGTCAGCGTGCTGGGGTTAACCCTCCAGCGACTCTGCACATCCTGGGTGTAAAGGGCACCCAGAGGAGGCTCAGGGTCAGGGCCTGAGTCCCGCCCAGCTCCTTTCCCCAAATCAGGGTGGGGCTCAGCTCAGGCTGCTGGCCAAACATCTGCAGGTATCAATTCCTGGGGAAAGGTTAGGCGCAGGGTCCCAGCTCCTGCCCAGCCTTCCAGGGTTCTGCCAGCAGCTCATGGAGCAAAATGAGGTTAAGGTTAAACTACGAGGGTCTTGGACTGCAGCCTAGGGGTGAGGCAGGGGCATCTGAAGGGGCGCGCCTCCCTCAGTCCGGGTCCAATTCCCACACTTAAGGCCGTAGGTCCTGTGCCCTCTTTGTCCCTAGTGTCACTCCAGACGTATCTCCTGAGCACTGTTTCCCTCATCAGTCTCGAGTGCCAGGGTGGACACAGTGGGCAGGACTGGATTGCATCTGCGAGGTGATGTCACCTTCCCCTGATCCCCACTCGGGACTCCGCCCAGGTCCCTCCCCTCCTGGCCTGGGTTTGACAGGCGGAGGTGGAGAGGGTCAGCTCCCATGACAGAAACAAGGAGATTGCCCCTGGAGGCTCAACGCCGATGCCTCAAGGTCTGTGACCTCGGTTCGCCTCGGTTCCCATCGGAAGGCAAGGTACGAGCTACCTGTCCCGAAGCCCGTGGGGGCTCCGGGCTTGCCCAGTCGCATGCACACCGTCCCACAGTCGAGGGGACCTGCCGAGATAGGGAGAGAGACAGGCCGTTTCCAGGAAGCGGACCAGCAACGGCGTGCGGGAGGTAGTTCCCATGGCGCTGGGAGGCTCAGGCCGGGGGAGGGGAACTTGCGGGGAGCGCAGAGGGGCCCGGGTATCCCGGAATCCCGACACCCCGAGGCGTGGACTTGTGCCGGCGCTCTGCAGCCCATCCAACCCGGCCATGCCTTACCTCCCGCCGCTGCAGCCCTGAGTGGAACGCCCTCGGCTGGCTCCCGGGCCCCGGAAGAGCCGGCAGGCGCGTGATCAAAGGACCCGGGGAAATGGGCGGGGCCACAGCGTCGGAAGGCAGAAGGCCGGGAGGCTCCTGGAGCGGCCAATCAGGAGGCGGGGGATGGGCGGTGCGAAGGCGGAGACGGCCCGGGCTGCAGGGACCACCACACGACGGCAGGGGGCAGCCGAGGGCTGCGCAGTGGGGAGGGGCGGGTCGCGCGCGGCTTCCCGGCGTCCCCCGGGGCGAACTGCGCCGCGCGCCTGTGCTTGGGGCTCAAGTTCTAGGGTGGGCTGGGTGTCCTTCCCGTGCTGCTCTGGTCCCACAAGCCCCCCGTTATTCTTTGTGGAACCCTACAGACTGCCTAGCATCGCAAACTGGCCCCAGAGGGTAGAATATGCAGGCCCTGGGCAGCGCCTGCCCACCCCTTGGACCTCGGATCCAGCTGAGGCCAACCTCTCTGCCTCAGTCTTAATGTTGCCAAAACAGGCTGCTGTAAACATTGAACAGTGACATGGGTAGAGCCTAGCACATGGCATGCCCTGTATTTTAAATTCCCTGTTAACCTTCCGGTTTTCTGGGGTACAGACGGAGCTATGGGGTGACGTCTTTGTGGGTCACAGATAACTTGCCAAGTGGGTAAACTTGGTTTGATACTTAAAATGTCACAATGTCACAACTTAACTGGAGCCCAGTAGAGCCGGCCGGCCCCCACGCCGTTCTGGGATAAGTGTTAGTGGGGCGAGGAACCATGGTTCCCACGCCGGCTGCTCCCATCACGGCAGTCTGAGCAGGTGAGGTGTGGGGCGCCCTCTACTTCAGGGTGCTTTGGGGTTGTTGTGGGCATTGGAGCAGGGTCCCTCCCTACCTGGCACCAAGACTCTCTCCAGCCCTGAGTTTGCCCAGACTTTGCCCAAGTTATTCCATGGTGGTTCCAACCTAGGGGTCCCCTTCCCCTCAGGTGGCTTCTCTATAACTAACAGGAGGCTTGCCTTCCTTCCAAAGCCGGAAGGGCCAAGGTCAGCAGGTTGGGGCCGGGGCGGGGAGGGCTGGGGGTGGGCGAGGAGCTCACCTCCTATCCCCGTGGAGTAGGAGTGAGGAGGGCCTAAGTGAGTCCTGAAGACGTGTGAGGAGGATGGGGTGGCTGAAGGGAAGGCCCTGCTGGCCAGCCCCTGACAGCCCCTGAGGCCTGACTTGCAAGCTAGCTGCTTTCCCGTTTTCCTTCACCCGCTCAACATGACCCACGCCAACCCTACTTTAGTCTCCTCCAGGCTTCAGCTCCCTCAGCAGGGAAGTGAGGATCACAGTGCCTGCCTCTCAGGGTAGATTCGAGGGTCAGGGCCCTAGTCCTTAGCCCTGTACCCAGTAGGGGGTCAAGGGATTGTCTGAACTGATGGGCGAGGACTCGCTAAACCGGAAAGCACTAGTCAAACAGTATCAGCTCTTATAACTGGTCCACTCCATTTCCTGAGATCAAGTTCCCTCCAAGTAAAATAAACTCCCCTCCACTACACCCCACACAACTGCAAACTCCCCGCAAGGGCTCCCCCCTCCTTCAGTCTCAGCCCCAGTCTGGCTTTTCTTGCCTGTCTCAGCCCCAGGCCCCGCAGCAAGCCAGCAGCCTTCCACTCGCTCCTGCCCAGGCCTGGGAAAGTTCACGGGCTCCTGTGCCGAGAGATAAGGGCAGTGGAGGAACTGGGGTTTCTGACCCCCTTCCCCTCTACCTCCCCAACTCAAGGAGGATGAGAGAGCTGTGGAGGGGCCTCTGAGGACAGGCTTCCCGCAGCTGTTTGTTCTGACTGGTCGGTGGCACCAACAGCCTCACCCCAGAGGGAGGAGGCTCAGCCCCTCCACCTGCCCCCCTCCACCCCCGCCTCCCCACCAGACCCCTGAGGGGACATTTGCTTCTAGGTTTGGGGGACAGTGAAGGCGTGCGTGTGTGTGCATGTGGCTGTGTGTTGCTGAGAGGACACAGTGACACTAGGCATGCGTTCTCTGTGCTGTGGACACTCCCACACAGCCACAGCTCTCTGCTCCCTTCAGCCTGCACTCCTAGGTGCCTGCTCTAAACCACTCAGCTGGAGACCCAGCAGAGTCTCCCTGCCTTCAGAAGAGGGGCGCGTGCACACCTCGCTCCCAGACAGAGGAGGGGCCCTCCGACCTTTCCCAAAGGATGCACAGCACATGTGCGTTGTGAACGGCGCAATGGTATATGCTGTGTTTGGAGAACCGCTAAATCTGTGAGGCTCAGGGAAAAGAAAGGTAAGGGTAAGTGGTAAGAAACGCGTCTGCGGAGGTGGGCGGGGCCACCCCCAGAGGTACTGGGTACTGCTCTATGGTATTAGAGCTTTACTCTAAAAGCTGTGGGGAAGGGGAGCTCCCTTTGTGGCTCAGCAGTTAATGAATCCGACTAGGAACCGTGAGGTTGCAGGTTCGATCCCTGGCCTTGCTCAGTGGGTTAATGATCCGGTGTTGCCATAAGCTGTGGTGTAGGTTGCAGACGCGGCTCGAATCCCGTGTTGCTGTGGCTGTGGCATAGGCCGGCGGCTGTGGCTCTGATTCGACCCCTAGCCTGGGAACCTCCGTATGCCGCGGGTGCGGCCCTAAAAAGCAAAAAAAAAAAAAAAAAAAAAAGTAAGAGCTGTGGGGAAGAAGGAGAAACAGAATGTGGCCAGGACACTGGTGGGAGTGGGGCGTGGGTCAGTGAGCCACAAGGGGAGCTCCAGGACAACCATTTAAAAAAGATATTTTCAGAGTTCCTGTTGTGGCTCAGCGGTAATGAACCCGACTAGTGTTTATGAGGATGCAGTTTCGATCCCTGGCCTCGATCGGTGGGTTAAGGATCCACTTGCTATGAGCTGTGGTGTAGTTCATAGAGGTGGCTTGGATCCCATGTGGCTGTGGTGTAGGCCAGCAGCTGCAGCTCCGATTCAACCCCTAGCCTGGGAACTTGCATATGCTGCAAGTGCGCCAAAAAAAAAAAAAAAAAAGATTTTCATGTCCATGGAGCCAGAAGAGCTGGCTATTTACAGCCTGGCCAGAGATCTTCATTCTTTGCTCAGGGTTCCAAACTAGAATACTGGTGAAAAGTCCCTTCTCACTGTGCCTGTTTCCCAATCTGTAAAATGAGAGGACTGGACCGCATGATCCCTAAAACCCTCCCAACCTACCATGCAGTGATTCACTGCTGCTGCCTTATTTTTATCCTCTTTACACCTCCACCAGTATCACGACTACTCATACACCCTCAATAAATATTCATGGAGAGTTGCCATGAACTGTGGTATAGAGATGGCCGACGCTGCTTGCATCCCATGTTGGCAGCTCCATTTAGACCCCTGGCCCGGGAATTTCCATATGCTGCAGGTGCGGCTTTAAAAAGAATAAAAGGGGAATACCTGTCGTGGCTCAGTGGTTAACAAATCCGACTAGGAACCATGAGGTTGCGGGTTCGATCCCTGCCATTGCTCAGTGGGTTAAGGATCCGGTGATGCCGTGAGCTGTGGTGTAGGTCGCAGACGCGGCTTGGATCCCGCGTTGCTGTGGCTGTGGCTGGCAGCTACAGCTCCAATTAGACCCCTAGCCTGGGAACTTCCATATGCTGCGAGTACGGCCCTAGGAAAAGGCAAAAAAGACAAAATAAATAAATACGTACATACATAAATAGACAAAAAGGTAGTTTGCTTTCCTAGGCCTTCACTTCCTTGACCACGCGAAGGTGATGCCCATAGGTCCTCTGTGTCACAAGGGTGGCAAAGACTAAATGTAAAGCGGTGAACACACTGCCTGGCACCAAGGCCTGGAACACAACCGCTCAGTAGGCAGTAGTGTCGTCTTCCCCAAATGCCCAACCAGATGCAGTCACTGCCGTTTTAAAACCTTTGCTGGCTTCCCAGTCATGCGGAGTAAAGTTCAAACAGCCAGCCAAGCCACCTGACCCCAGCTGACCTTTTCTGCGGCCCTCCGGCCACTCCTCGTCCCTCTCCAGCACTGCTATCAGGTTCCTGCCCCGCACACTCGCTGTTACCCGAGCACAGCGCCCTTGCGCATGTTGTCCCTGTGGCCGAGAATCCCTTCGCCCCTCGTGAAAGCCTTTCAGATGGTGGCTCCTCTGGGAAGGGGTTAGTCACTGTCTCATCCTTCTTTTTTTCTTTTCTTGGCCAGGTCCGAGGCATGTGAAAGTTCCCGGGGCTGGGACTGAACCCG
The DNA here is from genome assembly GCA_004024745.2 of Catagonus wagneri. Taxonomy (NCBI): domain Eukaryota; kingdom Metazoa; phylum Chordata; class Mammalia; order Artiodactyla; family Tayassuidae; genus Catagonus; species Catagonus wagneri. The sequence goes on along the minus strand of PVHT021183524.1, from coordinate 6,526,158 downwards.
CACCGCACCACAGCAGTGACTCAAGCCACAGCGGTGACAATACTGGATCCTTAACCTGCTAGGCTACCAGTGAACTCCCTGGCCTTCTTTTGACTGCATTTGTCACTTTGCATTGTGCTTGTGTCTGTTCTGACTTGTCTTACTTAGTGAACTCAGTACAGACCCTGGCATTTCCCAAACAAGCGTTCACTCACAGCCACCCTCTAGGAGCACACACACTCCTTCGTTTAACACTCAGGACA
>PVHT021183524.1:6437711-6525816 GCA_004024745.2 Catagonus wagneri | reverse complement strand
ACCTGCAGCCTCAGGGACAGTATGTTGGGTTCTTAACCCACCAAGCCACAACAGGAACTCCCTTCCTCGCTTTGCTGAACCCCCTGCTCTTCCTACCCTCCGGGGTCCTCTGGCCCAAGCTCTCTCCTTTGGCCCCTCTCACCCCAACACCCAAAGGCTCACTTCCCTGGGCTGTCACCTCCTCCACTGCGTGCCATCTGTCACCCAAGCTGGTGCCTCTGTGAGGACTGCATGTCCTGGGCTTAGCACACTGTTGGTATTCAGGACAGAACATGGAGCCTCATGGCAGCATTGCAGATGCTGCACTGTTAGCTGGGTGTCACAAGACCAAGGAGATAAAATAAACCTTTCACACCTCAAATGTGTCTGAAACCAGAAAGTAAACAAACAAACCCATGGTTTATAACAACAGGCTTTCTTGGGCATGAGTATCAGTTCTCCAGAGAGGATGGGAGCCAGCCTGACTGGGGTTTGAATAGGAATTCTGCCAGATCAGTTTGGCTTGGGTGATCAGAGCTGCCACCTGCAAACGACAAAGGGTGTTAGAAGTGCAACGCATGTTGCGCCACTGGCCCTGGTGCTGGTTCCAGCAACAGAGCTGCATTTGTGTTCTTTAGGCTAATTTCCTCTTGTCACTCATGCTCAAAGCTTTGGGGCTTCTTGAGATTTTCTCTCACTTGTCTTCTTGCCACAAGTCCTGTAGGAGGGCTGTTGGGAGACTGTGCTGCAGCAAGATAATCCCAAAGTTTGCATTTATGCTCTGAGAATGAAGAACAATGAACATTAGAGAACGTGCTGGTGATGGGCCACCTTTAGAATGGCCCACCATGATCTGACATGCGCGAGTGGCGTTTCTGGAAATCCGGACCCCCGAATAGAGGTGGCCATTTGGTGGCTTCCTCTCTTGCATCAGCATTCAGAAGCTCATAGGCTCATCACACACACTAAATCTGGCAAAACAAAGGATCCTTTGATAGAGGAAGATCATCATAGGATAAAAGAATCAGAATTTCAGGAGACGGCACCCTGAGCAGCTGATAAGCAATTTGCCCTGTGGCAGAATGAAGTCATCATGTTGTCACTGTTCAGCAACAGGCTTTCTGCTTAGTTCTGGCTACCCACACACATAGCTGGTTTACTAACCAGGTAACTTGGTTTGACATTTATCATCGTATAAATGAGCCAACTGTCATCCAGGCACATACACTATACTTCAGTCTCTTATGAGTTAAGTTCACGTGAGTCTTGCCCTGGTCCATGGACCATCAGGTTTCTTGGACACTGGTGGGGCCCAGTGGGGTCCCGAGAGGTCAGCTGCCCTCGGTGGATGAACACCCTTTTTATTTTTGCTTCTCTTCACCCCCAGGCCTACTCTTTGAGCCTGCATGGCTGGCATCATGAGCTTCCAGAAGGCTCCTCTCTAACCTCTCCTGCCATCTCCTCTCCAAAGGCGGTAATTTTCCACAAGTGTTATTGACTGCCTTGCTCAGTAACACTTCACATGTATGTAGCCAAACTCCTTGGCCTGGCTTGTGGGGTTTTCCATAATTTGGCCTCATCTTGCTTTATTTTTCATCCAATCCATAATGCTTGTCATCTACCTTTGGCCTGAGGGAAACAGCTCATTTAGTGTTGCTCTCCCACTGACGATGTCCTGCTTGCTCTCTGCCTTCAAGTCCTACTAGTGTACATCTTTAAAAGGCCACTCCAAGGGGAGTTCTCTGGTGGTCCAGTGGTTAGGATTTAGCACGGTCACAGTTGCGACCCAGGTTCAATCCCCGCTCTGGAAACTGAGATCCCACATCAAGCTGCTACGTGCTGTGGCTAAAAAGGTGAAAAGAAAACAAAAAAACCAAACCCACCACACCAACACTGTTCCAGCCCTTCCTGGCTCTACCGCGCCTAACTCCTGTTTCCACATAGGGGAGCAGCCTCTTGTGCTCCGTGTTGTCTTGGGTGCGGCCCACCTCTGTCCCCTCAGCATTGGACAGAGGAAACGACACCGACCATCACTGCCTGCCTGGCTGCACTTCATTCCTCACTGGAATTTCCTGAGCGGCACATCTTCCGTGGGGCCACCTCTGACCTCTGTGGTAACTAACTCCTAAGAACCCAGCAGGGAGTGGGAGTAAAATCAAAAGAAGACTATTGAGAATGACTCGAGGAAAACTTTTAGAAAGAAGACACCAGACACTGAGCAGGAATGTGTGAAGTACTGGTTTTTATTGGTTGGCACAAGATTACAACCTACAATGCAATGCCCTCCCTCCCACTCAGCTCCGGCGGAGACAAACCGACCAACACAGAGAGGACAAGCACACTCATGGGTGTAAGCATTTGTTTTTACAAAAAGGTGGGCTATGGGGTGGTGGAACTGCAGGCGGAGTACCAAGGCTCCACGTGGTCTACAGGCAAGGGCTCTGTCCTCTGCCGCTGGCACCGGGGGTGTCTGGGGAGGGGGACGGTTACGTATCGCTGGCCTGCTATGGCAGGGGGAAACGGGATGGGCATCTGCTGTGCACCTGTCTTGGACCCAAACCTGGACCTTCTTCCCTGCCCTCCTCGTCCACAGCCGGCCTGTGCCACGGGAAGAGGTGTGAAGGGAGCCTAAGCACACAAGAACACCCTCCTCGGGGCAGGGACACGGGCACACCTTCAGTCTACCTCTGGACCAACTCCAGCCCGCTGGAGCCCTGTGCAGGCCTTCCTCATGAGCGCCGTGGACACTATGGGGAGGAGCCGGGCCTGCGCGGAGGGCTCCGAGTGAGCAGGCAGGAACAGTGGATTTCCCACGCGATACCAAGCAGGTGGTTTTAGAAACTGAAAAATGGAAAACCAGACCATGCACCCATGGGCTGCAAGGTCCTGGAGTACCTCTGGACTGCGGGAGGGGTGGCATTATTCCAAACCCCGGCTGCACGACACAGTACGAGGGCCTGGGAAGTTAAAGGACCACCACCAACCCCTCTTTCCACATAAGCGCCATTCCCTGGAGTCGCCAGTTTTGTTGAGCTCAGTCGGGGTAATTTCTGCCGTGCTCTCTCGCCAAGGATGTGAGTATTCAGCCCACTGGCTGTTCCATTTTCTGCTCTTTCTACAAATACAAAGCGCCTTGCCTAGGCAGGGGGTACAGCCTCATTCTGCAGAACAGCCACCGAGCAATCAGGTGACCTAATGGTGGAAAGGCTGAGTTGCTGGCTTTCCCGAGTGGCCCTGATGGAAGAGGGCAGCAGCAGAGTTCTGGTGGGATCAGAACAGTTTAGTCTGAGTCTGTGAGGTCCCCAGGGGACTGGTCCCAGGTGTGCAAGCCCCCGGCTCTCGGTCTCAGTTCTGCAGACTCGGTCAGTTAAGCCTGAACTAAAATGTATGAGCACGAGGCAGAAGGTGCAGAGACTTCTGTCCTTCAGAAACAAGTTAAACTCAATACATCTTGGCTCCTTTGCCTCCATCCAAAGGGTTCCTTGGCCAAAGGAAGACTGCATCTGGGCAATACACTTGAAACAGGGGAGGAAGAACAACTAGCTCATCCATTTTAGAACTAGACTGGTCCCGGGCCTTTCTGATGCGCATAGGAGATGAGTGGAGTGGAGGCGATCACAGCGAGCAAAGCCCTCCAATAAGCCTTATGCTGTTTGGAGACCATACCCTGCAGCTCAGCAGACACAGCTGGGGCCTCACTGTTTCCTCAGAGCCCACCCCTACCAAGGTCACTGGACAGGATGGGAGAAAGGGCCCTGAAATGAAGACGGGGCTCTTTACACAAGATCAAGTAGGAAGATGCCATCTCTTCTCTCTTGACAATGACACACCTGGGTAGGCTACGATATCCGCTCTATCTACCTTTATGACAGCTCCCAAAGTGCTTGAACGCTCCCGACCGCCTTAAATACATGGCAGACTGGCAGCTCCCTTTCTCTAGAGGCACTGCCTGAAATTTTACTTATTCTAATTACCAGGGTTTTTTTTGATTATCAACCAGTTTGAATGCTTTCAGACCATGAAATACAAACAGACCTGACTTTCATAAAACTGCACCACACACCCTTCCTCTTTTACAAGAGAGTGAACCAATTATTTTTCTAACTACGAAATGCAACACTATGCACCTGCTGGGCCCCAGACTCACTCATGCATCTGTGCCCTGCCTGCGCAGCACGTCTACGCCCATGCAGGGTGAGTGAAAGGATGAGGTTCTCAGAAGTTAAACAAAACACCTGAAGCAAACTGGATTTTGGAGAAGGGAGCCGCCTTGGATTCTGAGCAAAAAGGGCCCTCATTTGTGGGAGGAGGTGGAAGGCAGGGCTGTGTCTGCGCCCCGTGGCTTAGATGCTTGCGGCTCCCCTCGGAATCCTTCCTGTCCTCGCGGCCCTCCCCTCCCCCAGTGCGTGGAAGCTCTCCAGGACCTAATGTCCACCTGCCCCCACGGAGGCTCGATGTGAGGCAGACCCGTCCACTCTGGTTCTGAGGTCCTGATAATCAGCCTCCACCTTCTCCGGAATAAGTCCTATCTGTTACGCAGTGGAACCGAGGAACCAAAATTAGGTGTTTTCTTTGGATCATTTATTAGTGACATATTTTCTCCACAACAAGCAGATACTACAGACCTAGGTTTAACCCTGAAATGCTGTTTGCTTGCTTTTTTTTCAGTGGGACATTAACGAGGTGAAAGAGGCTACCTGATCTTCTATTGCAGCTTTAGGTTAATATTTTCAGTTGAGCACAAAAGTGTTCAGAAAGACAGGCATACTTCTCGTAGGGACTTATGGTCTATCTTAGTGGAAAAAACGATTTCCTCAAGGTGAGGCACACACCCCACACTACGGAGAGGGCAGGACAGCCTCAAGGCCCAGCACTGAGACTGAGGCAACTTGCTTTGCTCTTAAAGAGAGTTCCAGACTTTAAGATTTTGATCTTAATGCCTGACTGGGACCTCAAACTCAGAAGAGCGATTTCACTGTATCGCTAGAATATTCCCTGAAAGGTGCACCCCATGGATAACGTCCACAGATGATAAGCAATTTAGCTGGTAATTGTTCCAAACCAAAACTTATGTTTCCCAATTCAATGATGAACAGAAATATCGCGTCTGGCCTGGCTGCAGTGGGGGAAGGATGGCTAGCATAGCAAAACGGTGATGAACCTGGAAAATGATGCTGTTGCTTTTATATCTTTTAAAGCCCATCTTCAGGGGTTTAAATGCCTTTTTTGGTGTTCCAGTGGCCACTGTTTGGGGTTAAGAACTGGGAATGTAGAGCAAAGGAAACCTAGAGTATTTAATTAAACAACTCATTGCTGGAAGAACAGAAGAAATGACCTGCCACCTTTTAGATATTAATCTTGCTTTTCCAGCCAAAAGCACGTCCTTCTCCAGCTTAGGCCCTCCTGGTGTGCTGACTTCTGAATTAAGGTGGCTCCCCCTGCACTCCCCTTGCCAAGTGGACGGGCTCATTTTCTAAGACAAGCTCAAGCTCACCAAACCATCACCATAAACAAAGCCTTAGGGGAGAGATGCCTTTTTACCTGGAAAGCTTCATGCTGCAAGGACACGGAAAACCAGATTGCGAGAATGGCAGCCTCAGCTCAAGGGGTCTGTTCAAAGCAACACCAAATGGGATACTCTCCTCTCTCTCTCTCTCTCTCTTTTTTTTTTTTTGGCTGTGCCCGCAGCATAAAAAGTTCCCAGGCCAGGACTGAACCCAAGCCACCACAGTGTCCCAACCTGCCACAGTGACAACGCTGGATCCTTAACTCACCGCATGCCACGAGGGAACTCCCTCCCTTTTGTTTTTATTTATTAATTTTTAAGGGCACCGAGAGAACAAACAATTGATTAATCTGAAGGTGAGAGGTATCATTTTTTCAGATGTCCTGATTCGGCTTCTCACATCCCTGAAAGGTTATCAGCTAAAACAAAAATATTATCAAAATGTGAAGCTGCCTTTTCAGAGGCCGGAGTCCTTTCAGAGGCTTCTGGCCTCCAAAGAAGAGTCTGCCTAAACTCTCTGGGTTCCCAGGACCCCTGCTGACCTCGGTCAACCTAATGCTGGATTATCTATGAATCACAATCAGTGGATAGCTCTTCACGGTTTACCTGAAGATCTCAAATGTCTCGCTGCTTTAGGTAACAAACAAGGTGACACAGAAAACACAGCTCTTCTGGAGATATGGTCTCTGTCACCAGGCTCACTCCAGAGAGCCAAGGCTGACTCTGGGGTGCTTTCTCCCATGTTTCAATTGAGGTGGGTGCCCTGATGAGTAAGGCTGAGGCCACACTGCCAGCTGCACAGCCTTAGGGAGACAGGCTCCATCCCAGAAGCGCTCAGAAGAAATGACTGCCACCCTGCTGGGCATGATGAGCCACGCAGCCTAAGGTCTGACTTGGAGTCTTCAAGAATAAGAACCAGAAGAACCATCTGCATTATCTAATCATCATTAAATAATCTCCCCCCAGGGCTTCCTTTTCTTTTTTTTTTAAACATGATCATACTTTTTATTTTATTTTTTTGGCTGAGCCTGGAGCACATGGAAATTCCCGGGCCAGGGATCGAACCCACGCCACAGCAGTAACCCAAGCTCCTGCAGAGACAATGCTTGTTCCTTAACCTGCTGCACCACTACAGATCTCCACACCCCAGGGCTGCTTGAGGTGACTGTCCTGCATGTCTCCTATTTTTTTGTGAAGATGTGGATGTGAAATGCAGATGGGACCAGGACGAAGCCGTATTATCAGTCATAGCTAACTCTCATTTCTCCTAAAGCAAAAATTCATCCCGCTATGGAGATTTCTCCAGGTATTTCTTCTAAGTGTACTCTCAACTCAACTAGTCGGGCTTAGAGAATATTTCAGAAATCTAAAAATCATAAAGTTGTGGCAAAAATCACATTGTGGTTATTAAATCCTTCTTGTAAACTAAAAAAAAAAAAAAAAGTGGCTCAGGCTAAGCTGTTTTTTAAAAAAAGATCAAAGCAGGGAGACACCAAAGGTATTAACACACAGCACTGAGACGGAAATGACAAATATGTTAAGTTCAGCGTGTGAAAAGCACACCCGGGTTCAAGGGAAGACTGAGACTCTCTGGTGCAAGAGGTTTAGAGTAACCCCGCACAGGGCACGTGAGGAGGAGAAAGGGGAAGGCGAAGGAAGAAGCACGGTTCCGCTGGGAACTTTTTCCTTCTAGAATTCTTTGTCTTGCTTTTCAGGGCCGCACCCGCGGCATGTGGAGGTTCCCAGGCTAAGGGTCTAATCGGAGATGCAGCTGCCGGCCTTCGCCACAGCCACAGTAACGTGGGATCCGAGCCGTGTCTGCGACCTACACCACAGCTCACGGCAATGCCGGATCCTTAACCCACTGAGCAAGGCCAGGGATCGAACCTGCAACCTCATGGTTCCTAGTTGGATTCATTAACCACTGCACCGTGACAGGAACTCCTCCTTCTAGAATTTTAAGGACAAAAAGTGACTTTTTCTTCTAAGCAAGTCTAAGAGATTTTACACGGGTCAACTCCTATAGAAAACAGTTCTCTGCCATGAAGGAACCTGACTACATGGCAACACATGTGCAAAACTTCTAACAGTCTCTTAGGGCAGGGACCCACTCTGCTCCCTGGAGGCCTCGGGAAGCAAGGCCTCAGGTGCCTCAATTGCCACGGCGCTCGCAATGCAACGCAGAGCGCACAGATCCTGCAGCCAAGCCACAGTGGGGGATGACAGCCCCACACTCATTGATCCCTCCAGATGGCCTCAGCTCAACTCTCCATGTGGGGCACAAAATAATCAATTCATTAACTTTTCCATCTGGTTATGTTTGCTCTGAGAAAAATCAAGACTCCTGTTTCACGGACTGCACTGTTCTGAGAGCCCACCAAAAGATCGAACCCCTCAGAGCCCTTACCCACCCCCACCCTCGCCACAGTCCTGATCCAAAAAAAAAAAAAAGTATGATCTCACCTATAATTTATAAACTAAAAACAAATTTTAATTAAAAAAGAAATCCCCTGCTATCTTTCTCTATCCTGAGTATGGTGCACTTTAAAGGACACTCCGGTAACAAGCAGAATCTAAGACATGCAAATTCACCATGGGCAAGACTTTGTATCTGCCCTGAACATAGGAACCTACTTCTGTCAAGCCTGAATAAGATGAGTACTTGCAGGATTACTGGCAAATCAGTGTCACCGAAATATTCTGCGAGTCGGGTAAACTGTGCTTTCTTTTGTTTCTCCTCACTTTCTCTGGGAGAGAGAGAAAGGTTGCCGCAATCACGTGACAAGCAATCTACCCCAGACGGCTGTGCTCGTCACGCCAGCAAAGACGGCCATGGTGTTTATGGTGCCAGGGAGGGAAAACACCAACCCCTGCTCATCAGAATCCCAGTGCAACAGAAAATAGCACCAGTTTCAACAGTTCTGGTGTTGGACAAAGCCTCCCTTTGTCAGTTAGGAAAGCATCAGCACAATCTCTCCAGTTAACTGCATTAATGGGATCCATTCATGTCACTAAAGAATACTTCTTGGCACAGTTCACTTTCCTGACCCAAAGACGCCAACAACAATCCAAACTGGACTCTGCAGGGTAGTGTACTGTTACATCAGCCCAGTGAAAACATCTTCAGATCATTAAAAAAATGCACAAACTGTTATTAACACTGCAATTCCTATTTCAGGAGTACTGACGGTTTTCTTGCAAAGCACTTTCAATCCATATCACAAAGAAAGAATTTATTTGGAAGAATGTGTTTTGGGGGATTGCATTTAGTGCTTAGTTGAATTTATTTTATTCTCCTCTTTATTTGGCCAGAACCTCAGAATGCTCTCAATCAGGTAATAAGCAGCAGTGTGTTTGTTTTAAAGTAGGACATGGGAACAGTGAGCTGGCATTTAAACTCACATCCCATGGTGCGATCTATCCACAGGGACCCTTCCTTGGGAGTAGAATTTCATTCCCAGAGGCACAGCAGTGTCCTAAGGAAACTGCTGGCACTCTTTCTGTCTCCCTGTTTTAAGACTGGGAGAGAAGATGCAAACCGAGAGCAGAGAGCAAAGATTAAAGTTCGTCGATTGACGTCCCCCAAAATGTTGAAGGTTAAATGCCTACCACATACATACATTTCTCTTAGTGGGAGGGAAGAGCAAAAGCTTTTCAAAGTCTGAGTATTTATTAGAATTTTTAAATAAAGAGAACTACGTTTTAATTTCACATCTTGGCTATGTTCTGACAAAGGAGGTGCCACTAAGAGTATAGCAACGAACTCCTGTCCCAAGCCAGGGACCCATCAGTGCCCCCCCACCCCAAGACCCTTTCCTGCATACTTTTCAGCTAAATAACACAACTGGCAAATGACGCCAGCATCAAACCTGTATCAGAAACCAACAAGACAGCTTGCAGTGAGCCAGTGCACTACGCAGTTGTCCTGGTAAGTGACTAGGCATCCTCTGGTGCCACCTCTCAGCGAGGATGGGCCTTCACATCCCGGGGGAGACAAAGTTCCTATTTCTGAGCATGCTCCATGGTGCAATTACAAGTGCTGTATACCTGACGAAGACAAGCAAAGACCTGAATTTTCCCTTTGTGTACTTTTTAAGAACTTAACATGGTTACTCAGAACGGGGACGGGACTGTACAGGTGCACTCACCAAGTACAGCTGGACACTCGGAGCACAAGGCCAACATCCAGTTCAGCACGATGTAAGGCAGGTATGCACAAGGAGAGGCCGCTGTCGGCGGAAAGTAGCATTACAGAAAAAAATTCCAAACCAGCAGGACAGAAACAGTGCTTGATGCTCCAGTTTTTTAGATAGTAATTCCAAGAATCCAGTTCAAATCCCTCTTGTCAACATGTAGGGAGGAATTCAATTTCTATCATTGTTTCTCCAGATCTGAGCTGAGGCTTGGTAATAAAAAAGAAAATGGGTTTCTTCCTGTTTCTTTCTTGGCGTGGAAACAGCATCGGGAAGAGAAGGCCATGAGTCCTGGGAGCACCGACATGAAGGTGGCGAAGCTCTCCCTGCACCCACATAACTACGGCCAAGGCCGGGGGAAAGACGGAGGATGGGGAACTTACCTAGCCACTAGCATCAACAACAGAAGAGGTGAATTAATTGTGAGGCTCTCCAGAAACACCCCAAATGTAAAAAACAAAACCTTGAAAAAGTAAACAGTTAAATTCCTCTTCTACAAGCCATTTATGTACATATTATATGCCCGGTATATAATGTGTAGATAAATGTATCCTGCAGTGAAAGTGACCAACCTACCAGACTTAAGAGCACATTATAGGACAAATTCTTGAAAGGTTTCATCTCATGTTGGTATCTTTTAATAAAAAAAAAAAAAAATTAGAAATCAAAGAAAAATATCTGGCCGGGATTGGAATGAGGCAATCAGGAACACTTCAGAATCTAAGGCAGAAGGAAGGCTATTTGCCTCTTCAGAGAACGGCAGGGGTGTGGAAAGGGAGACAGATCATGCACAAAAGTACTTACAAATCACATACCCAACCCCCACCCCTCACTAAAAAGAGAAGAAAAAGCCCCATCACTTAACACCAAACAGTAACGTTATCAATAAACCCTTTCTCTGCTGCCCATCATGCCTTTTTGAGAGAGGAGGCCTGTGAGGAGAGGTGAAAAGAGCAAGGGTGAGAGGGAAGATCTGCACTTCAGTCTAGTTTCCAATTTCCATTTCTCTTACAGGAAGTCTTCAGTCATCTGATGCCTGGCATCGAGCTCTGAGCAGACACTGAGTACGTGGTGGCCACGACCGGGGTGCCATTGTTGGCTGAGTAACCTTGCCTCAACGTTTCAAAATACGACGCCTGCACCGGTTTGTGATACTGCAGCACTTTTATGGCATCTTCTATTTTAAACCATTCCCTCTTCCTTCCTGTGGAGGCAGCGAGAAAAAGAAGTTAGTACAAAAGGGAAGCAGTGGGGGAGTTCCCCTTGTGGCGCAACGGAAACAAACCCGACTAGTATCCATGAGGACTTGGGTTCAATCCCTGGCCTTGCTCAGTGGGCTGGGGATCCACCGTTGCATGAGTTGTGGTGTAGGTCGCATATGCGGCTCTGACCGCATGTTGCTGTGGCTGTGGTACAGGCCAGCTGCTGTAGCTTCAATCTGACCCCCAGCCTGGGAACTTCCATATGCCGTGGGTATGACCCTAGTTAAAAAAAAAAGGGAAGCAGCAAAAGGCTTCTCACCACACCACGGTATATGGAAGTTCCCAGGCTAAGGGTCAAATTGGAGCTGCAGCTGCCAGCCTACACCACAGCCACAGCAACTCGAGATCCGAGCTGCATCTACCACCTACACCACAGCTCATGGCAACACCGGATCCATAACTCACTGAGCGAGGCCAGGGATCAAACCTGCATCCTCATGGATACTAGAAAGATTCACTTCCAGTGAGCCATGACAGGAACTCTTACTTTCCAGTATACTTAAAAAATTTTTTCAAGGAGTTCCTGTTGTGGCTCAGTGGTTAACGAATCCTACTAGGAACCATGAGCTTGCAGGTTCGATCCCTGGCCTTGCTCAGTGGGTTAAGGATGCAGTGTTGCCGTGAGCTGTGGTGTAGGTTGCAAATGCGGCTTGGATCCCGCATTGCTGTGGCTGTGGAGTAGGCTGGCGGCTACAGCTTCGATTAGACCCCTAGTCTGGGAACCTCCATATGCCATGGGTGCGGTCCTAAAAGGACAAAAGACAAAAAAAAAATTTTTTTTTTCAAATGCATGTTTTAAAATCCTTTATTATTTTTTCTCTTATAAAAGTAACAAAAGAACATTGGTTAAAATTGAGAAAACACAAAAAAAGTGTGAAGAATAAGATAATTACCCATAATCTTATAAACCAGAAATAACCATTATCAATACCTTAGTGAATCTGCTTTTCTTTCATTTTACTTGAAGACACAGTAAATCAACACCTATAACTAGATCATGCTTTAAGGTGCTCCACATCCTCAGAGGCTCTGCTGACGGAGTGCTGGTGTTAGGAACATGGACACTGAAGCTAATAGGCTGGGCTCCAATCACATCACTAGATCTAATGAACTGTGCAGCTTTGGGCAAGTTACTGAACCTCTCTGTGCTTCACTGTCCTCATCTGAACATAGAGATAATAAACAGAACCTATCTCACAAGACTGCTGTGAGAGCTAATATGTAGAGCATTTGAACAACACCAGGCACCGAGTACAAGCTGTAAGACCACGGATGTTATGTCATTCACTTAACTGTTTCCCTGTCACTGGAAATCCACAGCCTGTAACTTTAGTTATTATTTTTTTAAAGCTTTCAGGGAAAGATCCCTAGAACTGAGATGATAAGAAACAAAACATCTGAACACTCCGGGCTTCTGATATATACTGCCAAACTGCTCTCCAGAAAGGATCTCCAATCCTGACTGTGCGTCTCGAAATGTTGGTCTCACCACACTCCTGCCAGCCCTGTAAATTTTTCTCATGGCCATTTCTTTCCCTTCCTCCCTTCCTTCCCTCCTTTTGGCCCACAACCTAGGCATATGGAAGTTCCCAGGCTAGGGGTCAAATTGCCAGCCTACACCACAGCCACAGCAACACAGGATCCAAGCCACATCTGTCACCGACACCACATCTCACGGCAACACCAATCCTTAACCCACTGAGCAAGGCCAGGGATCGAACCTGTATCCTCATACTAGTAGTGATTGTTACCGCCACAACAGGAACTCCTGTCATGGCCAATTAGTTATGTGAAAACCAACACCTAATCTTTGTTTTCATTTCAAATTCCTATTTTAATGTAGGTCTAAGTAGTGTATATAGAATTCTATACCCTGTTTTCATTCACCAACACGACTGCATAAGCTCTTTCCCATGGTATAGAGCTTTCATAAGTATGTACTTAACAGCTGCATAACATTCCATCAGATAAACGGAACTTAGATCACTTACTTCACTGAGATGTACATTTAAGACCCAATTTCTCATCTGAAAAAGGCTCATCTGAAGGAAGGCTCATAGGCTTATTCCCCATATTTTAGCACATTTCATCAGGGTCAATTCTCCGAAGTGGGAGTTCAGGTGAAAGGCTTGTTTGGATATTAATAGAGCAATGGTACCTTAAAAAGTAGTATCACAAGTGTGTGACTCCTGCCCGAAAGAGCACTCTGAGGACAGGACCACGCCACACTCATCTCTGTCACTTTTTCAGGCCCCAGCACCAGCTGTCAAGGAGTCTATTTTTAATACCTCCACTGAATTTATTTATACTTAAGCTTACTGCATTCTTAGCAAATACAAAGCAATTAAAAGCTGAAGGGCTAGGAAATACCCAGATCAACAGTGAAAGGCATGGTGGCAGAGCACATATTAACAATTAAGGGAGAGGTTTGAGCAAGTGAATTACATGTTTGCCAATTTATAACATAAATTAAATATCATACCTTTCTAGAATATATTTTCCTTCAGAGATAAAAGATTAAACTATGAGCCAACCACTAAATCACAATTTTTAGTCCAAAAGCCATACATACACATAGCACATAGTGATCTGAAATCAAAGAAAAGGGCTCCTAGGCAGTTCCCATCGTGGCTCAGTGCGAACGAATCTGACTAGTACCCGTGAGGATATAGCATCCATCCTTGGCCTCGCTCAGTGGGTTAAGGATCCGGCGTTGCATAGGTTGTAGACATGGCTCAGATCCCATGAGGCTGGCAGCTACAGCTCCGATTTGACCACTAGCCTGGGAACTTCCATACGCCACAGGTGCCCCCCCCCGCCCCCCCAGAAAAGGGCTCCTTGGGAGAAAGCTGGGTGCATCTGAGGGGTAACAGGAAAACAACTGGAAACTACTCCCACTGCTCTGCACCCGCTGTGCGGCTGTGGAGGGAGGGGCTACACTGCCAGACCTAGAGTTTTCTCCAACAATATGAATAAGCCTAACAAGCAACAGCCAAGGTCTGCTTTTGCTTAGGGTTGGTGGCGAGCAGGGGGTCCAGCACTGTGGAGGCCTTGAACGATATCTGCTCGGGAGGATCCAATTTATTATTTTCTTTTTTTGGCTGCACCCGCAGCATGCAAAAGTTCCCAGGCCGGGGATCAAACCTGCGCCACACCAAGTAACCTGAGTCACTGCGGTGACAAGGCTGGATCCTGAAATCTGCTGTGCCACAGAGAATTCCCTAATTTGGTTTTAGAAGCAACAGGTCTTATTTTTTATGGGCCGTTTTTCTAACTTGACTATGTAGCCTACTTCTAAAGATTTCAAAAGACTACCTTTCAGTAAGTTCAAACACGGACATCCTTCTGTCATGTCTTTTCTTTATCAGGCTCCCGTCTGTGTCACGGCGAGGGCTGGCTGTGGGGAGCGCTTTGGAGGTGATCTGGGGATGACTTACCGATGTTAACTGAATCTTCCCAGTCTTCTAGCACTTCCGTGACAATGAGCACATAGACATATGTTCTGTGCTTCCTCTCTTGGTTCTGAAGGGCAGAGAGAGAGGGACGGAGAAAGTTTTTCCTTAGAGAGCTGAGATTTCGTAAATGGAACTTACTCTAAAGCATGTGTCCAGAGAGCTTAGGGCCAAGGACTCCTTTTACTGTCCTACAATCAGATATGGAATAGTGCCAGCTGGCCTACTGAAAATACGCCACACTTGAATTTGAGGGTGTGCTCTTTGGCTGGGCTTGCACAGCGAAGGCTTTACTCTTTTTTTCCTTCTCCTTCTCTAAAGTGCAGCTTCTCAGGAAAACTGACAGAAGGACTCAGGACCACTTGAGAAAAAGGCACCAAGTAAATTTAACTAGCTAGAACACCAGAAGGAGAAAAGACTGTGGGTGGGCAAGGGCCCCATCAACGCAGGCAAGCTGATTATCTCACACAACTCCCCTTTTCCTGCCAACCCTGCTCATCTCTATTCTCTGATTTCTCACTCTCCAAACCTCTATTCCAGTCCATATCCCTGTTCTCTCTCTTACTACTGGTACACAGTTTTTATTTTTCTTCTGTTTCCCCTACACTTATCTACCCCTCCCTCACATGGAGTTCCTGGACCAGGAATCAGATCCAAGCCTCAGTAGTGAGCCAAGCTGTATCTGCAATGAAGGATCCTTAACCCACTGTGCCAGGCCTGGGACTGAACCTGCGTCCCCGTGCTCCCAAGATGCCATCATTCCCATTGTGCCACAGCAGGAACTCCTACCCCTCCTTACATCTTAGGAGGCAAGGAAGAGAGGTAAGGATGGGAAAAATAATTCTTATAAATAATTCTAGCTGTTTGGAAGAGATTATGGGATTTTAAAAAAGAAAACATGCTATTCTCTGCTGGTGCCGCAATGTTTGAAAGCTGTGTGAAGATGGCATCTTTTCTAGATGAAGACTGAAATCAGAGTTCCTGTTGAGGCTCAGAGGTAACGAACCCGACTAGGATCCATGAGGACTCAGGTTCGATCCCTGGCCTTGCTCAGTGGGTTAAGGATCCGGCGTTGCCGAGAGCTGTAGTGTAGGTCACAGATGCAGCTCAGATCTTGCATTGCCATGGCTGTGGTGTAGCTGCAGTTCCGATTGGACCCCTAGCCTGGGAACTTCCATACGCCGCAGGTGTGGCCCGGAAGGAAGGCAGGAAGGAAGGAAGACTGAAATGGACAATGTTTTTGCCCTTCCCTCCCAATCTCTATGTTAAAATCCTAACTCTTAAGGTAATGGTATAAGGAAGTGGGGCCTATGGGAAAGTGACTGGGTTATAACAGAAGACCCTCATAAAATGGAATTAGTGGTCTTTTAAAAAAAGACCTCAGAGACATTCCTCTGCCAACACTTGAGAAGACAGAAACAGCTGTCTATGAACCAGGAAGTGGGTCCCCCCAGACACTCACTGAGTCTGGTAGCACCTTGATCTTGGACTTCCTACCTTTGAGAATTATGAGAAATCTATTTCTGTTGTTTATAAGCCAAGTGGTTTCTGTATTTTGACAAAAGCCTGAATAGACTAAGATAAAGATGTATGTGGTTGTTAACATGATACTAATTACACCAAAGATTTTTAACAGACTTACCTCAAAAATTCCAACTAATCTTCCCAATGTCCCTTTTACTCCAGCCTGAAAAGTAAAAATGAAAAATTCATACACTGACTGCTTACATTGCAGTTCTTATTCTGAATCTGCTTGACCAATTTGAAGAACAGAAATAAAAAAAACAAGAGGACATGGCTTGGGTGGGCTCAATGTCTGTGGAGGTCACCCAGTGTTTCCTGTGTCACAGGCTGCTCCGAGCAAAGTACACTCAGGGGAGACAGAATTCCTTTCATCTCCTGTCTCTCTCACCACTGCAACCTGGCCAGAAGAGCAAGATAATCAAGACCAGAGCCATGCCAAAGATTATTCTGAGGTATAAATTACTTCGCTCATTTACTCATTCATTCAACCAATATACACCAGGTGCCTAACTTGAGCCAGATAACGGTGCAGGTGCCAGAGTACAGTGATGAGCAGGCTAGAACACAAGGTTCATGAGAGCAAGACCCTCATCTGACAGGTTCTTGGCTGTCTGTACCCAGTATACCCGAACAGAGCCCAGATACCTGCAGGAGCTCAGTAAAGCGAAAGTCAACTAAAACATAAACCTGGCAAAACTCTGCTAAATGACAGTTTTTATGACAGAAATGCACAGAGCATGTGATGAACAGAGAATGATGGGGAGAGGGGCAACTTTATAGTGGTTAGGCCTCTGTGGTATATACTCTGTATATCCCATCAGCCCTTTGGTGTTTTTCTGATACATTACAGGTGAATTTTTCTTCTTCTCCCCTCCCCCATTTTCAGCCACCCCGTGGCATATGGAGCTCCTGGGTCAGGGATTCGATCTGAGCTGGAGTCTCCACCTAAGTCGAAGTTGCGGCAACGCCAGATCCTGAACCCACTGTGCCGGCTGGGGGATCAAATCTGAGTCCCAGTGTTCCCAAGACTCTGCCAATCCTGTTGCACCATGGCAGGAGCTCTGGTGAATTTTTCACTCTATTCCAATTTACTCATTTTCTTTTCAACCATATCCATTCTAGAGTTATACATTTTTAGCCCACTTTGATATTTTTCATCTCTACTTGTTCTTTACATATCTGTTTCCATTATGTATACCTTTATTTCCATGATTTTTGTTTGTATTTTAAAATAGAAGTTATTCCTTCATTTACTTCTTGAACAGCCTGAGCATATTTAAGTTCTTTGTGAGGCCATGCTATAAAATTAGAACATAGTCAGGTCTTTTTTTTTTTTTTTGGTCTTTTTGTCTTTTCCAGGGCCGCATCTGCAGCATATGGAGGTTCCCAGGCTGGCGGTCTAATCGAAGTTGTAGCTGCCAGCCTGCACCACAGCCACAGCAACGTGGGATCCGAGCTGTGTCTGAGACCTACACCACAGCTCATGGCAACGCTGGATCCTTAACCCACTGAGCGAAGCCAGGGATCGAACTCACAACCTCATGGTTCCTAGCTGGATTCGTTAACCACTGAGCCACAATGGGAGCTCCCAGAGTCAGGTCTTAAAAGGAAAATTTAGGGTTTGCTCCAAGGGAAACTGGGGAATAGCGCAGTTGGAGCCCCGTCCTTTATTGGGCACTGCGCCTGTGTCCTTTCCCTACCTGAAAGTCTCAGCTTCTGGTGTCCTTTCCACTGGGCACTTGGACTCCCCCTTACTCCAAAGGCTCTAACCATCAGCCACCCAAGGCCACACAGGCTGCAACTTCCCTGTGCTATTCTGCAGCTCTGCTCTGTTTCGGCTCTCTGGAAGTATCCACCTTGTTTCTGAGTCAGGCTATGTCCTTTTTGTTTGTTTTTTAGGGCCACACCATTGGCATATGGAAGTTCCCAAGCTAGAGGCTGGAGCAGCCGGCCTACACCATAGCCACAGCAACGCCAGATCTCCGACCCACTGAGCGAGACCAGGGATCGAACCCGCATACTAGTGGATACTAGCTGGATTCGTTTCTGCTGAGGCACAATGGGAACTCCCAGAGTCTGGCTATGTCTTTTGTGTGTCTCTGCTAAGAGGCGACGGGTTGAGAGGCGAAGGAAAGGGTTCTCTGGAAGCGCTTGGGGGACGCAGGTTTCCTACTATTACTGCCAGGTTATTTGGTGTAGTTCATTAAAAAAATAAGCCAAATATGCTTTCTAAAGACAGCAGGTGCTCAATAAGTTAGTACAGAATGAACAAAATTTTTAAATAAGTACTCCAAAAGTTCTTTAGAAATATTTAGTAGAGACAATAGAAGCAATTTAAAGGCCTAGATTCCTGGGTGAGCTGTATTTTGAAATCAATTTTTGCTAATTCCCTGTCAAGGAATTCTTTTCCTTTTTCTTGCCAACATACCTGTTTCTTTTCCCATTCTTTCCCCATCTATTCTTTTCTTCATGTGGCCTCTGGGCTACTTGAATGGAACCGTCTACCTTTTCTTATTTAAATTGTTATACATTTTTATGGAGTTCCCTTTGTGGCTCAGTGGTTAACGAATCCAACTAAGAACCATGAGGTTGCAGGTTCGATCCCTGGCCTTGCTCTGTGGGTTAAGGATCCGGCATTGCCATGAGCTGTGGTGTAGGTTGCAGACGCGGCTCAGATCCCGCGTTGCTGTGGCTGTGGCGAAGGCCGGCAGCTACAGCTCCTGTTAGACCCCTAGCCTGGGAACCTCCATATGCCGCGAGTGCGGCTCCACATAAAGGCAAAAAAAAGGACAAAAATAAAATAAATAAATAAATAAATAAATAAATAAATTGTTCTACATTTTTAGAAATAATTGCACTCCACGGCCAGCTAAGATTAGCTAGATTGTACTTCATGAATTAACCAGTGAAGCTGCCTGAACAAGTGGGACGAGACGGCAGGCTGTCCTCATCTAGAAGAGCCAGTCCCACAGGCTGTCCTCATCTAGAAGAGCCAGTTCCATACTCTGATCCAAGCACACTCGGACCAGCTCCTGAGATGTGTCACCTGTGCTCCTGCCACAGGTCTCCACTGACTCTGCCTGGGCGTAGAGCTGTCAGGCTTCTGCGGAGGGTGGCCTGGAGCAGGGCGAAGGAGAGGCGGGAACGGCACAAAGAATGATTTATAGAGGCTCACAGAAGACATCATTTACACTTCTATTCTGCAAGGTGGATGCGGTCTCTTCAGCAGTTATTGTTCAATTATTTTTCTTAAACTGAAAGTGCTGAAAAGGGAATAATCACCAAATTTTAAGGGCACAAATCAACTCAATATTATGACAATACAACTTATTTAAAAATTTTTGGCCACACATATGGCATGTGGAAGTTCTGGTGCCAGGGACTGAACTCATGCCACAGCAGAGACCTGAGCCTCAGCAGTGACAAACGCCAGGTCCTTAACCCGCTAAACCACCAGGAAACTCCTAAAACTTTTATTTATAGTAATTTCTTTTTCCTTTTTTTTTTTTGCTTTTTAGGGCCGCAGCCAAGGAATATGGAGGTTCCACGCAAGGGTTTGAATCGGAGCTACAGCTGCCAGCCTACGCCACAGCAATGCCAGATCCCAGCTGCGTCTGAAACCTACACCACAGCTCACGGCAACGCTGGATCCTTAACCCACTGAGGGAGGCCAGGGATCAAACATGATCCCTGGAACTCATGGTTCCTAGTTGGATTCATTTCCGCTGCACCATCATGGGAACTCCTAATTATGTAATTTCTGCATCAACACCAATATGTATCTATGATGTACCGGGTGTCAGGGGCAGCCGGGAAAATATAAAAGCATTTTTTTAATTACATGCATTTTACTTATTTAGTGTAAGTCAAATAATGCTGCCATCTGCACACTGAAACTCAGTGGCATTTATTTTCACTTCTAATTAACCACTTCTAATCAATAATAGTTCTATTTGCTCCTTAATACTTCTTTCAAATTTTATTCTAATACTTGGGGGATCTACTTGGGGAGAATGCTAGAGTGATTCTACCAATGATTATCTGTGGTAAAAAGCAAAAAAAAAAATTACCATATCAGTTTTTAAAATTGCAGTTTATGGGAATTCCTTAGTGGCCTAATGGCTTAAAGACCTGGTATTGTCGTGGTCACTGTTGTGGTGGGGGTTTGATCCCTGGCCCGGGAACTTCAGCATGCTATGGCTAAAATAAATAAACAGGAGTTCCCACTGTGGCACAGTGGGTTAAAATCTGAATGCAGTGGCTTGGGCTGCTGCAAAGGCACAGGTTCAGTCCTTGGCCCAGTGCAGTGGGTAATGATAAATAAAACAAAATTGGGCTTTAGTAGTTTTCTTAGGAGTTTACTCCAGTAAGAAAGAAGATTTCAGTTCTTAAAAGCCACAGTGCTAATAACAGAAAGATTCCTCATAGGCAAAGGTTCTCCAGGACAGTTTACTGTAACCGTTTTTACTTTTTCACAATCTTCCACAGTCCAACTTTGGTCTCCTAGCTCTCTCTCAAATGCTGCCACAAGCAACAGGAGCGATATTTTTATCTCTCACATGACTCCTGCACGCAGGTTGGGGTAGGTGTCAGGGGCACAGCTGACATATATTTGGCTGAGACATTTGGCAGTAAGATTTGATTCAGAGTATATGTAAGTTTGGTCCAGTCAGGGTGCTGGTATAGACCTGTTTGTCTCAAAATCACATGAAGACAGTTACAATCAATCTGTATGGCAAAAGCCCCTACTCCAGCGAGTCTTTATTTAAAACTCCTTCTTAGTTGTAAGAATTCCAAATAAAAAATATATCAATTGCCCTTCATCTGTCAATCATATGTGGGTGAGTGCTTTCTTTTTTCTTTTTTTGGCCTCGCCCGCAGCATATGGAAGTTCCTGGGCCGGGGATCGAACCTGGCTGCCGCAGAGACAATGCTGGATCCCTAATCTGCTGTGCAGGAATTCTAGCGACTGCTTTCTTGAAATTCGAAGTATACAATATCAATCCTAACACTTGAGGTTTAGTTAACAAAAATTATCCGAGCAATTGCCTACTTTTTTAAAAGAAAAAAAAAAGTCTTTTTTTCCTTTTGAAGTATTTTACTGAGATTGAGAGTACTGACCTAGAAAGGGCTGGACTGACCAGGGGGACTCCAGGGGCCCCTCTTTCCCTCTAGCAGACTCCAGGGGTGTGTACTAGAGGCCTAGGCAGAGGCACTGACGTGACACCCCCTAAAATGATCTCCCACCACGAAGAACCCGTGCTTTGCTGCTTAGTTAGGATGAGCATAAATCAGATCACTTCTTTTTTTTTTTGTCTTTTTGCCTTTTTATGTAGAGCTGCACCCACGGCATATGGAGGTTCCCAGGCTAGGGGTCTAACAGGAGCTGTAGCTGCAGGCCTTCGCCACAGCCACAGCAACGCAGGATCCGAGCCGCATCTGCAACCTCCACCACAGCTCACGGCAACGCCGGATCCTTAACCCACTGAGCAAGGCCAGGGATCGAATCCGCAACCTCATGGTTCTCAGTCGGATTCATTAACCACTGAGCCATGAAGGAAACTCCCCAGTTCACCACTTCTGAAACCAATTTTTCCCACTAAGGTGGACGCTGTGACAGACACCGATGGCGATCTAGCCCACAAGCTTTCTCCCTCCTGGACACCAGGAAGACCAAGACTCTGTTCAGGTGAGGGCTATGGCACACCTGGAACTGCACAGGAGTTCTGCTGCCCTCTGCAGCGACAGGTTCAGGGGTGCTGTGTGACCCAACTCTGGGTCAATGGCTCCTGAGAGGATGTCTCTCGGAGGCTTCTGGGAAAGATTTCCCATATGATGAAAAGAGCTGTACAGAAAGAAACCCTATACTACCCTGCTTGTCAGATGGAGACCTGAAACTTGGAGCTGCTAGTCATCTTGTGATCGAAAGGATAAGGCCAAGAGAATCGAAGAGAAACTGAACCAAGTCCTGACTGCTACGCTGCTGAAGCAATGGGGTAAGTAAGGGCCAACCTCTAGACTTCCTATGTAAGAAAAATAACCAGCGCTATAAAGCTGTGTGTTGGTACCTGTATCTGAAAGCTCTCTGCTACTTGCCCTGATTTAAAAGGCAGCTCTCCGTGCAAAACTGCTCATCCCCAAACAAAAACTCTGAATATTTGAGGAGGCTGTGGTATAAAAGCTTCCTCTATTAAAGCAATAAGCCCAGGCTCAAAAGGAGCTTGGGAACAACTCTTTAATGCCAATGTCTGTATGAGGCAACCCATGAACAAAAAATATATGGTGTTCAATACAAATAACTTTCTGGTATCCACCAAACTTAGCAATTACAGAAGGAAAGAATCACAGCGAAGACGGATGGATGTAGATAAGAAGATAGGTAAGTCCAGTGAAATTCCATCCCAGGATTTTTTGTTTTGTTTGTTTTTTCTTTTTTCTTTTTATGGCCACACCTGCAGCACATGGAAGTTTCCAAGTTAGGGGTCAAATCTGAGCTGCAGCTGAGGTCTATGCCACAGCCACAGCAACGTGGGATCTGAGCCACATCTGCAGCCTACCCATAGCTTGCAGGAATGCTGGGTCCTTAATCCACTGGGCAAGGTCAGGGGTTGAACCCACACTGTCACAGACACTATGTGAACCTGCTGAGCCGTAACGGGAACTTCTTGTTTTGCTTTTTAAAAGAAATATTTTAATATCAAAAAGAAAACAATAAACATTTAGGTAGTCACTAGCCAGCTTTGTCAAACTGTTATTTATCGTTTTGTGTCTTTTTTTTCCTTAAGAAATAAAACTACTAGTGCAATGGAAGTCTCTTGTGCGCTGACCATCCTCTGCCAGCGGTAACCAACTACTCACTCCATCCCCCCATCTTTTTGGGCCACATCACAGCGTGCAGACATTCCAGGGCCAGGGGCTGAACTGGCACCACAGCTGCAACCTGAGCTACAGGAGTGACAACGCTGGATCCCTAACCTACTGTGCCACTAGGGAACTCCGCTACTCACCTAAATTTGGTGTTTACCATTTTCTTGTATGTTTTTATACTTCTAGTGCTTAGGTATATATCCACTAGTAATGGTACATAGTATTTCTTGCACATTTCTCTACTTGATTAAAAAAAGATTATACTTTCTGTAATTTTTCCTCCTCAATGTCATGTTTCTGAGTTTCCCTTATTGATACATGTGTCTTTAATTCATTCTAATTGTTGATCAAAATCTTTTTTTTTTTTTTAAGACTGCCAGGGATTGAACTTGTATTCTCATGGACACTATGTTGGGTTCTTAATCTGCTCAGCTACAACAGGAACTCCCAATAACCTAAGAATTTATCAAAATTTACTACTCTGTCCGCTTGTTGGCAGAGGCAGACATTTAGTTATGCTACTATTATAAAACATTGTCAAGGAGTTCCCGTCGTGGCTCAGTGGTTAACGAATCCGACTAGGAACCACGAGGTTGCGGGTCTGATCCCTGGCCTCGCTCAGTGGGTTAAGGATCCGACGTTGCCATGAGCTGTGGTGTAGGTTGCAGATGCGGCTCGGATCCCGTGTTGCTGTGGCTGTGGCGTAGGCCGGCAGCTACAGCTCCAATTAGACCCCTAGCCTGGGAACATCCATATGCCACGAGTGTGGCTCTAGAAAAAGGCGAAAAGACAAAAAACAAAACAAAACAAAACAAAAAACCCACCTCCTATAGACATCCTCGTTACTTACCATGTGTGGGAGTTTCTCTACAATCTATTACCAGAAGTCAAATTTCTGGATCACAGGGTAAAAGTACCTCCAGTTTTCCTACTCATAATCAGCTGATCTGCTGTAGAAATGGTTGCAATTCTCCTCCTCTTCCTGTGTACATGTCCTCTGAAATGTAATTTTACAGCTCCTCTTAACAAGAGATAGAATCTATTCACCCATCCCCGGTCTTGTGGCTTGCTCTGGCCAACAAAATTCAGAAGGATGTACACCAGTTCCAAGCCTTGGCCTCAAGAGGCCTTGCAGTTTCCACTTTTTCTCTCGGAACTCCGCCACTGCTATGTGAGCTGGTCTCCTAAAGGATGAAAGACCAGTCTCAGCTGAGAATATCTCAACGCAGCCCATAGCCAGGTAACCTCCAAACTGAGTCAACCTAGCCAAGATCAGCACAGCAGCCTTGTGGACGCAGAGCTGGCTGGCTGCAGACAGCCGAGCTGTCCAGCCAACACAAGAGGCTGATCCATGGTCTTGTGAGCAATAATCAATAAAGTTCTCATCATTCTTGTTCCTCTTTAACATTTGGTGTTTGTAATCAGTCTTTTCTGTTTTGGGTCAATATAATGAGTGTAAAATTATAATGCATAATTTAAAGGTTGAAATTGTATACTTTTCCTATGTTAAATGGACATACAGATTTCTTATTCTGGGAATTTGTACTCTTCATCCATTTTTCTTATATGATCAGTGACCATCTGAATGATCTTCAGAATTTATTGATATTTTATCCTCTGAGGTAAATACCTTCTCCCGATCTGGCACTTATCTTTACTCTTTATTTTTAAATTTTTAATTTTTATTCTGGCCATGCCCACAGCATATGGAAGTTCCTAGGTCAGAGACTGAACCTGTGCCACAGCAATGACCCGCGCCGCTGCAGTGACAACCCCTGATTCACAAGAGAATTCCTGTCTTTATTCTTAAAAATTTTTGACAGTGCCTGCAGCATGTGGAAGTTCCTGGGCCAGGTATCGAACCCGCACCTCAGCAATGACCTGAGCTACAGTAATGACAACACTGGATCCTTAACCTACTGTGCCGCAAGGGAATGCCATCTTCATTTTCGATGTCCTTTGCTAAACATGTTTTTTTTACCACACGTTGCTGATTTTAGCTATGCTTTCCTTTGTGTGTGTTTAATACCGTTTTAAGAAACGTATCCCAATCCCAAGAACATAAAGTTAGTATCCCATATTTTTTCTAATAGTTTGATAGTTTCTAACTTTGGGAATTTATTCCCAAACAGCCAATAGTCTAAAGACTCCAGAAGAGACCCATGGATATTATTCTGTTTTACTGATACAGTGGTTAATCTGTATACAAATATCACATGGTTTTAACTAATTCAGCTTCATACCTAGAAAGGTAGTCTCCACCTCTGTTCTTCTGCAAAACCTTAAAAGCCATTTTTATACTTTTCTTCTTTTTTTGGCCGCACTTGCAGCATATGTAAGTTCAGCTGTGGCAATGCCAGATCCTTAACCTACTGTGCCAGGCTGGGGATCAAACCTGTGCCTCAGAGGTACGTAGCGACTTGAGCTACTGGAGAGACAATGTCGGATCCTTAACCCACTGAGCCACAGTGGGAACTCCTGTACCTTATTCTTCTACAAAAATTTCTAAAGTCAGTTTGTCAGATCTCTTGAAAAATCCTTTTGGGATGTTTGTTTACTTTTTAGGGCTGCACCTGTGGCATATGGTTCCCAGGTTGAATCAGAGCTGCTGCCAGCCTATGCCACAGCCAGAGCCAAGAGCAATGCTAGAACCAAGCCACATCTGACACCTATGCTGCAGTGCCAGCTCCTTAACCCACTGACGGAGGCCAGGGATTGAACCCACATCTTCATGGATATTAGTTGGGTTCTTAACTTGCTGAGCCACAATGGGAACTCTAGGATGTTTTCATTATTGAATTTTTGGATCAATTTGAGAAAAACACATCTTTACGACACAATCTTTTCATTCAAGCACACACTATCACCTATGGGAAATCAGTACAGTGGTTCCTCAAAAAACTAAAAACAGAACTACCATATGATCCAGTAATCCCACTCCTGGGCATATATTTGGACAAAACTTTCATTCAAAAGGATATATACACCCCTATGTTCACTGTAGCACTACTGACAATAGCCAAGCCATGGAAACAACTTAAATGTCCATTGACAGAAGAATGGATTAAGATGTGGTACATATATACAATGGAACATTAGCCATAAAAAAGAACAAAATAATGCCATTTGTAACAGCATGGACAACTAGAGATTTTCATACTGAGTGAAGTAAGTCAGAAAGACATATACCATGATATCACTTACATGTGGAATCTAAAATATGGTACAAATGAACCTAGCTACAAAACTGAAACATACTCAGACATAGAGAACAGATCTGTGGTTGCCAGGGGGCAATAGGCAGGGAGTGGGATGGACGAGGAGTCTGGGATTAGTAGATGCAAACTATTGCATTTAGAATGAATAAGCAATAAGGTCCTGCTGTACAGCACAGGGAACCATATCCAATCTCTTGGGATAGAACACAATAAAAATGATATCTCTCTCCATTTACTCAGGTCTTTTTTAATCCCGTTAATGAAGTTTTATTATTTTTATCGTAAAGATTCTTCACTCAAGGTATTTTAGTTTTAGTACAGTTTTGTTGGTATGGTGAATAACATTTTAAAAAGTTACATATTTTCTATTTGCTGGGTTAAAGATACACTGCTGGTTTCTGCACATTTGTCTTGCAGCCTTTTTAAATGCTCTTACTAGTTTCTGTTGTATTCCTTTTTTTTCTTTTTTTTTAGGGCTGCATCTGCAGCATATGGAAGTTCCCAGGACAGGGGTCAAATCAGAGTTGTAGGCACCAACCTAAACCACAGCAACAGCAACACAGGATCCCAGCTTTGTCTGCGACCTACGTCACAGCTCACGGCACCGCTGCATCCTTAGCCCACTGACTGAAGCCACATCCTCATGGATACTAGTCCGGTTCATTTCCACTGTGCCACAACGGGAAATTCAAGGACTGTTTAAAACATTTTTTCTTTTTTTCTCTCTTTAAGGCCGTATCCGCAGCATATGGAGGTTCCCAGCCTAGGGGCTGAAATGGAGCTGTAGCCGCTGGCCTATACCACAGCCACAGCAATGCCAGACCCTTAACCCACTAAGCGAGGCCAGGGATCAAATATGCATCTTTATAGATGCTAGTCAGATTCGTTTCTGCTGAGCCACGGCGGGAACTCCTAAAACGTTTTTGTTTCCAAATATGTTTCTTTCTGTCAAGCCATCTCTAATTGCTTTTTCGTTTTTTTTCTTTTTGGCTGTGCTCACAGCATGTGGAAAGAAATTCCCAGGCCAGGGATCAAACCTGAGCTGCTGAACTGACAATACCAGGTTATTAACCCACTGTGCCAAAAGAGAACCCCATGGTATCTCTATCGCTGATTTCTAATTTTACTGCATTATATCAGAGTATATATCAATAGTCTACATTACTGATAACCTGGGATTTTTAAGACCACTTTTATGGCTTTATAGGGTTACTTTTTGTAATCCTTTCATGTGTTCTTAAAAATTTACATATTCTTTGTTGAATGCAAAGTTATCCCTCAATATAGCTCTTTGCTCAACCCTGTTAACTGTGTTACTTAACCCTTTTTGCCACATTTTCCTTTTTTGGCCAAGCGTGGGGCATGTGGACATTCTTGGGCCAGGGAATCGAACCTGTGCCACAGCAGCAACCTCAGTCACTGCAGTGACAACACTGGCTCTTTAACCCACTGCGCCACAAGATAATTCCCTTTGCCACTTTTCTATTAATTTCTTTTTTTTTAATTACTCAATGAATTTTATTACATTTATAGTTGTATCTATTAGTTTCTAAATGAGATGTTTTAAAGCTTTCAATAGGGCTGTAGATTTGTCAGCATTTCCTCCTAAGTGTCAAATTGCCTTAGCAGATGAAGAGTTTGCTAGGTGCATACAAGTTCACGAGTGTTACACTGTTTGGTAGACTGTTCCTTTTATCAATATTAAATGTACCTCTTGTGCTTCTAATATTTTTCACCTAAATTCCATTTTGCCTGATATTACAATTACTAGCCCAGTTTTCTTTTGGGTAGTATTTTCCTGATGCATCGTTTCCCAGCCCTTCATTCTTAGTCATTCAGTATTGTGTTTGAAGACAACATATGGCAAATTTAACTTTCTTTCTTTCTTTTCTTTTTCTTTTCTTTTTTTTTTTTTTGGCCACACTCATGGCCTATGGAAGTTCCTGGACCAGGGACTGAATCCAAGCTAGAGCTGTGACCTGTGCCCCAAGTGTGGCAATGATGGATGCTCTGAACCACTGCGCTGGACTGGGGACTGGACCCACAGCTCCCACCTCCATAGTGACCCAAGCACTGCAGTCTGATTCTTAACCCACTGTGCCACAGTGGGAACTCCTATTTTCTTCTTAATCCAAGTATGTGTCTATTAATTAGTAGGGTAACCAAGTTACATTTATTGTAATTTAGCCTGGACTCCCTAAGTGTAATTTTAGTGTTAAACTGAGCCACATGGAGTTTCTTTGAGATGAGTTAAGAATCAGAATCCTTAAATTTACTTCCTGCACTAGGCAGTTTGCATTTGTAAATTCACTGAATTAACAGCAAGCTGTTTTTTTTCCATTTGTTCGTTTTTGGCTGCACCCACAGCATGTGGAAGGTCCCGGGCCAGGGATCGAGCCTGAGCCACACAGTGACCTTAGCCATTGCAGTGTCTCAAGCCACTGTAGTGACAATGATAGGTCTTTAACCCTCTGAGCTACTCGGGAACTCCAAGAGGAAGCTGTTAAAAGGGCACTTCAGCCAGATAAGTTAGACCTGCCCAGGTCCAGTGGCTGTTGGTAGTTTAAAGACTGAGGAGTCTCCAGGGGCAAGGATTGCATTTAGTATCTGCTGAAGCCACTGCAATTTGTATTGGAGTCAATGGAATATACTTTCTAATGACTAAAAAGCCTTTCCTGGAATGTGAAGCTGGATGGGAAAGCAAATACAACTGTTCTGGAAGAGTCATCTGGAATTAATTCATGGCAACTGGCTCCTATCCCAGTAATTCATCTCTACTCAGGGTTCCAACACAAACCAGACCAGCTCAAATACAGTATTATATTCTCTAACCAGGCAGATTCTAATTTCCACATTAAACCACTGAATTAACTATTCATCAATGTGTAGCATTCAATTATGTGTGATAATGTAGACAGATAAATTGAGTAAAAAGATATCTTCTTAAATTCCGATTTTTATTTTATTTATTTTTGCTTTTTTAGGGCCGCACCGATGTCATGGAAGTTCCCAGGCTAGGGGTCCAATTCGAGCTACAGCTGCCAGCCTACACCGCAGCCACAGCAACATCAGATCCAAGCCATGTCTGTGACCTACACCACAGCACACAGGAAAGCCAGATCCTTCACCCCTGAGTGAGGCCAGGGATTGAATCCGCAACCTCATGGTTCCTAGCTGGATTCATTTCCACTGTGTCATGATGGGAACTCCTTAAATTCCAATTTTAAAAAACAATAGTTGAAAAGATAATTTAGGAGCAGTTATTTGCAGCAAGACAGCTAACCTTTAATTCAGGTTCCCCTAACAAGTTTAATATAAATAAATTCCTTGACTAAAGACTGATGATTCTTTTAAAAAGCTGCTAGTGTTTAGGATAAGTCATAAATAAAGATAACTGACCTTAGGCGTTCCCGTTTTAGTTCAGCAGTAATGAACCTAACTAGTGTCCATGAGGATGCAGGTTCAACCCCTGGCCTCACTCAGTGGGTTAAGGGTCCAGCACTGCCCTGAGTTGTGGTGCAGGTTTGCAGACGCAGCTCAGATTCCATATTCCTGTGGCTGTGGCGTAGGCCGGCAGCTGCATCTCCGATTCAACCCCTGGCCTGGGAACTTACATATGCTATGGGTGCAGCCCTAAAAAGAGACAAAGAAAAAAAAAAAAGATGACTGAATTTTATAAAAACATGACCTACTTGCAGTTTTTTTGAGGAGGGATATATATATATGTTGAAAGCAAGATACTCTTGCTTAGCATTTTAGATGATTAGCTTAAAGAAATAAAAATATTTATAGTATCACTTCAGAGTCAAAGGAAAAGAGAAGAGATACAATCCTAAAAATACTTTTTTAAATTGGAGTTCTCTTGTGGCTCAGTGGGTTAAGGATCCAGCATTGTTACTGCTATGGTGTGGGTTTGATTCCTGGCCTGGAACTTTTTTTTTTGATGTTTAAAAATTTATTCAATAGATGTAATATGAGTAATTACAAGACTAAATGGCTTTCTGACAAATTATTCATGGGGAAAAAATAAGACGAAAATTTAACAATCTACCAAAATATATTCTAAATATAAAATCAGTAAAAATGAAAATCAACGCTCATCACCTTAGGAAAAAATATCTCAAATTTGCTAGCTTATTAGATAAACTTGAAAGAGCAGAAACATTAAGTATCAAATTGAAGAAAATAAACTGCTATTCCTTAAGCACACATTTAAATTACCTCCTCTTATCTTCTGTGGAAAATCAGGAGGACCACCGGTCTCCTGCCCATTCCATGAGACCTTGAAAGCAAGCAGTCTGCATACATGTCCCAGAAACCCTGAGCTATGCTTAAGAAGACATTATAACGTCTAGACCACCGGGATTTTTGCAGGAATAACATGAAATTCCAGTGGGACTTTTTTTTTTTATTAAAGTATAGTTGATTTACAATGTTGTGTCAATTTCAGCCATACAGTAATGTGATACACACACACACACACACACACACACACCCAGAATAAAGTCCTCCTATTGTGGCACTCTTTCAGAAAGGCCCTGTCACAGCTGCTCCACTTCCTTCCAGGTCACTCCATACACCCACCTATTCACCCACTCGGTGCTGCTATAGCCTCAACTCTAACTGTGATGTGACAACCACAGATCGCCAGACATCCAAGGCAAGTGGTGAAAAGAAAGATAAAAATAAGGAAGTGAAAATTAGTTCTGGTCAAAAGAAAAATTTAAAGAACAGAAGAAAACTTGGGGAAAACTTAGTTATCCTTTAAAGAAATTTGAGAAGTTAAGGCATCCTAAACAAGAATAAAATGTATGTAAAAGCAAACAAGAAACAAGCAAAAAAAGTATAATTGCTGAAATAAAGCACTGATTAGAAGGGTTAGAAGATGGAGTTCCCGTAACCAGCCCAACTAGTATCCACGAGGACGCGGGTTTGATCCCTGGCCTTGCTTAACGGGTTAAGGATCTGGCGTTGCCGTAGCTGTGGTGCAGGTCACAGATGCGGCTCAGATCCTGCGCTGCTGTGGCTATGTTGTAGGCCGGCATCTTCAGCTCCTATTTGACCCCTAGCCTGGGAACCTCCATATGCCATGGTGCAGCCCTAAAAAAAAAATAATTCTATTTAGCAAAGCTCTCAGTGAAACAATGAAAGTATGAGGCAAGAAATAAGATATTACTTACTGTGTATTTTTCCTTAGGAAATTACTTAAGGAATATTTCTTTTCATTCTAAGTCTTCCAGTCCTACTTTATTTTGAATCAAGTACTATGCACAAATATTATTTTCATACAATTTTAGAACTCAAGGGGAAAATCTATCTTAAAAAAGACACTTTAGAAGGATAGATATATTATGTCCATCATATATTCAACTCCCTCTTTTTTTTTTTTTTTTGCCTTTTTAGGGCTGCGCCTGAGGCATATGGAAATTCCTAGTCTAGGGGTTGAATAAGAGATGCTGATGCTGGCCTACTCCATAGACACAGCAATGCAGGCTCTGAGATGTGTCTGTGACCTACACCACAGCTCATGGCAAAGCCAGATCCTTAGCCCAATGAGTGGGGCCAGGGATCAAACCTGCATTCTCACAGTACTAGTTGGGCTCTTAACCCCATGAGCCACAATGGGAACTCCTTGACTCCTTCAGTTTTAATCTCCTTCTTTAATAAACAACATAAAAAAACACTGAATCTTAGCCTTGTATAATGAGAATACCAGAAGAAGAAGAAAGACAAAGGAACAGAAGCAATATTTGAAGCAATAATGACTGAAAATTTCCCCAAATTAATGTCAGACACAAAACCACAGATCTAAGAAGCTCAACAAGGAGAATACACAAAAACCTACACCTAGCTAGACATATTATATTCAAACTACAGAAAATCAAAGACAAAAAAAAAAAAGGATCTTGAAAGAAGCAGGGGTGGTGGGGGTAGTGGGATTAATTTAACTATAGAGGAATAAGGTTAAGAATTATATCCAACTTCTCCTCAGAAACCATGCAAATGAGAAATGAGTCAAGTGAAATATTTAACCTGTTGAAAGAAAAAAACCATTAGCCTACATATCCTTTAAAGTGGAGAAATACTTTCCCCCAGACAAACCAAAGTTGAGAGTATCTGTAGCCAACAGACCTGTCCTGAAAGAAATATTTTAAAAAGTTATTTAGTGAGAAGAAAAATGACATAGATCAGAAACTCAGATATAGGCGTTCCTGCTGTAGCATAACGGGATTGGTGGCGTCTTTGCAGGGCCAGGATGCAGGTTTGATCCCTGGCCCAGCACAGTGGGTTAAAGGATCCAGTGTTGTTGCAACTGCAGCGCAGGTTAAAACTGCAGCTCCGATTTGCTCCTCCCTGGCCCAGAACTCCATATGCTGCGGGGCAGCCAAAAAAAGAAAAAAAGAAACTTAAATATACATAAAGAACGTAAAAGCATCAGAGATGGAATAAGAAGTAAAATAAGGCATTCTCGTTGTGATGCAGCAGGTTATGGATCTGGTGTTGCCACAGCTGCAGCAGCTCTGATTCAGTCCCTGGCTGACTTCCATATGCTGAGGGTATGGCCAGGAAAAAATAGGAGGGGCAGAAAAAGGGTGGAAGACAAAAACAGAAATAAATAAAGGCAACAAATAGAAAACAGTATCAAACATGGTAGCTATTAACTCAACTATATCAACAATAACTTTAAACATAATGATCTAAACATATTATTAAAAGACAGATTGTCAGGATGAACCAAAAAATAATATATTGTCTCTAAGAAACCCACTTTAAATATAAAAACCCAATAGTTTAAAAGTAAAGGGATGGAGCTTCCTGGTGGCTCAGTGGGTTAAGGATCCATAGTTGTCACTGCTGTGGCTCAGGTTTGATCCCTGGCCCCAGGAACTTCTGCAGTAAAGGGATGGAGAATGATATATCATGCTAACACAAATCAAAAGGAAATATGAGTAGCTGTATTAATTTCAGAGAGAGCAGATTTCAAAGCAAGGAAGATTATCAGGGACAAAGAGCATTTACATGATACTTCATAAGAGCATTACATAATGATAAAGGGATCAAGTCTCTAGGAACATGGCAGACAATCCTTAAAATGTATGCATCTAGGAGTTCCCGTTGTGGCACAGCGGTGAACAGATCTGACTAGGGATCATGAGGTTGCGGGTTCGATCTCTGGCCTTGCTCAGTGGGTTAATGACCCGGCATTGCCGTGAGCTGTGGTGTAGGTCAACACTATCAGAAATGGACAGAGAGATCAGCAGGTAGAGAGGCAATTTGATATACAGACATCTACAAACCACTCAATCCAATAACAGCAAAATACACATTCTTCTCAAATTCACACAGTACAGCCACCAAGACAGACAACATTACGGGCCGGAAGTTATATCCTAACAAATTAAAGAGTATAGAAATCGGAGTTCCCGTCGTGGCGCAACGGAAATGAATCCGACTAGGAACAATAAGGTTGCAGGTTCGATCCCTGGCCTTGCTCAGGGGGTTGAGGATCCAGCGTTGCCATGAGCTGTGGTGTAGGTCGCAGATGCGGCTCGGAACTGGCGTTGCTGTGCCTGTGGTGTAGGCCGGTGGCTACAGCTCCAATTAGACCCCTAGTCTGGGAACTTCCACATGCTGTGGGTGCAGCCCTAAAAGGACAAGACAAAAAGACCAAAAAAAAGGAAAACCACAGGCAATACCTTCTCATGAGCACAGATGTAAAAACCTTCAACTAAATATTAGTAAGTTAAATCCAACAATGTTATAAAAAAAATTATCCATCACAACCACTTGGATATGTCCCATGTATGCAAGGCTATCCATATGAAAATTAATCAATGTAATTCATCACATCAATAGGCTAAGGAAGAAAAATTGCACCATCGTATCAAGAGATGCAGGAAAAAAAATGTAAAAACGTCCTGTTCCTTTTTTTTTTTTTTTTTGCCTTTTCTAGGGCTGCACTCGTGGCATATGGAGGTTCCCAGACTAGGGGTCTAATCGGAGCTGTAGCCGCCGGCCTACACCAGAGCCGTGGCAACACCAGATCCGAGCCACGTCTGCAACCTACACCACAGCTCACAGAAACGCCGGATCCTTAACCCACCGAGCAAGGCCAGGGATCGAACCCGCAACCTCATGGTTCCTAGTCGGATTCTTTAACCACTGAGCCATGGTGGGAACTCCAAAACATCCTGTTCTTGATAAAAACTCTTAGCAAATTAGGAATAGAAGGGAACGTTCTCAACTTGATAAGAACGTCTTAAAAATACCGTACAGTAAATATCATAATGAATGATATTTACTTTCCCAATAAGAAGCTTTCCACCAGAAGCTCCCACTGGAAGTTTTTCCACTAAGATCATGAACAAGGCAAGGACGTTCCCTCCCAGCCCTCTTCTTCAACGTTTTATTGGAAGTACTAGCATAAAGTCCAGAATGATGAAAAATTAGGATCAAACTAAATGCTCAACCAAAAACAGGTCAAGTAGACTACGGTACTTTTTCTGTGTGTGTCTTTTTTAGGGCTGCACCTGAGGCATATGGAGGTTCCCAGGCTAGGGGGCAAATCGGAGCTATAGCTGCCAGCCTACACCACAGTCACAGCAATGCCAGATTCGAGCCGTGTCTGCGACCTACACCACAGCTCATGGCAATGCTAGATCCTTAACCCACTGAGTGAGGCCAGGGATTGAACCTGCAACCTCATGGTTACTAGTCGGGTTCATTAACTACTGAG
This sequence comes from Catagonus wagneri, assembly GCA_004024745.2. Lineage (NCBI taxonomy): Eukaryota > Metazoa > Chordata > Mammalia > Artiodactyla > Tayassuidae > Catagonus > Catagonus wagneri. Next base: position 6,491,078 of record PVHT021183524.1, on the reverse strand, counting down.
CCATGATGGAAACTCCTATGGTATATTTATACACGAACTATTTTAGAGTTTCAAAATAATCACTCACATGTATACCTATTACTACAAGAGGATGTCCACAGCATAATGAGCTAACGAAATGGACATAATGAGCTAATAATTTCAGTATTATTTTTAAATATACATATACACATATTATTATACATATTATATGTTAATACACATTATTATATGTGTAAGCATGTATGAAATTACTGAAGTGTTAACAAAGGTTATCTTTAGGTGATGGAAATATAAATGACTTTTTGTTATTGTGTATTGGTTATTAAGGTTTCAATAACAGATGTAAGTTACATGATAAAGCAAGTATAGTAAAATGCTAATGGTAGAATCTAGGTAGTGAGTACATGGATATTTACAGAAAATTCTTTCTGTGTTTAATAGCCCAGGAACAAACCCACACATCTGTGGACAATTAATCTTCGACAAAGGAAGCAAGAATACACAATGGGGAAGAGACAGTCTCTTCTGCAAGTGGTGCTGGGAAAGCTGGACAGCTGCATGGAAATCAATGAAATTAGAACATACCCTCACCCACACACAAAAATAAACTCAAGGAGTTCCCATCGTGGCTCACTGGAAATGAATCTGACTAGTACCTATGAGGAGGCAAGTTTGATCCCTTGCCTCGCTCAGTGGGTTAAGGATCCGGCATTGCCGTGAGCTGTGGTGTAGGTCACAGACGTGGCTCGGATCCTGTGTCGCTGTGGCTGTGGCGTAGGCCGGGGGCTACAGCTCCAGTTCAACCACTAGCCTGGGAACCTACATATGCCGAAGATGTGACCCTAAAAAGCAAAAAATAAAATAAAATAAAATAAAATAATAAAATAAACTCAAAATGGCTTAAAAACTTAAATATAAGACATCATTAAATTCCTAGAAGAGAACACAGACAAAACATCCTCTGATGTAAATCACAACAATGTTTTCTTATTTCAGTCTCTCAAGGCAATAGAAATAAAAACAAACTTAAAATGGGGCCTAATTAAACTTACAAGTTTTTGCACGGCAAAGGAAACCATAAACAAAAGGAAAAGACAATCTATGGACTAGAAGAAAATATCTGCAAATGATGTGACTGATAGCTCATATAACTCAATAACATAAACAACAACAAAAAAATTGAAAAATGGGCAGAAGACCTAAATAGACATTTCTCCAAAGAAGTAAGCACATGAAAAGATGCTCAAGTTGCTAACTGCTAGAGAAATGCATATCTAAACTACAATAAGGTACCACCTTACATTGTTTAGAATGGCCATCATTAAAAAGTCTACAAATGATAAATGCTAGAGAGGGTGCGAAGAAAAAGGAGCCCTCCTATACCGTTGGTGGGAATGTAAACTGGTGTAGCCACTATAGAAAACAGTATGGACTTTGCTCAAAAAACTAAAAATAGAACTGCCATATGATCCAGAAACCCCACTCCTGGACATATATCCAGACAAAACTATAATTCAAAAAGATACATGCACTCCTATGTTCACAGCAGCACTATTTACAACAGCCGAGACGTGGAAACAACCTAAATGTCCTTCAAAAGATGGAATGGATAAAGGCGTGGTACATATACACAATGGAGTATTAGCCATTAAAAAGAATGAAATAATGCTACTTGCAGCAACATGTGTAAAACTAGAGATTATCATATAAGCAAAGTCAGAGAGAGAAAGGCAAATATGGTATCACTTATATGTGGAATCTAAAATATGACACATATCAACATATCTACAAAACAAAAACAGACTCACAGATACAGAGAACAGACTTGTGGTTGCCAAGGAGGAAGGACTGGGAGTCTGGGATTAGCAGAGGCAAAGTTTTGTATATAAAATGGATAAACAACAAGGCCCTACTGTGTAGCACAGGGAACTATACTCAACATCCTGTGATAAACCATAATGGAAAAGAGTATAAAAAAGATATATATGTATAACTGAGTCACTCTGCTGTATAGCAAAAATTAACACAACATTGTAAATCAACTATACTTCAATAAGATTTAAAACAAATTATTTCTGTGTGACAATATGCATGAAAATTCTTATGAAATATTGGAAGTTCCCATTGTGGCTCAGCGTTAACGAACCCGACTAGTATCCAAGAGGATACAGGTTTGATCCCTGGCACTCATTCAGTGGGTTAAAAATCCAGCATTGCCACAAGCTGTGATGTATGTTGCAGACGTGGCTCGGATTTGGCATTGCTGTGGCTGTGGCTTAGGTTGGTGGCTGTAGCTCCAATTCGATCCCTAGCCAGGGAACTTTCATATGCCACAGGTGCAGCCCTAAAAAAACAAGAAAAAATTGGAAAAAATTTCACGATTGAAATTTTTCAGGACAAAAAAAATCAGTTTAGAATTGAAAAATAAAGTATTCCCCTTTCCACTTCAACCAAACTCAGATTTGATCCCCAACTGGGAACTTCCATATGCCATGAGTGTGGCTGAAAAAGAAAGAAAAGAAAAAAAGGGAAAAGGGCTTAAGAAAAGCTGGTCTAGCAATTTTAAGCAGTTCTGGTATTCTTTACCTGACAGGCCCTCAATTTTTATTTTTTTATTTTTTATTTTTTTATTATTTTTTTTGTCTTATCTAGGGCCGCACCGGCGAGCCTTCGCCACAGCCACAGCAACGCTGGATCCAAGCCATGTCTGCAACCTACATCACAGCTCACAGCAACGCAGGCTCCTTAACCTACTGAGCAAGGCCAGGGATCGAATCTGCAACCTCATGGTTCCTAGTTGGATTCGTTAACCACTGAGCCACGGGAACTCCAGGCCCTTAATTTTTAAACAATAATCTAGCTTTTATTTTAAAGACAGGACTGGCAATATCAGTTTGCAATGACAAAAAATTTCATTTTGGCACTGTAAAGGTTATCTTGCTCTTTCTGAAACATTTAATACTGCATATTTTTAATTCACTCAACAGAGATGAACAATTTAAAAGCAACAAGAAACTACAAGTGCATTTTTTACTCTCAATCTGCTGATGAATGGCACGCATTTTAATTAATTTATATTAAAGTATAGTTGATTTACAATGCTGTGCCAATTTCTGCTGTACAGTAAGATGAGCCAGTCATACATAATACATTCCTTCTGTTATATTATCTTCAATCATGGTCCATCCCAAAGGACTGGATATAGTTCCCATCCATTCCCGCCCCCCCCTTTTCAGCCATACACACAGCATTTGGAAGTTCCTGGGCCAGGGATCAAATCTGAGCCACAGCTGCAACCTATGCCACAGCTACAGCAATGCTGGATTTTTAATTAACTGCACTGGCTGGGGATCAAACTGGTGTCTCCAGAGACAAGCTGGATCATTAACCTACTGCACCACAGCGGGAACTCCTGCTTATGCTTTTTTTTTTTTTTTTTGCCTTTTGTCATTTTTAGGGCCACACCCACGGCATGTGGAGGTTCCCAGGCTAAGCGTCTAATCGGAGCTGTTGCCACTGGCCTACGCCACAGGCACAGCAACGCAGGATGTGAGCCGCGTCTGCGACCTACACCACACCTCAGGGCCAAAGCCGGATCCTTAACCCACTGAGCAAGGCCAGGGATCGAACCCGCAACCTCATGGTTCCTAGTCGGATTCGTTAACCACTGCGCCAAGACGGGAACTCCGTGCTTATGCATTCTAAATGCAATAGTTTTCATCAACTAACCCCAGACTCCTAGTTCATTCCACTCCCTGCGCCCCACCCTGGCAACCACAAGTCTGTTCTCTATGTCTGTGAGTCTGTTTCTGGTTTGTAGATAGGTTCATTTATGCCATATTTCGGATTCCACATATAAGTGATGTTATATGGTATTTGTCTTTCTCTTTCTGACTTACTTTTCTTAGGATGAGAATCTCTAGTTTCAGCCATGTTACTGCAAATGGCATTATTTCATTTTTTATGGCTGAGTAGTATTTCACTGTGTATCTGTACCACTTTTCTTAAATCCATTCAGCTGTTGATGGACATTTAGGTTACTTCCATTTCTTGGCTATTGTGAACAGTGCTACTATGAATACAGGCGTGCATGTATCTTTTTGAATTATAGTTCTGTCCAGAAACAGAATGGCATGCCTTTAAAAATTTTAGCTATTCTCGGAGTTCTCGTCATGACTCAGTAGTTAACGAATCTGACTAGCATCCATGAGGATGCAGGTTTGATCCCTGGCTTTGCTCAATGGGTTAAGGATCTGGCATTGCTGTGAGCTATGGCGTGGGTCACAGACACAGCTCGGATCCCACGTTGCTGTGGCTGTGGCGTAGGTTGGCAGCTACAGCTCTGATTCAACTCCTAGCTTGTGAAACTCCATATGCTGTGGGTGCGGCTCTAAAAAGCCAAAAAAAAAAAAAATTTTTTTTTTAGCTATTCTAATGTACGTAGTGGTTATTGCATTGTTGGATGGCATTAAAGATAATTTTAAAAATTATACATAAAAAATTATCTTTTAAACATACATATTCCAAAAAAAAAAAAAAGTCTTGAATGATTTAAAGGCTTGGCTCTGCAGATTTAATCCAGATAACCTCTTAATGTCCTTTTCAACAGAGTGATTCTATAACCCTATAAAAATTAATTCCACTTAACATCATAGTCCCTACATAGACAGGCACACCCCCCATTAAAGATCTCAGCAAGGTCCTCATTCAGTTTCGCACCCAGAACTTTGCTGGTCATACAGTCATAAATAAACAGTTGATCGTTTTCCTTTCGGACCTCATAAATCGCAATGAACACATGTCACGGAGGAGCTCTTGGTTGAAAACGAGCTCTTGGTTCCTTTCCTTAACTGCCTCGCTCTCCATTCTAAAAACCCACTTCAAAAGCTCAGCCCTTTTTAGTATTTTTATGGGCTTCTCTGAAACCAAAACCATATCTATTCTACGGCCTGACATGGAGTCCTACCAAATCTCAACTGATAAAATAGGCTACTCAGATGGCATCCTAGACTGCCCACTAGTCACTCCTCACCCAAAAAGGGACTAAAGAGAAACAAAAATCAAGCCAAATGAAAGGAACAACTGCCTCCTCACCCAAAGGACAGAACTGTCTAGTCTGTAAGAGATCTAAATAAGCAAGTATGGCAGGAAGACAGATGGAAAAAGGTATTTCATTTGGCACAGATGTAAATATGTATGACTTGCTGGCTATGGCACAAACATTGTATCAGTTTTTTTGAAGCTATTAATTTCCCATCCTCAATATCATGGCATTTCTTCACCAATATAAGACAATTATTATATAAACCATTAGGAAAAGCCAGCAGGATGGAGTTCCCTCTCCTTCAGATTCAATGTCTAAGATTGTATATAGCATGGTGATTAAGCAGCAGGAACAGCCAGCAAGTCTGTCGTTAGAGAAGCAGCAACGGTGCTACCATTATTGATGGAGCCAGTGAGCAAGAGAAGAATGAGAGACGAGGTGCCAGAAGGGGCCAAGCCATTCTAAGAGCTTCAGCTAAGAAGGCCTATGAGTGACATCATCCGGTTTTTTCAACAGGATCATTTCTGCCAGTTGTGTTGAAAATAAACTTAAAGGGATAAGAGTGTAGGGAGGAGCGGAGGAGTCTCTGTGAGAGGTGATGGCGGGTTGGACCAAGGTGATAGAGATAGAGATGGTGAGAAGTGGCTGGGTTCTGCATACATGTATTTTGAAGGTATAGCCACAGAACTGGCTGATAAACTAAATACTGGGTGTAAGAAAAGAAAAGAAATCAAGGATAACTCCTAGAGTTTTTTTGTTTTTGTTTTAGTTTTTTGGCTGCTCCCATGGCATGGCAAGTGGAAGTTCTTGGGCTAGAGATCAAACTCTTGCCATAGCAGTGATCCAAGTTAGAGCAGTGACAATGCCAGATCCTTAAGCCACTGTGCCACAAGTGAACTCTGCTAACTCCTAGTTTTTTTGAGTTAAGCCACTGAAAGGATGGAGCTGACATTTACTAAGATGGAAAAGACTGTAGAGGAGCAGTTGGGAGAAGATAATGAGATCGCAGGTTTAGTTTTATATATCTTAAGTTTCTTATGTCTGTTCCGGACACCCAATCAGAAACACCAAGTAGGCAGGTCAAGGTGAACTTTGTTTGGGGATGAATGGGTCATCCATCCACCGTCCATCCATCCATTTACCTACCTACTCACTAACCCAACCACCCACCTGCTGTGTTTAAATCCTTGAGGCTGGATGAGACCACAAAGGAGTAGATGAGAGACAGACAAAGAAAGAAAAGACAAAGGATTGAACCTTCAGGAAGGAATCAGCAGATAACTCAGATGCAGAAGAAAAATCAGAAAAGTGTGGAGTCCCAGAAGCCTAGTAGAAAAAGTTATTCAAGGAGTTCCTGTCATGGCTCGGTGGTTAACGAATCCGACTAGGAACCATGAGGTTGTGGGTTTGATCCCTGGCCTCACTCAGTGGGTTAAGGATCCGGCGTTGCCGTGAGCTATGGTGTAGCTGGCAGACTCGGCTGGGATGCTGCGTTGCTGTGGCTCTGGTGTAGGCTGGCGGCTACAGTTCCGATTAAACCCCTAGCCTGGGAACTTCCATATGCTGCGAGTGTGGCTCTAGAAAAGGCAAAAAGACCAAAAAAAAAAAAAAGAAAAAGTTATTCAATCTTTTTTCCAACAACATTCTGTTCCCAGTCTTTGGTTCTTCCTGCTGAGGTACCAGACCTCATGACAAACCATCCCTGCTGTACTTTGCATTCACGTCTCACAGAAACTATGAGATAACATGATTATTCTTGTTTTAGGTTTTGTTGAGGCAGCAATAAGCAACTAACACAGTTTCTAAATACACAATTATGTCAGCATCACCAATAAAGAAGTTCATATAAATATGTCCAAATGCGATACGCTTAGTTCTCAGGGAGATTAGCACACTTGATGCTTCTTCATGGACCACTTCTAGTCATTCTCCTTCTAGGACTAAGCTAGTCACCTGGAAACAGTACACTGTTCTGATTTTCTCCATATGAAACACCCTTTGCTCCACCAACCCTATCTTCACCAGTCATTCTAATTTATACTAAAACAAAACAAAAAACAAACAGCAAGATCAAGTTTCAAAGCTAAAAATAAGTTTGTATCAAAAGCAAAAATAAAAACAAAAAGTTTTTTTTTTTTTTGCCTTTTGTCATTTTATGGCCACGGGTTTATGGCCGCACCCGCGGCATGTGGAGGTTCCCAGGCTAGGGGTCTAATCGGAGCTGGCCTGCACCGCAGCCACAGCAACGCAGGATCCGAGCCGTGTCTGCAACCTACACCACAGCTCACAGCAACGCCGGATCATTAACCCACTGAGCAAGGGCAGGGATCGAACCCGCAACCTCATGGTTCCTAGTCGGATTCGTTAACCACTGCGCCACGACGGGAACTCCAAAAATAAAAACAAAAAATGTTAACTGAAGCTTTGCCATCTGCCCCCACGGATGGTTTTGCTTTCATTTCCTTGTACCCAAGGAGAAGACAATACAGAACAAAATTTTAGCAATTCTAATTTTAACTTTTCTGAACTCAACTATATCGCCTTAGAATTCCTTGGTGGCCTGAGGCTATGCCATAATGTACTTGTTTTTTTGTTTGTTTTTTCTTGCTTTTTTAGGGCCCCCTCCAAGGCATATGGAGGTTCCCAGGCTAGGGGTCAAATCAATGCTATAGCTGCCAGCTTATGCCACAGCCACAGCAGTGTGGGATCTGAGCAGTGTCTGTGACCTACACCACAGCTCACGGAAACACCAGATCCTTAAACCACTGAGCAAGGCCAGGGATTGAACCTGCGTCCTCATGGATGCTAGTCAGATTCGTTTCTGCTAAGTCATGACAGGAACTCCCTTTTCTTTTTTTTTTAATGGCACCTGCAGCACACAGAAGTTCCTGGGCCAGAGATGGAATCCAAGTGTTAGCCAAAGCTCCAGCAACGTCAGATCCTTTAACCCACTGCGCCTGGCCAAGGATCGAACTTGCACCTCCACAGCGACCCCAGCCGCCACAGCTGGATTCTTAACCCACTGAGCTATAGCAGGAACTCCTTTTTTTTTTATTAAAAAAAAAGTTTTAACTTCCTAGTTGACTTTCCTGTCTGATATTTGAGGATACTGTTGGGAAGTCTACAACCAAGTAGGAAGGCTGATAGGCAAAAACAAAGAATACACCAAAATGTTACTAGTAGGCAATATGAACATTTAAAATTTTGTTTTTTACTTTTCTGTTTTTTAAAATGTCTGCACTGCTAGATCCTGTAGTGGCTCAGCAGTAACAAACCTGACTAGGATCCATGAGGATGCGGGTTGGATCCCTGGCCTCACTCAGTGGATTAAGGATTCAGTGTTGCTGTGAGCTGTGATGCAGGTCGCAGATGCAGCTTAGATCCTGCGTTGGTGTGGCTGTGGTGCAGGCCAGCAGTTACAGCTCCAATTCAACCCTTAGCCTGGGACTTCCATATGCCATGGATGAGGTCCTAAAAAGCAAAATAAATAAATAAATAAATACAAAATAAAAATAAAATGTCCACACTGAATAAAAAAAATTTTTTTTTGTCATTTTTTAGGGCCGCACCCACGGCATGTGGAGGTTCCCAGGCTAGGGGTCTCATCAGAACTACAGCCGCCAGCCTACACCACAGCCACAGCAACGCGGGATCCGAGCTGAGTCTACAACCTACACCACAGCTCACGGCAACACCAGATCCTTAACCCACTGAGCAAGGCCAGGGATCGAACCCGCAACTTCTTGGTTCCTAGTCAGATTCATTTCCGCTGCACCACTATGGGAACTTCATTTTTTTTTTTTTTTGTCATTTTTTATACACTGAATAAAAATATTGAAAAAAACATACTTGGCACTTATGTTACAATGGGATGGTGGTAAAAGCGCTTATGTATCAGCCTGAAAAGTCACAAAAGCATTCATAAAATGTGGTAACTGAGCTGAAAACTCAGAGGTGTTCCCAGGGAGCAAATAAAGGCAGGCTTCCTAGCTGGAGGGACCCATATACCTGTCAGGTGTGCAGGGTGTCCTAAAATGGACAGCAGCTGGAATGACTGGTGTACAGCGTCCAAACAGTACAGATACTCCTTTAGCACCATGAATACAGTTAGACTTTCAAACCTTAGCTAACTTGATAGGATCAAGATACCAGCTTACCTTAATGTGCATTTATCTGATGACCAGCAAGACATTTTTTTTTCTCCCACTTATCATTTCCTCTCCACTGAGAAGTAGGAAAGCCCAGGGAAGAACAACCATCACTGTCTTCCCCTCTCCATTCCAGGAGTGCACAAGTCACCGAACACTACACACTCTTACCACAGTACCCAGGTCCTAGTACCTCTTCAGTTCTGACCTCCTCTCTGCCAGGTTGCCAAGGCCACCACCATCCCACTGCTTTGTCTGTTCTTTCCCTTCACTCCACCTGCCATGTTCAAGACAGCAGCCCCAACCCTAAAAGACCTACAGTGAGAGCTTGACAGACAGTTACCAATTAAGCACAAGTAAGCATCTAGCATCTGAGGGGACAAAATGAACTCCCAGATCACTCAAAATAAAGAGTTTCTCCACAAGTGTGACTGCCCCCAGGGACACCATGGAAATGACAGATGACTGGGGGCACCAGGAATGATAGATATCCTGTATCAGGAAGAATGAGTCACCAAGAACTGTCCAACATGACTATTTTTTTGCCTTACCTAGGGCCGCACCTGCGGCATATGGAGGTTCCCAGGCTAGGGGTCTAACAGGAGCTGTAGCTGCCGGCCTTCAACACAGTCACAGCAATGTGGGATCTGAGCCGCGTCTGCGACCTACACCACAGCTCACGGCAACGCCGGATCATTAACCCACTGAGCAAGGCCAGGGATCAAACCCACAAACTCATGGTTCCTAGTCGGATTTGTTAACCACTGAGCCACGACGGGAACTCCCCAATATGACTCTTCAAAGTCCTGCCACACATTTATGTGGATGGGACTCCTCATTTTAACTACCTAGAATCAACTCCTTTCCAATCTATGAACAGTAGTACATGAATTTTATATATATTTTTAATAGAATCAAGGCACAAAAGTCTTAAAACCACGTGGAAAAATTAGGTGACTGCTGGCAAATGGAGTATATGACTTTGGAGGCCTCTCATGAGAATATTCTGTCTACTGCGTTTATTATTCAAGTTGTCACAGTTGAGACTTGGTTGCTGACTTCTTCTACCATGTGTATCTGGCCCCAGGGTCACAACCCAAAGATTCATGGGCAAAGCCATGCTTGAAAAGCCATCCTGGGAAATTTGGATGGTGAGGCTGCAGGAATGGGCTGGTTTGAATTAATGGGATAAAACTTCAGTATAGCTCTAGTTTGCCAAGTTTATTTCAGTTCATAACACAAAGTATTTCAAATAAATTCTTGATTATGTTGCATGGAAACCTGATACTTATACTTGTCTACAATTCTTTGCAATTTTTGTTTTCCCTAAAGGAATTATAAGCCAGGCACAGGGTTCATGCACTTTTTTTTTTGGGCCACACCTGCAGTATATGGAAGTTTCTGGGAGAGGAGCTGAATCAGCGCTGCAGCTGCCAGCCTATACCACAGTCACGCCAAATCTGAGCCACCCATCTGTGACCTATGCTGCAGCTTGCAGAAATGCTGGATTCTTAACCCACTGAGCCTGGATACTGCTGGTGTTCTTAACCCGCTGAACCACAATGGGAACTCCAGATTAGAAGTATTTTTATAAAACCCTTTTGGAGAAGGGTGACTTTCAACAATTTGCTAACTTGACATCTCTGTCATTTTACTTTCTGGGCACATTCCATGTGTCATTGTCGTCCATCCCGTCCTCCCATTTTGGCAAGAATCATATCATTTGGAAGAGGTGGAATCTAAGTGTGTACGCGTTCATTTTGCTTTGCTTCGACAGCCCATAACAGCGCCTGATCAGCATTTGGTGCATAACTGGACGTTAAATCAATAAATGTAAAAAGAGCTTTTAATCTATTATGCTTTTATACAAAGTTTTTTATTTTAATAAAAAAAGTTTTATCAGGAGTTCCCGTCATGGCTCAGTGATTAACAAATCCGACTAGCATCCATGAGGATGCAGGTTCGATCCCTGGCCTTACTCAGTGGGTTAAGGATCCAGCGTTGCTGTGAGCTGTGGTGTAGGTCGCAGACACGGCTTGGATCCCGCATTGCTCTGGCTGTGGCATAGGCCGACAGCTATATCTCTGACTGGATCCCTACCTGGGAACCTCCATATGCCCTGGGTGCGGCCCTAAAAAAAAGACATAAATAAATAAATAATAAAATGTTTTACTTAAAACAAGGAATATCACTGGTTTTCAGTTTCTCGTGTAATATCCAATTTGTTAAGGTTCAGGAGCAGATGCTAAAACTATCAGTTGAAAGATTGTTGGGAGATAAAATATTCATATAGTGTAGAAGAAGTATTCAGTGGATTATTTACAAATTTTGCTGCATAAGGAGAAATGGACTTTGACAATGGAAAGACTGTCAGTTATTACCTGATTAAACGTTTTATCACTAATGACAAAGCAACCTGACATTAAGTGCTTCCTGACGTTAAGTATTAGGAAGCATATGGCAACACTTACGCAGCAATCTGTCAGAAATGCTTATCATGGAGTTCTGGTTGTAGCACAGTGGAAATGAATCTAACTGGTATCCATGAGGACTCAGGTTTGATCCCTGGCTTCACTCTGTGGGTCGGGGATCTGACACTGCTATGAGCTTAGTGTAAGACACAGGTGTGGTTTGGATCCCTTGTAGCCGTGGCTGTGCAGTAGGCCAGCAGCTGTAGCTTCAATTCGACCCCTAGCCTGGCAACTTCCATATGCCTTGAGCGTGGCCCAACAAAAAAAGCAAAAAAGGGAGTTTCTGTTGTGGCTCAATAGTAACAAACCTGACTAGTACCCACGAGGACATAGGTTCAATCCCTGGCCTCTCTCAGTGGGTTAAGGATCCTGTGTTGCTGTGGCTACAGCATGGCCCTTAAAAGCAAAAAAAAAAAAAAAAGCACCTGTATATTTCAACTAACATGGTCACTAACATAAATATGTAATAACTTTTTTTTTTTTTTTGGCTTTTTAGGGCCACACATGCAACATATGGAAGTTCCCAGGCTAGGGGCTAAATCAGAACTCCAGCTACTGGCCTACACCATAGCCACAGCAACACAGGATCTGAGCTATATCTTCGACCTACACCACAACCCTCATGGATACTAGTCAGGTTCGTTACCACCGAGCCACAGCAGGAACTCTGGTAATAATATTGTGACTATCACTTTTCATAAAGCCAAGAGTATCTACTAAGTATTTTTACAAAAGCCAAAATGACAGTCATTCAAAACTCTCAATCATTTTAAGGCTGACTCCAGAAGGAACTGCGGAGCAACCTACCCGCTGCCACTGGCCACTGCATAACAGCCCAGGGCAGAGAGGCCCCCCTCTGAGAGAAGAGCAGCGCCTCCCTTGCTCTGGGGCCACAGCTGAATTACCCTCTAGGTCATGTGAGCACAGAGCAAAAACTGAGCACGGGGATTATCGCAGCTGCCTCAGCCAACCCTTCACTGGAGGCGGTGTCTATGCCAAGGTCTCCTTTCATCCCTGAACTGTAACTGAGAGGAGAGGCCCTTTCTAAGTTCTCAGCTGCCAGAAACAGGAGATTCAGTCCGGATTTACTCAGGGCCTTTGCCAAAGATCCACGGGATTCAATCTGTCCTCAAACACAGAACAGCCTCACACCAGCTTCCATCTAAACACATGGTGTGTTCTCTCCATTCACTTTACATATTCAAAATGATTTTTCCTAAAGAAAAGCTCTTAACTTCTTTTGCTTATATTTTTGTGTATGTGCTTTTCTAAGAGGGCAGAATAAATACGTTTCCACACAAACATGTATGTTCATGTCAGGTGAACAAAAGGCTTTCCTGAAATGTTTTATCACTCAGCCACGTTTCCCATTAAATTCTTAAAAGAGAATAAATTACCAGAATAAGATAATTATATGTAAAGCATTAGGAGACACGAACCTTACATTTTATAATGTTGTAACCAAAGAAATAAATATACCTATCTTCTTACCAAGTAAAAATAAAGACATGTTAGTACTTAGAAAAACACAACTTATTCTTGGGAAAGTGGCAGCCATCATATTGCAGTACTTTATAGTTTGCCCCTGAAGATTCTGAACATAGTTGGCAAATAATAGGTATTCATGCTTACTTTCTTCCCAATTTTTTATTTTGAAAAATTTCAAACATACAGAAAAATCCTTTGCCTATTTTTATATAAATTTTAAAGATAAATCTATAGTGGCATATAGCTGTACATGAACATTATTATTAACAATTCATTTTCGGAGGTCCCGTTGTGGTGCAGGGGTTAATGAATCCAACTAGGAACCACTAGGTTGCGGGTTCGATCCCTGACCTTGCTCAGTGGGTTAAGGATCTGGCGTTGCCCTGAGCTGTGGTGTAGGTCACAGACGCGGCTCGGATCTGGCATTGCTGTGGCTCTGGTGTAGGCCAGCAGCTGTAGCTCCGATTTGACCCCTAGCCTGGGAACTTCCATACGCCGCTGGTGCGGCCATAAAAAAAGCTAAAATAAATAAACACATAAGTAAATAAATATTAAAAAATTTCATTTTCATGTGATTTTTAAATTCCTTAAAAATTAAATAATGGAAATTCAGAAAATGCTATCTATATAAAGCCTGCTTTTCAACAAAAAATGGGGTTGGTTTATGGTCTCTGCTGATTTCTAGTAATTGAATCTGGATCTATTTCCTCCTAGTAACACTTCCAGTAAATAATGCAATTTATTTTGCCTTATTTATCACTTAGGAGACTAAAAACTGCTATTATTGTTTAATCTATTATGAATTATTATTTTTATTAACTTTTTTTTTTAATGGCCACATCTGCAGCCTATGGAAGTTCCTGTGCTAGGGACTGAATCTGAGCCATAGCTGTGACCCACACCACGGCTGCAGCAGTGCCGGATCCTTTAACCCACAGCACCAGGCCTGGGACTGAACCCACACTGCAGTCTGATTCTTAAGCCACTGTGCCTCAGTTGGAACTCCTTAACATTTTAAAAACAATCTTAAGGAGTTTGCTGGTGTTTTAGCAGGTTAAAGATTTGGCATCGTCACTGCTGTGCTATGTATTGGATCCCTGACCCGGAACTTCCTCATGCTATGGGTGTGGCTAAGGAGAAAAATTTATTTTAATTAGTAGCCTATATGTAATGTATTGAGACATGATTTTTACATTTTATAATGTAAAGATCGAGAGATCTCACATGAGAATACATTTCATGCTTCTCTTAAAAAACATTAGTCATACTGGGTCTTCATTGCCACATGAAAACTACTGGCTGGGGAGTTCCCACTGTGGCGCAGGGCTAAGGGTCCAGTGTTGCCACTGCTGAGGCATAGGTCACATCTGTGGCTCGGATTTGATCCCGCGACTTGATAACTTCCATATGCCACATGTTGCAAAGAAAGAAAGAAAGGAAAAAACTCAAACCCTGGCTGAGCCTGAGCAGGGCAGCCTCTGGACTAGGAACTAGGGCAGTCTCTCTCATTTTGTCAGAGGCACACCACCATCAGCTGCCTGTCTGCTTCCCTACAAACTTATAAGCAGGAGGCCCCGATCTACATTACTTCCCCTGTTTTATTCACCATGCTGGAATGACTGAAAATATTACTATATTATGATATGTATTTTGTGGTTAAAGTTCTGCATTTTTTTTTAAATTTATTTTTCTGCTTTTCAGGGCTGCACCCACGGCACATGGAAGTTCCCAGGCTAGGGGTCAAATCAGATCTGTAGCAGCCAGCCTATGCCATTGCCATAGCCATAGCCACAGCCACAGCCACGCCAGATTCGAGCCTCGTCTGTGACCTACACCACAGCTCACGGCAACACTAGATCCTTAACTCGCTGGGCAGGGCCAGGGATTGAACCTGTAGCCTCATGGATACTAGTCATTCATTACCACTGAGCCAGGAATGAGAACTCTGAAGAGACAGACTTTTAAAATAAAGCTCACTATGGCATTTTCCGTATTCTTATTTGAAAACACAAATGAAATCAAGAATGATTACAACAAATTCTTGGCAGTAAGGCTATAGATGATCAGGAAGCAGCTCCGTGCCCTTGAGGCAACCATGATCCCTGACACTGCATCAAGGCATCTACACATTCAAAAAAAGTCCCTAAATGAAAAAACTTTCCTAAATGAAAAATGCTGTGAATGTTTACTTTATGTAAGACAGTGTATCAAAAGCTTGAGGGACTATGAGTACCATCTTACACCAGCCAGAATGGCCATCATCAAAAAGTCTACAAACAATAGTGCTGGAGAGGGTGTGGAGAAAAGGGAACCCTATTACACTGTTGGTGGGAATGTAAATTGGTGCAACCACTATGTAAAACAGTATGGAGATTCCTCAGAAAACTAAAAATAGAATTACCATTGATTCAGCAATCCCACTCCTGGGCATCTATCCAGAGGAAACCATGACTCAAAAAGACACATGTACTCCAATGTGCATTGCAGCACTTTATACAATAGCCCAGACATGGAAACAACCTAAATGACCATCGACGGGAGTGGATAAAGAAGATGGGGTACATATACACAATGGAATATTACTCAGCCATCAAAAGGAAAGAAGTAACGGCATTTGCAGCAACATGGATGGACCTAAAAATTATCATGCTAAGTGAAGTCAGTCAGACAATGAGATACCAACATCAGATGCTGCCACTTACATGTGGAATTTAAAAAAAGGACACAATGAACTTTGCAGAACAGACTTTGAAAAACTTACGGTTTCCAAATGAGACAGGTGGGGGGGATGCACTGAGCGTTTGAGATGGAAATGCTATATAAAATTTTGTTGTGATGATTGTTGTCAAACTATAAATGTAATAAAATTCACTGAGTAATTAAAAAAAAAAAAAAAAAGCTCGAGGGAGGGCAGTAAAGGACAAGGAAATCTAAAGACACATCATTGACCTGAAAAAATTTCCAAGATGGTGAGTTAATAGGCAGCAACAGGTGATAAGAGACAGAAGGGCAGCAGAAAAGTATGATCATTAGGACACAAGTCAGGAAATCTGAGAACATGATACTTTTTTTTTAAGCTAGGCCTACGTCACAGGTTAATTACCAAGCTTCTACAAATACTCTTTATGCTAGAAATGGATATGGAGGAGTTCCTGTTGTTGCACAGCAGAAATGAATCTGACTAGGAACCATGAGGTTGCGGGTTCGATTCCTGACCTTATTCAGTGGGTTAAGGATCCGGCGTTGCCATGAGCTCTGGCGTAGGTCGCAGACACAGCTCAGATCTGGCATTGCTGTGGCTGTGGCGTGGGCCGGCAGCTGTAGCTCCAATTAGACCCCTAGCCTGGGAACCTCCAAGTGCTGCAGGGGTGGCCCTGAAAAGCAAAAAAAAAAGAAGAAAAAGAAATGGATATTAATATGGGCCTTGCCCAGACATGAGGCAACAGATAAAAGGAACTGGCATTTGGCCACATTCTCCATTATCATCACTGGCTACATTTTTCTAAAGCCAGAAGGCGCCTGTTTTGGTCATCCTTGAAGAGAATGCAGATGAAGGTACATACATCATTTTCTCCTGTTTCTGTTCTCGGATGTTCTGTATATTTGTAATAACTCTTTTGGTTTGGCTGAGGTGAGAATGGGTGAAAGAAATGGAAATGTAACAGCTGAATAGAAGACAGAACAGTTTCAGATCCAATCCAACTTCTCTCTTTCTTTCCTGTCAGCCAGCGTTTTACCTTTCCCATTGATTTAGCAAGAAATAGCTCTAAAAACCACATCAAGAGGTGCTTTTCTTTTTTTCTTTTTTTTTGTCTTTTTGCCTTTTATGTAGAGCCGCACCCGCGGCATATGGAGGTTCCCAGGCTAGGGGTCTAAAAGGAGCTGTAGCTGCCGGCCTACACCACAGCCATAGCAACGAGGGATCCAAGCCGCGTCTGCAACCGTCACCACAGCTCACGGCAACGCCG
Organism: Catagonus wagneri; assembly: GCA_004024745.2. NCBI lineage: Eukaryota > Metazoa > Chordata > Mammalia > Artiodactyla > Tayassuidae > Catagonus > Catagonus wagneri. Next base: position 6,473,977 of record PVHT021183524.1, on the reverse strand, counting down.
GATCCTTAACCCACTGAGCAAGGCCAGGGATCGAACCCACAACCTCATGGTTCTTAGTCGGATTCGTTAACCACTGAGCCATGAAGGAAACTCCAAGAGGTGCTTTTCTCTTTTACTACAGGGAGAGCATCACACTGCTGGCTCATACAAGCCTTTGCTGTCCTCAGCTAGAGAAGCCCTGTTACCAAGGTCTGTGGCCCGCCCTGGGAGAACACCTTGTCCCTCTCACCCTCTGAGGGGTCACTATCACAGGACTTCAACTATAAGCAGCTAAAAAATGGAGGCCAGTTTCCAAAAGGGAGTATTTCAGGCCTTTAAATGTGATTGTTAATGCTTCAAGTGCTACAGACTTACCTCTTTCTGAAATTCAGGCAATATGCTGAAATTTTTTAACTGAGTTGAATAAAACTTCAGAATAGGTTGAGTTTTACGGCACCCAGGACTGACAATACCATGATAAACTACTTAACAATCTCATTCCATTCATCTTCATATAGAAATTTTTCCAGTAACAAAATAAATATACACTTAATGAAGAAAACTTGATAACCTAAGAGCTAACCCAAAGATAATTGTGTACATTTGGTAGGCATTCTTTCAAGGCATAAGGAGTGCAGGCTAAGACTACACATTCTGGAGTCAAGTCTCACCTGGAGCACTTGAGCACATTTAGCTTTGCACAACTTGTTTGGACAAATTAGTTGATCTCATTGATTCTCAATTTTTTCTCGCCTATAAAACCAGTCCCTATTTCTCATCACCAGGCAAGGGAATGATCAAAACACTTATACAGAGCTTGGCACATAGTGTGCAAGTAGTGTTATTTGTTCTTCCTGTACAAACAGACTCACATATTTCTTCCCCACTAAACGGTTTTATATCGTAAACACTGTTTCATAACCTGCTCTGATCACTCAAGAATGTGTTGTATTTTTCTGTGTTAGTAAATATCTTTTTACTACACACAAGAGCTGTGATAAATCTGCTAAAGGCAGTACTTAAGCACAGGCTGCCGTGCTTTTACAGCACATGACCTTGCCACTCTGAGTGCAGTTAGAGGAAGAAGAAACCAGCAACTCATGCAAAGGTAAGGTGGACGGACATCTTCAAAATTGATAGAAGCTCTGGCCGTAGGTCGTAAGTAGGCAAAATCAACCAAGTTCTGTCTCAGGAAGGGTGAAGGTGAGACAGAGTCAACAGAAGGTTAGTGATGCACAAGGGAGGAAAAACCTAAAACAGAAAGTCGTAAGCAGACGCCAGGAGGCTGAGAAGAGGTTAGAAAGGCAGCTCCGGAGTTCTCATTATGGCTCAGCAGGTTAACAACCTGACCAGTGCTCATGAGGATGCAGGTTCCATCCCTGCATCCTCGCTCAGGGGGTTAAGGATCCAGCACTGCTGCAAGCTGCAGCGTAGGTCGCAGATGCAGCTTGGATCCCTCATTGCTGTAACACAGGTCAGCAGCTGCAGATCCAAGTCGACCCCAAGCCTGGAACGTCCATATGCAGGTGTGGCCCGAGAAAGAAAGGAAGGAAGGAAGGGAGGGAGGGAGGAAGGAAAGAGAGAGAGAGAAAGGAAGGAAGGAAGGAAGGAAGGAAGGGAGGGAGGGAGGGAGGGAGGAAGGAAAGAGAGAGAGAGAAAGGAAGGAAGGAAGGGAGAAAGGAAAGGGAAGGGAAGGGAAGGAAAGGGGAAAGGGAAGGGAAGAAAAGGAGAAAGGAAAGGGAAGGGAAGGAAAGGAAAGGCAGGGCGGGCAGGCAGGAGGCAGCTCCTCCACGGTGGAAGAGAGGGGCAGGGCTGCTGCTATGGTGACCAGGCTCCTGAGCCACAGTGTGCTCCCACTGTCTATCCACCCACTGTGAGCAAGGCCTGCCTGAGCACTGTGACCAAAGTTTCCAGTTCTGTAGTCTGGCCGGCAGCAGCTGTAATACTGTCATGTTCTTCTCCCTCAATTAACTGAGGGCTCTAGAGATGCATATCTACTCCCAACAACCCAAAAGGGCCTACCTCAACTGCCTTTATGTAGCTGCTCTAGTGGTCACGCCAAAAATACAGCACTTACTCTGTCAAGCACTTGTTTTGTGTTAAGCACTGGGGATTCAAGAGTGAGTCAAAAAGAATGGTACCTAGCTACATAGAGTGTAAAGCCTAGCACAGAAGACAACTAGACAAGCAACATCAATAAAACATCATAAATATGATGCTACAAGTACAGACTGCAACGGAAACACACAGGAAGAACAAGTCTGCAAAGAGGAAGCCACAAAAATCACAAAGACTTCATGGAGGAAGAGACCTGAAGGCTGAAGCACAAAGTCAGCCAGGTGCACCAGACACACCATACCATTCACTCCGTACCACTGCCACCCGTGGACGCTGCCCTGCCGGCCAGTCAGCCTTGTGAGGGTCCAGTCTTGATTGAGCTGCAGTGAACTGGATCAGCGTTCCCTACCAAGCCACTCATGAGTCCTGGCCTCATTTAACAGGAGGGGTGAAGGAGACCAGACATATTTTATGATTTTATAATGTTTAAAATAATTATTAGATAGTAACCTCAATTTTTTTTTTGTTTTTGTCTTTTTTAGGGCCGCGCCCGTGGCATATGGACGTTCCCAGGCTAGGGATCTAATCGGAGCTGTAGCTGTCAGTCTGCACCACAGCCACAGCAATGCCAGATCTGAGCCACATCTGTGACCTACACTACAGCTCATGGCAACGCTGGATTCTTAACCCACTAAACGAGGCCAGGGATCGAACCTGCAACCTCACAGTTCCCAGTCGGATTCGTTTCAGCTGCACCACGACGGGAACTCCATAGTAACCTCAATTTTGAAAGTATAATTGAAAAACTTATTTCTGACTTGTGATGATAAGTTGAAAATCTTAAGTTTATACACACTAAGGAAATATTTAAAGACTCTAAGACTTGCCTTATTTATAAGTTTAATATATGACATTCACTGTACTTTTATGTTGAAGAGCTTCATAAGATTTTCATTTTTTTAAAGTCAGATAACTGAAGTTCTTTAAAAGGCAATAAATTAAATTTATAAATGCAATCTGAAACATCTGAAGTCTTCAACAAACTGGTCTAGGTCCCTTAAAAGTGACTAGTAAAATATTCGTTGCTTATAAATATAACAGTCAGATCTGTAAGCATTAGGAAAAAAATTAGGTTTTGAATGTGTGCTCTAAAAAAAGCCAACCTTTTCTTTTTTTTTTTTTTTAGGGCTGCACCCACGGCATATGGAACTTCCTGGGCTAGGGTTCGAATCGGAGCTACAGCTGCTGGCCTATGCCACAGCAATGCAAGATCTGAGCAACCTCTGCAACCTATACCACAGCTCATGGCACGCAGGATCCCTGATCCACTGAGTGAGGCCAGGGATGGAACTTGCATCCTCACGGGTACTAGTCAGATTCGTTTTCGCTGCGCCACAATGGGAACTCCAAAAAGTGTATTGAAAACTAAATAAACCCCTGAATAGTGGTTTTTGCTTACAAAAGCTACCCTACAAGTGCAATAAAAAACATCTGTCTACATCCTCTCTGTTTCCAAGTCTTCCTCTCTGTTGATAGACATGGAACTAGAAGAAAAAACACCCCTTCCATTTCATTTTGATGTAAGTCACTGAAACATCTGTCTTTGCAATGACACACTTCTCTCATTTTTATTGTCTGTAGAAACACTGGATTTATTTGGTGGCTTATTCTTTAACCTCTCAGTTATGCTGGAATAAAACACAGAGTATGGTATGACCCTCTTTTGAAAGGAGGGGAAAAAGTTTGCTCAAAGTCAGGCAGGATTCTTCAGGGCTGAGAAGAGAAGGGCAGGCAGGGTTTAATTTCAAGCTCACCGTCCCTTTCAAGACAGGAGGTCAGTAAGATACTGAATATATGAAAAGTATGGTTTAATTATCTGTGTTGCACTGATCACTCCCTCACATCCCAAGCACTTTATTCCAACCCCACTCTAGTCTCACTTTTATCTACTAAAGGGTGGTATGTAAGTTCCTGGAAACAAAAGGGTAACCCTATATCCTTTTCTGTAGCTCTCCTTTTGTAATCATCTGGTTTTCTGCATTTTAGCTGCACTTGTATAACCCAGGGACAATTCAACCATCACGCTCAGAAACAAAACCACAACGGTAACAACAACTGACATGAACTCTCCTGAGACAGATGCCAAACCCAAACGTGCTCTGCGGAGGCAGGGCTGGCAGATCTCCCCCACAAATTTAAAACCAACCAGCAAGTTCTGCCCAAGGTCTCTGAATTATTTCTTTTCTGTCTTTTCTAGAAACATCAGTCTATTTCAGGTCTTCCAAAAACCTGTCTGAATCTCTGCCAAACATCACTGCTGCCTTAGGTGCCCACAGGAGTCAACTGGATTCACATCAGAATTATGTAGCTTAGGTCCACCAAACTGGCCCTGCCATGCTTATGTGAACAGCCAAACTTTTGAGATCCTCCAGAAAGAAGGCTGATAATTTCCAATTGTGTTATTTCTTCAGGACTTCTATGTCCCATCCTTTATTCCATCTGTCACAGAGCATGTATTAATCACTTTCTGTTCACCTAGCTGTGTACTGGGCACAAGAAGGGAGACTTTAAAATAGGAAACATAGGAGTTCCCATTGTGGTGCAACAGAAACGAACCCAACTAGTATCCATGAGGATGTGGGTTCAATCCCTGGCATCGCTCAGTGGGTTGGGGATCTGGTGCTACCGTGAGCTATGGTGTAGGTCGTGGATGAGGCTCGGATTCCCCGTGGCTGTGGCTGTGGGGTAGGCTGGCAGCTGTAGCTCCAATTCAACCCCTAGCCTGAGAACTTCGGTATGCTGTAGGTTTGTCCCTAAAAAGCAAAAAAAAAAAAAAAAGTACCAGATATGTGATACAATGAGAGTGACACAAACCAGCATGAGTCTGCAGGGCTTCGGGGCAAGGAAAGAACTCGTCGGTACTCCAGAGTAAAATCAGTCTAAGAAGACCTTCACAAAGCCTCCACCCAAAAGAAAGGCAAAATTTAGACCACGTGTCCTTAGAATCAGTCTTAAATCCTTCTGGAACAAGGAAATGAATCTAAACAGCACTGTGTGGCCAGGGCAAATAAGCGCGGATGGTCAAACTTGCACACCGAGTTAGGACTCCTCAACAAGGTAACACAGGCAGAGCAGAGCACCATGTTGCCACAAGAGGCCACGGAGAAATATTAATTCCTTCCCCTAGTGTGAACTGTAATCTATTTCTCAGTTCCCCCAGCAAAACTGTAAGCTCTTGAAGTAAGGGAACCAAGACTTGGCTTTGCTGACTGTTTATTCTCGAGTATCTAGGAGGCCACACTGGGCACCGCCCAAGAACTCAATATGTGCATGTCGAGTATCATGTGACTAAATAAAAAAGAAGATACTATTTTCTCTCGGGCTGCACCATTAACGGCTTCTGGCTATGAGAATTGTTGCTTTAGCCCCTGCTCTACTGCCAGGACCCAGAAAGTACAGGAGACTAGGGCTGCCTCCTTCTCAACCAAAGGTTAATGAGAATAAGCCACTCACACCAATAATGCCTATTCCCGTACTTCTCAGGGCTGAGGAACTATCTGCTTCTCGATCTTCTGCCACAGGTAACAGAGGCAGTGCTGGAAGAGATCCACGGGCAACTAAAAAGGGCTGTCTAGCATAATCACACAGTCACTACCACGAGCCCTCCCCCCGCAGAGACGGCCGGACAAAGCTGACCACATCACAACCTGCTCACCACTTTAATCAGGGAGGCATGCAGTAGCCGTAAGTGCCTTCTTTCTATGAGCATGAGTCCGTTTGTCATTTAGTGAGTGGGGATAAAGAACTACGCAGACACGACAGGTTCGCGATGACAAGGGACAGGCAGCACATACCTCCTCACAGACTTCACGGACTGCTGCCACACCCGGCTCCTCCTCGGGCTCCATGCCTCCTCCAGGGACAATCCATCGGTCTGGATGGCGACTACTGCTCACGAGTAGCACCTGAAAGTCACAGAGGTTATGTGGGCAGTTAAAAACATTCATACAAATTCAGAGTTTAAACACCACAAGAACAGGAGCGCCTAAGGCCCATTCACTTCCAATAAGGTAGCTTCATTTCTGTTTGAAAAAGCAGTCGAGGAGTTCCCGTGGTGGTGCAGCAGAAATGAATCCAACTAGGAACCATGAGGTGGGCTTGATCCCTGGCCTCGCTCAGTGGGTTAAAGATCCGACGTTGCCATGAACTGTGGTATAGGTTGCAGACACGGCTCAGATCCCGCGTTGCTGTGGCTGTGGCGTTGGCTGGCAGCTGTAGCTCCAATTCAACCCCTAACTGGGACCCTCCATATGCCACGGGTGTGGCCCTAAAAAGACAATAAAGACCAAAAAAAAAGCAGTGTGCCTAGTAAAAGCAGAAGGGCATCTGAACCAGTGGCCACTACATGGACCCCTAGATGCTCAGTCACTTGTCTTATCTATCCCTCTCCTTTGTTCCTTTCTCTAAAGCCCTTTGAACACACAGCTGAAAGACACTCACAAAAAACAAAGGACAAAGATTGTCACTGATGAGCCTGTGAGCACTGTGAAGTGCTGGCCTTGGCCCTAGTTGGCACCACAGTCCCATCTTTCCCTCCAAGGTTCTCATTTCTGTGTGTCCCAGTTCCTGCTCATATACTATACATCATCCTAAGCTCTGAGCCTGTGCTGAGAACGGAAATCTCTCAGTGACATAAGAAATAGAAAAATTTCTCAACTAAAAGACACAATGAACCTTCTTACAGAGCAGACAATGACTCACAGACTTTGGAAAACCTTGGTTTTTCAAATAAGACAATCTGGGGGGGTGGGGGGATGCACTGGGGGTTTGGGATACAAAATCTGTAAAATTGACTTGTGATGATTTATGCACACCTATAAATGAAATAAAATCCATTAAGAGAAAAAAAAAAAAAAAAGAAATAGAAAAATTTCTCTTTGTCATGCTTTCAGCTGAGATAAAAGAATTCCTGGAGTTCCCTTTGTGGCTCAGTGGTAACGAACCTGACTAGCATCCATGAGGATGTGGGTTCAATCCCTGCTTTGCTCAGGGGGTTAAGGATCCAGTGTTGCCGTAAGCTGTGGTGTAGGTCACAAAGGCAGCTCCGGCTCCCGAGTTGCTGTGGCTGTGGTGTAGGCTGGCAGCTGCTGTTCTGATACGACCCCTACCCTGGAAACTTCCACATGCCGCAGGTGCGGCCCTAAAAAGAAAAAAAAAAGAATGGATAAGCAATGAGGTCCTACTGTACACCACAGGGAACTTTATCCAGTCACTTGTGATAGAACATGATGGAAGATAATATGAGAAAAAGAATATATATAAAACTGGGTCACTCTGCTGTACAGCAGAAATTGACAGAACATTATAAATCAACTACAATAAAAATAAAAAATAAAAAAGTCCTCTAAAAACTACAATGGCATAAAGTCACATCTATCCAATCTGAAAGGGAGATAGAAGAAGAAAAAGTAGAAAAGTGGATTAATCCTTCACTGATCTGTTATATAAATAACAACATGTAGTCTTTCTTCCTAGAGTTCTGCCACTTCCTGGCAAAGTGTTTACTAGCCATTCTAAACCTCAGCATTTGCTTCAAAGGCTGACTAGGGCCATCCAATTAGGTTATAGACTGAATGAAAGACCTTTACAGGGACATTTCAAAGCTAAAGCAAAGGAAACTTGTACCACACAGTATAATTTAATTTGTAAATATCAACCGATGTGAAATATTAACTAGTAAATCTAGCCAGTGTTATTGCTTTGTACATTCAAAGCATGACTATATGAGGTAAGACCACATATAACACTGAGGCTGGAGAAAGCAAGCCGCATTACTCTGTAGTCATACTTCAAAGCAAACGCTATTACCAGCAAATAGTTCTTCTCCTCAGTAAGTTTCCTTGACAACCCATTGAAAATTTACTGCAAAAAACAAAACAAAATATTCTTTAGCCAGAAGCTTTACTCCTTTCTACCTTATAAAATAGTAAGTAGTATTTTGATCAGCAAATTCTTATTCTTAAGCTTGATTTAAAAAAAAAAATTTTTTTTAATCTTTTCTTTTTTGGCTGCACCTCAGCATATGGAAATTCCTGGGCCAGAGGTTGAATCAGAGCTGCAGCGGCCAGCCCACACCACAGCCACAGCAACACAGGATCCAATCCGCATCTCTGACCTATGCTGTGGCCTGCAGCAATGCCATATCTTTAGCTCACTGAGTGAGGCCAGGGATGGATCCTATATCTTTGTGGACACTATGCTGGGTTTTTAATCTGCTGAGCCACAACGGGAACATCTTAAGCTTGATTTTTTAATTACAAGTTATCTAAAAAGAAATTAAATGGCAAATCTCCTAAAAGATTATGAAAATGATACACTAAGAAACAAAAAAAAGAATTTTTCATTTATTCAACAAATATTCATTAGGCATTATTATGAGCCAGGAAGAGGAGAGGCAGAGATTAAAAACCTCTACAATTTTAGGTAGATCAAAGTTGGGGACTGGCCAACCAACTATCAGCTCTTTTGTGAAGCTCTTCTCATCAGGGGAGGTGATATCCATGCAGAGGTGGATAAACGAATCCACAGAACACGCCCACTCATATATGAACACCCAGATTCAAGAGACTAGCGATCCTCCTGGAACAGCTTGATAGCCTCACAACAAAGAGCAAAATCACTATACTGATTAGGGACAAGTGTGCAGTGAAAGAATAAAGAAATGTGTGGGAATGAAAAACCTAATGTGGGGAGATTTACATAAAGGGTTTTAGCTGAAATGGTAATGTTTTATTTCTTAAGTTTTTAAAAACTGCTTTAAAATTGCTCAACACAGTGAGTTCCAGTCGTGGCGTAGTGGAAACAAATCCGATTAGTATTCATCATGACTATGAAGGTTCGACCCCTGGCCTTGTTCAGTGGGTCAACAATCTGGCGTTGCCGTGAGATGTGGTATAGGTCGCAGAGGCGGCTCAGATCCTAAGTTGCTGTGGCTGTGGTGTAGGCCAGCAGCTGTTGCTCCAATTCGACCCCTAGCCTGGGAACTTCCATATGCCTCAGATGCGGCCCTTAAAAAAAAAATAAATAGGAGTTCGTGCCGTGGCTCAGTGGTTAATGAATTTGACTAGGAACCATGAGGTTGCGGGTTCGATCCCTGGCCTTGCTCATTGGGTTAAGGATCCAGCGTTGCCATGAGCTATAGTGCAGGTTGCAAACGTGGCTCGGATGCCGCGTTGCTGTGGCTGTGGTGAAGGCCAGCAGCTACAGCTCCGATTAGACCCCTAGCCTGGGAACCTCCATATGCTGTGGGTGCGGCCCTAGATAAGGCAAAAAGACAAAAAAATAAAAGTAAAAAATAAAAAATAAATAAGTAAATAAATAAAGACCAGTGGATGAGATCATCAACAAGTTAGGCAAATGATTATATTTCAGTGACTGTGCTACAGACCATAATGCTCCCCAGATATTTCATGTTCTCCCCTAGGTATCCAAATTCCCCTTGCTGGCAGATGGGACCATTTGATCAGTTCTGGGTAATAAAATAGAGAAGGGACATGCGTTGCTTTGGGGCTGAGACAGAAAGAAGCCCATCCCGTTTCTTCCTCTGTCACAGTGCTAAAGCACGCAGTGAGCTCCAGGAGGTGAAGCTACAAGCCTGAGCCCCCAAATGGAAGAGAGTTCCTGTGTGGAGCAGAGCCTCTGAAATCTCATGACATATAGACATCAACACAAGCAACAAAACTCTGTTATGTTAAAACAATGAGATTTCAGGGTAAATTTGTGATGGTAACATAACCTAGTCTATCCTGATTAACAGTGTGAAAGGTCTAAGGATTCTTCTGTTGACTGCCTCACACCCAGTCCTTAAGCATAGCGTCTGAACCATACAAGTGGCCAATAAATGTTTTTGAGCAAATGAAAGAATGGATCAGTGACCAAGGGAAAAAACAATCGCTTTAAAAAAAGAATGCAGAAGAGTTCCCATCGTGGCTCAGTGGTTAACGAATCCAACTAGGAACCATGAGGTTGCGGGTTTGATCCCTGGCCTCGCTCAGTGGTGAGCTGTGGTGTAGGTCGCAGACGCGGCTTGGATTCCGCGTTGCTGTGGCTGTGGCTGGCAGCTACAGCTCCGATTAGACCCTAGCCTGGGAACCTCCATATGCCGTGGGTACGGCCCTAAAAAGACAAAAGACCGAAAAAAAAAAAAAAGACTTATGGCAACTGAAGGCAACTGGAACTCCTCCTCGGTTTTTGAGGAGGAAAATGGCAATCTCTCGTCTCTTTCAGAGGTCTGAACCTGGAGGCTAAATGAGTGATGGGAGATGGGACAGAGTTCAGTCAGAGAGGATAAGGGAGTTGGATATAATCAGCATCCCTGGGGATAGGGACCAGCAAGTGGATTCAAGTTATATTTAGGAAACAGCAATGACACAAACTGTTAACTAACCAGAAGTTAGGGTGCCACGAAAGGGATAACTGAGGTCATTAGGTGGACAAAGATACCCATTTCTCGAGAGAGAAATACAAGAGAGAAGCAAGTGGGAAAGGAAAAAAGTTTCAGATACTACAGGCAAAGTTAAGCTTCCTACACTCCCTGTATATTATGGGAACTTCAAAACCTCAATTTAAACATGCATCTGAAAGCATTCACCCAAGAAACAATGTTGCCTCTGTACAGCACAACTGGCGGTGCTGTGGGGAAGAAGCACTTCACTTCAAAACCTTGCATACAGCTTGAATATTTTAGAACAAGTATTTCAGATTTTTATAATTGGCCAAAAAGAATGCCAAGCATTATTCCCTAGGAAATTTCTGAAAGCCAAATGGAATGAATGAAATATTTAGAATGTTCAAGTTTCTTGAGGCCATTAAAACAAATAAAGCCACAGGAACAACATTCCTGACGTCCATAAACTACATTATTTTCCCACACATGGTCTCAGAACTAAAGGAATACACTGTAAAAAGGCAGTTATTGGGAGTTCCTTTTGTGGCTTAACGGTAACGAACTCGATCAGTATCCATGAGGACCCGGGTTCGACGCCTGGCTTCCATCAGTGGGTTAAGGATCTGAAGCTGCCATGAGCTGTGGTCACAGACGTGGCTTGAGTCTGGTGTTGCTGTGGCTGTGATGCAGGCCAGCAGCTGCACCTCCAATTCAACCCCTAGCCTAGGACCCTCCATATCCCGGAGGTACAGCCGTTAAAAAAAAAAAAAAAGGCACGTATTGCATCCCCAAAGTAGCATCCACATATTAATCACATTTCAAGCTAATTTAAGATGTCAAAGTTTAAACCACAATTTATGCTGTCTACTTCATAGAGGAAGGCAGTCAGGAGACACAGGCTACAGGTTACACCAGACATGGCTCTGCTTCCTTTTTTTTTTTTTTGTCTTTTTGCCTTTATCTAGAGCCGCACCCGTAGCATATGGAAAAAATATGGAACACTTCATGAATTTGTGTGTCATCCTTGCACAGGGGCCATGCTAATCTTCTCTGTATCGTTCCAATTTTAGTATATGTGCTGCTGAAGCAAGCACATGGCTCTGCTTCTTAAACCAATCAACCACACAAATGAAAAAAAAAATTTAAACTTCAGTTTTAAAATGAAGTGGTCCAGGAGTTCCCGTAATGGCGCAGCAGAAACGAATCCGACTAGGAACCATGAGGTTGCGGGTTCAATCCCTGGTCTTGCTCAGTGGGTTAAAGATTTGGCGTTGCTGTGGCTGTGGCGCAGGCTGGCAGCTGTAGCTCCGATTCAACCCCTAGCCTGGGATCCTCCATATGCCTCAGGTTTGGTCCTAAGGAAGGAAAGAAAGAAAGAGAGAAAGAGAGAAAGAGAAAGAAAGAAAGAAAGGAAGGAAGGAAGGAAGGAAGGAAGGTAGATTTAAAAAAAAAGGTAATAATTGAGGAGTTCCCACTGTGCTACAGTGGGTTAAGAATCAGACTTCACTGGCTCAGGTCACATGGGTTTGATACTGGCCCGGAATAGTGGGTTAAAGGATCTGGTGTTGCAGCTGCGACATAGGCTGCAGCTAAGACTCTGATTCAATCCCTGGCCTGGAACTTCCATATGCCATGGGTGCAGCCATTAAAAAAAAAAAGGGGGGGAGAACTGAAAAGAAACACTGTTTTTGAGGGGGGAGGGAACGCTGTTTTAAAGTCATATGAAAGATTTATTTTCTGTATGATGACGCCACTAGGTTGACTTGTTTATGTTGTTTTCCATTTTAGGAACTGTGCTTTGTTGTAGCAAGTATAATTTATGCACACTGGAATGTACAGATCAACAGGGTATAGTTTGGAGTTCCCGTTGTGGCTCAGTGGTTAACAAATCCGGCTAAGAACTGTGAGGTTGCAGGTTTGATCCCTGGCCTCACTCAGTGGGATAAGGATCCGGTATTGCCGTGAGCTGTGGTGTAGGTTGCAGACGCGGCTCAGATCCCGTGTTGCTGTGGCTGTGGCGTAGGCCAGAGGCTACAGCTCCAATTAGACCCCTAGCCTGGGAACCTCCATATGCTGAAGGTGCAGCCCTAGAAAAGGAAAAAAGACAAAACAGGGTACAGTTTGATAAGTCTAACTGCTGCATGTTCTTGAACCCGCACCCCTATAAAGATACACATTTCTTCTTCTTCTTTTTTTGCTTTTTAGGGCCACACCTGTGATATATGTAAGTTCCCAGGTGAGGGAGTCAAATCGGAGCCACAGCCATGCCAAATCAACCTGCATCTGTGACCTACACCACAGATCACAGCAACGCCAGATCCTTAACCCAGTGAATGAGGCCAGGCATCAAACCTGCATCCTCATGGATACTAGTCAGGTTCGTAACCTGCTGAGCTACAACGGGAACTCCGAAAGTATATTTCTATGTCCCCAGAAAGTCCTCTCTAGCTCTTTCCTGTCAATGTCCCTAACCCAGGGGTAATTTCTATTATGAATTACACTAGCACAAATTAGTTTTGCCTGTTCTGGATCGTCATATAAATGAAACTATACAGTAACCACGGAAGGTTTTGTTTTTGTTTTTTTTTGTTGTTGTTGTTGTTCTTTTTACGGCTGAACTCATGGCATATGGAAGTTCCCAGGATAGGGGTTGAATTGGAGCTGCAGCTGCCGGCCTACACCACGCTCATGGCAATGCCAAATCCTTACCCACTAAGTGCGGCCAGAGATCAAACCTGCATCCTCATGGATACTAGTCAGGTTCATTTCATTTCTACTGAGCCATAACAGGAACTCCCCACCAGAGATTTTAACTATACAGGCATACCATAATTTATTTAACTAGCGCTCCTTTTTTTCCCCTCTTTTTTGGCCTCCCCAAAGCATATGGAATTTCCAGGCCAGGCATCAGATCCAAGCCACAGTTGTGACCCATGCCGAAGCTGCGACATCAGATCCTTTAACTCACTGTGCCAGGCTAGGGATGAACCTGTGTCTCAGCACAGCAGAGACTCCAGTGATCCTGCTGCGCTGCAGTGGAACTCCTCACCAGCCATCTTGATGGACACTTGGGGCATTTCCAGTTTCTGCTATTAAAACAATGCTACAGGAGTTCCTCCACAGTGGGTTAAGAATCCAGCTGTGGTCACTGTGGAGGTGCAGGTTGAATCCCCAACCCAGCACAAGGGGTTAAAGTATCCAGTGTTGTCAGAGCTGTGCCATAGGTCACAGCTGCGGCTCGGATTCAATTCCTGCCCAGGGAACTCCCATATGCCATGGATGCAGCCATAAAAAATAAATAAAACAATGCTACAATAAATAGCCCTAAACATGAACCATTTCCCACATGTGACATTCATCCTCTCACTCCTTCATTCAATTAATATTCACTTAATGCCAATCACTGTTCTAGACATTGTGGATAGAGTGATGAATAAAACAAAGACTCTGCTCTTGTGAAACATATAATCTAATGGGAGAAGACAGACAATAAACAAACAATGTCAGGTGGTATGTACTAACAAGATAAGTAAGGTTAAAAAGGAACAAGAAATTAAGAGGTTTTTTTTTTGTTTGTTTTTTGCTTTTTAGGGCTGCACCCGAGGCATATGGAAGTTCCCAGGCTAGGGGTCGTATCAGAGCTACAGCTGCCAGCCTACACCACAGCTGCAGCAATGCAGGATCCGAGCCACATCTTCGACCTACACCACAGCTCACAGCAACACCAGATCCTTAATCCACGGAGTGGAGCCAGGGATCAAACCCGCAACCTCATGGTTCCTAGTCGGATTCATTTCCACTGCGCCATGACGGGAACTCCAAGAGTACTTTTTTAGATAGGAAGGTCTCTCATAAGAGGTAATATCTGAGCACAGACCTGATCAAAGCAGGGGAACAAGGCTTTGGCTTTCTAGGGAAGGGCATCTCAGGCAAAGGTCCTGCCCTGAGGCAATGGAACTTGGGGTCAAAATAAAAAAGCCAGAAACTAGAGCAGAATTAGCGAAGGAGTGAGAGGAGGAGAGAGGTCACGGAGTTCCACAGAAGGAGTTACCCAAGTGAAGGAGCACACCCTCCTAGGGCTTCTAAGCAAATATGTTAACAGTCACTGGGGTTCAGAGTAGAGAACAGACTGCAAGGTACACAAGGATGGGATAAGGAGACGAGTTAGGAAGATCTGTAACAGTCCAAGGAGAGAAATGATGATGCTTTAGACTAAGTGATAAGGTCTGACTATACTTGGGAGAGCCAACAGAACTCCTGATGTGGGCTGTGAGATAAAGAAGGAAGTCAAAGATGACTCCAGTTCCTCAGCCTGGGCAAATGCACACAATGGAAAGACAATGGGAGGAACAGATTTGGAGGTTCGGTTCAGTTCAGCTTTGCGTATGTTAAGTCTGAGATGCCCATCCAACTCACAAAGGGAGCTGCTGAGAAGGCAGTTGGAGAGGTGTCTGCAGCTCAGCAAAGAGGTCAGAGGTGGAGACCAACATGTGGCAGTACATGGACTCTGGGGCTGGCTGAGATCACTGAGAGAAGGCCTGAGCCCATGGCTACATTGTGTTTGACAGTGAGGGAGAAAGAAAACCAAGTATGGGGCATGCAAGAAGCCAAGCAAAGTGTTTGAAAGAGGAAGTAATGATCAACTAGGTTAAATGTTACTAAGAAGTCAAGTAAGATGAGGAATGAGAACTGACCACTGGATTTGGCAACAGAGAGGTCACTTGTATCGTGATAAAGGTTGTTTCTTCATAAAACCCAAGACAGGAACTGCCAAGTCAAAGATATACACATTTATAATTTTAATAAATACTGATAAAGGGTTCTTGTGGCTCAGTGGGTTACAAACCTGACTAGTATCCATGAGGATTCGGATTAGTGCTGGCCTTGCTGAGTGGGTTAAGGATCTAGCGTTGCCGTGAGCTGTGGTGTATGTCACAGATGAGGCTCGGAGCTGTGTGGCTGTGGCTGTGGCTGTGGTCGGCAGTTGCAGCTCTCCAATTCAACCCCTAGCCTGGGAACTTCTGTATGCCGTGGGTGTGGCCCTAAAAAAACAAAACAAAACAAAAGGTATCTACTATTTGACTGTAATTCATTAGTGTATTTATTTACTTATCAATAAAAGGTTCCAGGCTACTGGTAAAACGGAAATCCTCTTCCCTCAGGTATTGCCCCACTAGGGTTGGGGATCAATACATTAAATGAATTACCCAACACAAATTCTGAGATGGCACAGACTCTCAAGTTCAATATCTGAAAGAAATCCTAAATGTCCTATCATGGGAAAATCCAATAAGATTTTGAAAGGGTTCACAACCAAATACACATATACTTTGGTTGGGCCGATACTCAAGGTTATCAGACACCTTGTCCCTAAGACTGTAAATAAAGAACAAGCTGGTGTCTCTGGGGAAGCACTCCTCTGATCCCTGGCCCAGCACGGTGGGTTAAGGATCCTGTGTTGCTACAGCTGTGGTCTGGATTCGATCTGTGACCCAGGAACTTCCATACGCCCTGGATTCGGTCAAAAAATAAATAAAAAGAAAAAGAAAAGAAAAAAGAAAGAGCTGAGAGACTTTTATGAAATATATCTGTCAACACATTATTGATAGACACTAGTATATTTTGGTTACTTTCAGTTTCTCCACTAGATTGTAAGCTTTATTTTAAAAGTGAAATTCATTTATCTGGTTGAACATTCTGTATACAAAGAGTTTTTTTTAAATTATTTTTAAAATTAAGGCATAGCTGATTTATAATGTGCCAATTTCTGCTGTACAGCAGTGACCCAGTCATACATATATATACATTCCTTTTCTTATATTATCTTCATCTCCCATCATGTTCTATCCCAAGAGATCGAACACAGTTCCCTGTACTGTACAGCAGGACCTCATTGCTTATCCACTCTAAATACGATAGTTTGCATCTACTAACCCCAAACTCCCCATCCATCCCACTCCCTCTCCCCTCCCCCTTAGCAACCACAAGTTGTTCTGTATTAGGCTGTAAGCTTTTTGAAAGTAGAGACAATGTGTTCATTCATTCGTTCACACAGTCAACAAATAATATTGAGCATCTACCACCATTCTAAGCACTGAAGACTCAGGAGTGAATGAAACTGACAAAGATAAAAATTCCTATCCTCATGGACTACCTTGCATTCAATTGAGAGGAAACAGACAATACACAGATGAATACATAATGTCTTGATGGTGATATGTGCTGCCAAGAAATAAAGCGTAAGAGACATACAGTGACAAAGAACTGGTGTTCTTTTATATAGGGTGATCCTTAAAGACCTGTCTGATAAGGTGAAAATTAAACAAAGACCTGAAGTGAGGGAGCGAGCCATGCAGATTATGTGGGGGAGAAAGTACAGAAGCCAGTGTGATGAAAGAGAAGGTTAAGGAAGAGGGAGAGTGGTAGGGGATTAGGTCGGAGCCAAGGCAGGAAGCCAGAGCGCTGGAGATCACAGTTAAGACTTTGGATTTACTGAGACAGGACACGACTGGAGCCACCATGTCACCACTGGAGTGACATGATTTCTGTGTTAGAAGAATCACTCTATTAGCTGTAGCAGTGCAGACTGGAGGAGTAAGGGCAGAATCAGGGAAATCAAGAGGAAGACACAGCAATAATCTAGGCCAGAGGCAATAATGGGTTAGACTAAAATGGCACAGAGGAGGGTGAAGAGATAAAGTCATTCAGGAACTGCTGTCATATTAGACCTGGATATAAGAAATGGAGAAATCGTGGATAAGGAATGAGGTCCTGCTGTACAGCACAGGGAACTACATCCAATCACTTGTGATGGAACATGATGGAGATAATGTGAGAAAAAGACTGTATATGTCTTTACATATAATTACATCACTTTACTGTACAGCAGAAATTGACAGAACACTGTAAATTTATAATTTTAAAAAAATTTAAAAAGAAAGAAATGGAGAAATCAAGGATGACTTCAAGGTTTCTAACCTGAGCAACTAGTAAAATAGAAATTTCAATTACTAAAAGAGGAGCAACTGAGGAGAAGCAGGTTTCTTTGCTGTTTGGTTTCTGGTGGATGGAATCACGAATTCAATTTGGGCATTTCAAGTTTGAGATCCTATCAGAAATCCAAATGGAGAGTTCCTGTCATGGCTCAGTGGCTAACGAACCCAACTAGGAACCATGAGGTTGAGGGTTCGATCCCTGGTTTCGCTCAGTGGGTTAAGGATCCGGCATTGCCATGAGCTGTGGTGTAGGCTGCAGACACAGCTCAGATCCCGCACTGCTGTGGCTGTGGCATAAGCCAGCGGCTACAGCTCCAATTAGACCCCTAGCCTGGGAACCTCCATATGCCACAAGTGTGGCCCTAGAAAAGACAAAAAGACCAAATATAAAAAAAAAATCCAAATGGGAATGCTGAGTAGGCTACAAGATATCCTAGTCTTTTTTTTTTTAATAATGGTTTATTTTTTTCTTTTAATTTTTATTTGTTTTAACTGGGCCTGTAGCATGTGTAAGTTCCCAGGCCAGGGATTAAACCCCAGCCACAGCAGTGACAATGCCGAGTCTTTAACTACTAGGCCAGT
The DNA here is from genome assembly GCA_004024745.2 of Catagonus wagneri. Lineage (NCBI taxonomy): Eukaryota > Metazoa > Chordata > Mammalia > Artiodactyla > Tayassuidae > Catagonus > Catagonus wagneri. The sequence continues at coordinate 6,455,917 of PVHT021183524.1, read as the reverse complement.
GAGGAACTCCCAAGATATCCTAGTCTTGATTTCAGGAGAGAAGTTAGGGCTAAAGATAGTTATGTGAAAGTAATCAGTATAAATACCGTACACATTTAAAGAAGGGGCTGGTGGGATCACCCGCTGCATGAGTATGGGTTTGGGCGGGTGGTTTTCAAAGATTGTGCACTCATGCATTGCAATGAAAATGAACACCAAGAGGAACACAACAGTACCAAGGAGCAACCAGAAAGGGAGAGAAGAGTAGAGAGATGCTCTATAGATGCCCACCTAGCAAGGTGAAGAGAGCGTTTCAAGAAGCAAGGAATGATCAGAAAATACAAGGACCGAAAAGTAGATTTGGATACTTGTGGCATCTGGGAAGAGTGGCTTCAGCAGAGTCCCAGGGAAGAGTGCCTAACTGGAGTGAGTTCAAGAGAGAATGGGAAGAGGACTTCCCTGGTGGCTTAGCGGGCTAAGGGTCAGGTGTTGTCACTATTGCAGCACAGGTTCAATCCCTACCCCAGAAATGCTGCAACCAAAAACAAAACAAAAAGGAGACAGAGAGAATGGGAACAGGAAAAGTGGAGACACTAAGTACCAAAAAGCTTTTCTGTAAAAGGGAAGGGAGAAATGGGATGGTAGCTAAAAGGAATATAGAGTCAAAGGAGTTTTTTTTAAGATGGGAAATATTATAGCCTGTTAGCTCTTCGAATGATGCCGTAGAGAAGGAAAGGCAATCAAACAGGAAAGCCCGGATAATTGTAGGAGTATGGTAGCTGGGGAGGCAGGGACGATGGCCTCTGAGGAGACACAATCGTGTGTATCTGTATAGTCCCAGGATCTTGCACAAAGACTAGTCCATAGCAGGGCTATCAAAAAACATGTGAATGGGGAGTTCCTGTTGTGGTGCAGCTGAAACGAATCCAATGAGTATCCATGAGGATGCGAGTTTGATCCCTGGCCTTGTTCACTGGGTTAAGGACCCAGCGTTGCCATGAGCTGTGGTGCAGGTTGCAAACACAGCTCGGATTCCACATTGCTGTGGCTGTGGCATAAGCCAGCAGCTATAGCTCCAATTGGAACCCTAGCCTGGGAACTTCCATATGCCATGGGTACGGCCCTAAAGAGACACAAAACAAAACAACACAAAACATGTGAATGAATGAATGAATGAATAAACAAATGTATTCCTGAACAAGGGCCCTTCCTTTCTGTACTACTTCATGAAAAAGAATACAGATTGTTTCACACCCGTCGATAAACAACACTACTGAGAAATGAGAATCATCCAAAAGCAAAAGATTAGGGCAAAGAGTGGAAAAGATGAAGACTACAGTACAATTTTAGGCCAGAATTCAGATCTCAGGTAGGTTAACGGGAGAAACGTCCAAATGCAGGCACAGGGAAAGCGCACGCGCACACACACGTGGAGACACACACACACACACACACACATGGTCTCCGAGAAGATTTTAGAGAGATGAAGACCAGAACTGTGCAGATGACTGGATCCATGCACACGTGGTGATCCCAGAGCAAAGTAATACTGGGCAATGACAAAGATATGCTACAGAAGGGCTCCCCAGCCAGCCTGGGATCTACTGGAAGCCCTTCGTCACGGTTATCGCCCCTGGGATTGCCACCTAGGTCTCTCCTGGGCCTGGGGGAAGGTGTGGTCTGCAGTGACGTCCTTCCACCAGCTCCTCTGGGACATTTTTACTGAAAAACACTCAGGCCACCAGAGTCTCCACTCACGGATCTTCAGTCAATCATCTCCCCAACCAACCTAGTGAGCTCAAGCATCCAAGAAAATGAGAAGCAGGTACTCCTTACCAAGAGACATAGGGCTCCTGATGGAAAAGCTCAACAAGCAAAACTAAGACCTTTCAGGACAATTTTGTCCTTTCTTTTTAAAAAGAGTTTTAGGAAGTCCCACTATGGCTCAGCGGGTTAATAACCCAAATAGTACCCATAAGGATGCAGGTTCGATCCCTGGCCCCACTCAGTGGGTTAAGGATCCAGTGTTTTTGTGTGCTGTAGTGTAGATCGAAGGCTGTGCCTGTGGTACAGCCCGGCAGCTGCAGCTCCAATTTGACCCCTGGCCTGGGAACTTCCATATGCTGCTGATAAGGCCCTAAAAAGCAAAAATAAATAAATAAAAATAAAATAAAAAGTTTTAATGTACAGGGAAATCTGAGCCAATCCTATCAGTACTCACTTTTCTCCCTGAGTAAACACAGACCCTTTAGGAGCAACTTTTTTTTTTTGTCTTTTTGCGTTATCTAGGGCCGCACCCGCGGCACGTGGAGGTTCCCAGGCTAGGGGTCTAACAGGAGCTGTAGTCGCCAGCCTTCACCACAGCCACAGCAAAGCGGGATCCCAGCCGCGTCTGCAACCTTCACCACAGCTCATGGCAACGCTGGATCCTTAACCCACTGAGCAAGGCCAGGGATCGAACCCGCAACCTCATGGTTCTTAGTCGGATTCGTTAACCACTGCACCATGACGGGAACTCCAGGAGCAACTTTAAATTTCCCAGGCACCACGATATAAACCGGTGTAGAGTCCGTATCTTTGGCCTCTCTCTTTTTAGGGCCACACTGGCAGCACATGGAGGTTCCCAGGCTAGGGGTCTAATCGGAGATGCAGCTGCCGGCCTACACCACAGCACAGCAACACCAGATCCAAGCCGATTCTGCGACCTACATTGCGGCCCGTGGCAAGGCCAGATCCTTAACCCACTGAGCAAGGCCAGTGATCGAACCCATGTCCCCATGAATACTAATCAGATTCAATACCGCTGAGCCACAATGGGAACTCCTCACTGGCCTGAGAGGGTATTTCACGTTGTTAGATATTTCAGCTGTTTAAAATGCCTGTATTATACTCCCCTATCCCAGTTCAGGAATAACACACAGAATTATAAGCAATCCCACCCCTAGTATCTCTCACTGTCCGTAATCACTAACAGCGCCAAAGAAGGAAAGGAATGGAGGAAGAGGGAAAACTTCACTAGAAGTGCTTTAGGAAGGTCCAAAGTGAATAACACAACAAAGATGCATGTCAGATTACTCAATTCAGTAAATAAAGTCTTACTCAAGGAATATGTTTCAATTTTCTGTACTGTTTATGGTAAAATATTAATGGGGAGCGGCTCAGTGGTTAACGGATCCGACTAGGAACCATGAGGTTGCGGGTTCGATCCCTGGCCTCGCTCAGTGGGTCAAGGATCCAACGTTGCTGTGAGCTGTGGTGTAGGTCACAGACGCGGCTCGGATCCCATATTGCTGTGCCTGTGGCGAAGGCCGGCAGCTACAGATCTATTAGACCCCTAGCTTGGGAACCTCCATATGCAGCGGGTGCAGCCCTAGAAAAGAAAAAGAAAAAGAAAAAAAGAAAAAAAATTAATTGGACGATATAGTAGAAAAAACTATAAATGTGTGTAAATTTGTTAATCTTTGTTAGCAGGTTCACAATCTTGTCTTGAATGTGGGTCTACTGCTGAGTTGCAAGTTGTCGTTCATATACCACAGCCACCATGCATGACCTATATTTTCCAGTTCTAGTTTCCACAAAAACCTGAAAACATGAAGTGATCTACATGTACAGTCCTAGAGTTTTAGACTCCCTCTTCATTTTTTTTGTTTGTTTGCTTACCCATGTAACTGAGCAGCAACTTCTTTTAGTGACTTGAAATTATTAGGTCATTCCAAAACATCTGAAATACTTCCCACAAAATCATTCTTTTTGAACACAAATTTCACCAGCTGATGTCATATTTAATTACACTGTATACTTAACAATAACAAGACAATGAACATAAACAGCATAGGGATAGATACAACTAACTCTTTGTAAGCACACATGTGGGAGGCCACCTGGTCTAGGGCATGTCCGCCCAGTGGCCGCAGAGTAAGAGCAAGCTGGCTAAAGTGAGGGTTGGGCAAGAGACTGTCCACTGTGCATCAAGTTCAAAGCACTGTAATAAATGTTAGCTACGATGAACACCCCAAACTTAAAGATCTGAACTTATCAAAATGTCACCATAATAACTAGTAAACATCTAAGGAGGGGGATTTTCCTGCTACTGATCCCTGTTTATCAACAGGAAAAGCAGCCAGAAGTCTGAAGGAAAGGGAATTTGGTGAATGTCATCATGTTGGTGAATCTGCCCCACTGGCCTCTAAGCTCTCCGAATGAATGTCTGTCTTCTTTGTAACTGTACCACTGAACCTGACACTCTGTGAGTGCTCAATAAACTTGCTCGGTAAACTTGCCGAGTATGTTCACACATCCTAACCTTGATCAGTATTTCCGCTACTATCACTGTTGGCCTATAAATAAAATTTCCTGGGGCTGAAAAAATGGAATGTTAGAAGGTTTGACTCATGGTCTCTTATCTGTTAATATTTTCCAGCTCCCTTCTTTACATTGTATGTATGCTCCCTGACATTGGCTAATTAAATTTATAAATCAGGGGCCTATTCATACTTACATTATTATTGTATTAATGCTAATAGTACCGTGTAAACTATTCTATCTTGATTAAAGTCATTAATGGCCATTAAAAAATGAAACTGGTTTGAATGTCCCACTGCGTTTGAATTTCACATTCGCAGGATGTGTGGCAGCTAATACTTCCAATTTCTGGCACTACTATTGAGAACATAAAAAGTTTCCCTGGAACTAACAAATTACTTCCCCTGCAACACAATTATATAATCTGAGAGTTGAATGGCACCCTACAGATCATTTTGTGGTCCAAAATCCCTCTCAATTAAGGGTTCCAATCGAAAACTACTCAACTTTTTTGGGTGAGGAGGGATGTTTGTCTTTAAATCCCACACTACGAAATGCTGCACCTATAGTAGGCTCTTAACACATATCTGTTTAACTGAACAAATCTAAAATGGGCCCATCTCATTAATTTTCTTATTCTTCCTAGGCTTTAGATGCAACATCTACTGAAATTAAAGATTTGCATGAATCTTCTGCTCATTAACCAATGTTCAAAAAGAAATTCAGTAAATGAAACTTCATGATCAGTCAAATGTTTTAACATTAATGCTGTGAGGGCCAGTGCATAATAAAACTTTTAACAGAAAATGGAAAATCAAGTCTTTGTTAGTTTGCTTATGATCTATAAAGGGTTTCCAATTTATCCAAAATACTCACATGTTCTCAATTTCTAGTATGATTTTTTTAAACAAATAAAGTCTTGCACCATTCATACAAGCAAATTATACACCCTTCTACTTATAATTGGGGTGCTCCCAGATTTAACCATAGTACTGTAGTAAGCCATGTTATTATGCTAATTAGCGTTCCCTCCAGTTAACAGCCTGTGATCCCATCTGATTTCCCATAATATGATACGATAACTGAAGAGAACAAAGCCTCTGGAGCAGTAAACACCACCAATAATTTTACTTGACTCAAGTATGTATTCCTAAACAGAACATAATTTACAAGGCCCCGCTTAGCACCGCTATTACAATGCATCTGTTTTGAGGACTTTTACAATGTATTCTAGGACACAAAGTACACATTTCCAAATCCAGTTTCTCACTGTTTTGCTAAAAGGGAGCACACAAGATCCCTCAACAGCACAATTACAGTGCTTTATTAACTTTTTTTTTCCCAGGCAATAATTTAAATTCCCACTTCCTCCTAAATGTCTCTGGACAGCAACTCCTGGCAACCCATCTGTCTCTTTCATCACAGCTTCTTTTCATAACTAACGGGTCAAGTTCTTTTCTCCCCGTTTCAACACGACGCACTGTACTTGCAGCCCTGCCACCACAGCCCACTGCTGAATGCCGGAATATAGCATATTGAATTTCACTGTCCTTCATTGTTTCCAGTGTAACTGCCATTTTACCACCATACAGACGAGAGAAACGCGTTCCCACAGGCATCTTATGAATTTCCAAAGCAGCTATTCTTTGAGGATTTACAAAACACTTGCCTTCTCTGAATTCCCTTTATCACCACAGAAACGGCTTTGGGGAGCTGAGATTTTTCTAAGTACCCTATGCAAAAAGAAACATTCCAAGCATTTCGATTTTGCTAGCAAATTTAATCCTAAAGGCCTTCCTATAGGACAGTGGAGGAATGTCAAGGCAAAGATCTCAAATACCGCTTTGGCCTTCCCAATTAAAACGAAAAATGTTCAATTCACAAAGATTATCTTATCAATGTCCTCTCTTCCCAGACTACACCCTAAGGACTACCCAGCGCACTGTAAAATAAACAACTGGCTTTGGCTTCTGCACAGCGCCCTAAATCTTCCTCGGGCTCAGAGCCGCACATAATCCCCCCGAAAACCCCAAACCCGCCAATGAAGCGGACTCTTTCTCCGCCACAAAGGGCCAGCCCGCGCCTCGTGCACGGCGGCCTCTGCACACATGTGCTGCGCTGACAAGTGTGGAGCTGCCCTGCCTGGATCCAAGGCTGCAGGCCTGGACCCAAAGCCGCACACTGCTCCCCATCCACTGCTTCCTGCCCGCGGCCACTCTCCCCAATGACAGGCGGCCCGCTCTGGGGTGCCCCTACCGCGCGCCACTGTCCTCGTCCCCCGGCCCGTGCGGTATGGCCATGCTCAGATCCACTTCCCCTCCGCCCACCGTTCTTTTTCCTTCCCCCCTCGTCTTCGTCTCAGGAAATTCCGTCGGAATTTCATTCTTGCCGAGAGAAGCGGCCCAGCCCGGGGCCCGGGCACACCCTCCCCCGGCGGCCGCGCCCCCCGCGGCTCGGCCCGAGGCGGCCGCCGACCCCGCGGACCCCGGCCCGACCGGCGCCTCACCTCCTCCTCACTCTCGCTGCGGAAACACAGGCACGCGGCCCGCTTCTTGTAGCCGTCGCCGTCATAGGTGCGGGTCTGGTTCGACTTGAGCTTCATCATCCTCCGGGCCCGAGTGGGGGTGCGGTGCGGGTCGCGGGAGTCGAGGCTGTGGGGGGGACCCGCTTCGGACGGCCGCGCGCGCGCGCGCCCCCGGGTCGACCAAGGGAAGCAGAGAGTGGGAGCCGCTTCTCCGCTACACGGCTCCGCCGCTGGCCCGCCGCGGCCGCCTCATTCTCCCCGGCCCAGGCCCCGCGCCGCCGCCGCCGTCACGGCTGCCGTCGCCGCTCCCGCCACGGCCGCCGCCCCCTCTGCCGCCGCCGCCCCCGACGACGACCGCGCCGCCATCTTGGGCGCGCTGCGTCAGCGGCGTAAAGCCGCGCCGGCCTGCGAGACAACCGCGCGCTCGCAGCGCAGGCCGCGTTCGGGAATCGCGCCCTCCCAGGCCGCGCGGCGTAAACGAGCGTCTGGAATGAGTGGGCCGCGGGACTGGAGGCGGCCACACGCCAGTAGCGTAGGGGTAGGGAAGGTGGGGCGCGCTGGGAGGAAGCTGGTAGAGAAAGGGGTACCATTGTAGGACAGCCCCGGTTCGCTCTGCTGAGGAAGGAGAAGCGAGGATTTGCCCAAGGTCACGCCGCCCGGGCCCGGCCAGTCCATCTGGGAGCGGATGAGGGGGAAGGTCTAGAGGTAAAAGTGGGATGCAGTTAAAGGCGACGGAGAGTGCAACCTGAGAGTCCTGGTCTTTAGCACTCCATGGAAACGAGTTAGAGGGTGCTGGAAACGGGTTAGAGGGTGCTGCACATTGCATTGATATCCAGAAGCTCTGAAGTCTTAACCTTTACTGGTGAAAAAAAAAAAAAAAAACAAATGCTTCTTCTTTAGACATACAGGAGGGCCAGAAAGGAGTGAGGTGGTATGTGTGTACACACATCATGCCAATCATAAGGGATCATCATTTTTGATAGTAAAGGAGGAGGATGTATTTACTATAGGTGTCAAAGAGATGTTCCAGGGAAAGATATGTAACCAGACACCCTCCTGCAAGGAAACGGGGTATAACCGCTGAAAGTTCTCAGCAGCCCAGACCAAACCTAGTGTCTTTGCTGATGCCCTGAAAGTACTGAAAATCCCCTGCAGGATTTGTCTGTGAAATTGCTTATTACCCTTTTTCGAATTTACTTGTATTCAGCATAGTCAAAAAAGATCAGGATTTGAAACCAAGCAAACCTATCTTGGATTCTCATTTACATAATTTATTTACCCCTGTAAAATAGAGACAATAAACGCATTTGGCACCTGACACATGGTACTCAATACAGAGTACAGGCATACCAGATTTTTGTTTTTTGGGGGTTTTTTGTTTTTGCTTTTTTTCTTTTTGGGGCCTCGGGCATATGGAGAGTCCCAGGGTAGGGGTCCAATTGGAGCTACAGCTGCCGGCCTATGCCACAGCCACAGCAACACCAGATCTAAGCCACGTCTGCGACCTACGCCACAGTTCAGGGCAACGCCGGATCCATAAACCACTGAGTGAGGCCAGGGATCGAACTCACAGCCTCATGATTCCTAGCCAGATTCCTTTCTGCTGCACCACGATGGGAACTCCCAGGCATACCTGGCATACCTGATTTTATTGTGCTTTACAGATACTGCATTTTTTAACAAATTGAAGGTCTGTGGCAACCCTGCGTTGAGTAACTTTTCCAACAGTATTTTGCTCACTTCGTGTCTCTGTGTCACGTTTTGGTAATTTTCAAAATATTTCAAACTTTTTCATTATCCTATGATCAGTGATTGTTGAAGTCACTGCCACAACTTGCTGAGGGCTCAGATGATGGTTAGCATATTTTAGTAATCAAGTATTTTTATGCTGCTGCAGTGACGCCAGATCCTTAACCCGCTGCACCAAAGAGAACTTTAAATTAAGGTATATACATTGTTCTTCACACATAATGCTATGACACACTTAATAAACTACAATACAGTGTAAATATATGCCCTAGGAAACGAAAAATTCCAATACAGTGGAAATATATGCCCTAGGACCAAAAATTCCTGTGATTTCCTTCGTTGCACTATTTGCTTTATTGTCAGGTCTGGAACTGAATCAGCAATATCACTGAAGTATGCCCATAATATTGTTGACATTTCACTAGGCCCTTGACACATAAGGTGTGAAATTTCAGGAGTACCTGTTGTGGCCCAGCGGTAATGAACCCGACTAGTGTGCATGAGAATATGGGTTCGATCCCTGGCCTTGCTCACTAGGTCAAGGATCCAGTGTTGCCATGAGTTACAGTGTAGGTTGCAGACATGGCTTGGATCTGGCATTGCTGTGGCTGTGGCATAGGCCAGAGGCTATAGCTCTGATTTGACCCCTAGCATGGGACCCTCCATGCAGCCCTAAAAAAAAAAATGACAGGAGTTCCCATTGTGGCGCAGAGGAAATGAAGCCAGCTAGGAACCATGAGGCTGCAGGTTCAATCTCTGGCCTTGCTCAGTGGGTTAAGGATCCGGCATTGCTGTGAGCTGTGGTGTAGGTCACAGAAGCGGCTTAGATCCTGCATTGCTGTGGCTGTGGCGCAGGCCAGCAGCTGTAGCTCCGACTGGACCCCTAGCCTGGGAACTTCCATATGCCACAGGTGCAGCCCTAAATAAGTAAATAAATAAAAGTAAATAAATAAATAAGGAAGGAAGATGAAAAGACTAGATACAGACTGGAAGAAGATGTTTTAAATCACGTATGTGACAGAGAACTAATCTCTAAAGTAAAGAATTCTCAAAGACAATGGTCAAAAATAATCCAATGAAAAATGGGCAAAAGATGTAAATAGACATTTCATCAAAGAGGATATACAGATGGCAAATGAAAAGATGTTCAACGTCATTAGTCATTAGGGAAATGCAAGTTAAAGCCTCAATGAGGAGTTCCCATCTTGGCTCAGTGGTTAACGAATCCGACTAAGAACCATGAGGTTGCGGGTTCGATCCCTGGCCTTGCTCAGTGGGTTAAGGATCCGGCGTTGCCGTGAGCTGTGGTGTAGGTTGCAGACGTGGCTCGGATCCCGTGTTGCTGTGGCTGTGGCGAAGGCCAGCAGCTACAGCTCCTGTTAGACCCCTAGCCTGGGAACCTCCATGTGCCGCAGGTGCGGCCTAGATAAAAGGTAAAAAGACTAAATAAATAAATAAATAAATAAAAAAGCCTCAATGAGATATCACCACAGACCTATGAGAATGGAAACAGGGACTAAAGTTAAATGCTGGCTAGCACAGATGAAGGAAAACTAGATCACTCATACACTGCTGGTGGGAATGTAATATGGTATAGTCACCATGAAAAGCAGCCTGGCAGCTTCTTAAAAAACTAAACATGCAATAAGCACAAAACCCAGCAGTTATACCCCTGGGCATTTATCCTAGCAGAGTGAAGATTTATGTTTACTCAAAAACCTGTACAAATATGTTCAAAGAGGCTTTACTTATAATAGCCAAAAACTGGCAACAGGAGTTCCTGTCGTGGCTCAGCAGGCTAAGGGCCCAACATTGTCCCTGTGAGGATGAAGGTCCTATCCCTGGCCTCACTCGGTGGGTTAAGAATCCAGCAGTGCCACAAGCTTCAGCGTAGGTCATAGACGTTGCTGGGTCAGAGATGTGGCATACTCTTATTGGACTCCTGGCCCAGGAACTTCCATATGGCACAGGTGTAGCTATAGAAAGGAAAACAAACAAACAAACAAACAAAAAAAAAACCTGACAACAATCCAGATGTCCTTCAACAGTGAATGGTTAACCAAACTGTGGTACATTCATATCATGGAATACTACTCAACAATAACAAGGAATAAACTGAAACATGAAACAGTCTGGATGAATCTCCAGAGAATTATGCTGAGTGGAAAAGCCAATATACCAAAGGTTATTGTAGGATTCCACTTATATAATACTTTTTTTTTTAGGGCTGCACCTGTGGCATATGGAAGTTCCCAGGGAAGGAGTCAAATCAGACTGTAGCTGCTGGCCACAGTCACAGCCACAGCCATACCAGATCTGAGCCACATCATCTTTTCTTTGTTTTTTTGTCCCTTTTTTTTCTTTTGTCTTTTTAGGGCCATATCCTTGGTATATGAGGTTCCCAGGCTAGGGGTCTAATTGGAGCTGTAGCTATCAGCCTACACCACAGTCACAACACTATGGGATCTGAGCCTCATCTCCAACCTACACCAGCAGCTCACAGCAACACCAGATCCTTAACCCACTGAACTAGGCCAGGGATCGAACCTGTGTCCTCATGGATGCTCGTCAGGTTCATTAACCACTGAGCCATAATGGGAACTCCTCTCTGTTGTATCTCTGCGAGCAAATCTACAAATACCTCAAAATTAAAAGTTTAAATTTTTGTTTGTTTCTTTTTAGGGCCGTACACACAGCATATGGAGGTTCCCAGGCTAAGGGTCGAATTGGAGCTACAGCGACTGGCCTATACCATGGCCACAGAAATTCCTGATCGGAGCCACGTCTGCAACCTAACCACAGCTCATGGCAATGCCAGATCCTTAACCCACTGAGCAGGGCCAGGGATCAAACCCACATCCTTATGGATACTAGTCGGGTTCATTTCCTCTGAGCCACAGTGGGAACTCCTAAAAGTTTAATTTTTGAGTACTCAATTTTATTTTGTCTTTTCCAGCTTTCTGGAAATGTAATTGACAAAGTTTAATTTTTAAAAAATTGGGCAAAAGATTTAATATAGACTTCACAAAGAAGATATGAGGAATATAATATTACATGAGAATAATATGGCCAGTATACACCTTAAAAAGTGATCCACATTATTAGTCATTAGGAAAATACAAATTAAAACCACATTTGTAAAAATACAAATTAAAATATACCTGAAGGGTTAAATTTTAAAAGGCTTAAATAAAAAAGACTGACAACAGCAAATGCTGGGAGAATGGGCAGCAACTGTAACTCTCGTTCATACATTGTTGGCGGAAATGCAAAACGGTACTTCTGAAAATTGACAACTTCTTAAAAAGGTTAAAATATATCTCTTCTGGGAGTTCCTGTTGTGGCACAGCAGAAGCAAACCTGAATAGTATCCATGAGGATTCGGTTTCAATCCCAGGTCTCGCTCAGTGGGTTCGGATCTGGCATTGCCGTGGGCTGTGGTGTGGGTCAAAGACATGCCTTGGATCCCAAGTTGCTGTGGCTGTGGTGTAGGCCTGCAGCTGTAGCTCCAGTTCGATCCCTAGCCTGGGAACTTCCATATGCCGCAGATGCAGCCATAAAAAGACCAAAAAAAAAAAAAGAAAAGAAAAAGAAATAGTGCCATTTGCAGGAACACGGATGCAACTAGAGATTCTCGTACTAAGTGAAGTCAGAAAGAGAAAGACAAATATAAGATATGACTTATATGGGGAATCTAAAATATGGCACAAATCTATATATCTACAAAACAAAAACAGACTCGCAGACAGACAACACACTTGCAGTTGCCAAGGGGGCGAGAGGGAGGGAAAGACAGGAGTTTGGGGTTAGTAGATGCAAACTATTTCCTTTAGAATGGATAAACAGTAAGGTCTTGCTGTATAGCAGCGGGAACTGTATTCACTGTCGTGGGATAAACCGTAATGGTTAAGAATATAAAAAAGAATTGATAATATGTACATCTGTACACATTATCACTTAGCTGTACAGCAGAAATTGACAGAGTTCCCATTATGGCTCAGTGGTTAACGAACCCGACTAGCATCTATGAGGACGCAGGTTCGATCCCTGGCCTTGCTCAGTGGGTTAAGGATCTGGCATTGCCATGAGCTGTGGTGTAGGTTGCAGACTCAGCTCAGATCCCGCGTTGCTATGGCTCTGGCATAGGCCAGCAGCTACAGCTCCAAATAGACTCCTAGCCTGGGAACTTCCATATGCCACTGGTGCGGCCCTAAAAGACAAAAAGATGAAAGCAAGAAAGAAAGAAAGAAGAGAGAGAGAGAAAGAAAAGAAGGAAAGAAGAAAGGAAAGAAAGAGAAATTTACAACACTATAAATCAACTATACTTAATATTTTTTTAAATTATAAAGATGCTGGCATTAAGAGTTTGGAAAGGGGCCATGGAATGCAGGTGGCTTCCAGGAGCTGAAGAAGGCAAGGAAAGATTCTCCCAAAGCAGCCAGAGGAACACAGCCCTGCTCACCCAGTTAGGACTTCTTACTCCCAGAACAGCAAGATGATAAATTTGTGTTGTTTTAGGCCACTAGATGTATGTGAATAAGTTATAGCAGCAATAAGAAACTAATACACCTAGCAAAAATGAAAACATATGTCCACAAAAGGACTTGTCCGAAAAGTTCATAGCAGCTTTATTCATAATGGCCAAATAACACAGGTGTCCATCTGTGATGGGGGACAGATTAACTGGGAAGAGACATATGGGAATTTTATAGGAAAGTGAAATGTTCTGCGTCTTGATAGGGGTGTCAGTGCCCTCCAGCCCAAACCCAAGCATATACCTGTCATTGAACAAGTTGGAGGTTTTGCTCTTTGCAATGACAGAGAACACACTATGGAGAAGCACACAGTGAAAATGACTTAGGTGATCTGGGGGAAGAAGGTGTGAAAATGACTTAGGTGATTTGGGGGAGGTCTGAAGAAAACAGGGCTTTGTTCAGGCTTGGATGCTGCTAGGAAGCAGGGTAATTCTATGAATAGGTATCTTAAAAAAACTTTCCTAGAAGGAAGGCGGAATGAACATGACTAAAGCCATAACTGGTAGAGAAGCAGTCACTCATTATCAACTGGGAGAAGGATGTGTTCTATTTATTTATTTTGTATTTTTAGGGCCTCTCCAAAGGCATATGGAAGTTCCCAGGCTAGGGGTCGAATTGGAGCTGTAGCTGCTGGCCTACACCACAGCCACAGCAATGCAGGATCCGAGCCATGTCTGTAAACTACACCATAGCTCACAACAACACGGGCTCCTTAACCCACTGAACCAGGCCAGGGATCTTACCCACCCAAATCTTCATGGATACTAGTTGGGTTCATAACCTACTGAGCCACGATGGGAACTCCTTTTTTTTTTTTAATTTTTTTAATTAAAAAAAAAATCTTTATTATGTAATCCTTCTGTTAGGCCTGCATGCAGAAATTCCTGGGTCAGGGACAGAACCTGTACCACAGCAGTGACAACACCAGATCCTTAACCCACCAGGCCACCAAGGAACTCTGGGGTGTTTTATTATTTTTTATTTTTCCTCTTTACGGCTGCACGAGACATATGGAAGTTCCCAGGGTACGGGTCGAATCACAGCTGCAGCTACTGGGCCTACACCACAGCCACAGCCATGCTAGATCCGAGCTGCATCTGTGACCTACACTGCAGCCTAAGGCAATGCTGGATCCTTTTTTGGGGGCCTCACCCACGTCATATGGAAGTTCCCAGGCTAGGGCTCGAATGGGAGCTGCAGCTGCCAGCCTACGCCATAGCCACAGCACCATCAGATCCGAGCCGCGTCTGCAACCTACACCACAGTTCACAGCAATGCTGGATCCTTAGCCCACTGAGTGAGGCCAGGGATTGAACCTGCAACCTCATGGTTCGTAGTTGGATTCGTTTCCTCTGTGCCATGACAGGAACTCCAATGCTGGATCCTTAACCCACTTATAGAAGCCAGGGATCAAACCCGCATCCTCACGGACACTCTGTCGGGTTCTTAACCCAATGAGCCACAACAGGAACTCTAGGATTTGTATATTTCAATGTCAGTGGTACCAAAAATGCCTACAATAAAGAAAATCAAAACAAATGAACAAACTATAGTACATCCACGCCATGGAATTCTACTCAACAACAGAAAGGAATAAACTATTTATACAGGCAACATCATGGATAAATCTCAAAATGCTGAGCCAGACACAAAAGAGGACAAAAACACTGGTTATTGGGGTGCTGACAAGAAAGGGGCAGCATTTGCACTCCTATGTGTTTATGAAAACTCAGAACTATACCCCTCAAAAGGGTGAATTTTACTCTACGTAAATTAATTATACCTCAATAAACTTGACTTTTCAAAAATCAAGTAGTCCCTTGGTGGCCTAGCAGTTAAGAATCCAGCGTTGTCACTGCTGTGGCTCAGGTCACTGCTGTGGTGAGAGTTTGATCCCTGGCCCAGGAACTTCCACATGCTACAGATGTGGCCAAAAAAAAAAAAAAAAAAAATCAAGTTAGGGGTGAGAGGGGAGTGGGTACAGGGATCAATGTTAAGACTGGCAGGACGTTGAGGACTGCTGAAACTCCGTGGCAGGTACATGGTTTATTACACTCATGTTTACCTTACATATAAATTCTTTGTTATTTTAACAGAAGGGAAAGTTGAAGATGTCACTGGGTCATTTGACTGTTCCTCTCTCCCCACCCCCTCAGCGCTTTGCACATTAATGAACCCATGACCTTAGATTCTCAAACTGACCTCCTGCTTCTCAAGCACTTTAAGAAACTAGAACAATTTATCTGACAATTCTTGCTGGTAGTCTTCAGAATTTTTTACTGCTATTGGGTTTGTAGCTTTCACCAGTTTGCTCCACTTTTAAGTCTCTTTCTTCCCTCAGCTTGGGTATCCTCTCCCATTTAATATTTATTTATTTTTAAAGATGCCCTTCTCCTCACAGTGGTCTCTTTGATATGTCAGTAAACCATGCAGGCCTTATTTTTCAAGTGGCTGTTCTTTTGGATTTGTGCCATGCATTTATCACGGGCTTCCAATAAAGCACTTTTAATAGAAATGGGCTCCAGGTTTTCTATGGGCTGTAACTTTTAAACAATTCCTTTCGTTTCTCCCCCCTTAATGCCCTCATTCTGTCCGAGTCTCCCTTTCTAAAACTGAGCAATCAAATGATGGATTCCCCTCCCCTTCCCGTCAGCGGACTGAGTGTGTATTGTGGGCACTACTGACTGAGTGGTTTACATGACCACTCAGTGCCCCAGCGTGGTCACCGCACAGGCCCAGATCCAGCCCGCTGCTTCCTGCAGAGGGGTTTCGAGTAGTTGCCAGGCACCCAGCACTCCCGACTGCATCAGTCCTCACCTTTCTATTGTCAACTGGCTCACCATCAGCGTTACAGGATAAAAGCCCAACTCTCACACCTGTTAGAATGACCTGAACAGACCGAGTATTGGTGACAATGAAAGCAACTGTGACTCACATGCTACTGGTGGGAAATGAAAAATAGTGCAGCCACCTTGGAAAACAGTTTGGCCATTCCTCAAAATGTTACAGAACTTTTTTCTTTAATGTTACAGAATTAATATATGACCTGGCAGCTCCATTCCTAGGGATATATACCCAAGAGAAGTGAAAATATATGTCCACACAAATGAAAATGATTGTTCATAGTAGCATTAGTCATAAGAGCCAGAAATGGAAACAACCGCAATGCCCACTAAGAGGTAAAAGGATTAAAAATTGTGCTGTATCAGAGCTCCTGCTGCAGTGAAATGGGGTTGCCATCATCTCTGAAGCACCAGGACATGGGTTCGATCTGCGGCCTGGCACAGTGGGTTAAAGGATCTGGATTTGCCACAGCCGCAGTGTAGGTTGCAACTATGGCTCTGATCAGATTCCTGGCCCAGGAACTCCATATGCCATGGAGTGGCCAAAAAAAAAAAAGTTGGAGTTCCCATTGTGGCTCAGCAGGTTAAGAACCCAATGTTGTCTCTGTGAGATGTGGATTCAATCCCTGGCCTTGCTCAATGGGTTTCGGATCCAGCATTGCTGTCAGCTGTGGTGTATGCCACAGATGCAGCTCCAATTTGATCCATAGCCCAGGAACTACCATATACCACGGGTGTGGCCAAAAAATTGTGCTATATCCACACAATGGCATACTTAACAACAAAAAGAACTACTGATACAGTGACTCTGATGACTCTCAAAACAATGTTGCTAAGCAGTCAGTCAATAAAAAGGTGCATATTGTATAATTCCATTTTTATAAAACTAGAAATTGCAAACTAACCTATACCAACAGAAAGCAGACCAGTCAGAAGGCCTGGGGTGGGGTGAGGGATTACAACTCATTATCTGGATTTCATGGGCTTATACTTATGTCAAAATCAATCAGATCTAAATACAGGCATATCTCATTTTACAGTGCTTCACGGATAATGTGTGTTTTGTTCTGTTTTGTTTTAGGGCTGCACCTCCTGAAGCATATGGAAGTTCTCAGGCTAAGGGTAGAATCAGAGCTACAGTGGCTGGCCTACGCCACAGGCACAGCAATACGGGATCCAAACCCCATCTGTGACCTACACCACAGCTCACGACAACAATGGATCCTTAAACCACCGAGTGAGGCAGTGAACAAAGGAGCTACGGTGTGTAAGGCACTAAGTAAGGCTCAATATCAGAGAAAATGGACAAGTGTGAGCATTTCCACACAGCCTACTAAAGCTGAGACTCCAAGGGCACTCACGGGAAGAACTTACTGGACTTTGAAGCAGAGTGGGCTCTGTCGGAGGTGTTACTTCTTTTTTATGTCTTTTTAGGGCTGCACCTGTGGCATATGGACATTCTGGGGCTAGGGGCTGAATCGGAGCTGTAGCTGCCAGCCTACACCGCAGCCACAGTAATGCCAGATCCAAGCCATGTCTGCAGCCTACACCACAGCTCACAGCAACACTGGATCCTTAACCCACTGAGCGAGGCCAGGGATAGAAAACACGTCCTCATGGATACCAGTCTGGTTTGTTACTGCAAAACCATGATGGGACCTCCCCATTTTTTTTTCTCCTTTTTTTGGCCACACCCACAGCATGCAGAAGTTCCCTGGACCGGGACTGAACCCGTGCCACAGTAGTGATGCCAGATTCTTAACCCCCTAGGCCACCAGGGAACTTCAAAAAAAAACTTAATTCTTGACATCTGTTTCCTAACCTGACACCACCCGACATCATCTTCCAATCAAACTTGAAGATGCCCTGACTGCTCCACAGACCCACCTCTGGGTCACTTCAGCCTCCATTCACTGACCCAGCCCCGCATTGCCTTTCAGTCTGCACTAGCAACAGGCCAGTTCCAGTGTTTGGCGTTACGGACTCAACGTATAGCTTTGGTTCTGCTTTCTTAACTAGACAATGAAGTCCTTGAAGGCAGATTTCAAGCCACCTGTTTCCCAGAGCATTTATCAACACTGATCCCTAAAACAGCAATTCAATGGCAGGGGCCAATTTACCAAGGTAATGGGAGGGAGGGGGGCTGGCAGGCAGCAAGAGCCTCTCTCATCTGGCTTTTTTTTTTTTTTTTTTTTTGCCTTTTGTCATTTTATGGCCGCGGGTTTTATGGCCGCACCCGCGGCATGTGGAGGTTCCCAGGCTAGGGGTCTAATC
>PVHT021183524.1:6412867-6436711 GCA_004024745.2 Catagonus wagneri | reverse complement strand
CCGGATCGTTAACCCACTGAGCAAGGGCAGGGATCGAACCCGCAACCTCATGGTTCCTAGTCGGATTCGTTAACCACTGCGCCACGACGGGAACTCCTCATCTGGCTATTTTTATCCACAGGCTGACTCTACCTTGTGGATCCCTTAGTTTTCCCGGAGTCCATGGGTGATCTTAGACAATACACTCTGCAACTAATTTAAAATCACGAGGGGAAGGGTTAAAATCACAAGGGGAAGGGTTAGCAAAAAGCCCTAGTTGAAAGAGTTATATTTTAGGGCCAGGAAAATCACCAAAGCCATAGAGGAAACCCATCTGCTTGTTTGCTGGCCTCGGTGGGAAGCAGAAAAGCTGAGAGTTAACATTTCACAGTAGAATCCAGGTTAAACAATCACAAGGCGTGTGAACACAGGCAAACCACTTGACATCACTCGAGCCAGCAGAAAAATGGGATAAAAAGCAATCTTTGGCAAGGCAGCCTAAGCTGCTCTGAAACAGCTTTCCCCAACACTACCTCCTCCTGCCAAAGCAAGCTTCTACTCATTGGTGGTTCAGAATGCAAAGTTCACCTCCCAGGACTCATTCAGGGTTGCTGTTGGCTGCCACCTTGTGGCCTAAATTAGAACTGCTTCTCAGGACTGAAATAGGTGGTTACTAACCAGTGCAGAACCACTTGCTGGAGTTACCAGCTTCCCTTCCTCCCTCCCCATACCAAGCTTGGCCCATAGTACCCCACGAATGATTTCCAAACCCCCAAATCCCATAGGAAGATCCATTTCTATTAGTTATCAGTCTCACTAGCTTTCCTTAACTTGGGCCTGCTGGTCGACTCAGACTTGCTGACTCAAAACCCTTGATCCCTGTGCAGGAAATGCGTGTTCAACGCAACCAGGAGCAGTGGTAGTTTGATCTGCAAGCCAAAATGGGCACCTCACCCACCAAATTGGCCTGTAGCTCTCATTGGGCTGCACCTTCAAGGTCTATTTCCCAGCACTGTGCCAGGCACCTGGTGTTTGCAGTGCAGGATTACAGAAATGGGTTCAACAAACCAATCCTCTGGGTGGGTACTTAAAAGATGGCTCTTGTTGACCCCACCAGAGACTGTGTTGTCTTCATGTCGTACGCTGGGTCGCCACCGAGACTCCAGAAAAACTGGACAGTGCATTTTCTGTTTTCAAGGAGCCCTCAGTTGTCCAGTGTTTGATTATGGAGATGAAAATCCCAAGGGATGACTGGGCAGCCCTTATAAGATGTTTCTGTGCATTGTTTTCTCCCCTGATTTTTTGTAAAACCCTGAACTTTGAAGATCAGTAATTCCAGGATCACCATTAACAGCAACTTTCCCACCATGTAGAGCTGTAGTGAAGGTGCCCAGCTTTCCAACCACCTCCCAGAACTGTAACCACACTAGATTCTAGGCGTGTGCTGGAACAAAGAGGGCCCGGGTAAAGCCAAGTAATACAGCTCTGAGAGAAACAAGTGATGTCATCCTGCATAAGGACAGCTCCCCAAACCAATCCAGGCACTTACATTTTGATCTTTAAACATTCCTGTTCAGGATACACAATGCAAACAAAACAGGGCACATAAGATCACAGTCTTTTATGGCTACAGGTTTATTCAACACAAAACAATCTCTTCCAACTTTACTGAGGTGGCTGACCACGTCCACGACCAAATCCGCCTCTCTGCAAGAGAAAGCACATGACGCCAGCATTAGTGGTATCCCGCAGACCTGCTGCGCTGGAGAGGCCCCCAAGCATCAGGGCTCAGAGAATCTAGGCCATGAACCCCAGCCATGCCTCTTACAGGCTACTGGGCTGCATTCACGCCTTAGGCCCAGTTTCCTCATTTGCAAACCGAGAACATGGACAGTCTGCCCATATGCACACCCGGTAACAGGACGTGATACTTCGTCTGCCACAGACACCGTTTTTTTTTTAGGGCTGTGCATACGCCACAGCCACGCCAGATCTGAGCCACATTTGTGACCTATACCTCAGCTCACCACAACTCCGGATCCTTAACCCACTTAGCGAGGCCAGGGATCGAACCCACAACCTCATGGTTCCTAGTCAGATTCACTTCTGCTATGCCACGATGGGAACTCCCACACACACCTTTTTACAAAGGAGACCTCAGAAAACAACTGCATGCTGTGAAGACCTGCCACAGGACACCTGCTGTTCCAGAAGTGACCCGCCATTGACTGCGCTAAGCACTTACAGTTCATGAAACTAATTCACGGGAGTGATGACGGACATTAATGAAATAGAAACCACTATGCGCTCATGCAGTATTGATCTGTGAGGCTCATTTCAGTAATTTATGTATTTTCAGAAGCTTGCATACTGTGTCTCCAACCTACTTGACTCTGTAGTTGGGAAGTGGAGTGGGACTGCATCCCTGGATGTGTAAACCCAAAGGGCTGCAAGCAGAGGGGTAACTGCTATGAAGAGTATAAAGCGAATACTTACAAACTGGAATTCGGTTGCTGACCCAGCCCCAGCCTCAGCTTTCTTGTCGGCACCAGCTGGAACGAGAAATCAATTTATAGTCACAATCCGAAGGACTATGAAACAAGAGCAGACAAGTCACCAAACCTAATCTTGCGGGAAAGTGGCAAACAGGATGAAAGACCTAGTCCTGCTCTGCCTTACCTGGCAGCTAATAGTCAAAATTGAGACATCTGCAAGATTCCCATCAGATTTCAAGACTTATGCAAACTATCCCATTAATGTCTACACGGATTATATGTTAAAATGACATCTTAATAAAATACATTGGATTTTTCGAAGTTAATATCCACATAAAATTTTTTTTTTGCCTTTTTTGTCATTTTAGGGACACACCCGCGGCATGTGGAGGTTCCCAGGCTAGATGTCTAATCGGAGCTGTAGCCACTGGCCTACGCCGGATCGTTAACCCACTGAGCAAGGCCAGGGATCGAACCCACAACCTCATGGTTCCTTGTCGGATTTGTTAACCACTGTGCCATGACAGGAACTCCACATAAATTATTTCTAATTGCTTTAAGTGAGACCACTAGGAAATTTTACAATTCGCCCCTGAGGGGCAGGGGGTGACAACAGTGGGAGGGAGGGTTAGGAGCATGGTTTCCGTAAATCTTATCAAATCCGAGCCTTTCAGCCCACTTCAGGCCACCCCCTCGCACTTCCTAACCAGCAAGCCACTCCACCTTCCCCGTCTCTGAATTTGGTTCAAGCCAATCTGTCATTCCCCACACCCCCCACCTTGAGGACTCAAATTCTCTGACCCATTTCCCAGGCAACAACTTCTAAGAGCAACCATGAACTTTCTCTGAACTGGTGGAGGAACTGTGTTACTACTATTCTGTAAGGTATTTAACTCAAGTGTTCACTTCTATTTCACATACGAAGAATCAGGCACAAGGAGGTGCCGAGAGTGGTTCAAGTTAGTAAAAATTTTTTTACACCTTGCATTTATGTCATAATTAACTGTTTAAAATTGCGATATAAGGACAGAGTCGTTTAAAACAAGTCGAATGGAGTTCCCACTATGGCTCAGTGGTTAATGAATCCGACTAGGAACCATGAGGTTGCGGGTTCGATCCCTGGCCTTGCTCAGTGGGTTAACTATCTGGCGTTGCCGTGAGCTGTGGTGTAAGCCGCATACGCCGCTCGGATCTGGTGTGGTTGTGGCCAGTGGCTACAGCTCCGATTAGACTCATAGCCTGGGACTCTCCATATGCTGCGAGTGCGGCCCTAGAAAAAAAAAAAAAAGCCACACAACCCAAGTCGAATGGATTCCCGTTTTATCCAGATTAAATTCTCAAGGCCTACCCACAGAGCTATGACAGACACACCCTCATCAGCATCTCCCAGATAAGCCAGGTGCCTTCCCCACAGGACTTCTACCTGGAAGCCTCCTCCCCCCAACCTCACCACCTCAGAGGTTTGCTTTGACCTCACCCTCAACCCTGAAAACCCCATCAAATATTTCAACACCCATTCCCCCACTTTAATTTTTCCCTGTAGCACCCACACCATGGACACAATATACATTTATTTTTGCTTATCTCCTCCTACTAAACTGCAAGTTCACAAGAGAAGGTCCTTCTGTCTCCCAAGTATACTACGAGCCCCCCAGCTCATAGAATCATGTCTGACATACCACTCAGTACCTGTCTGTTCAAGGAACAAACATTTGTTCCAGGAAGGAAATGCAAATGCCTATCTATCTATCTATCTATGTCTTTTTGCCTTTATGTAGAGCCGTACACACGGCATATGGAGGTTCCCAGGCTAGGGGTCTAACAGGAGCTATAGCTGCCGGCCTTCGCCACAGCCATAGCAACGCGGTATCCGAGCTGCGTCTACAACCTTCACCACAGCTCACGGCAATGCCGGATCCTTAACCCACTGAGCAAGGCCAGGCAGGGATCGAACCCGCAACCTCATGGTTCTTAGTCGGATTCGTTAACCACTGAGCCACGACAGGAACTCCCAAATGCCTACTTAAAAACAAGATGTTGCACTATTTTTGCAATAAAACAACAAAGGTAATATGAGTGCCTTGCCTTCAAGTGGCGTATCACACAGGGACACAACCACAACACAAAGAAAAAGCACACGGCTTTCCTGAAAAGTTCTAGTTTTGCTCTAGTTAAAGGTCTTCACCTAAAGTCTTCTGAGCCCCCACTCAGAAGCTTCCCTCGCCACCCCATCATCGGCATAAGGCAGGAAGCACAAAGGAGTCCAACTGGAGATGATGTGAGACTGAGACCAAGGATCTTTCCTGGTCACCTTGGTATCTTCAAGGGCTGAATCCCAGCTAGGGCAGAGTCCAAAGATCCCACTACAACACCCAGATACTCACGGGGTGCAGCACTTCGTCTGTAGGCGTCTCTGTCAGCTTCCCCTCGCGTGAACCGCGCAGGTCGCTCTCCCTCCAGACCTAACACAAATTAAACCACACAATGAGCACAGGGCAAGAAAACTAGAACTGCTCTCCATTCTCATCGGCAACTTAATGATTAAAAATGAGGACAGGAACTTTTACACCCAGAACCGCCAGCTAGAAACTTGTCATCATGGACATCTGGCTCCTCAAAGGCCTAGAAAAACTCACCTATTAATTAAAATGTTGTATGTGGAGTTCCCTGTTGACCAAGCAGGTTAAGGACCCACCACGTCACTACTGTGGCCTGGGACTTCTGCATCTACGGGCACGCCCCCTAACTAAAAATGTCATACATCTTCATGGAGTTCCCGTCGTGGCCCAGCGGAAATGAATCCGACGATGAACCATGAGGTTAAGGGTTCGATCCCTGGCCTCGCTCAGTGAGTTAAGAACCTGGCGTTGTCGTGAGCTGTGGTATAGGTTGCAGACACAGCTCGGATCCCGCGCTGCTGTGGCTGTGGTGTAGGCTGGCAGCTGTAGCTCCAATTAGACCCCTAGCCTGGGAACCTCCACACGCCAGGGGTGCGGCCTTAAAATGACAAAAGACAAAAAAAAAAAAAAAAAAAAAAAGAAATCCAGCAATTTTTAGAAACATTTAAATGGTCAAAATTTTGAACTTCATCCTTCTTTGAAGTGGAAAACTTCCTGTGCAAACAGGAAAGAAGTACCATAAGCTGCAAGCTGCATCCCCTGTGTAAGCACATAAACACGGAGACCACCAAGAATCCTTTAGCCCCCTCCCCTCGGGCTTCTCCTCCTTGTTAGGCTATGGGATGTAAATACATGAAGGCAGATTTTAAAAGCTACCTTAAAAACATTCTCATAAAAACTTAAAAGATTAATCTAGTTTACCTTGTTGCCCTGGAAAATTAATCTAGAGTTCATGTGATTAGAGTATGGACTTTTGGGGGTGGCTGCAGAGTCTTCATGCTGGATCTCAGTTCCTAGACCAGGGGTTGAACCTGGTCCACAGTGGGTTCTAAGTCCTAACCAGGGACCACCGGGGACTCCCAGACCTTTTTCTTTTTTTAATTTTCTATTATTTTTTTAGCCGCCCACAGCATATGGAGTTCCCAGGCCAGGGCTCAGATCCCAGCAGCAGTTGTGACCAATGCCGCAGCTGTGGCAACGCTAGATCCTTAATGCAGTTACAGGCTGAGGATCAACCCGTGTCCTAGAGCTCCTGATGTGAAGCAGATCCCACTGTGCCACAGCAAGAAACCCTCTCTAATGGCTACACCCGTGGCTTACGAAGTTCCTGGGCCAAGGACTGAATCCGAGCGAGCCACAGCTGCAATAATGCCAGATCCTTTAACCCACTGCACCGGACTGGGAATTGAACCCTCTTCTCCTGGGCAAATTCTTTCTTTTTTTGGCCGCAGTTCCCAGGCCAGGGATCAGACCCCAGCTGCGGGTGCTACCCAAGCTGCAGCCATACTGGATCTCTGACCCACTGTGCCATGCCAGAGACCGAACCTGGGACCAAATCTGGTGTCCCAGTGCTCCGAAGGCGCCACCAACCCTGTTGCGCCAGAGCAGGAAGTCCCTAGAACTTTAAGTAGGAGAGATACAATTCAATCTGTAATTAAGCAGCTAACGTAAATGAATGCCAGGCTCTACCTGTGGCAAATCCCTGCTTGTGTGGGAACAAACAGCATTAGCACTGACCTGCCCCCCAAAAGGCCAATATGCAGTGAAGAACCTTTGCTCTAAAGGCACATAATCCTCCCTGACCACCAGATCCCCCAGGGAGCTTCCTCTACTCTAAGATTCCTAAGCTCTACCAAGTCTCTTCCCAGGGAACCTGGTCAGACGATCATCTGTTTTTAGGAAACTCTGCATTTCATCTCATCACTTAAATCCACACACTGCTCCTCCCTACAAAGTTTCCATGACAAGTTTTCAGAACCTAAGGAAATCATAGCCTTGACTCCCCCCACAAAGCAGCCCAGCACACACACTCTACATTCTGTTCTCCTCTACTTGACTTTTGATTATTTTTGTTCCTATTGCCAAGAACCTCTGAAAAATCCTTCATATATTTCACACATGGTAAACAGCTTTGCTCTGGACTTCTTGGGGATAAACACAACCTTGCTTTACTGTAAAGATTTCTCAACTCCATTAGACTAATATTCTGCACTTACTGCCATCAAGAGATGGCCCTTATTTTTTGTCTTTTTAGGGTCACCACCTGCCGCATATGGAGGTTCCCGGGCTAGGGGTCTAATTGGAGCTATAACTGCCGGGCTCTGCCACAGCTCATGGCAATGCTGGATCCCCAACCTACTGAGCGAGGCCAGGGATCGAACCTGCAACTTCATAGTTCCTAGTCGGATTCACTTACAGTGCGCCATGACTGTAACTCCCAGAGATGGATGGCCTTTACACCTGAGTCCAGTCCCATTAAAGGTCCCATGACCTGACCTGAAGTTTTGCATGCCAGAGCCCCTCAAAAGCTGATTCCGATGCTGTATTATACGACCATCTCACACAAACCCCAGAATCGCGCATACCCCTCGGCCTGGAAACAGCAATTTCAGAGCAGGGCCTGGGAGACACTGTGGGCACTATACCTTTGGGCCGTGGCCTGCCGGTCTCAGGACGGCTGCGGCGCAGGGTGGCAGGCACGATCTCAGGGGGCAGGTGGAGGTAATCACGAAGATACTGGATACCCTCGTTGGTAAGGTACCAATAGAAATGTCTCCAAGCAAACTGTTCCTTCACGTAGCCTCGTGACTTGAGTGACTGTAAGAAAAAAAAAACCGCCGTTTAAGACCCAGCTAGACACTGGAAGCTAGAAATGCAGTGCAAAGGGGAGGCTAAACTGCACAGCAGACAAGTTTTCATGGTGTCTACCTCACAGCCCTTCAAGGTAGCAAGCTGTCCTGACCTCTCCTTGGAATCTGCCTTGTACACCGCGGAAAATCCCTCCATCTGCACCCACGGCTACCTGCATGGCCTTCATGACGTGAAGATTAGGCACATTCTTGTCTGCCAGCTCAGGGTGCTTAGGCATGTGCACGTCTTTTTTGGCCACCATCACTCCCTCCTTAAAAAGGAGTTCATAAATGGCAATCCGGTTCTTCTTGGGCATCAACATCTGCAAGAAGGAAGCGACGATCAAGCACTTCTTAGCACTGTGGCCGGCGGCCAAGAACCATCACCCCTAAACGACCACACAACCACTAACGCGATGGGATGAAATTTGTGGAAAACAGTAAACAAGAATGCAACTCCACAAAAGGGAACCTCAACAATTTGAAAAACTCAGGTGAGAAGTTGCCAAAACATTAAAAAAATTAAATGGGGAGGAATGGTTGTGCACATACACACTCAGGACTTTCACTCACACGAAGACGGAAAGGGGGGCGCAGACCCTGCACTCGAGAACTATTTAGGCACCTCCAGCCACGGTACCTAGTGTGGAATGGCACGGCGGTACCTCCAGATGCGCGGGGGGACCCAGAGGAAAGCTCTCGACCCATGACAGGCCGCTGACTCCAAACCAACGGGATAAAGCCGTCTCAGCCTACTATCCCCCTCCCGAGCTAGAGCTCCAGGGCCGAGTAAGGACGCAGCATGGAATGCGGAGTTCTGCCTTGAAGGAAAAGCGCGCAGAAGGGACAGCCTCCCAAACCATATCCTCCGCTTCTGCGCCCCCGCCATTGGGACGCCGATCTTCGCGAGCCAGAATCCCACTGCCCCGAGAAATGAACCCCTGGCCGCTCACTGCTCGGAAATGGCCGTGCGGGGAGCGGAAAAGGGCCTCCTCCGCCCCAAGCCTGGGGAGGCGCAGCGGCTACAGCTACCAGTGGGCCAGGATGGGGGCCGATGGAACCCGGCCTCCAGAGGAACTCACCGCGGCGGCTGCAGCGTCCGGGGCCGGAGCTAGAAAGGAAGGGGCATGCGCGGCGCAGCGTCTCTTCCGGGCTGCCTCGCCCCGCCCACTGTCAGGACCCGCGCGCGGCCTGGGGTGGCCTCGGCGGTGCCTGAGAGACTGGCGGCTTCCGGCAGCCGCTGCGAAGCCTGACCCATACACGTGGAAACCGCCGGGGCGAGCCTCTAAACCTGAGGGTTTTATAGATAAATAGTCATTTATGCTCAGGCAGGCTCTTTGCAAGTGCGCTACTCATTTATTTTCTTTGTTTCCTGTCGGTAATTTAACTTACTATTATGTAAGTAATATATGCTCTTTGAGCGGAGGAAAAAAAGAGACCATTCGGACAAAAATAAACAACAGTAATAACAATTATAAAAGAGGAAAAGTAGAATCCCATCAACCAAAGAATCTCTGTTAACAATTTGGTATACATTCCAAATTCATAGGAAATAAATATATTTTTTAACAAAAATGGAATGTTTTGTGTGTATATCATGATCTGGTGTTCGATCACCTGTTTTTTTCTTTTCCAATACTTCATGATTTTTTTTTTCTTTTTACCGCCATACATGTGGCATATGCAAGTTCCCAGATTAGTGGTGGAATCGGAGCTGCAGGTGCCGTCCCGCACCACAGCCACATCAACTCCAGATCAGAGCCACATCTGCGACCTAAGCTGCAGCTTGTAGCAACACTGGATCCTTAACCCACTGAGTGAGGCCGGGGATGGAAGTTGAATCCTCATGGAGATTAGTCGGGTTCTTAACCGGCTGAGCCAGATGGGAACTCCCGCGAATTTTTCATGTTATTACCTACAATTGTTATGACTATGTAGTAGTCTGCTGATGAATAGTTTAATCAAATGCTGTGATTGGATACATATATTTAAAATCCTTCACCATTATAATGAGCGATGCCACGTACTTACCTGCACCCTTGTCCAATATTTTCCTTGTGACAAATTCCTAGATTGTGATTGTTAAGTAATAAAGCACACATTTTTAGGTTTTTGACACATGCCACATTGACTTCTGGAAGGCATTATCAATTACATTCTGGTCAGTTGTTAAAACAAGGCTCACTCCCTATTAACCCTGCTGACAGTGGCTATTCATTCCTGTCAGTATGATACATAAGAAATATTAATCTCATAGTTCTTTTGATTTGCTTTTCTTTTTTTTTTTTTTTTGTCTTTTTGCATTTTTATCTAGAGCCGCACTCGCGGCATATGGAAGTTCCCAGGCTAGGGGTCTAACAGGAGCTGTAGCTGCCAGCTTTCGCCAAAGCCACAGCAACGCAGGATCCGAACCGTGTCTGCCGGATCCTTAACCCACTGAGCAAGGCCAGGGATCGAACCTGCGACCTCATGGTTCTTAGTCGGATTCATTAATCACTGAGCCACGAAGGGAACTCCTGATTTGCTTTTCTAGATTACTTCTGTGGTTAAACATTTTTCTTTTTCTTTTCTTGTTAGGCATTTGTGTTCTTTAAAAATTCATTTCCAGGGAGGTCCCTTCGTAGCTCAGTAGATAACGAACCTGACAAAGATCCATGAGGATGTGGGTTCTATCCCTGGCCTTGCTCATTGGGTCTTTGATCCAGTGTTGCCTTGAGCTGTGGTGTAGGTTGCAGATGAGGCTTGGATCTGGTTGTGGCGTAGGCTGGCAGCTGTAGCTCTGATTCGACCCCTAGTCTGGGAACTTCCATATGCTGTAGGTGTGGCCCTTAAAAATAATAATAATAATAATAATAAAAGCAGAAAAAGTTCATTCCCATTACCTGTTTTCCTATTGAGTTTTGTTTTTCTTCTTAACATGAAATTCCTCTTTACTTAGTCACCCTTTAAAACCATAGTAAGCCCTTTGTCACGTGTTTTCTAAGGATTTCTCCTACCCTAGTTTTTAAGATTGTTATGGCATTTTGAAGAAATTTCACTATTTTATTCCACATTTCTTTCTTTTTTTTTTAACTGAGCCCTCAGCATGTGGAAGTTCCCTAGTTCAGGGATGGAACCCTCACCACAACATCGATTTTTGGTTTCAGGCTTTGGTACAATGCTTAAAAAGTCATTCCACGTCTCAACATTACATATTCACCTATAATTTCTTCAAGTTGTTTTTGTGATTTCACTGTTTAAAAACAAGTATTTGTCCCTTTTGCAGGATCAAAAATATTCTGGAGCTTGGAGTTTCCGTCGTGGCACAGTGGAAACGAATCCAACTAGGAACTATGAGGTTGGGGGTTTGAGCCCTGGCATCACTCAGTGGGTTAACGATCTGGCATTGCCGGGAGCTGTGGTGTAGTTTGCAGATCTGGAATTGCTGTGGCTGTGGTGTAGGTCATCGGCTACAGCTCCGATATGACCCTAGCCTGGGAACTGCCATATGCTACGGGTGCAACCCTAAAAAGCAAAAAAAAAAAAAACAAAAAACAAAAAACAAAAAAAAACCAAATTAAGATGTTTTCAGACATTAAAAAAAGCTTTAACATATGAACAAAGAACAACTTAATCTATGGACTGGTCAAGCAGATTTGGAAAAGAATGCAGTAAAATTCCTGGTAATGTAAACTAAAATGATTAAAATTTAAAACAATTTAAAATTTGACGCACTTGAAGAGAAAAGTCATGTAATGGAAGATGGAAGTGGAAAAGAATACTCACAGTGTAGCCTTGAGACTAAAAGAGATGGGATAGTTGAAAGAAAGGATCTGCAGTCTGAAGGACAGAGCGGAATGTCTCATCCACGTCTACGAGAAGCCTTGTAAGGAAATAATAGACAATGTGTGAGAGAAGCTCTGTCAGGGTATCCCCCAGAATTTTTGCAAGACAGCACACTTTAGATTCACTGAGATCATCAGATCCCAAGTTGGGTAAATAAAAACAGATCCATGCCTAAACATATGATAATGAAGTTGCAGAACATCAAAGACACGGAGAAGATCTTGAAAGGAGGGGAGAGTGCTGCACTTGCCAGGAATGCAGTGTCCTAAAATGCCAGCCTCCAGGTCTCTTTCCTGACAGTAGCTAGAGTGACCCTGCTGCATCTCACCGTGTTGCTCCTCTACCTAAACCCTCCCATGACTCCCCAGTTCACTTACAAAAATATTCAGTCTTTTTTTTTTTTTAGGGCCACACTTGAGACATATGAAAGTTCCCAGGAAAGGGTTTGAATCAGAGCTGCACCTGCTGGTCTGTACCATAGCCACAGAAACATGGGATCCAAGCCACATTTGCCCCTGATGCCACAGCTCACGGCAACGCGGGATCCCCAACCTGCTGAGGGAGGCCAGGGATTAAACCCGCCACCTCATGGTTCCTAGTCGGATTCGTTTCCGCTGTGCCATGACAGGAACTCCTAAGAATGTTCTTATACCTGTTTCCTGGTGAACAAGGATAAGGGCCGCAACCGTTTGAAAGCCACCAATGTTGAGAACCACCGACTTTGAGGAAGCCCGAAGATCCCGAGTGCTTCTGCTGAAGATGGAAGTCAAGGTCTAGGTCCCCAGGAGCCCCCTGGGGTCCCCCCCCAGATTGGAAGTGAATTAACTGTAGCTTGCAGAGATTTTCTAGTTGCAGGTCCTTTCCTTTTGAGGTCCTAGAGCCCCGAATAAAATCTCCTGGTCACAGAGGGAGTGGAAGGAGTCCTGGGGAGCAGCGCTCTCTATGGCTGCACTGGGGCCTCTGTTCCTGCGGCTCTGGGAACGGGGGTGGGGGGGGGTGGGACCGTCTCAGGGCCCGGGTACAGGAACATCGAGGCCCTGGCTGTGACAACACTAAACCAGACATCCTCAGCAGACACTATCTAGAATAGCTTCCCAGTCCTGTAGCACGTCACCTCCCCCCTCCTGAAGAAACCTCCTCAAAAGAGCCATCTGTGCTGCGAATTTTCATTTATAGCTCCCACGGCAATATGTGAGTTTGTGATTTGCAGGTAGATGGCTGCTGATACGTTCACACACACACACACACACACACACACACACACACCACACACACACACGTCACCCACATCTGTTGCCATGGGGCTGAGAGTGTGTGACTTCTCCTCTATTTGCTTGATTTTTGGTATTCCTTCCTTCCTTTCTTGGTTTCTTTACTTTCTTTTCTTTTTTGGTTTTTAGGGCCATATCTGCAGCAAATGGAAATTCCCAGGCTAGGGGTCAAACTGGAGCTGCATCTGTGACCTACACCACAGCTCACAGCAATGCCAGATCCTTAACCCAATGATCGGCCAGGGATTGAACCCGAATTCTCACAGATACTAGTCAGCTTCATTATCGCTGAGCCACAATGGGAAATCCTGTTTTTCATTTTTTTTTTTTTTTTTTTTTTTTTTGCCTTATCTAGGGCCGCACCCGTGGCATATGGAGGTTCCCAGGCTAGGGGTCTAATCGGAGCTGTAGCTGCCAGCCACAGCCACAGCCACAGCCACAGCCACAGCCACAGCCACAGCAACGTGGGATCCGAGCCGCGTCTGCGACCTACAGCACAGCTCATGGCAACGCCGGATCCTTAACCCACTGAGCAAGGCCAGGGATCGAACCCGCAACCTCATGGTTCTTAGTCGGATTCGTTAACCACTGAGCCACCAGGGGAACTCCTGTTTTTCATTTTTGGCTGCCCCACAGCATATGGAATTCCTGGGATAGGGAACTGATCTGAGCCACAGTTACAATTGTAGCAACCAGATCCTTTAACCCACTGTGCCAGGGCAAGAATTGAACCTATGTCCTGGTGCTGCAGAGAAGCTGCTGAAACTCCACAGCTCATGGCAACACTGGATCCTTAACCCACACTAAGCAAGGCTAGGGATCAAACCCGAGTCCTCATGGGTACTAACTGGGTTTGTTCCCACAACGGGAACTCCATATCCTTACACTAATATCACTCATCCTTAATACTGTTGCTTTATAGATAGACCTGAGATCAGATGGTGTAGGTCTTCCGACTTTATTCTTCCTTTAAATAAATTGTTTTGGCCTGCTCATTGAAAAAATATTATGATTGGTGTCATAAAAGGCAAGGAGAGACGTACAGATTGAAGGAGACTAAGGAGATATAACAACTAAATACAGTGTGGGATTACGGATCAGATCCTGGAGGCAAAAAGAGACATTGGTGGGAAAATCATGAAATTATTAAAGTAAGGTCTGTAGTTTAATTAACAACATTACACTGTGGTGGTGCAGTAGGTTAAGAATCCCACGGCAGTGGCTCAGGGCACTTGGGTTCAATAGCTGGCCCAGTGCAGTGGGTTCAGGATCCAGCATTGCCGCAGCGGTGGCATATGTCACAGCTGTGAACTGGATTCAGTCCCTGGACTGGGACCGGCCCTATGCCACAGGTGCAGCCAAACATTTTTTAAAAAATGGGTGGAGTTCCTATTGGCTAAGATTTGGCACTTTCAGGAAGTTCCTGTTGTGGCTCAGCAGATTAAGAAGCTGACTAGTATCCATGAGAATGTGGGTTCAATCCCTGGCCTCGATCAGTGGGTTAAGGATCAGTCCTAGCAGTGAGCGGTGGTGTAGATCAAAGAAGTGGCTGCATTCCCACACTGCTGTGGCTGTGGTGTAAGCCGGTGGCTAAAGCTCCAATTTGACCCCTAGCCTGGGAACTTCCATATGCCCATATGCCTTGGTGGCAGCCCTAAAAAGAACAAAAAGTCACTCCATCACGTTCAAAGCAAGTCACAAGATGGGCCCCAGATTCCAGGGAGGGCAACAGCAACCCCCCCCATGGGAGGAGCAGCAGGTGCATGCGGGGGTGGGGGGAGGGGGGGGCTTTGGAGAGTCCAACTCAGGCTGGCCTGAACCGGAGCCCAAGCTGATACCTTTAGGAGACTCGCCTGGGGCCTCCCCAAGCCCGCTCCCGTCACTAAAGGGTGGGGTGGGGAGGAAGGGAAGGGTGGTCTCGGGTTCCAGAAAGGAATGCCAGTGTTCCACTCCGCAGCCACTGGGGTGGGCGGGCCCTCCCGCAGGGCCAGCGTGTGGAAGGCAGTGAATTAGCTTTCATCTTTCCTCTCCACCCCTGTCTTTTATAGTCCTTCGAGGGCTGGCAGGACATATGGCCCTGCGGTGGTAAATCAAGCCGGGAGCCCTGCCAGGGAGGGCCAGATGGAGCAGGAGGAAGACACAGATCAGCCCCCGTGGCCGGCGCCATAAATAACTGTCCTAGGCGTGTGGGGTGGCTCTGCAGGCCCGTATCCCCGGCCTCGAGAGCACCCAGGCCGGGCTCCCTCCCTCGTTCAAGTGGCTCCCTGCAGTCTTTAGCACCAGGACAGTAGAAGGGGAAAGCAGGTAATCTGAAGGTGTAAGGGCCACTCCAAAAGTCACGATTCTGTCCCTGCCTTGCTGCTCCTCCCGCGGGGGGCTGAGCCTCCTGGCTGAGTGTGGGACAAGTCAGCCAGGAGCCCTGACAGTCTGATGGTCATTTTACTCTCTGATGCCTCAGCTTTTTTTCTGTGACTGGCTGGGAGCACTGGCAAGGCTGACGCCATATGGCAGTTCCACTTCCTCAGCAGTAGAAGTGGATTTTAGCAAACTGGAGAGCAGTTTCTTTTGTGCCTTCAAGGTGAAGGTTTGACTTTCTGCCTCCGGGCAAATTCCACAGGCTGTGCCTTTCTTCCCTAAGAAGCAGAAACAGCTAGTTTCAGCTGCCAGAACTTGGCATATATCTTTGCCCGCAGGCTCCTGGTGAGCCAAGGTGTCAGGAAGATCAGAGGGTGTGATGACCTGCGTGGAGCCCTGTGAACCGTGGGGGCTCAGCTCTCTCTGTCCCTGTCATATCTGGGTGCTTGTTCCCCCCATACTCAGTGTCACTGAATTGATTTGAACTGGGAAACATCTTAACGGCTCCGATCCTCACAGTGTATGTAGCCCAGGTACCATCTGGGAATCACCCAGGAGCCTTTAAAAGATATCAGGTGCTGGAGTTCTTGCTGTGGTGCAGCAGGTTAAGGATCTGGCGTTGCACAGCAGTGGTGTAGGTTGCAGCTGCAGTTCAGATTTTATCCCTGGCTTGGGAATTTTTGAATGTCGTGGATATGGCCAAAAACAGTGATATCTTTGTATGTATGTGATGGAATATTATGCAGCCTTAAAGTGAAGGAAATCCTGGAGTTCCTGTTGTGACAGATCAGGTTAAGGATCCAATCTGACATTGTTACTACAGTGGCTGGGATCACTGCTGTGGCTCAGGTTTGATCCCTGGCCCGGGAACTTCCATATGCTGCACCTGTAGCCCTTAAAAAAGAGAGAGAGAAAAAAGGAAAAAAGAATAGTTAAGATGGTAAATTAGGAGTTCCCGTTGTGGCACAGTGGTTAACAAATCCGACTAGGAACCATGAGGTTGTGGGTTCGATCCCTGGCCTTGCTCAGTGGGTTAAGGATCCGGCGTTGCCGTGAGCTGTGGTGTAGTTTGCAGATGCGGCTTGGATCCCACGTTGCTGTGGCTGTGGCAAAGGCTGGCGGCTACAGCTCCTGTTAGACCCCTAGCCTGGGAACCTCCACATGCCGCAGGTGCAGCCCTAAAATGACAAAAGGCAAAAAAAAAAAAAAAGATGGTAAATTAGTATTATATGTGTGTTTTAAATTAAAAAAAATTTTATTTTCTTTTGGCTGCACCCACAGCATGGGGAAGTTTCTGGGCCAGGGACTGAACCTGCGCCACACTGGTAACCCAAGCTACTGCAGTAACAATACTGGATCCTTAACCCACTGATCCAACAGGGAATTTTTTTTCTTTTTCTTTTTTTTTTACGAAAGGAAGTTCATATCCATTTGGAAAAGCAAACATTTAAAAAAAGAAAAAAAACCCAGATTCTTGAGCTTTGCCAGACCACCAGAATCACAATCCCTGCAGAAGAGGCTCAGTAAACTGCCTTTGAAACAGTTCTCAAGAAATTCTAAAGCCCAGTAATATTTCTTGCCTTAGATGTCATGACTAACAGGCCCCGGAGTTCTCAGGTGGCTCAGTGGGTTAAGGACCCAGCATTGTCACTGCTGTAGCACAGGTTCCTTCTCTGGCCTGGGAATGTCCACATGTGGCAGGTGCGGCCCTAAAAAGGCAAATAAAATAAATTATAAAAAATAGCACCTACTCTCAGAAGCGGTGTTTGTAAGGATTAAATTATTCAACAATCACAAAGCATTTGATTCACGTACCTTTTTTTGCTTTTTAGAGCTGTGGCATATGAAGTTCCCAGGCTAGGGGTCAAAGTGGAGCAACAGCTGCTGGCCTATGCCAGAGCCACAGCAATATGGGATCCAAGCTGCATCTGAAACCTACACCACAGCTGACGGCAACGCCAAATCCTTAACCCACCAAGTGAGATCAGGGATTGAACCTGCATTCTCATGCCTCCTAGTTGGGTTCATTACTGCTGAGCCATGACGGAAATTCCCTGATTCGTGTACATATTCATGTACACATTACTATTAATTTTTAATTTTTATTTTTAGAGCCACACCTGTAGCATATGGAATTTCCCAGGCTAGGTCGAATTGGAGCTGCAGCTGCTGGCCTGCATCACAGCCACAGCAATGCCAGATCCACTTCTCATCTGTGACCTATACCACAGCTCACAGCAACACCAGATCCTTAACCCACCAAGTGAGGTCAGGGATCGAACTGGCATCCTCATGGATCCTAGTTGGGTTCTCAACCTGCTGAGCCACGACGGGAACTCCTATCCTCACATTATTGATTATCAGATGACCACTGTTTTGTTTTTTTTTTGTCTTTTTGCCTTTTCTAGGGCCACACCTGTGGCATATGGAGGTTCCCAGGCTAGGAGTTGAATCGGAACTGTAGCTGCTGGCCTACACCACAGCCACAGCAACGCGGGATCCGAACCACATCTGCGAACTACACCACAGCTCACGGCAACACCAGATCCTTAACCCGCTGAGTGATGCCAGGGATGGAACCCACAACCTCATGGTTCCTAGTCGGATTCATTAACCACTGAGCCACGACGGGAACTCCTTGAAGATCACTGTTTGCTCCATTTTTCAGATGGGAAAGCTGAGCCCAGGGGGTTCAGCCTGGGCCCAGGCTCACTTCACACAACAGGTATGCGGCAGAGCCAGGCTGAATGCTGAGTACTGCCTGGGTCCAGGCCAGGGGGCCCAAAAGAGGTAAGAAGATGGGTTTCATGATAAACAGATTCAGGATAATCTCTATTAAGAGCCCAATAGCCTTTTGTTGTTGTTGATGTCTTTTTAGGGCCGTACCTGAGGCATATGGAGGTTCCCAGAAAAGCATGAAGTTGGGCCTCTACCTAATACCGTGTACAAAAAACAACTCAAAATGCATCAAAGGCTTAAACATAAGAGCTAAAACTAGAAACTCTTAGAAGAAAACACAGGAAAATCTTCATGGTCCTGGATCTGGCAATAATTTCTTGGATATGACACCAAAAGCACAGGCCATAAAAGAAAAAAAGAGATAAGTTGGGCTTCATCAAAATTAAAAACTTTGGGAGTTCCCATCGTGGCTCAGTGGAAACAAATCTGTCTAGCATCCATGAGGACGCAGGTTCTGTCCCTGGCCTCGCTCAGTGGGTTAAGGATCCATCGTTGCTGTGAGCTGTGGTATTGGTTGCAGACTCAGCTTGGATCCTGCATTGCTGTAGCTGTGCTGTAGGCCAGCTGCTGTAGCTCCGATTGACCCCTAGCCTGGGAACCTCCATATGCCGTGGGTGTGGCCTTAAAAAGACAAAAAATAAAAACTTCGTGCATCAAAGGACACTATCAAAAGTGTAGGGAAAATGTTGACCAGGTGGTCTGCAGTCTTCAGCTCTAACACGCTATGCCTTGATCCACCCCCAGTGACTTGGCGAGGAAACTGAGGTCTGAGAGGCAGTGTTTTCATCGCAGGCCACATGCTGGGTTGGTGGCAGATCCAGGATCAGGTGGCCGGCTCCTGGCCATATACCCCATCATGTGTTCCCCTCTCACCTGGGCTTGGGATGTGGGGAGCTGGCATGGAAGGGGACAGGTGGCTGGAGGGTGAGTGTGTGAGCAAACAAATGTACCAGTGCTGTGGTTTTCTCCTCCTTGGTCTAACGCTCGGCTGCATGGGGAAGGAGAAATGGTCGGAAGGAAGATTCCGGGCTCTCAAATTGAAAAGCAGCAAAGTGGAGACCATGAACTGGAGGGGGTGCTTTGTAGAAGTGAGCTTCATGGCAGTGCCTGGGTTGGGCTTCATTTCCTCCTTCAGGTGGGGTTTGCTTTGGAGGGAGTGGAAGCTGAACCACTGCCCAGGATTGGAGAGGAACTCAGCTCTAAAGTTAAGGAGGCCCAGGATGGAGATGCAGGTCTGCCACTGACTCCTGGAATCCAGTCCCCCAGCCTTTCTGGCCTGGAATGGGGGCTTTGGGCCAATGGGGCCTCTCCTGTCACCAAGAATACATTCCAATGCCAATGCAATCAAGCTCCCTTAAAAAGTATCATTCCTCACCAAGGAAAGTAGAAGTCAAAATAACACCGGGTTTGATAAACAACCTACGTGAAGCCCTTGGAAAACTAAAAATCAACACACCGTACAGATGCATAGATTCCCCTCCCCCATCTATTAATTCTGAAGCTGACATTACCAGTGCCAAACTCTGCCCACAACCACATATTCAATATAAAAGATTATTATGAACAAACCACATCTCTTTGCTGTTCAGGACACAGAAATTAAAAACTGAAACACAAACACAAACGAAATCTTTGTTGGCACCCAGGATCTGGCGCCTGCATTTAAGGTATAATGCCACTAGGTGGCGATAGTGTACAGGCCCTGCGGTCTGTTCCAGAGCAGATTCCCTAAGGATCACTCAGATGTCCTTTGAGAGGCCTCATCAAAGGACTGAGCCTCTTTCCTTCTCTGTACAATGGGGATAATAGTACTAAATGAGATCATGTAAAACCCTCCTGTGCACAGTAAGATCCTCAGTAAATGTTTGCCTCTTTCCAAGCTAAGTGATTATGAACGTGGTGTTTGGAACTAGACTGCCTGGGTTTGAATTCCAGCTCCATTAGTTACCGGGTGTGATCTTGGGCAAATTACCCAGCCTCTCTGGGCCTTAGTTTTCCTGTTGGTAAACGGGGCAAGTAATCGTGCCAACCCCCGGTAGTTTATATGTGTAAGGTGCTCAGAAGGGCCTGGTCCAAGAAAAGTGCTCTGAGTTTGCCGCTGTCTATGTATGTGCTGGGTAAACTCTCAAGCATAATCTGGGTCCTAACACTGGCACCTCCTAAGATTGAGTGTCTTGTCGAGA
Source organism: Catagonus wagneri (assembly GCA_004024745.2). Classification (NCBI taxonomy): domain Eukaryota; kingdom Metazoa; phylum Chordata; class Mammalia; order Artiodactyla; family Tayassuidae; genus Catagonus; species Catagonus wagneri. The sequence goes on along the minus strand of PVHT021183524.1, from coordinate 6,416,616 downwards.
TCGTATGTCTTCAGGGTGGTTAACACCGTTTCCCCCCCACCCCCCCATCACTGTCAGAGAAAGCCACGATTCCAAGATTCCAAGACTCCTGACACCCTGGTCTCCAGATTCAAGGCACAGCTGGTGACAGCCTCTGTCCACTAGGCAGGTGACGGCGACCAGTTTGCAAGTGTGAAGCCAGCTGATGGGAAGCTAAGGAGAGGGCAGAAGTGGCTGTGAAGCTCTTTTTAAAGTACTTTCGTTCCTGGGGGGTGTCCTGCTTACCTCTCTGCGTGTTGCTGGGAGGTGGCTCAGAAAATAAAACACTGTGGGGTTACTGGGCCAATGGCTCCCCCACTGGTCCCGCCCCACCTTCAAGCGCAGGTTTGCGGGGGAGGTAGAGGAATCTGGTGATGGCAGCACCTGACCAGAAGTCAGATCTGTTTTTAGCCCAGCTCTGTCACAGATGCACTGTGTGACCTTGAACAAGTCACTTTTCCTCCCTGGGCTTCAGAGTCCTGCTCTGCCAAAATTGGGACACACTCCCTGCCCTTCCTTTTCAACCTGAGATGTGGTGAGACCAGAGAAGCTCCTCAAAATGTCACCTCTTCCTGGAAGCCTTCCATGTTGGAGGGAACAAAAAGGAATCCAAACCCGCCCCTCCTCCCTGCAGCTTTCCCAGGCTGAACATGCGACCCGATCACCAGTCCATTATTCGCTCACTGATCCATTCCACACGCATGTTCAGTGTTGGTCTGCCCTCCTGTCCACATGCCCTTTCTGTTTGTCTGCATTTGAAACTTCTCTGGGGGAGTTCCCATCATGGTGCAGCAGAACCAAATCTGACAAGGAACCGTTAGGTTTTGGGTTCAATTCCTGGCCTCCCTCAGAGGGTTAAGGATCCGGTGTTGCCATGAGCTGTGGCGTAGGTGGCAGACGTGGCCCGGATCTGATATTGCTGTGGCTGTGGCGTAGGCCAGTAGCTGCAGCTCTGATTCAACTCCTAGCCTGGGAACCACCATATGCCGTTGGTGTGACCCTAAAAAAAAAAAGGAAACACACACACACACACGCACACACACACACACACACAAAGAAACTCCTCTGGGGAGAGCCGTGCCTGCCCCCTTGCTCCGAATGGCACAGAGAGTCTAGCAAAGGAGGCTTCTGACCAAGGGCTAGCTTGGGGCTCTAGGTGGGATGTGAAGGTCCCATGGAACCCCAGATGGGTCAGGACTTAATGGAGCTGAGAAAAGTAAGTTGTTGGGGAGACATGAGATGAGAAAAATACTTTGCTGGGTTTTGTTTGTCTGTTTTTTTTTTTTTTTTTTTTTTTGCTGTTGTTGCACATGTGGCATGTGGAAGTTCCAGGGCCAGGAGTCAAACCCACTGCGGCATAGGGGAACTTCCAGGAAAAATACTCTGAAAAGTGAAAAGAGGAGTTCGTGTTGTGGGTCAGAGGGTTGAGAACTTGACTGATATCCATGAGGATGCAGGTTCAACCCATGGCCTAGCTCAGTGAATTAAGGATCCAGCATAGGTAGCAGATATGGCGTTACTGTGATTGTGGCATGGATCAGTAGTTGCAGCTCTGATTCGAACCTTAGCCTGGGAATTTCCATATGCTGCAGGTGTTAAAACTAAAATAAAATAATTAAAAAAAAAAGAAAAGTGAAAAACCTATGAGAATGGGAGAAAGTCTTAGTCTCTGGATCAGGGCAGGAAACACTAATGGAGGGAGAGGGAGATGGGGAAGGGAGTAGTTCAGCTTTGATGAACATAAGTTTTGCAATCAGAAAGTATGGAGGAAAGCTAGGATCTGGTGTTGCCCAAGCTGTGGTATAGGTCGCAGATGTGGCCTGGATCTCCCGTTGCTGTGCCTGTGGTATAGGCTGGCAGCTGCAGCTCTGACTGGACTCCAAGCCTCGGAACGTCCATATTCCGAAAGGGCGGTCCTAAAAAAAAGCAAAAAACCAAAACCAAAAACAAACGAACAACAACAAAAAAGGCATACTCTATACACTGTTATTATTTATTTATTTATTGTCTTTTTGGGGCCGCACTTGCGGCATGTAGAGGTTCCCAGGCTAGGGGTCTAACAGGAGCTGTAGCTGCCGGCCTTCACCACAGCCACAGCAACGTGGGATCCGGAGCCGCATCTGCGACCTACACCACAGCTCACGGCAACGCCGGATCCTTAATCCACTGAGCAAGGCCAGGGATCAAACCCACAACCTCGTGGTTCCTACTCGGATTCGTTTCCACTGAGCCACGACGGGAACTCCAATACACTGTTTGTTATGTTTAACATCTGTCTTCCCTCACAAATGTGAAGTACCCGAGGGCAGAGATTTGGGCTTTGCAGCCCGGCCTCCCATCAGTTCCAAGCATACAGTAGGCTCTCGATAGATAAGTGCAATAGACGTGCAGGGAAGAGCCGCCGCCCCCCCCCCCCCCGCCCCGCGCTCCCGCAGTGTCCAGGCTCCCGGAAGTATTCAGGGTTCAAGGCAGGAAGAGTGACGGCATTGGGGGGGGCGGTCACAAGGAGCCCCACAGAGAGCCCCCCAGGAGACGGTCAGGATTCTGTCTGGAACCAGGGCAAGAGGGTGAGTGACTGCCCCTTGGGGTCGAGGGGGCCCTTCTGGGTGAAGCTGCTACGGAGTCGGGGGGCTGGGGTGGGGTGGTGGTGGAGGAGGGGCCGTCACCCCGGGGGTATGTTTGAGGTGTGTGTGAGCAGAAGACGCAGGATCACGAGAAGACAGAAACAGACAGACAAGGCGGCAGGGATGTCCTGAGACGTGGGGAAAGGGCAGAGAGGGGCAGAGGAGCGACACCTATGGGTCCCGAGCGCTCCCGCAGGAGGGCTGCGAAAGAGGGTTGCAGGGGCAGCGCTCTCTGCACCCGCCCGCCACGCAGCCCCGCGGACACCCACCCCCCAGGACCCCCCCGCCCCGCACCTCCTAAGCCGGCGGCTGCCGCCTCAGGAACCGGGGCGCATCCACCTGCGCAGACACGGCGCCGCCCTGCGCCGCGCTGCCATTGGCTCGCTAAAAATGCCTCTCTAATCTGCGCCCATCTGTGCACGCCCCCCCCCCGCCTCCCCGGCCTCCCCCTCCTCCCTGGCTCTGACCTTCCTCCTTCCCGCAGCCCCAGCGAGATCTGGAGGGACGCGGCGGCGGCGGCGTCACAGCCTCTCTCTCCCGGGGAAGTGGTCCGGGCTGGAGGCCGGGCCCGACGCCCCGCTTTGCCCCGTGGCGCCGCGAATGGTGCGGGGCGCGCCCGCCCCCAGGTAGGGGGTCTGGCCCTTGGGTAGGAGGTGGGGAGGGAGGGCTCCGCTTTGCGAGTGCGTGTTTGTGGTGGGCGCAGAGACGCACGTCTCCCGGCCAGAGCGCTAGGGCGCATCGGACAGTTACCTGGGGAGAGGTGAGCGCCTGGGCCGGGGGTGCCGGCTTCACGGGCATCACCCGGGCAGAGTCAGGATGTCCCTGCGCTGGGCCCTCTGGGAGAGGGAGCTGGCGGAGGCCTTTACCCGGGGGAAAACGCAGGAAATGGGTTCCTTGGAAAGGGGGGGACCCACGCCTGAAGTGGGGAGAGGGGGTGGGGGTCTGTCTCTGGCCTAGCTTGTTCCGGTACCGGAAGGGTAGGTGGGCTGGTGCCAGCCTGGTGCGTAGGCTATTTCTGGACCAGAGTGGGCTGGGGAGAAACACAGCAGCTGATGCGCGCCCTGTCTGGCTTACAATTAAAGATATATATATATATATTTTTTTTTT
>PVHT021183524.1:6382426-6411867 GCA_004024745.2 Catagonus wagneri | reverse complement strand
CCCCCAAGCCACTTGCTGCCTGTTGGAACCCTCTCCTCCTTTTCGCCTTCCAGGAGTCCCTGAAAAGATTAAAAGGTCATCAGGATGGGAGGGACAGAGTGGCAAACCACAGAGCTTGGCTAGACCCAGCTTCAAGCCCCAGCCGCCCCCACCCTCCACCTCCTGGCTCTGCATCCCACGTGCAGTGACACGTGTGGCCGCTTTTCTCTGGGCGCCACCGTGAATAACTCGCATGGCCCTGGTTCTGGGCATAGCGGGGCTGCAAACAGAGCTGTAAGTGATTTTGGAGGTTCTGTCCCTCACCACCTGGCTTTCCTATCACGTGTCCATAAGCCATACAGAAGCCACCCCCTCCAGGCCGCTTCCTGACACCCCAGGTGAGAGAGATGCTTGCCTCCTGCCCGGGGTTCTCCTCCCTGGCCGCCCGGTGGCCTGGTTATTTATGCCTCGGCAGTCATCCGCTAGACTGGAAGTGCTTTAGGGTAGGAATCCGTCTGATTCATCTGTCATGGCCCCTGCAACTAACCAGGGTCTGGCACTGAGTAAATGTTTGTTGAGCAAGTGAATGAATCAACTTGAACTCCAGGAAACAGCAGGCAACCTGAAGGAGGAGGGTGAGCCTTCTCTTGAACTTTCCTCCCACCCACCAGGACCAAAGTGCTACCAAAAGCAGACGGGCCTATTTAGGACCTTCCTGGGCCTGGAAGTGATGGGCAGTTGTGGCGTTTAGAGACATCCCTGTAGTCCCGATGGCACTAGAGAGTCTTTGGGCCTCCTGGTTTGAATCCCTGGCCTCCCCAGGCTTGGTGGAAGGCCCTGGGGAAGGTGTGGCAGTCCTCAGGCCTGGTTATTTATGCCTTGGAGGAAAGTGGCCCTTTCCTCCAAGGGTGCCAACTCACACCGGCGGGCTCTGCCTCTGGCCCAGCCCTGGGAGGGTCCTGTCACCCCAGTGAGTCAGAGACAGCCCAAGCCAGCCTCTGAGGTCCTCACGGTTAGCTCTGAACAGATCTTGGGATCGTGTGAAAAAGAGGAGGCGGCTGGCAAGGGATCTGGCCTGGCCACGAGGCTCTGTCTGTGACATGGACGTTCCCAGAGCCTTCCCAGCCCTTGTTGTCCTTTGACAGCCATGCCAATAAGACTGCAAGATGCTCTGTCCCGTCTCATGGACAAGGCCAGCTGAAGCGCCAGGGTGGGCACCCAGTTCCTGGCCCCAAGTCTGGTGCTCTCTTTGCTGGGCTCAAGGGAGCTGGCGTGAGACTTAAAGGTTCCTAGTGATGGAGAGAGTAAGGGAGCGATGCACGGGCTGGCAGGAGGAAGTGCAGGATGGCTCGCTTAGTGCCTGCAAGGGGCTGGCCCAGGGGGCCTTGCAGGGAGGGAGGCAGTAAAAACAGGAAAAACTAACAGGGCACAACATCTGCCACGTGCTAGGTCCTCTGACTGTTTTTTTGTTTCCTTTTGTTTTTGCTTTTTAGGGCCGTACTCAAAGCAAATGGAGGTTCCCAGGCTAGGGGTCAGGTTGGAGCTGCAGCTACCGGCCTACACCACAGCCACAGCAACACGGGATCCAGCTGTGTCTGCAACCTACACCACAGCTCACGGCAACACTGGATCCTTAACCCACTGAGCGAGGCCAGGGAACAAACCCACATCCTCATGGATCCTAGTCGGGTTCATTAACCATTGAGCCACAGAAGGAACTCCCTTTTCATGTATTGACTCATTCAGTCTTCACAGTAGCCCAGTGAGGAATGTGCAGTTATTACTCCCATTTTGCAGATGAAGAGACTGAGACCCAGAGAGGTTATCTGTCCAAGGTCACACAGTTTGGAATTGGAGGAGCTAGGATTTGAACCTAGGCCCCAGAGTCCCTTATTCTGTAAGGCAGAGGGCTGTGGACCTCACCGCTGGGGGCTTCTCTGTGGGGACAGAGGGTGCTCCACGGCTAAAGTCCATGCACGTGGGTAGTGTGTGCACGATTCGGAGTGACTCTGCTGGTTGTGGATGCGCGGAATAGTAACGCCCATATCAGCGAGGCTCTTTGTGGACCTGCTGTGTGGCAAGCAGGGTGGTCTTTACACAGCGCACATCTGAGTCTGCCCCTCCCCTGCTCTGTATCCTTTAGTGGCTTCCCATCGCCCTGAGGGCAGGCAAAGCAGTCTCCCGAGTGTGACCCACTGCGCTCCCCAAACCTGGGCTTCCTCTCCCTTCTCACCCTCCCTCTGCCCCCCAGCGGCCTGAACTGCTTTCAGTTCCTCAAATAAATCACACTTGTCTCACCTGCAGGTCTTTGCACAAGCTGTTCCCCTGCCGAGAACACACTCTGTCCCCCCTCCCCATTCCTTCTCACCCTTAGGGGTCTACTGAGACTCTTCTTCCTTCTAGAAGCTTCTACAAATTCCTCCTCCCCACACCTGGCTCACCTCACCTCACACAATATCATCTGTGGCTTTATAATAATTGCCCCCCGCCCCCCGCCCCAGCTGTGGAATCCATGGGGGCAGGTCTGTGTCCTGTTCCCAGTGCCTGGCACAGACTAGCCTAGCTCCTGCTTGTGGAAGGAGTTAGCAAATAGGCGTCCCCATCATACATTTTCTTTTTTTTTTTTTTACTTTGGTCTTTTTGTCTTTTTAGGGCTGCACCCACGGCATCTGGAGGTTCGCAGGCTAGGGGTCTAACAGGAGCTGTAGCCACCGGCCTACACCACAGCCACAGCAACACGGGATCTGAGCCGCATCTGTGACCTACACCACAGCTCAGGGCAACGCCGGATCCTTAACCCACTGAGCAAGGCCAGGGATCGAACCTGTGTCCTCATGGGTGCTAGTCGGGTTCGCTAACTGCTGAGCCACGACTGGAACTCCTCCATCATATATTTTCTCTCTTCACCAATTTCAGGACCTTTTTAGCCTTCTCTTCCCCATTAGAGATGAGGATGCTTTCTTAATTTGCATATCCCCACCCCCTCCTCCGCCCCAGGACTAGCTGGTGATGGAAAGCCTTCAGCGGAGAAGTGAAACTGCCCGCGAGCCTGGCAGGACCGGGGAGGGGCCTGGGGTGGGGGTCCTCCCCAGGGAAGCAGGAAGGAGGAGTGTGACATCAGATAGGAGGAGGGCTGCTGGGTTCCGCTTTACATGTTTCTTAAAGGAAAAAAAAAAGCTTTTATTATTTTTTATTACCAAAGTTAATATGTGCCCGCTTGGGAAATCTAGAATGTCCTGGGAAGCTAAGCCAAATTTTAAAAAACTGTCAGCCAGCACCTGACTCACCTGCTCTGGGCACCTTGTAGCTGGTTTCTAGCCAGGGGTGTGGACTGGCGGGGTAAGTGGGGTTGGGATTGGGGCGGGGCAGATGAGGGTCTCAGGATTAGCAGGCAGACGGAGGAAGGAAGCAGGACAGGTGGAGAGAGAAGCGGAGCTGTGATGCAGGCCCAGCAGGGACCCCGGGGTGCGCTGGTGCTGGAGGGGCCCTTCCGAATAGTTGGAATAGTTGGGCCTTTGGACCTCAGCATCCTTCTGGCGCTGGGTGTGGCCCAGGGCGTGCCCGTAGCCTGGTGGCTCTGTAGCTGAAGTGGCTGCCAGCTGAGGGCCACGTGCTGACTGCACCCCTAACAGGTAGAGTGCACCCCTGGAAAGGATGGGTGGGAAGCTGTGAGATGGGCCAGAGGGAGAAGACCAGCAGGAACCTGGCCCCAGGCGGCTCTGCAGCCCAGGAACCCTAATGCCGGGGCAGTTGGTGTTATAGTTTTATATTGGGGGGGGTGCCTGTGGAGACCGGAGCATGGGTGTCAGAGTTGGCAGGATACCTAACAACTGGGAGGGCAGACGGGGCCTCCGCTAACTATTTAAAAATCACTTGCAGAGGAGTTCCTGCTGTGGTGTAGTGGGTGAAGAATCTGACCGCAGCAGCTCAGGTTGCTGCGGAGGTGTGGTTCAGTCCCAGCCCAGTGCACTGGGATAAAGGTTCTGGCATTGCTGAAGTTGCGGCTATGGCTCAGATTCAGTCCCCGGCTTGGGAGCGTCCAAAGGTTGCAGGTGAGGCCATTGAAAAAAAAAAAAAATCGCTTGAGGAGTTCCCTAGTAGCCTGGTGGTTAAGGATTCGGTGTTCTCACTACTGCAGCTCTGGTTAGATCCCTCGCCTGGGAACTTCCACATGCCATTGGGTGGGGGGGGCCAAATAATTAAATAAATAATCACTTGATATTTAAACACTGGGTGCGGGCCAGGTAAACTCCAGGGTGCCCAGTTAAATTTGACTTTCAGATAAACAACAAATTTGGTGGCCTTTTATTTTTAAGCGTATTTCAAATATTGCATGGGACATACTTGTACTACCAATTTACTAAAAACTTTACATGTCATGTATCTGAAAGTCAAATTTAACTGAGTATCCTGAATTTCATTTGCTAAATCTGGCCACCCTACAGGGGGGGTGTTATTTTCTCTTCTTTGTATTGGGGGGAGGGGGGTCAATGGATGCTTGTTTGAAGTTGACAGGTTTTTGAAAAAATTAATGTGTCCGTTTTTAGAAATTAATAAGATTTTAAAAGTTCCTTATCTGTAAACTGTTTCTGTTCCTTGTCTAGAAAGTGATTCCCCCTTTGTGAATTTTGGCTCCCTTAGAACTGCTCAGATCATAATAAAATGATCTATCCTTTATTTATTCATGGGGGCAAAAGGAGATTTGATGATCAAGGGTGGAGTCACTGAAGAAGGCTAATCCATTCGAGAAATAAAAGTCATCATCATATAAAGCTCTTCTGTGTGGCAGGAACTGTTTTAGGTGCTGGAGACATGGAGAAAAGAATGGGTCCGAGCTTGATAACTAGGGTGGAGAGACGGCCGGGATGTATTGGCAAGGCACAACACGCGACTTTGTAGAACAGTGTTTGGTATGATCCTATTTTAAAAATATACAAATGCGGGAGTGCCTGTCATGGCTTGGCAGTAACGAACTTGACTAGTACCCATGAGGATGTGGGTTCGGTCCCCGGCCTCACTCAGGCACTTGGCCTCCCAGTACTTGCCCCAGAGATAAACTATAATGATCATCAGGTGCCTTTTGCCTTTTGGCCATCTTTATACTGTCAGTACAGCCTCAAAAAAATAAACAAAAGGACAAAAAAATTATCAGATATTTCTGGTGTTCGCATTTGCATAAAGATGGCCAAAAGGCATCTGATGATTATATTAGAGTTTATCTCTGGGGCAAGTGTTGGACGGCCAAGTGCCAGGCAAGACGAGGAATGTTTCCAAAAGATGAGCATTTGTTATCTGTTTTTTATTTTTTGCTTTTTAGGGTCCCACCCATAGGGTAGGGAGGCTCCCAGGCTAGGGGTCAAATCAGAGCTACACCTGCCGGCCTAGGCCACAGCCACAGCAACGCAAGATCTGAGCCGCACCTGTGACCTACACCACGGCTTAGGGCAACGCCAGATCCTTAACCCACTGAGCGAGGCCAGGGATCGAACCCACAACCTCTTGGTTCCTAGGCAGATTCGTTTCCACTGCGCCATTATGGGAACTCCTAAAAGATGAGCATTTAAATAGCATCCCCCTCAAATGCAAATGTGATGCCATTTGAGTCAGTGCTGCCACTGGGCTCTGAAGAGTCTTTATTTGTGGCTAGTTTCTAACTTGTTTCTCTTCTCTGTCCTCCTCCCAGTCCAGGGGTGGCTGAAACCTGCTGGGATGGGAGAGGAGGTGGGGGAGTGTGGATGTCGGGGCTGCAGAGGGAACACTGGGGAAGCCGAGGGTCCGTGAAGTGGTGACTGAGCACCCTGGCGCGCATGGCCCTGGGGTGTGCTGTTGGGGGCACAGAGTGGGGAGGCAGGCCCTGGACGGCCTGGGGCGGGGGGCACTGAGATCCTCTGACATGTGCCAGGCACTGTTCTGTTTATCCGTATTGATTAGCTCATTTCGTCTTCTCAGGGACCTTATGAGGTTCACCCATTTTACAGGGGTGGAAACTGAGGCAAAGTGCCTTGCCTGAGGTCACATCAGCGAATAAGTGGCTGAGGCCGGTTCCACAGCCGTGCAATCCGGATCCAGAGGCTCAGCCTGGGTGCCACAGCCCCTCTCTCAGGGAGTGGGAGGGCCACTTTTCTCAGAGGGAGGCAGGCGTGCTCCCCAAACTGGGGGCTGACTGGTCGGGGAAGGATCTGCAGGAGCAGATGCAGAAGGAAGGGTTGGCGCATTCAGAGAGGGTGAAAGTGCCTTCCAGGAAAAGCGACATCAGTGACAATGGGGCAGAGGTTGGAATGTGAGAGGTGGGCGTGGGGCAGAGCAGGAAATCAGCTCAAGAACCTGAAGGAAGGATCGGGAAAAGAGCTGGGGGGGCAGGTGCTGAGTAGTTTAGGTGGTCGGCCTCACTGGACCGGCTGGGACAGGTGGCCCAGGTGAAGTTCTGGCCCCGATACTGACATACAGACGGGCCTTGGGCCATTCAAAGCCTGCCTTTGGACTTGGCTCCATTCTCTTGTATTTGTATTTACTTTTATTTATTTATTTATTTATTTTTTGTCTTTTGTCGTTTTACAGCCACACCCGCAGCATGTGGAGGTTCCCAGGCTAGGGGTCGAATCAAAGCTGTAGCGGCCAGCCTACGCCGCAGCCACAGCAACGCAGGATCATTAACCCACTGAGCAAGGCCAGGGATCGAACCCGCAACCTCGTGGTTCCTAGTCGGATTCATTAACCTCTGCACCACGACGGGAACTCCTCTCTTTTATTTTTAAACTTTTTATTACGGGGAGTTCCTGTGATGGCACAGTGGTAATGAACCCAACTAGTGTTATGAGGATGTGGGTTTGATCCCTGGCCTCGCTCAGTGGTTTAAGGGTCTGGCGTTGCCGTGAGCTGTGGTGTAGGTCACAGACACGGCTTTGATCTGCTGTTGCTATGGTGTAGGCCGGCAGCTGCAGCTCCAGTTCAGCCCCTAGGGGGGAACTGCCATATGCTGCAGGTGGGACCCTAAAAACAAAAACAAAACAGATGAATGGATAACGAAGATGTGGTACATATTTACAATGGAATATCACTCAACCATAAAAAGAATGAAATTCTGCCATTTGCAGTCATGTGGATGGACATAGAGAATACTGGGCCTAAAATAAAGTCAGAGAGAAAGACAAATATTGTATAACATCATTTCCCACCATCCCTTTTTTTTTTTTAAGAGCTGCACAGCAACGCACTGAACCTGGTGGGGCCCTAAAAAGACCAAAACAAAACAAAACAAAATGTATACTATGCACCTGAAACTAATATTGTAAATTAACTATATTTTAATAAAACTTTCATCCAACCAATCAACCAAAAACACCCAGGAGAAGGGGGCATCTACGAGCCATTAGCAACCTGCACCTGCAGCGGCTTAGGGTGGATGCCCCACCTGAGAAAGGGGCACTGACAGCACCAAGTCCACCCTTATGTGCAGTTTCTGCTTGGAGGCTGTGAGGAAGGTATTTATTAATTGCCAGTATTCCTATTTGATAGATGAGGAAGCTGTGGTTGGGGCTGCACAGCCAGGAAGGGGGCAGACCTGGGATTAGAGTTCAGATTCTTACATGGGATGCTCTGATTGGCTGATAAACTGTGTTAGTGGATGCAGGTGCGTACTTTTACTCTCATGCATTCATTCAGCAAACATATATTGAGTGCTGTGTGCCCAGGCTGAACCGGGCACCGGCCGTGGTGATGACACCCCTCCTGTCCTTGCCCCTGGGGCTTTCACTCTGCGGATCCCCACCCTGCTTGCCCCTGCTGAGCCCTCAGCAGCGTGTGATGTTTGTGGAGCACTCGCCGTGTGCTGGGCACTGTGCAAGGCTGCTTGTGTTGAAGAGCTCAGGTCACCTTCCCAGCACCCTGTTTTCAGATGGGTAAGCTGAGGCGGCAGAGGGGCTTAAGGCTCCTGGTCCCTGAGTGTGTTGTTATACAGGTGGGATTCAAAACGCCCTCTGGGAGTTCCCGTCGTGACTCAGCGGGTTAAGAACCCGACTAGTATCCATGGAGGGTGTGGGTTTGATCCCTGGCTCACTCAGTGGGTTAAAGATGTCGCGTTGCTGCAAGCTGTGGCACGGGTCGCAGATGCGGTTTGGATCTGGAGTGGCTGTGGCTGTGGCGTAGACCAGCGGCTGCGGCTCCAGTTTGACCCCTAGCCTGGCAACGTCCATATGCAGCAGGGGCAGCCCTAAAACAAAAACAAAAAAACCTCAGCCTTTGAACGCGGCTCTCTCCACTCCCCTCCTCCGGCCTCACCCGCAGCAGGATATCTGGTGTCACCTCTATCAGCAGCTTCATCGGGCACCAGGCTGCCACTGCCGTCTGCTCTCCTAGTGTTGGGTGACCAGCTGCCGTCTCACCTGCCCCACTTGGCCCAGTCCCAGTCGGGGCGCCTCTGATGGGAGGCCTCCCCACCCCACAGGGCCCAGGATCCCTGCCTCTGCCCCCTTTCCTAGCACCTTTGTCACTGGCCCTGGGTGGGCATTGGAACCCCTCCCCCTCGCACAGCTGGCCAGGTAAGCTGCGGAGCTGGCTCAGGTGACCCTGGACCCGGCCGTGGGCAGGGTGGCAGTTCACAGCCCGCTTCCTTCCCTCCTCACCGCTCCCAAGTGGGACCAAGACAAGCCCTGCTGGGAGAAATCAAATCCCAGCATCTCCCTCTGAGGCCTGTAAGGGTGCGGAGCGGCCTCCAGGCTGTCTTGGTGTTGGGGGTCCATGAAGCAGTAGAATGGGGTGGGCACCCCAGGTTGCATCAGCGCCAGACCCCTGAGCCCCCTGCTCCTCCTAGGACCCCTTGACTGCCTCATCCCTGGGCTGCTCGGGACCAGCGCCATGAGGCTGGGCCTCTGCCCTGGACCCGAGGCCTGGACGCCTCCTCGGGGCTGTGCTCGGGAGGTGCCTGCCCCGCCCCCAGAACTCTGGGAATGTTTGCACAAATTCTGGAAACAAAGTACATGTATAGCACCTGAAGATAAGCCCACCTCCTTGTTGGCCACAGAGTGGTTCTTCTGCTCACAGCCTGGCTGGGATGGCTGGAGTCGCTGTGGTCGCCACGGAAATCCTTGCTCCTAGCAGTGGCCCGGGTTGGGGGGTGGGGGTGGGGTGCTGGAGGGGCATGCATCCCACCTTTGCAGCAAGTCAGATTTTCATCACGATTTTCTCCCTGCCAGATGGTGAGTTTTCTGATTTGATCCTTTTGTTTGCTAGACCTCTAGAAAGGACTTCCTCTCTTCATGTGTTGTTTTTTTTAGGGCGTGGCATATGGAAGTTCCCAGGCTAGGGGTTGAATCAGAGCTACAGCTGCTAGCCTTTGCCACGGCCACAGCCACGCCGGATCTGAGTTGTGTCTGTGACCTACACCACAGCTCACGGCAACGCCGGATCCTTAACCCAATGAGTGGGGTTAGGGATTGAACCCACATCCTCATGGATACCAGTTAGGTTTGTTTCTGCTGAACCACAATGGGAACTCCTGCCCCCTTTTTTGGGTAATTTGTCTTTTTTTTTTTCGGTCTTTTTAGGGCTGTACCCATGGCATATGGAAGTTCCCAGGCTAGGGGTCAAATCAGAGCTGTAGCTGCCAGGCTACACCACAGCCACAGCAACTTGGGATCTGAGCCAAGTCTGCAACCTACACCACAGCTCATGGCAACACTGGATCCTTAACCCACTGAGCCAGGCCAAGGATCGAACCCATGTCCTCACAGATACTAGTCGGTTTCATTACCACTGAGCCATAATGGTCACTCCCAATTACTGTTGAGTTTTGTTTGCTTGTTTTTTGGCCACCCTTCGGCATACAGAGTTCCCGGGCCAGGGATCAGATTGGAGCCACAGTTGCAACCTAAGCTGCAGCTGCAGCAACAGCGGATTCTTAACCTACAGTGCTGGCCCGGGATTGAACCTGTGTCCCAGTGCTCCCAAGATGCAGCCAATCCTGTTGTGCCACAGTGGGGACTCCTATTGTTGAGTTTTTAGAGTTCTTTATGTCTTAGATCCTAGACCCGTTATCAGATAGATGGTTTGTGGATATTTTTTCCCTATTTCTATGGGTCGTCTTTTCCCTGTGGATCCGTTTCATGGGGGATGGTCTTTAGAGACTCAGTCTGAATGTTACAGGCATTGGGCTTTTTCCATTTTAGAAACCAGCCCAAGGACCCACTTACAGCCTCAGCAGCTCTGGGCAGTAGGGCCTCCTTGTACAGTGCAGAGGAGCGACGGGGCGGGCACTCTGCTGCCGCGTGGCTGTGGGGCACCAGAGTCGGGTCCCCAGTTTAGTTCCCATAGCTTCTCTTGGGGTTCTCACTCCAGCCCAGCCACATCCTCCAAACGCCCAAACTCACGCACCCCGTTGAGCACCCCCACTCTGGGTACCCTCACCCTGCTCCGAGGTGGGAAGCCAGGGGGAGAGCCGCTGGTGCCCAATGGGACGGAGGCAGAGCCCGGGGTGGGGAGTGGCCTGGGGGCGCGAGAGCGGCCGTCCTCTGTAGCCCGCTCTCCTTTTCTCAGGACACGCAGCAGGGTCGTGAGCTGAGAGCCGGCGGGAGGAGGCGCTGCACGGCCCGGGTCCTCAGTGTGGTTCTCACCGCCGCTGTGTGACGCAGGCGCCATCGTATGCACATGGGAAAGTGGGCCCAAGGGTGACCTGTCAGGAAGGGACAGGACTGGGGCTTTCGAACAGGGTCTGGTGGATTCCACAGGCAGAGGAGCGTGGATGTCAGGATGCGAGTCCATATTCTGCTCTTCCAGCCTCCCCCCGGGACGGCCCTTCACCTGCAGGGCAGACGCCAGGCCCAGACAGGGGCTGTGACCGCCCCTCTGTCATGCCAAGGGACACAGGGTGGGCCCAGTGGGCTCCCTGGGAGCCACACCTGGTCCAAGAATCCATTTATCACCTGGTCCCCATATGCTCCCACCCTAACGGGGGGCCACGACTTTTAGGGTCCCTGGTGCTGATGTCTGTTGGGACCCTCTGTCTAATGGTCCTGGCAGTGCCCGGGCCTTCCTCTTTCTCCAGCGACGCTTTGCTAGCAAAGAGGTACGTCCCTCTGTGTGGACCTGGGGAATCGTCACCATATGTATTTGTTCTGGGGCCGCGGGGCCCTCACGCCTGGGCACCTGGCCCCTCCTTCATTCACCTGGACCTGACACCTTGCTCAGGTCTGGAAACTGCGCAGGGGCTCGCTACTTTTTATTGGGGTGCAGCCCTCGGCCCCCTGATCGTCAGGCCTTGGTTTCTTTTGGTTACAGAGAGCAGGCAGGGGCCTGGGTGTCTGCCCAGCTGGCTTGTCCCCGGGGACACAGGGTTCTAGTAACCATTTCCATAGCTCTGCGGGCCAGCCACCCCCCCCCCAGCTGTCCCCTGACCCTTGTCCATAGTTGTGATAGTCACACTTACCTTGCTTCTGGCCAGTAAGTGCTGCCACCCGGCCTCTTGTTTGGGGACCCTGTCATCATTGCTGTCAGGGAGCTCGGTTCTGTAACAGTGGCTCCTGCTCTCAGGTCCTCAGAGGACAGTCACCCCCGAGCTTGGCAGGCTGCCGGCCCCTTCCCCGCTCTGAACCCAGTGCTTCCCCGTGGCTTTGGCAAAGGGAGCGTCCGTCAGGCTGCCCTGCAGCAGACAGACCTCGGGTGGCTTTTCTGGCCGACGTGCAACGTTCGCTTCTCTGGGCCCTTTCGTCCCTCTTTCACCGTCTGACACAGCCGTCCTGGCATTTCTGCTTCTTGTGCTCTGACATCGCCTTCTCCAAGCTGGGGGCTAACACTGTCTTTCGGGGTCCTTGTTGGGGTGTTAATCCTCGTATGTGGGATTAACTCGCCATACCCCGCTCCCTGCCCGCCCCGCCCGCCCCGATCCAGCCCGGGTGCTGGCAGCCGGCTGAGCTGTGACCTGCCCTGGCCTTTGCTCCTCTGGCCTGGGGAGGAGGGGGCGGTTCTGAGGGAGCCTCTTCAAGGTCATTGTCAAGCAGGGGCTGGGCTCAGAGCGGTCACTTCCAAGTCCCACTCTTTCCCGAGCAGGGTCTGACCTTGGTGCCGCAGACTCCCCGTGGGCTGAGAAGTCAACCTTCTCTGACCTTCTGCTCCACGTGTGATTAAGCCCTGCGCCTGCTCCTCAGCTCCCCCCACCTGCGGCTGCAGGAGGGAGCGTTTATGCGCAGCTAAGGAGGCCCTTGGCTTCCACACTGGGCCTTACGTTGGTGATTAGTCACTCTCAGCCTTTTAGAACTGTCTTCAGTGCACAAGAGCCGCCAGCACCAGCCGGCCCATTCCGTGGGCCTTGTAGTTAACGGCTACTCCCCCAGCCCCTCAAACTTCCAGATAGACGCCCCCGCCACTGCCACCCCTTAGCAGTGAGCTTCGTCTCGCTGCTGCTGGCAGGCTGCTAGTTCTGCCACCATCATGGGTGACCCAGCTCCATCCCAGCGTTCAGGGCTGCTTCCTAGAGCCACTCCCGACGCCAACTGCTGGTTTGGGTTCCTGGGGAAACAGACATGGAAATGAAGGTGTGTGCGCAGGGGGATCAAGGGGTCTTGTTCTCATTGTAAGAAGTGAGGGAAGCCGGGCTGAGCAGAGAGGAAGTTTTTTTTTTGGCTCCCCCCACCTCCTGGCATGCGGAAGTTCCCGGGTCAGGGATTGAACCCTTGCCACAACAGTGACCCAAGCCACAGCAGACAATGCCAGATCCTTAATCTGCTGAGCCACCAGGGAGGATGTTTTCTTGCCTTTTTTTTCTTTTTGGATGCACCCGGGGCATATAGAAGTTTCCAGCTCAGGGATTGAATCCGAGCCTCATTTTCGACCTACACCACAGCTTTGGCAACACTGGCTCCTTAACCCCCTGAGCCAGGCGGGGTGTCAAACGGGTAATGCCACAGAAACAAAGAGACAAGCCAGATCATTAACCCACTATGCCATGGAGGAAACTCTTTGACGGAGGAGGGTTTTTTTTTTTTTTTTTTTGGTCTTTTCCAGGGCCGCACCTGCAGCCTATGGAGGTTCCAAGGCTAGGGGTCCAATCAGAGCCGTAGCCGCCGGTCTACGCCACAGCCACAGCAACACGGGATCTGAGCTGCATCTGCGATCTATACCACAGCTCACGGCAATGCTGGATCGTTAACCCACTGAGCGAAACCAGGGATCGAACCTGCAACCTCGTGGTTCCTAGTCGGATCGTTAAACCACTGAGTCACGACAGGAACTCCGAGGGAGGAGTTTTTAACACAGGCTTCACTTGACCCCATGCGGAGCTCTGAGGCCGGCACTTCAGAGTTGTCCTGAATTAAGGCTCCAGGGATCCAGGCCTTTGCTATTGGATGTGAGCTGTGTTGCTGGATCTCTGGGGGCTGGTGTGAATCCCACTGCCACGAGCAACTGTAAACCTGTCTTTTGGTGTCTGTGTGTTCTCCTTACTGATGGGCGCCTACTCAAGGCTGGGTGCGTTGGTCTAAGGCGTATGTGGCCTGAACTTGAGTGGATATTGTTGAAGAGTCTTCCGCAGTGCCTGTACCATTCAGACCCCCGCCAGCAGTGTTCGCGGGTTCTGGTTGCTCTGCCTCCTCCCCAGCACTCCATATGGCCTGCCCTTCTATTTCAGCCATTCTGGTGGTCCATACACCAGTGATTCTTCTGTGCAGTCAGGGCGGCGGGACCACTGCTTCCTGCTAGCGGGCTGATGTCAGATTTGGGGAGCCCTGGAACCTCCCCCTCCCCGCCCCTTGACTGTACCCGATATCCGTTTACAAGGGTCTTTTTCTAAACCAAATCCTGGCAGATACATTGAACTGTTGTCGGGTAGTAACACCCACATGCGCCTTGGCTTGGCCGCCTCCTTTCGGCCTGAGATTCCAGCTCTGAAGGGCCATGGAAAGGAAACAGTAGATTTTGCTGGGAGGCCACGCCTCTGGGATCTCTGGAGGACACCAGGCGCAGCCACAGTGAGGCGCCCCGGCTAGGGTTTCACAGTTTCCAAACTGCTTTCTCATTTGAGCTCCTTTGGGCCTCACGACAGCCCCCAAAGGCTGCAAGAGAACATAGTATCGGCTCCATGTGGCAGACGAGGAAACCGAGGCCCACCACTTGTGCAAAGTCCTATAGCAGGTTAGTGGCAAAGTGACCGTGAACCAGTGGTGGGCTCCACGTTGAGGGCCCCAAATTCCCTTCTTAGTTTTATTGGCCCCTGGCACTCCCTCGCTTTAGAAAGCAACTCGGAGTGTTCCCTTTGTGGCTCAGTGGAAACAAATCTGACTAGCATCCACGAGGACGCAGGTTGAAGTGAGCTGTGGTGTAGGTTGCAGACACGGTTCGGATCCCACGTTGCTGTGGCTGTGGTGTAGGCTATAGCTCCTATTCGACCCCTAGCCTGGGAACCTCCATATGCCTCAGGTGCGGCCCTAAAAAGACACACACACAAAAAAAGTCCCTTACTCTTAACACCTCTCTCAGCAGCACCTCCCTTCCGTCTTCCTGATGTCTTCTCTTACCTCTTCTAGCAACATTCATAATTCCCACCCCCACCTCCAGGTGGGCAGGATCTCAGCTAGGCGTTAGGCAGAAAGCTGCCTGAGGAAACTTATTTATACTAAAGTGTGAATGACTCACATCTTGTCCCTTACCCCTTCAATGCTTGGTTAGATATGGGGGAAAAAAGGAGATTTCCATTATTGGAAAAGTTGACAGTGAGGGAAGAAGAGGAAATAGGAATTTTGTCCTATACCCATTAACGTTTCCCAAACCTGGGTTGATGATTGACCCATTGCCCACCCTGCATTTGTAGCGGGAGAGTGGAGAGGCAGCAGGTTGCACAGATGCAGATTACTCCGTGGACTAGGAAGGTTTCAGTGCAGCAGGACAGGGGCTGTCAGCCTGGGCTGCCCTTGGAGACCACCTGAGTGAGGAGCTTTAAGTCGCTGATGCCTGGGCCCCACCACAGTCAGTCGAGGGTGCAGCCTGGACTTGAGGTGTTCTAAACGTGGCCTAGGTAAGGAATCTGGACCTCCACAGGCAAAGAATAAATTTGGACGCTTCCCTTACACCGTATACAAAAATGGATCAAAGACCTAGATGTAAGAACTAAAATGAGAAAACTCTTAGAAGAGGGAGCTCCCTGGAAGTGCAGTGGGTTAAGAACCTGGTGTTGTCACTACTGTGGCTCAGGGCGCTGCTGTGGTGTGGGTTTGAGTTCTGGCCTGGGAACTTTGACATGCTGCAGGTGTGGCCAAACACACACACACACACACACACACACACACACACGCACACCCCTCTTAGAAGAAAATGTTGGGGGGAAATCTTCATGACATTGGATTTGGCAGTGATTTCTTGGATATGACACCAAAGGCGTAGGCATCAAACAGAAAAAATTAAGTAAATTGGGCTTCATCAAAATTTAAAATTCTATCAAGAGAATGAAAAGACCACATACAGAATGAGAGAAAATATTTGCAAATGATATATCTGATAAGGGATTGATATTCAGAGTGTATAAAGAACTCCTACAACGCAGCGACAAAGAACCAAACAATTGGTTTAGAAAATAAGCAAAGGACTTGAATAGTCATTTCTCCAAAGATATACAGATGGCTAATAAGCACATGAAAAGATGTTCAGTATCATTAATCATTAGGGAAATGCAGCTCAAAACTACAATGAGATACCACTTCGTACCCATTAGGAGGGTCATTATCAAAAAAAGCAGAAAATAACAAGTGTTGGTGAGGATGTGGAGAAATTGGAACCCGTCTGCATTGCTGATGAGAAGGTAAAATGGTACAGCTGCTGTGGAAAACAGTTTGACGGTTCATCAAAACGTTAAACACAGAATATGATCCAAAATCCCATTTCTAGTTGCCTACACAAAATAACCGAAAGCAGGGATTCAGATGCTGAAACACCAGGGTTCATAGCAGCATTATTAACGGTAGCCAAAAATGAAAATGGTGGCTGATCGGATAAACAAAATGTGGTAAATGCCTACAATGAAATATTATTCTGCCTTAAAAAGGAATGGAATTCTGATACAATGCTGCAACACTGCTAGGTGAAACCTTGAAAATATTACCCTAAGTGAAAGAAGCCAGACACAAAAGGACAAGTATTGTGTGATTGCAGTTAATATAAGGTGACTGGTGAGGCAAATTCATAGACACAGAAGGTAGAATGGTGGTTGCCAAGGGCTGGAGGGAAGGAGGCGGGGGACTAAAGTGGTACAGAGTTTCCATTTGGGATGATGAAAATTTCTAGAGATGGATTATGGTAATGGTTGCATAAATGTGAGTATACCTAACTGTACAATTATTAACAGGGTTAAATGGTAAATTTTATGTTATATGTATTTCACCACAATTAAAAAAAAAAAGGTATTCCGGGTGATTCTTAGGTGCATCTGGGTTGAGACGGGTCTAGGAAAGACCAGCAGAGCAGCATGAAAATAACCGTTGCAGGTAAGCACTGTCTGTGCTGGGACGGACATGCGCGTGCCTGTGGAAAGACGGGCACTTCTCTGCAGAAAGGTCAGGGGTCAGGGAAAATTTTTTTCCCCCGTGAGGCAGGCTGCTATAATGATTAGGTCAGTTCTAGAGCCAGACTGCTTGATTGCAAATCTCACCTTGCTCAGTGAGTTTTGTGCAGTAACTGAGGCAAGTTTCTGCTCTGTATCTCAGTTTCCTCATCTGTAAAATGGGAACGATAATAATACCTGCCTGGCAGGGAAGCTGTGAGGTTAAACAAGGTCATCCTTGTAAAGCATTTAGGACAGTATCTGTTCGGTAAATGTTACTTAATGTTATGGTAATGCCTATATCATTATTTATCAATTTCCCCAAGTATGGACAGTTAGGGTTTCTCCCTTTTCTGATTTAACAAAATTGCAAAGGGCGTTTGCGTGTTTGTTTTCTTGAGCACATGTAAGAGTATATGCCAAGAAGTAGAATTCTGAAGTTGCTGATATGGACAGGGTCAACCTTTTTTTTTTTTTTCCTGCGCCTGTGGCATATGGAAGTTCCCAGGCCAGGGATCCAACCTGTGCCACAGCAGTGGGTTAAGGATCCAACAATGCCTACTGCACCCCAAGAGACTCCTGGACATGGTCAACTTTATGAGACATGGCCACAGCTCTCCAATGTTGGGAAAACTACCAAGTCTATCTTGAAAGATTATTTCAATATGATTTATTTATTTATTTATTTATTTTTGTCTTTCTGCCTTTATGTAGAGCCGCACCCGCGGCATGTGGAGGTTCCCAGGCTAGGGGTCTAACAGGAGCTGTAGCTGCCGGCCTACGCCACAGCCACAGCAACACGGGATCCGAGCTGCGTCTGCGACCTACAGCACAGCTCACGGCAATGCCGGATCCTTAACCCACTTAGTGTGGGGTGGGGCTTGAGAATCTCCGTTTCTAACAAGTTCCCAGGTAACTACTTAATTCTACCAACCACACGTTCAGTAGCAAGAGTTCTCAAACTTGGCTGCCATTGAAATACCTGGGAGAACCCTCTTTTTTTTGACTTTTGTCTTTTTAGGGCCACACCCTCGGCATATGGAGTTTCCCATGCTAGGGGTCGAATTGGAGCTGTAGCCGCTGGCCTACACCACAGCCACAGCAATGCCAGATCCGAGTCACGTCTGCAACCTACACCACAGCTCACGGCAATGCCGGATCCTTAACCCACTGAGCAAGGCCAGGGATCAAACCCGCAACCTCATGGTTACTAGGCGGATTTGTTTCCACTGAACCATGGACGGGAACACCTGAAACACCTGGGAGAACTTTTAAATAATACTGATTCTTGGGTCATTCACTCAGAGATCTGACTTAATTGGTGTGGGGTGAATTTTTTTTTAATTTTTATTTATTTATTTTGCTATTTAGGGCCACACCTGCGGCATATGTTAGTTCTCAGGCTAGGGGTCCAATTGGAGCTGCAGCTACTGGCCTATACAACAGCCCTGCAATACCAGGTCCGAGCTGCATCTGTGACACGGCAACGCTGGATCCTTAACCCACTGAGGGAGCCAGGGATCAAATCTGCATCCTCATGAATACTAGTTGGGTTTGTTACCACTGAGCGACAGTGGGAGCTCCCTGGTGTGCATTTTTAAAGCTTCCTAGGTATCTATTTGGCAGCAAAGTTTGGGAATTATCTACTTAAACAAAAAGGAAGGCTCATTATCTTGTTCACCAGGATCTCCAGCATTGGTTACTTCTGAGATTCCACCACCTCCAGGAACCAGCTTCTTTCTATCCTCACTGGGTAGGTTTCGCCCTCCACCTAGCTCCCCCTGGGGCATGTGGGTGTGTGTCACCAAATGGCTGCCACAGCCCCAGACATCACATGCAGACTCCACAAGGTCTGGGAACATAAGAGACTGTAGCTCCCCATGTGTCTCTTATGATCAATAAGGAATCCTTTCCTGGAAGCTCTTTCAGCTCTCTAGTCTGACTGGCCAGGGGAACAGGAGTGCCACAAACCACTTAGACCAGTGGTTCTCAAAGCAGGGTCCCTGACCAGGAGCATCAGCCTCACTTGAGCATTCAATGAAAGGCAAATTCTCAAGTTCCACCGCAGACCTACTGAATCAGAAACTTTGGAGGTGAGGCCCAGCGATCTGTGTTTTAACAAGTCTTTCAGGTGATTCTGATGAATGTTCAAGTTTGAAAACCACTGGCTTAGAGTTTATGTCTTGGACCAATGGTTCTCAACCTGGATTGCCCCCCGCCCCCTGCCCAGGGGACATTCAGCAATCTCTGCAGAGGTTTTGGTTGTTATAACTGGGGGTAGGTGCTACTGGCATCTAGTGCGTAGAGGCCAGGGCTGCTGCCAAACATCATCTAGTGCCTCGGACAGCCCCACGACAAAGAATGATCCAGCTCCATATGTGAACACTGCCGAAGTTGAGCAACCCTGCCTCGGGCCAGTCAGCCTCTCTTCTGGGTCACTAGTAATGCAGTTGGGACTCAAACGAGGAATGGCTCTTGGTTAGACCGCCAACGGGTCTGCTCCTGGAAATTCCTTCCACAGTAAACCAGGCGTTCTCACCACCTTTCCTGCCCTGCCCCCTTGCAGAGAAGCCCTTGCTTTAGAAATAGAGAAATGCTACAGAACGCAAAGTGTGGGGCTGCGGGTCAAAGAGCTTTCTGTCAGGATGAACAAACGGACGGCTCCTGGCTCTCTCCTCTTTGGCTGGAAGGGGTTGACAGGGGTCGTATTTGGTCGCTTACACCAAATGCTATGGGTACTGCAGTTTTGTCAGGAGATTAACCATATCTCTCTCAACATAGTACATAATTTTAAAGATTGGCTGCATCCCTAAGTGTGATTTTTTGCACTGTTTTGGAGCCAAATTTTTTTTTTTGTCCCAGAAATGCAGCCACATCATGTCATATATGCAGGGGAGCAGCTAGAATGTGATGTGTAGGGAGCCCTTCTTTTGGGTCCCATCAAGTGTGTGACACTGGGCATGCCTGCATTTGTATTGACCATACCTTCTAGTGCTGTCTGTTTGAATTTTCTGCAGTGATGGAGATGTCCTATTTCTGCATTTAGGTGACTTAGCCACTGGTCATGTGTGACTGTTGAACACATGAAATGTGGTCAGGGCAGCTGAAGAATTTTTTTTTTGGCTGTGCCCGAGTCCTATGGAAGTTCCTGGGCCAGGGATGGAGCCTGAGCCACATCAGTCAGATCCTTAACCCACTGAGCCACCAGGGAACTCTGATTTTTCTTTTTTGGGAATTGATTTTTCATTTAATTCTGTTTTACTTTAAATAATCAAATGGTGGAGTTCCTGTTGTGGCACAGTGAAAACGAATCCAACCAGTATCCATGAGGATGCGGGTTTGAGCCTTGGCCTCATTCAGTGGGCTAAGGATCCGGTATTGCTATGAGCTGTGGTGTAGGTTGCAGATGCGACTCAAATCCCACATTGCTGAGGCTGTGGCATAGATTGGCAACTGTAGCTCTGATTTGACCCCTAGCCTGGGAATCTCCATATGCTGCAGGTGCGGCCCAAAAAAGCAAATATGTGTATATATATTCTGAGCTGACAATTCTTTCGAAGTTTGGAAAATATTCTGCCACTTTTGGCCTCTGTGGTTCCTGATGAGAAATTCACTGTCATTTGAATTGTTTTCCTCTGCTAAGTGAGCTGTCATTTCTCTGCATGTTCAGGGTTTTTTTTTTTCTTTGTCTTTAGTTTTCAGAAGTTTGCTTCTGATGTGTCTTGGAGTAGATTTCTTGGAGTTTTCCTTTTTGGGGTTCACCAAGCTTCTTCAATCTGTAGGTTCATAGCTCTTGTCAATTTTAGGATGTTTTTCAGCCACTATTTATTTGTAAACTTTGCCAGCCCCATCTTTCTCCTGAGACTATATTGCAATGTCAGATCTTTTGTTAGAGGCCTAACTTTCCTGAGGTTTTGTTTGTTTGTTTGTTTGTTTGTTTTTCCCCTCATCTGTTTTCTCTCTGTTGTTTGGATTGGGTAATTTCTATTGTTCCATCTTCATTTTCATTGATGGTTCCTTTCTTGTGTCCATTCTGCTGTTGAGCCCACCCAAGGAGTTTTCAGTTCTAAAATTTCGATTTGATTCTTCTTTATACCTTCTGTTTCTTTATAAGGATTTCAGTTGTTTTAGGTATGTTTATTATTGCTTATTGAAACCTTTTTGAGATCAGCTTTTTTTTTTTGTCTTTTTTGCCTTTATCTAGAGCTGCACCCGTGGCATATGGAGGTTCCCAGGCTAGGGGTCTAACAGGAGCTGTAGCTACCGGCCTACGCCACAGCCACAGCAACGCAGGAACCGAGCCGCGTCTGCGACCTACACCACAGCTCACGGCAACGCCAGATCCTTAACCCACTGAGCGAGGCCAGGGATCGAACCTGCAACCTCATTGTTCTTAGTTGGATTCATTAACCACTGAGCCATGAAGGGAACTCCCCTAAGATCAGCTTTAACATGCTTGTCAGATAATTCCAATGTTTGTGTCATCTTGGTATTAGCATCTGTTGGTTGCCTTTTCTCATTCAAGCTGAGATTTTTCTGGTTCCTGGTTCTTGACAGATGATTTTAAAAAAAAAGTCCCAGACATTTGGAGTATTATGTTATGAAGCCCTGGCTCTTATCTAACTCTTCTTTCTTAGCCACTCTCCTCCAGCACTGCACCAGACTGATGCCAGGTGGGGATGGAAGTTCAGGTGCCCCACTTGGCCTTGACTAACAGCCTGGTCGGGGAAGAGGGTGCCTCCTTATTTTCTCACTAGACCTCCACTGATGCCTTCCTGCGGGGGGAGGGAGGGGCACGCATTTCTGCTCCTCCTGGGGTCCCCACTGACGTGGTACTGCTGGGGGCAGGGAAAATCCTGATGAGGTCCCCTTTGATAAGAACCCAGCCTGGAGGGGGAAGGGGCACTTGTTCCACCGGGGGGGGGGGGGGGGAGTCCCGGCTCCCCGCCCATTCTTCTCTGTTAGCAGCTGGTGGTGGAGAATAGGGCGCTGCTTACCACCAGGCAATCCTCTCCACTTGACCCCTGCTCGTGGGAGTGGTGGTGGGGATGGGACTGCAGCTTTATCCTGGTGTTTGGCTAGAGTAGGGCATGTGTTGTTTAAAGGTTTTTGTCTTGGGAGTCCCCATCGTGGCTCAGCAGAAACAAATCTGACTAGGAACCATGAGGACTTGGGTTCAATCCCTGGCCTCCCTCAGCGGGTTAAGGATCTGGTGTGGCTGTGGCTGTGGTGTGGGCCGGCGGCTGCAGCTCTAATTCAACCCCTGGCCTGGGAACTTCCATAGACTGCGGGTGCAGCCCTAAGAGGAAAAAAAAAAAGTTTTTGTTTTGTTAGATTGCACCTTTCCTAGTCCTCTGGCTAAAGAGAAGAGACTTTTCTTGGGGCTGTTTTTGTCTGCACTTATGGGCATTTCTGGGTTCTAACTTTTCAAGCAACAAAATCGTGGATCTATCGGGCACAAAGAAAACCCAGGGAGCTCACTGTCCTATTGCTCCATGGGTCCTGAGGTCCCCAGTCATTCTGCCCTCTTCTCTCCGCCTTTAGAGTTTCCTTATGATTATTTAATATATAACGTCCAGGGTTTTTAGCTAGACTTTGCAGAAGGAAAAGAGTAGAAGGTAGAAAATTATCTCTACCCCTCTTACCCAGGAAGCAGAAATCCAGATCTGCCTGTTCTTGAACTTCATATAAATAGAATCCTCTATGTATGGTCTTTTAAGTTTGGCTTCTCTTGCTCAGCTTGATGTCTTGAGATTTTTTTCCTGTGTGATTGTATGTAGTTGATGCTTTTCGTTGCTGTGTAGTATTCAACTGTGTGAGCAAACTACATGGTAGGACTTGCACAGTGGAGTCCTAGGCAGCCCTGAAAAAGCAAGCTACCTCACCTGCAAGCAGTAAACCACACAATTTGTTTATGAGTCCTTCTGTGGTTGGGCAGTTACGTTGCTTCCAGTTGGAAGCTATTATGAATAAAGCTGCTGTAAGTGCTCTTGGTCATATGTTTTAGTGGCCACAGACACTCCTTTCTGCTGGGAATAAACATTGCAAAAGCCTCTTAAGTGGTCTCTTTGCTTCAGCTGCTGCCTCCTTGTAGTCACTTTCCCATATCAAAGCCACAACGATCTTTTGAAAACATTAATTGGATCCCTTCCCCACCCTGTCTCAGAAGTACCGGTAGCCTCCCTTCCTGCTTAGAATAGAGCCCAGAGTCCTCACAGTGGTCCACATTGTTTACTCCCCTTTGCTGGCCCTTCATCCACTCACCCACCTGTCCACCCACCCACCCGTTCACCCAGCCACTTGGTTTTGGGGTGCCCTCAGTGTGCCGAGCTCACACCCACTTCAGGACACTTGCCCTTGCTGTTCCCTCGCCAGAAACACTCTTTGCCCCAAATCCTCACATACCCCCCTTTCCCCTTTATATAGATAGGTCTTTGTTCAAATGCTATCTCTTCAAAGGGGAATTCTAAAGATGGCCCCCATTCACCCTTTCGATCCCTTTAGTCACATTATTTTTCTTTCTTGTACCACTTGAATGCTTGTTCTTTATTCATGCGTCTCCCCCTTCAGCATGAAATATCCACAGGGTTACCTCCCCGTTATCGGCTATGTCCCACTGCCTAGAGCAGTGCTGCACGTAGCAGGTGCTCAGGAAATGTTTGTAAAACGTATTAAAGACACTAGCCTGGGGGAGTTCCCTGGTGGCTCAGTGGGTTAAGGATCCAGTGTTGTCACTGCTGTGGCTTGGGGTTGGTTGCTGCTGAGGCTTGGGTTCGACCCTTGGTCCATGGAACTTTCACCTGCCTCGGCTGAGGCCAGAAACAAAACGGAGAAGAACAGGAAAGATACTACTAGCAAGGGATTTGGTCAGGTGCCTCACTTCTGACATCAGTGGGTTTTTTTTTTTTTGCCTTTTCTAGGGCCGCACCCGCGGCATATGGAGGTTCCCGGGCTAGGGGTCTAATTGGAGCTGTTGCTGCCGGCCTACACCACAGCCACAGCAACACAGGATCCGAGCCATGTCTGCAACCTACACCACAGCTCACGGCAATGCTGGATCCTTAACCCACTGAGGGAGGCCAGGGATCGAACCCGCAACCTCATGGTTCCTAGTTGGATTTATTAACCACTGAGCCACGACGGGAACTCCTGACATCAGTGTTCTCTTCAGGCTGGATCACAGGCCACAACCCTCAGCCCGGCACTTCTCACACTCACACTCCAGTCTCCTGGGATCTTGTGACAAGGCAGGTTCTGATCTCTGATCGGAGATTCCTACCAGCTCCCAGGTGATGCCCAAGCTGTGGGTCCGGGGACCCAGGCTTTGAGTAGGGAGATATTAACCGCTCTGAGGTTCAGTTTCCACACCTGTAAAATGGTTCATCGTGGAAAACAAGTGGGGAAAGTGTGTAAAGCACGGTGAGTTTTGACTGCCCCTCTCTGGGAGACTTTCAGGGTCTGAATGTCAAAATAGTCACCGCTTTTCCCCCTCTGCTCCTCCCATCCGCACGTGCTTAGTCCCCTACACAGACCCTCAGCAGAGCCTTGTCCATTTTATTTCTCTGTTGCTGGCCAGCCCCACCTGTAACGGGTGGGGGTTTGGAGAGGAGCCTGGCATTTTGACAGTTGTGGGGTCATTATGCAAATGAGATGCAAAGCAGCAGCTATTGAGTTCTGATTGCACTGGGGAAGTGTAGGATTACTGTGGGCCTGGGGAGGGGACAACAATGCAGGTGGGCGAGGAGGCCGTGACAGAAGGAGTTGGCTTCTCCTGGGGGGCATGAGAGCAGCTGCTCTGCGGCCTGGGTGAGGCCCCTTCCTCATTTGTGCTGATCCCACCTGTGGGACTGGGACATGGTTAAGGTCCAGGAACGGGGGCTGAGGACCAGGTACGTGTGTGTGTGTGTGTGTGTGGGTGTGGGTGTGTGTGTGGGTGTGTGTGTGTGGGTGTGTGTGGGTGTGGTAGGCAGTGTCCCTGGGCCTGTCTGGAGCCTGCAAACAGGGGAGTAAGGGTCTGCAGATGGCAGCTCCTTGCTATTTTTTCTAGCCCATCAACATATGCAGAGGAAAGCTGTAAGGAAACTGCAGCAGAGGACAAATTTCCCCTAAATGGGGTTCCACTTGGGAAGGAGACAAGTGACGTAGGGATAACGTGTAGTAGTTTCAAAGGGCACAGGCTGGAGTTCCCACTGTGGCTCAGCAGGTTAAGAACCTGACATAGTGTCCGGGAGGATGTGGGTTCGATCCCTGGCCTTGCTTAGTGGGTTAAGGATCCGGTGTTGCCATGAGCTGTGGTGTAGTTTGCAGACGCGGCTTGGATCTGGCGTTGCTGTGGCTGTGATGTAGGCCGGTGGCTGTGGCTCCAATTTGAACCCTAGCCTGGGAACTTCCATAGGCTGTGGGGGCGGCCCTAAAAAGAAAGCCAAAAAAAAAGGCACAGACTGCTTGGACATGGCACAACCTGTTGCCCATATTTTTGCTGGCTTAGGGGGGTTCTCTTATAGGTGTCAACTCTGACAAAAACTAAATTTATCCCACTCTTCCCTTTTACCACGTCTCGGGGCCGCCGACAGCAGATGGGCTGAGCCGGCTGACAGCAGGACGGGCTGGGGCAGGCGCTCTCTGGGCTGCGGAAGGAGGGGGCGACGAGGGGTCTGCTTCACGCACAGAGCCTGAGTGTGGGAGGGAGAGCTCGGGGGTCTGCTAGGAGGCGGCAGATGGCCCGGCTCAGGCTAACGGAGGTGGGCGGGGGGCAACTGTGTTTGGAATCCCTGCACGGAGCCAGCTCTTTAGGAGAAAGATGATCTGGGGCTGGGGGCTGGCGGGTGGGGGCTCCGCTTACAGCACCTGGGAACTCAATACCTCCCGCCCCGAGCTCTCCTGGGAGCCTGTGCTCTCAGGCACCAGGGGTCCCCACATTCTTGGCCTGGGTATCAACCTCACCCTCTACCCTCCAGGCGTGGGGACAGCCAGCGTCGGGCTCCTGGCCCAAAGAGGCTCTGCTGGAAGTCACCTCTGAAGGTGTTCGGGGAGGTCCTCACTATGTGACTGACATTTCCAGTCTGTATGACTCTGCCCTGCCTTTGCTCTCAGGACGAGGAGCATCCTGGCTGGGAAACTCCTAGAAAATGCGTGGCTGTCACGGTGTTTCCCCATCAGATCTTTCTTAGTGGAACCAACATGGAGCACTGGGAAAAGCTTGACAGACAGAGGGCTCAGATCCCAGCCCAGGCGTTTTCTGGCCTTGTCCCCTCGGGCAAATTGCACAATCTCTGAGAGCCTCTGTTTCCTAATCAGTCCCGTGGCCTCATCTGCAGGGGCTGCCTCCATAGCCAGAGGCGCTGCAGAAGAACGGGGGTGCAGTAAATCCTCTAGCTCGTACCCTGAGGACAGAGGCTTTATTTTGCTCCCAGCCAAATCCTAGCACCTAGAACGGTTCCTGGAGCATGATGGTGGGTGCCTGGTAAATGTCTGCTGAACGGATGAAATGCCCTGTTTCATCTCTTCCAAGGTACTTTCTCCTCGCATTTAACATCATTGATACTAGGATGCTTCATTCAATCCAGAGCACGTCTTGGTTTAATTGGCAGCAGTCTTACGATGGAGAGGAGTCTTAGATGGGCTGAAAGATGGAATAGGTTCTTTCTGAGTGTGTGTGCCCTCTCTGGGCTGCGTGGGGTCCCTGAAAATCACCCTGGGCACAGGCACACCGTGATCCCTGCCTGAGTTCTTTCTGAGGAGGTGCTGTGCCAGGGACAGCGCGTCCTGTGGGGACCGCTCTGTGTCCTGGGCTCCGCTCCTCACTTGATCTATACCCCCCCCACCCCCAATGGGTGTTCCCTCCTGCGGGTGGCAGGGCTGTCTGAAGTCTGGAATTCCCTTTGAGGAGGAGGGGCCCGGTTTACTCAATCCCATCATAATTCCAAGTATCAGGACTGGACAGCAACTGGGGGGGGGCAATCTCTGAGTCCCTGGGACTTGGACCAGGCAAAGGACTTTCAGAGTGGGCAGGAGGGAGAGGGGAAGGGTGGATGGTGTCCCCCCGCCCCCAGCCCCTCCAGCAGCAGAGTTGAGACAGGGTGGGCAGATTTGTGTCTAGAGGAGCAGAAGTGGCTATTGTCTGGTCCCCTAGTTGGGTCACTTGTGTCACTGATGCCCTCCCACGAGGCTAGGGTTGGGGGCTTGTGAGTGCAGCTGTGACTTTGTGTAGGGAGGTTTGTGTGTTACACGTTTTGGATCCATGTGTGTGTACACACGTCAAAGGTGTGTGGACCCTGATATTAGCGTTACAGTTGTGTGTGTGTGTGTGTGTTCCCTGTGCATGTATAGGTAGATAGACTTGAGGAAATGCATGTGTGCAAATATGAGTAATGGGTGTTTGCATGTAAGTGTGGGCGCACATGCGTATATGTGTAGTAGTGCAAACTGTAAGTCTGCTCTGAGGGCATGTGACATCTCTGTGGGCATGTGACAGCTGTGGCCCGGGAGGAACTCCAGAGTTGAAATCACAAGGTCTCCCTGCCAGTAAGAGCCCGGGGGTCTTCGATGCCCAGATAAGTTGTTTCACTGTTGTGGGATGCACTTTCCAATCTGTAAAATGGGTATGAAATCTCATGGAATGAGCTTGTAAATGAGCATCTCACGCTCGGCCTGACTCTGAAAAATCTCTCGGTAAACGTCTGGAATTGAGGAATGTCGGAATGAAAATAATTGATTAAGTAGAAGTGTTTTACAGAGCAGCACGCGGTCAGATTTTAAGGACCTGTGGGAAGTGCGTGGAAGGGTGCCGCTTACAATGTCTGGGATGTTGGGAGGCAGAGTCTGGGGAGAAAGAGAAGACAGGGCTGGGTCAGGGAGACACCCCGCCCCCGACCCTCTCCACCCTGGGGAGCTGCTCTGCCGCTCCGGCTCCGGCTCCGGCTCCGGGAGGGTGAAGTGTGCTCTTGGCCGCTAGGGATGCAGGCGTCCCCTGGTGTACGCGGGAGGGGGGCTGGCTGCGCGAGCATTGCCCTGTTGCCGTAGAAACGAGCAGAAGGAGGTAGGTGGCTGGAGAGGGAGGCGGCCAGGAGGAGGGAGGGGGAGGCGGTGGCGTGGCTGGAGGACGGGTGGTGGCGGGGAGCTGGCTTCTGCAGTTCTGGCGCTGCTGCCTTCCTGAGCCAGCGGTGGAGGGAACCCAGGAGGCCGGAGCCCCCGGCCCGGGCGCCAGGCCCCCTCCCCGCCCGCCACCACGGAGGAGGAGGACGGTCAGCCCCTCCAGCCCTGGCCTGGCCCATCGGGGGCTCTGTACTCCTACGTGCCCCTGGCTGGGTGCCCAGACGGGCCCAGGTAGGCACCCCCATGGGGACAGCTGGAAGAGGCTGCGTGGAGAGTGGGGCCTCTGGCCGCCCTGCCTTCTTTCCAGCGGCACCTGGCAGCAGGCACAGGGGTCCCAGGGGCCAGGGCCAGTGGGCCTGGTGGGGAGCAGCCGGCATCCTGAGAGGCCCTCTTCAGACCCTGGGTCCTCCCTGCCTTCCCTTCCCTCCTCTGCACGGCCACCCCTCTGGCCCCCGGTGCCATAGGTCCTGACTGCAGAAATGCCCCTTCACAGGCAGAGTGGGCCGAGGTGGGCTGGAACTTCAGGACCCACAGAGCCCTCCTCCCCAGGCTGAGGGTGTCCCCACCCCACTCAGGGCACTGCTGGGCCCTGGCCATTTGGAACCAGCAGACCTGCCTCCTCCAGCCCCGCCCTGCACCAGCGGGCTCCCTGCTGACCCCTGGGTGATCTCAGGCCCTGCGCTTGGAACCCCTGGTGGGGCGGGGCTTGAGGGGAGGCATTTCTCCTTCTCCCCCAAGCTCAGGCCCTCTGCCTCCTTATTCTCCCTGAGGCCCTGCTTCCTCCAGATCTCCCAAAGGACCCCTGGCAAGCCCAGGCTCCATATCGGGGTAGAGGAGAGCAGGTCCCGATTGGGTGGGGGTGCCCGTGGCCCACCGTTCCCTTCCCACTGTCCCTCCGCTGCATTGCTCGTGGGGACAGACTCTGCTGCTGCTGAGAGAGCTGGGGCACTGCAGACAGCCTCTGCCTGCCGCTCCGGAGCAGGTGGGGCTGGGCCTGGGCAGGAAGCGGGTTGCACTGCCCAGCTCTGGGCACAGAGGGGGCAGGAAGGCCTGCCGGAATGCAGTGGGTGGGTTGGCCCTGGGACACGGCTGAAGGGCCCTGGCCAGTGTGCGGGCAGGGGTGGCGTGTGCATCTTCGGGCAGCCTGGGGTCCCTGGGCCTTGAAGGCTCTGCCCACTTCTGCCTGCCCTCCGCACCCAGTCCTGCTTTGAGAGCTTGGTTGGGTCCTGGCACCACACTGGAGCTCCCCCCCTCCCTGAGCACTTGGGGGTGAGAGGACCTGGTGAAGGGGCCGAGCTGGGGTCCCCAGCTCTGTGTGGGGTAGGAGTGTGTGCTGAGAAGCTAGCATGGCCCCATTCATTTCTGCAAATGTTGGTTGCACTTAATGAGCATTAGGCGCAAGGGTGCCCCCCCGCCGGGGTTAAGGGCCGGGGAGGTGGTAGGGTGAGTCTCCGGTGGCAGGAGAAGGGTGGGGGTGCAGACCCGCCCAGAAGCTGGCAGCTAAGAATCCGTGTACACCGTCACCATCTCCCCCCGCTTCTCTGAGCCCCCCACCCCCTTCCTTCCAACCAGGGCCTGGATCTAGCACTGTCCAGACTCTGGGGCACTGAGGCCACCAGAATGGCCTCCTGGGGCACATCTCCCAGGCCCACCCCATCACACCAAGTGGGCCCACAGCCCAGGGACCTGCCCACCACTCGCAGCGGCTCCCCGTGTCAGAGGGAGCTGAAGGGAAAGCCAGGAGCACCCAGAGGTTGCCGCCCCAGAACTAGAACAGCTTGGCTCCGGGCTGGCCTCTCCTCACCTGCCCTCCCCTCCCCCCAGCTATCTGCCCCCCCTCCCCCCGCCCCGG
>PVHT021183524.1:6356366-6382326 GCA_004024745.2 Catagonus wagneri | reverse complement strand
GGTCGCAGACGTGGCTCAGATCTGGTTTTGCTATAGCTGCGGTTTAGGCCGGCGGCTACAGCTCTGATTCAGCCCCTAGCCTGGGAACCTCCATATGCCGCAGTTGGGGCCTTAAAAAGAAGAAAAAAAAAGACAAATAAAACCTAAGCCAGCTCATAGAGTTCCCTCGTGGTGCAGCGGATTAAGGATCCAGCATTGTTGCTGCAGTGGCTTGGGTGGCTGCTGTGGCATGGGTTCGATCCCTGGCCGGGGAACTTCCACATGCCACAAGCTCAGCCAAAAACACCCCCCGAAACCTAAGCCACATCACACGCCACCTCTTCTCAAACCCTGCCGTGGCTCCCATCTCACTTGATGGGGGAGGTCACAGGCCTCCCTCTGACCTGCGAGGCCCCACGTGTCTGCATCCTCCCCCGCTTCCCTGCCACCCCCTCAGCCCCATTCTTTGCCTCTCGTCCTCACTCACTCTGCTCCAGACACATGGCCCTCTTGTTCCTCAACTGTGGCAGCTGGGCTTCCGCCCTCAGGGCCTTTGCGTGGCTGTTCCTTCCGCCTGGATGCTCTTCCTCCTGGCGCCCTCCGTCACCTCTCAGGGCTTTGCTCAAGGCCACTTTCTGAGAAGGCTTTCTCTGTGCAGCCTGTGTGAAAGAGCAGCCCTCCTGCGCCTGCACCGTCCCTCCAGAACCTTCTTCACCTTCTAATACCCTTGCTCACTTACCTTTCCGTCCGGCCTCTTATCTGTCTAGCCTTTCTAGAATGTCAGTTCCACGAGGCAAGGGGTTTCTGTCTTGCCCACTCTGTAGCCCAGCGGTCATCCTGTACCATCAGGCCTGCAATTAAAGCCAGGAGCCTCTGGCTCAGTGGCTGGGCCCCTGCATCTGGGCTGCAATGCAGGCCTGTCGTTCCGCCCTCAGGGGGAAGGGACGCAGTGCCCCTTGGCTAGGCAGGTGCCCGGGGACACCCAGCGGGACAGGGTGTTCCATAGGGCTCGGGTGCATGCTTCCTGCCTTCTGCTCCAGCTGTGGCCGGGACAGCTCTGCCGCATGCATCCCGCCTCCGCAGTGCTGCTGGGACCCGGCGTGGGATGACTGGTCTGGAGAAGAGGGAGACGCCCAGAGCAGAGAGGACGGGGATCTGTGTTCCCCCAGCTCCCACTCCAGGCTCCCGGTCTGCAGAGTCTCGGTGTGGGCCCCCCCAGAACCAGAAGCTGAGCCTGCAACAAGGGTGTGATCAGATTGGCTCATTGGGAGGTGGTCCCTGGAAAGGCGGAGGGCGGAGGTGAGGCAGGAAGGCTGCTTGAGTGAGCACTTCCCTCGGTGGGCATCCAGGGCTCGGCCCCCCTGGGCGCCCCTGAGAGCCAGCGTAGGACGCGCCCCGGTAGCTGCTGGGAAGGCGGGACCCGGGGTGTGTATACATCAGGCTGCTCCTGCTCACGCTCTGCCCTCCCCTCCCTGACATTTTCTTTTTCCTTTTAGGACCACACCTGAGGCGAGGCACCAGAGGCTCCCAGGCTAGGGGTCTAATCAGAGCCACAGCTGCCGGCCAACGCCACAGCCACGGCAATGCGGGGTCCGAGCCTCATCTGTGACCTACACCACAGCTCACGGCAACGCCGGATCCCCAACCCAGTGAGCGAGGCCAGGGATCGAACCTGCGTCCTCATGGATGCTAGTTGGTTTCGTCACCGCTGAGCCACAATGGGAACTCCCTCCATGACTGTCTCTAACTGTTGTTAATGTCCGTCACCTGGTGCAGGTGATGGTCCTTGCCTGCTGGGCTTTCTGTCTGCGCGGGGGTGTAGGCTCTGGGGGGAGCTCCGGTCCCCTTCCCAGCCGAGCCTGTAGCACCCAGAGAGGTCTCCCTAGGGAGGGTGGGCCTAAAGCAGCGTCACCCCATCTGCTCAGCCTGGGGGCAGGGGAACGCAGGGGGCTGCTTTTTGGGGGAGATTTTCTGGAGGAGAGAGAGCCCTGGAACCTGGGGGCGCTGGAGGAAGAGGAGGGCTGAGGGGCTGAGTCTGGGGAGTGGCCGGGGTGGGGGGCCCCCTGCCCTTTCTCAGCTGGGAGCCGCCCCTGGTTCCCTCAGCTCTGCGCCTCCTCCCCTGCTGTTTCCGGCCTTGGCCCACCTCCCCGCCTGGGGGTTTATCATATCTGAAGGCAGGGCCTTCGGGGACTGGCTGGGGAACCTTACCTTACAGGAGATGGAGTTGGGGAGCCTGGTTTTTAGACCCAGAGAGAAGGCAAGAGAAAGCCAGGCCTGGAATCTTCTTTTCACAGGGAGCCTGGAGACCTGGGGTCCCAGCTGAGGCCCAGCCGTTACAGAGGCGGTCTTAGCTCGGGCCGCCGTAACCGAACACCGAACACCGTAGCCTGCGCGGCTTAAAGGCCAGATGTGTCTGAGGCTGCAAGATCAGGTGTCAGCCTCTGGGGTCCCCGGTGAGACCTCTTTCCTGGCTTGTAGACAGCGCCTTCCTGCTGTGTCCTCACACAGGGTTCCCTCAGGGCTTGAGCCTGGGGAGAAGAAGAGAGTCTCTTTTTTCCTCCTTTTTTTTTTTCATCTTTTTTAGGGCCGCACTCGCGGCACATGGAGGTTCCAGGCTAGGGGTCTAATCAGAGCTACAGCTGCCGGCTGACACCACAGCCTCAGCAACGCCGGATCCAAGCTGCATCTCTGACCTACACCACAGCTCACGGCAACGCCCGGATCCTTAATCCACTGAGCGAGGCCAGAGATCGAACCCGTGTCCTCAGGGATACTATTGGGCTCATTTCTGCTGCTTGGCAATGGGAACTCCCGTCTTCCTCTCCTTAAAAGGACACCAATCCAATTAATTGGATTAGGGCCTCGCCCTTATGAACTCATTTAACCTTAATTACTTTCTAAAAGCTCCGTCTCTAAATACAGTCACTTTGGGGGGCTTTATTTTATAATTTACAAAATAAATGTATACATTTGAGGGGGGACACAATTCAGTCCCCGGCACAGGTCTGCGAGGGTCTTACTCCGAAGGGGAGAAGGAGCGGTGAGGTCGTCCTGCGAGATGATGCAGAGAATCTGCCGTTTTGAAAGCTCTGCAGCTGTGGGGAGTTGGGGGATAACACGGCTGGTAACAGTAACAGTCAGCTTGGGGCTTCCTGTGGCTACTTATTGCATCTCGTTTTTTTCAGATGAGAAAACAGAGAGTTTAGGCAGTTTGCCAAAGTGATACAGCCAGTAGCATGGCACAGCCGGGATTTGAACCCAGTTGCTCTGCCCAGCTCTACACAGCTCTTAGTGCTAATCTGGCGGGAGTTGCCGTGCCTGTCAGGAGTGCAGGCTGCATCCTGAACTATTGGGAGGTGGTGTTGAAGGCAGGGTGTGACTAGGAGCCGCAGCAGGGCGCAGGGTGTGGGGCAAGGAAGGCAGGGCTGGGAAACAGTGGGAAGGCTTCTGGAGGGAAGCGGGGCTGAGCTGGCCCTTGAAAGGAAGCAGGGTTACTTTGTAGACAAGTGATCGGCGGGAGGGAGGATAGCGAGCCCCCAGGCAGGGGGGAAGCTGTGAGCCGAGGAGCAGAGCCTGGAGCGAGCTTGGGGTCTGCGTTGCAGGGAGGGGCGGAAGGACACCTGTCACAGCGAGGCGGATCCTTCTGCTGCATCTGAAGCCCCAGCGATGAGCCACATCAACCCTGGGGGGGTGACCCCGTCATCCCTGGGTGGAGGTGGGGAGCCCCGTCGTCCCTGGGTGGGGGGGTGGCCCCATCATCCTGCTTGAGGGTGAGCTCATCATCCTAGGAGAAAGCCCCAACATCCCTGGGGAGGGGGGTGCGGGGAGCTGCTGGGAATGTTTGTGGGATCTGAAGCCGGGTTGATGCGGCAGCAGCTTGGGCTTTCCGTGGCCCTGCCCAGGTTTGAGCCGAGCTAGTTCCTTACGCCGGGAGGGCTGGGGCGACACCCAAGGAGTGCTGGCTCTGAACTGGGCACCTGGGCGGGGAGGGGCCGCGGAAGGACTCACCTCTGGGTCTGGGTCTGACTCCGCCTCCTGACTGCTTTGTGACCTTGGGCATGTTATTTAACCTCTCAGTCTCAGAAAAGGCAGGGAAATCATTGCCCATCTCCGTGGGCCGTTATGAGGATTAGAAGTAAAGGGCATGAAGAGGCTGGCACACAGTAGGTATTCAAAAATGGTTGTAGTTGATATGAAGGGAGCATGAAGAGACGGGTAATGTGACAGCCCGAGGCTGTGCTCCAGGGCAGAATCATCCCATGGGGGTCGAGAAGGAAGAGAGCCTGGAACTGGACCCTGAGACTGACCAAGAGGAGAGGAAGGGGAAACAGAACAATTGGGCTTCTGGCTCTTGGCTGTGTCACATGATTATCAACATGCATTTTTTTTTTTTTTTTTTTGATTATCAACATGTATTGAACACTGACTGTGTGCAGGTGACTGGCTCTAAGGTACAGAATTCAGTGTTTCTGCTATTTATGAATGAATGTTCCAGAAGGCCCTTGACATTTATTCGTTCACTCAGTATGCACTTACTGCGTGCCAGCCACTGCTGTGGATGCTGAAAATACAGCAGAGAATCAGACAGACAAAATTCGCTGACCTTACAGAGCTGACATTGCAGTGGGAGAGGAAGCATGATGAATGATGTGTAGTTGAGAGCCTGTCATTCGGTGACAAGTGCCCTGGAGAATGATAAAGGGAGGAAACTGAGAGGCAGGCAGGGCTGGGCGTGAAAAAGAGTGGCAAGTTGAAAGGAGGAGAGGTCAGGACGTTTGAGTGGAACTGGTTACCTGGGGTGGGAGTCGGGAACCTCTCCTAGCAGGTGCAAAGGCCCTGGGGTGAGAACAGCAAGCAAGTCAGTGGAGGCAGAGGAGAGTGGGAATGGTGGGAGGGGAGGGCCAGGGGGTGAAGGCTGGGGCAGCAGATCGTGCGGGGCCTCCTGGCTGGGGGCTGGACCCTACCCGGTGGAAATGGGGAGCCTGGGAGGAATCTGAGTAGCGCACTGGTGGGATCAGCTTGGCTGTTACCAGTTTCCTTCTGGTTGCTGCGTGGGGAACAGACTAGGGCGGGGAAGAGACAAACAAGGTCAGAGGCAGGAAGACCAGTGTAGACGCAGATGCTGCACAGGGGGGTGGGGGCAGGGGGCTGGGACCAGGGTGTTTAAAAGCAGCGCTCAGGATCTGCTGATGGGTTGGGTGTGGGGTGGGAGGTGAAAGGGTAGTCGTTAGTGACTAACGCCGCAGGGATCCACACGGTGCTGCGCGCACCAGGCCTGCCCTCCCCGGGCTCATGCTCTTAATCCCTCTGTCCCTCCCCTAACCAGAGGTCACGGTCAGAACATGACCAAGGCCCTGCCCTCCAGGGTCTTACAGAGGCAGCTGGCAATCTCCTTTCTCCCTAAAGGAAAGGTCAAGGCCAGCATTAAAACTAAAGATTTCCGTGAAGTTCCTTGGTGGCTCAGTGGGTTAAGGATCTGCTGCAGTTCGGGTTGCTGCTGTGGCACAGGTTCAGTCCCTGGCCCGGGAACTTCCACATGCTGTGGGCACAGCCAGCAAAACAAAACCTTCCGATTTCCATAGTGGTCTGTGTTCTTCAAAAGAGCTTACTAGTCCTTTGCCATTGGAGCTTTGAAGACTCAAGTACTGTTTTCTCCTCATACGAGTTAGAAAATCAAGACCCTGGGTGACGGGACCCTGCCGAGAGCTCACTGGCAAGTGGTGGTGCTGCACACGCCAAGGGCTCCAGCATCCCCGGGGTGAGAAAGGCCGGGCACCTTCCCGGCTCTACAGAGAGAGCTGCCCGGAAGTGAGACCCCCACCCCCGCCACAGCAGCAGAGGCGACAGTCAGCAGGGAGAGCTGCGGCTCTCTCCGCTCTCTCACTCGCAGCCTCTGGGCCTTCTGAGGGGTGGGGCTGCGGTGGGGGTTCGATGAGGTTAGGCACCAGTAAGTGCCAGCTGCTGTTATTAACTAACCATCAAGGGCTTTCAGGGCCGCAATAGCTTTACAGCCACGGTGAGAAGAGTCAGATGGGCTTTGTGCCCGCTGGACAGGCTGAGAGCTAAGCGCGTGTCTGGCTTGTCCACCGGGAGCAGCGGATTCCAGCCACAGCAGCTTCCTGACTCCGAGAGATGCAGGGCTTTCGGTGACGGCCGCCACTGACCACCATTCAGGAAGGACCTGGCATTTGCCGGAGTTAAGCCTCCCCTCTGCCACCTGCGTGTTGGTGGGGGGTGTGGCTCATTTG
This sequence comes from Catagonus wagneri, assembly GCA_004024745.2. Classification (NCBI taxonomy): domain Eukaryota; kingdom Metazoa; phylum Chordata; class Mammalia; order Artiodactyla; family Tayassuidae; genus Catagonus; species Catagonus wagneri. Next base: position 6,376,099 of record PVHT021183524.1, on the reverse strand, counting down.
GAGGAGGTGAGCGTAGGGATGGTGTGTCTGGCCACGTGGGGCCAGGGGGCTCACGCGCCCCCTCCTGCATCCCCCGCCTCGAGCCACTTCAGTGTGGGTCTGCCCCCGGCTGGAGCTGCTGGAGCGGCCTGGACCGTCACTGTCTCATCTAATCCTTAAACCAGGTCGCGTCACCCCCACTTCACAGCAAGGGCGCAGCAAGGCTATGTGAATTGCCCAGCATCACACAACAAACTGGTGACAGAGCAGGGACCCCGGGGCCAGAGTTACCTCCGCTACACGCTGGGAGCGCAGGAGACCCTGCCTACACGCAGCGTGGGACCACAGCCAGCCCCACGCTCCCTGGGTCTGGGCAAGGTGGAGAGCGGTCGCTGCCGTCCTGCATCCTCTTTCTAGCCTGACTGGCCAGGTCTGGGCTGCTCCCGTCCCCTTCCTCCATGTGCCCTCGGTCCTGGCTCCCAGCTCCCTCTCCTCCAGCACAGGCTGGAGGCTTCAAAAAACAAACAAAAAAGGCAGTTTATGCAAGGCAAAATCTAAAAGGCACAAAAGGACCCATGGTGAAAAAAAAAAGCCCTTCCCACTCCATCCCCCAGCCACCCAGCTCCCCGAAGGCAGCCACCATTACTCAGCTTTCCAAAAATATTCTCTGCTCCTTTATTTCCCCCCATAAAAATGGAAGCAGCCAGCCGGGCTGTGCTGAACCTGGCTCGTTTTGCTTTAGTGACAAATGACTAAAGCAAGGAGGGTGCGAAGGTTCCTTCCATCCAGGACTGGAGCACCCGCCACAGGTCTGCGTCCTCATTTACTTAACCAGTCCCCTGTGGCGGACATTTGGGTTGTTTCCAGCCTTTGGCTTTTACAAGCAGAGCTGCAGTAAATAAAACCAGGCGGCACCCAGTGACCCAACTGGCTGGAAGGTAAATTCCTAGGAGTGCTGCTGCCGGAGGACGTGTCCCCTGAAGGGAGGGAGAAAATCCAAGTCCAGGCTGTGTTGAGTAACTTCCCCAGCACCAGGGGTGGGTTCAACCGGTGCCCCCAGGGGTGGGTTCCTGCCCTCTCATTGCACCCCCCACCCCGTAAGTGCTGGGGATCCCGAAGAGAGGAGGTCTGTGCCTCCAGGGGTTCTGGATGGGGCTCTGGCCCCAGGGATACTTAGCCTTTCCTGGCCAAAAGTCCTTTATTAACTGTGCCTGCCCTTTGCTTCTCCAGACCTAAAATCAGAATGTTCTTTAGGAAGCAAGTACTGCTCTATAAGTGGAAAGTGCCAAATTAAGAAAAAAAAAATTTCAGGAGTTCCCGTTGTGGTCCAGCGGAAATGAATCTGACTAGGGACCATGAGTTTGAGGGTTCCATCCCCGGCCTCGCTCAGTGGGTTAAGGATCCGGCGTCGCCCTGATCTGTGGTGTAGTTCGCAGACGCGACTTGGATTTGGCGTGGCTGTGGCTGTGGCGGAGGCTGGCGGCTGTAGCTCTGATTAGACCCCTAGCTTGGGAACTTCCATATGCCGCAGGTGCGGCCCTAAAAAAAGACAAAAAAAAAGAAAAAAAAATTCAGGAGTTCCTGTTGTGGCTCAGTGGTTAACGAATCCGACTAGGAACCATGAGGTTGCCTGTTCGATCCCTGGCATCACGAAGTGGGTTAAGGATCCGGTGTTGCTGTGAGCTGTGGTGTAGGTTGCAGACGCGGCTCGGATCCCGTGTTGCTGTGGCTGTGGTGTAGGCTGGCGGCTACAGCTCGTGTTAAACCCCTAGCCTGGGAACCTCCATATGCCGCGAGTGCGGCCCTAGAAAAAGGCAAAAAGAAAAAAAAGAAAAAAATTCAGATTCATTTCTTTGTTCCTTGATGAAATCGGCTGCCTTCCCTCCCACCCACCGCCACTGTGCGCGCGGGTGTGGGAGAGTGTGTCTGAGGTTTTGCTAAGGCGAGAGAAACAAAATATATTTAGTGCCTGAGAGGAGGCGATAATGGGCTCTGCCTGGGGAAAGAGCGTGAGCCTCTGCATAGATGGGGAGGCCGAGGCCGGGACAGGGAGCGCCACCCTTGACCAAGGACCTCAAGCGCAGGTGCCATCTGCCCCCCCCGAGCCCGAGGGCCTGCCCTTGGTGAGGGGTGGAGGGCCCCTGGACCACCTGCTTGGGCTGAATCTTGCAGAGGCTGGGCTCCGCCGGTGTCCTCAGTGGGCAAGCTTCATAGTGCCAGAGGCTGCGGTGCAGAAGCAGGGAGGTGTCCGCCGCCCGAGGCTCACAGCTCCTGGCAGGGTCAGGCCTGGCCTGGACTCACTGCCTCTGTGAAGACCAGGCCCCAGCTCTCCGCGTCCTTTCTCCTGACTACTGAGCCTTTCCCAGCTGGGGTGGCATGAGGACTGGGTGGGGGATGGGAGCGGGGCAGCGCCTGGCCTGGCCCGGGGCAGCACATGGCCTAGATTGGACAGCCGTGATGCTGCCGGCAGATCCAGGGCACGCGCAGCCTCTGCCACGCTCGCCCAGACTGCGGGGGTCTGACCTGTCGGCCAGGCAGCCACGTGTCTGCGACTCCTAGGAGAGATATGAGCGGCTAATGGAGGCTTTGAGGCTGGGCACCAGGGAGCCCATTAGCTCAGAGAACTGAGGAGGCGCTGGGCCTGGGAGAGAGGTGGGTCGGGCCTGCTGCCAGCTTCCCAAGGGGCTCGGGTCCAGGCTCCGGGTGGGGGGTTCAGGGAGGTCCTAGGGGCTGAGACCAGGGCTCTGCATCCTCTGGGGGTGGGCTGGGGAAGCTGAGGTGGTTCTTTGGGGCCTGGTGCAAGGATTCAGCTGTGTCAGGACAGGCAGTGCTGGGGGGTGGCTATTGAGAAGATTTCTGGGGTTCATGGGGGGCTTACGGGATGCCGGGACCTGGGAGGGGGCACAGGATGTACACAAGGCAAGCCTGATTGTTGGCTTCGAGGAGCTGTGTGTGTGTCTGCGAAGCAAACCGCAGGTATCTATAAAGCAAAGATGCAATTACGTGTCCCTAGCTTTTACCTCCAAAATCCAGGAGCTGGAAAACAGTTGCACGCACATGGTTTTGGTGCGTGGGGCAGGCTTCTGAGAAGAGGGGTCCACGCTGGAGCCGGAGGAGGGCTCTGGTGTGGGGGGCTGGGGAGCAGAAAGCTTACGGAGGAGAGATGGGGAGGTGGACACGAGGGGAGGGGTGCTACAGGGGGGCTCTTGGGGTTCCTCTCGGGATGAGCCAGTCGGTGTCTGGGCAGGAGGCCCCCCTTCCAGGGCAAGGCTCATGCCTGGGGAGCCCCCACAGCCTGGAATGGGGCCCCGGGGGCACTGCCCTCACCGCCAGGTATCCCTCTCCCGCCCCCCCAGTGCATGAGCAGCCGCCCTGCTGACCGCCGCGCCGCACCTGCCCGTCCCATCGCGGCCACACCATGTCCAGCTCCTACGACGAGGCCTCGCTAGCTCCGGAGGAGACCACCGACAGCTTCTGGGAGGTGAGGCTTGGAGGCTTCCCAGGTCCTGGGGACCAGACCGCCTGGCTACGTGGAGGCCCAGGCTCCCACTCACCTGTGACCGCAGGCCTTGCTCCTCAGCCCCTCGGGCCCCTCTGAAGCCCCCCACGTCTAGGTCAGCTGTTGCCATGGAGTGGAGCCCGGAGCCCCTCTGCCCCTGGAGAGATCCTGTGGATTGAGGCTGTGGGCCAGGGCCCTGCCCTCTGCTCTGGGGGCCCGGGCTCAGACTCCTCGCACTCCGGGCCGGCAGGTGTAACACTTGACAGTCTCCGTGGGCTCCCGCAGCTGTGAAGCGGGCAGGGGGTGGGGCCCTGGTCACAGAGGAGTGTCGTGAGTTCAGGGAGCCCCGCAGCAACAAAGAGGTGGAGACGAGCCAGGCTTGCAGGGGCCTCCCCGATTATTTTAGACCCAGAAAAAAATTTTCCATCGGCTTCTGAAAACCAAAGCGAAAAACTGCCAAGCCCAAATTAATAAGCGTTTAATGGGATGTCTACAAAACACAATATTATGTCAAGAAGCTGCAGCTCAACTCAGCGCTTGCATAGCTCTATATAAATATAATAGATTTAGCTCATAGGAACAAAATGAATAATTCATTCGTGTCCAAGTCCAAATTATAAAAACCCTTCTGGGAGTTTCCTGGTGGCCTAGTCGGTTAAGGATCCCGCGTTGTCACTGCTGTGGCTCGGGTCACTGCTGTGTCGCGCCCAGGTTTGATCCCTGGCAGGGAACTTCCACATGCCACCAGTGTGGGAAAAAACAAAACAAAACAAAAACCCCCAAACTTCTGCACTTTGTGGCAGTGAGGAAATTATGTTTAAAGTGGGATGAGGGAGTGTGTAGACGGTGGGGTGTGAGGAGAGGGTCCGGAGCACCCCCCACCCCCGCCCCCGTGTTCCCGCGGGGCGGCCGGGGTGGCCGTGGTGGGCGCTCGCTGCAGGACAGGCGGTCAGGGCCGGCAGCCGGGGAGCCCGCGAGAGTCGCGCTCTGTGCTCGGCCGCCAGGTGGGGAACTACAAGCGGACGGTGAAGCGCATCGATGACGGGCACCGCCTGTGCAACGACCTCATGAGCTGCGTGCAGGAGCGCGCCAAGATCGAGAAGGCCTACGCGCAGCAGCTCACCGACTGGGCCAAGCGCTGGCGCCAGCTCATCGAGAGAGGTGCCCCCCTTGCCCCGCTTTGCACACATCCCCGCCACCCGGATGTGCCTGCTCCCCGCAGTCACCTGGCCCCTCACCTGCCCTCTTCCCCTCCCAAACCAGGCAGGCCCCCTCCTCCCTGAGCGGCTCTACTTTGTGCAGTTTTAGGTTGAATTAAAATAATTTAAGCTTAAAGTTGAGAATGACATAACCTTTCACCTAGGTTTACCAGCTCATATTTTCCCACGTTTGTTTTCTCTCTCTCTCCTCATATATGGGCATGGCTTTCCTGGACCATCTAAATCGGAGACATGCCCCGTCCCCCTAAATTCTTCACGTATTGCCAAAGGATAAGAACATTTGTTTACATAGACATAGTTCAGTTATCAAATTCGGGACGTTTCATATGGCCGTGCAAACTGTGTTACAGCAGTTGTTTGTGCTGGTCCGGATCCTGTGGAATGTCTGGTCCCAGTGGTCTCCTGGCATCTGTCACCAGCGGGCTTGTCAGTTTTACCTCCAGTCAGCTTTCCTGGAGCACCAACTTTGTGCTCGGTGCTGTGCTGGCTTGTGAGAGCTCACGGGGTCCAGGCTGCCTGCCCCCCACCCTCGCCCTGGGGGGCTCATCAGCTGATGGAGGGGACAGGGATTAGGCCCAGAGGGAGATGCTGTTATGAATTCATGGGGGCTGCCAGCCGAGGTCTGTAAGGATAGCGTATTCACAGAAGGCTTCCTGGAGGAGGTGGCTGTACTTGGGTCTTCGAGAATGAATACATCTGTAGGGAGAGCAGAGAAAGGCATTTTTGCTGCCACAGGACATAAGGGGTATGTCTCAGAGAACGGCAGCGTGTGGCAGGCCTCTGGGCAAGAGGTGATGAGGACCTGGTGACCCTATGGCCGTGTCCTCAGGTCCGCAGTACGGCAGCCTGGAGCGGGCCTGGGGCGCCATAATGACGGAGGCAGACAAGGTGAGCGAACTGCACCAGGAGGTGAAGAACAACCTGCTGAATGAGGACCTGGAGAAGGTCAAGAACTGGCAGAAGGACGCCTATCACAAGCAGATCATGGGCGGCTTCAAGGAGACCAAGGAGGCTGAAGATGGCTTCCGCAAGGCCCAGAAGCCCTGGGCCAAGAAGATGAAGGAGGTGCCTGGGGGCGGCCGCCACGGCAGGGGCGAGGCTGGGTGGCTGGGGGCAGAGGGCAGGCCAGTCAGAGGGAGGGTGTCTACACCGGCGGAGCGTAGTGCGCCGCTCGCTGAGACTGTGCTCCAGGGGACAGCCCTGTCCTGCCGGGAGGAAACGTCCCTGCCGGGCGGGCACTGCGGTGCCAACAGGAGGGAGTCCCTAGGGGCGGGCGGCACGGGGGATCGTGCACAGACGGGTGGGCCCTGCTCCTGAACACCCGGAGCCCAGGCCCGCTCATCCTTTGGGCCTTTTCCGAATGTGTGCTCACAGCTCCCGCTGGAGTGAGCCACTGAGAGGGGTTTCGAGGGACCACGTTTGCTCCTGCTCGCAAGTAGGAGGCCTGTTCCCTCTCTGCTTCCCACAGCTCGAGGCTGCCAAGAAGGCCTACCATCTGGCCTGCAAAGAGGAGAAGCTGGCCGTGACCCGGGAGATGAACAGCAAGTCGGAGCAGTCGGTCACACCCGAGCAGCAGAAGAAGCTGCAGGACAAAGTGGACAAGTGCAAGCAGGACGTGCAGAAGGTGCTGGCCGGCCAGGCTGGGAGCCGCGGGCCCCGGGGGGTGGGGGGCAGCTGGGAGCAGCAGGCCCGGTCTCACCCTCCCTTCGCCCCGGTGCCTGCAGACACAGGAGAAGTATGAGAAGGTGCTGGACGATGTGGGCAAGACCACACCCCAGTACATGGAGGGCATGGAGCAGGTGTTCGAACAGTGCCAGCAGTTTGAGGAGAAGCGGCTGGTCTTCCTCAAGGAGGTGCTGCTGGACATCAAACGTCACCTCAACCTCGCCGAGAACAGCAGGTAGCGGGGCCTGGCAGCACGGTGGGCACAGACAGAAGGAGCCGAGGCTGGAACCGGCACGCAGGCCCTTAGTGACAGGAGGGGAGGGCTGAGCTCCGGGTCCAAATACAGTGGCTGCCTGGGTGTGAGCCGACGCCCACCAGCTGCTCAAGAATCAAGCTTGGAAGGATGGGTGAGTGGCTAGAGGGGGGATGGAGAAGGGTGCCCCCCCAGAGACTGCTCCTTGGGAAGCCGCTGATTCCTAGTGGGGGCGGGCACGCCAGCACCCTGCTCCCCTGAGTGGACTCTGGCCCCCGCCGAAGCCTCTGCCCCCTCCCCCCCACGCACAGCTATATCCACGTGTACCGGGAGCTGGAGCAGGCCATCCGGGGGGCTGACGCCCAGGAAGACCTCAGATGGTTCCGCAGCACCAGCGGCCCCGGCATGCCCATGAATTGGCCCCAGTTTGAGGTGAGGCTCCGTGGACACGGGGAAGGGGAATCTGAAAAAGCTGGAAGGGGACTCGGGGGGCAGGCCCCCAGCCTGACTGCTCCCCTGGCGCCCCCCACCAGGAGTGGAACCCAGACCTCCCCCACACCACCAAGAAGGAGAAACAGCCCAAGAAGGCAGAGGGGGGGGCGCTGACCAACGCCTCTGGGGTGGCGGAGTCCACATCCCAGGCTGGAGACCGTGGCAGGTGGGTGCCTCCGATGGAGCTTCCTGGGGGCTGGAGGGGTCCACACACTGGGGCAGCTGAGTTTCACCCAGGGAGACAGGAAACAGTTTAAATCACGGCAACCCGTGCTCCTCCCAAAGACAGCGGTAGCTAATCCTGTGACAGTACCTGCTGTGTGCCAGGCACCGCCGTAAGCACTGTCCATGGGTTAACTCACTGAGGGCTCCCAACGCTCTAAAGAGTGTGCAAATATATCTTCCCATTTTATAGATGGAGAAACTGAAACCCAGAGGAGTTAAGTGACTTGCCCAAGGTCACCCAGGCTAGTTAGTAAGCCAAGAGGTCTGGCTCCAGAATCCTCACTCATTAGATATATACTTGTCTTGGCCTCATTTCTTTCTTTTCTCATTTTTCCCTTGAGGTATAAGTGACACACAGCAGTATCGGTTTAAGGTGTACAGCATCATGATTTGACTTATCTACGTCATGAAATGATGACCACAGTAAGGTTACTGAGCAGCCGTCACCTCGTATAGATCCAAAGTTAGAGTTAGACAATAGTTTTTTTCCCCTGCTGGTAAGAACTCTCCGGATTTACTGCCTTAACCTCCATAGAGAACCCTCGGCAGTGTTCATTCTACTTACCATGTAGGCCTCACATCCCTAGTGCTAGAATTCTCACTCTTTACCGCCATGGCTGCTCTCAGATGCGGGCTCAGATGTTCCCTGGGTCCCCTTGAACGTCTCCTCCTCGCTCAGGGGTTGGGTAATGCTAATAGCCCCGCCTCCATCTGTTAGAAGAGCCGTACAAGGCCCATCCCTGCTCCAGTCCTGGTGGAATTGGGGATCGCGGCTCTGGCTGGGAGGAGGGGAGGCCCTGAGGTTAAGGTGAGAGGCCATTCATGCTGAGTCGTCTCTGTGGCTCAGTGTTAGCAGCTACGACAGGGGCCAGCCCTACGCCACCGAGTGGTCAGACGACGAGAGCGGAAACCCATTCGGGGGCAATGAGGCCAACGGGGGCTCCAACCCCTTTGATGACGACGCCAAGGGAGTGCGTGTGCGGGCACTCTATGACTACGACGGTCAGGAGCAGGATGAGCTCAGCTTCAAGGCTGGTAAGGGGGCGGGGCCTGGCCCGTGGGTGTGGCCAAGACCTGGAGGGTGACCATGCCCCAGGGGGACAAGACTTGAATTAGACCGCAAGCGCAGGGGCTGAGAGTTGCAACTGTGTGCCTGGGGCGGAGTCCGGGACCTTAGAATAGGGTGAGGGTAGGGCCAGAACATGGACTGGGGGCAGAGCCTGAGGGCTGGGGATGCCAGCCGGAGGGACGGGACTGCGGAAGTAAAGTTGGAGGCGGGGCCTGGGTTTCGCGGGGGCGGAGCCGAGACCCAGATTAGGTGCGGGGCTGGGACGCACTTGGGTCCCGGTGTAGCGGCGGCTGGTCTCCAGGGACCGGCATTCGGGCAATAATGGGGGGCCTTGGGGGTCGCCCCAGCATAATAGTGTCTTACCCAGCAGGTGGGGGTGGGGGTCAGCCCTCTCTGAGCTCCTGTCAACCAGTTCTTCCGTGTCCCCTTCCTAGGAGACGAACTCACCAAGCTGGGCGAAGAGGACGAGCAGGGTTGGTGCCGCGGGCGGCTGGACAGCGGGCAGCTGGGCCTCTATCCCGCCAACTACGTGGAGGCCGTCTAGCTGCGCCCCCACCGCCCCCCTCCCGGCCACTCTCGTCCCCCTGCCCTCACCATAGAGTTCCAGACATATTTTCCGATCAAGCTTTTATTTTTTTAAAAGTCAAAACAGAACAAAACAAAAAATACAGAGACAGAGCATTTGCAGGGCCGCCTGGAGGCCAGGGTGGTGGGACTGGGGGGGATGGCCCCAGGGTAGGTGAGGGTCTTAGGACTTAGCGCAGCAGTGACACCGCACATCGCTACATCCGCTCTTCAGATCCCACCAAAGAGTCTCCTGAGCCTCGAGGGCTGTCTTCCGGACCCTTCCATCCTGCCTCAGCCCTCAGCCCGCCCCTCCTTACCCCGGCTGCCAGCACCCGCCCCACTTCTCTAGCCTGGTTTTCTGACTTCTTCCTCCTGCCCCCCGCCCACCTCGCCACCTCCCTGCTCAGAGGCTGCCCTGCAGAGCCCTGAGGAGGGGTCTCCCCTTTAGTCTTCCAGTTCGCCCTGGGGAGAGCCCTTCTTCTAGCCTGGGGGCGCTGGGGGAGGGATGGTCACCTTCTGCTCACACAGAGGTTTCCCTAGACTCCCCAAGACATGAAGAGGGGTCAGCTGGAGTTGGTGACGGTGTCACTGGGGCATAGGAGGGTGAGTGAATAGCGAGCAGGCCCTCGGCCCTCCCAAGGCCCAGCCAGGCTTGTGGCAGAGGGACCAACACGCTGCCACGACCCTTTCCATCCGTCAGCATGTTGGGCACAGTCCCCCCCACCGCCCCCATCACTTGCAGAGACCCCGCCCCCCATCAGGCCGCGGGAGGGGCCCCACAGCCCAGGGCAAAGCCAGCAACAGTAGCAGCCTCCTCCCATTTCCTGGAGGAGGGCATCTGCCCTGTCCTCCCCCCCCACGCCCCATCCCTCCGTGTCCATCTAGAACTATAGAATGACTAGTCTAAGGTGGCCTCCCCTCCTCTGTCCCCTCTCCGGGGAGATACCGTGGGCCCTTGGGGGCCTCCAGCCTGGGGCAGGGCTGGGGAGAGCTTGCGGCCAGTGGGAGGGGCACGGGTTTGCAGGAGGGAGGAGCCCTGGCCCTGGAGCAGGACAGTCTCCGGGTCTTTCTTCCTTGTCCCCTCCCCCCACCCCCAGCCCTAGGCCCTGGCCGCTCCTCCTGCTGGCACCCTCCATCTCTCCAAGCCTGAGTCTCCATTAAAGGACTTTTGTGGGTGGGAGGAGGCAGAGGGCCTCCTGAGAGCAGAGGGTTTCCCGTGGTTGGTGAAAGGAAATGGTGCTGGTTGCCCAGGTATTCGGACCAGGTACCAACCAGCCCCGCCCACAGGAGCGGGGGCTTGGGAAGCCACCCCAGGGGCAGGACATGACCCCACGGGGGAGGGGCATGGCGGGAAGAGGTGTCTCTCGGGGACCTCCGGGGTGAGGCCCCAGCTTTCCAGCAGCGGCACAAGGTGGCCGCTGCTGTTGTTTCTGAACCTCAGGCCTACAGCCTCTGCACCTGCTGCTGCAAGGCCCCCTGGGCCTCCAGGTAAAGACAGCGTGATGCCCCAGCCCTCTGTCGGCCTCAGTTCTCATTTGCTCCCTGCTTTGAGGTTGCAGACCTCAGCCTCAAGGCCCTCACCCTGTTCACGTGGGTGCAGAAGATCCTGGCGGGGTCCAGGGGCCTGAGCTTGGGCGGGCCTCCCGCGGGGCCAGGGGAGTTTGGGGTATGGGGACGGTGGCACCCCGGTCAGGAGAGCTCCCCTCCCAGCACCCCTTTTCTTGTCACCGTCTGCTCTCTGGGCCTCTGCTGCAACCTGAGATGTGCCCCAGGCCCCTCAAGCAAGATTTTGGAAGCTCTCAGCCCTCCCAGCTCCAGAACAAAAGCCTCTTGGGTCTCCTCCGGGCTGGGTGCGCCCGAGGCTTCCGGCCCTTTACCACTTACCTTTGGAGGCAGGAAGCGGCGCAGCTGCACCTTGGGGCCTGGGCTCCCCGCTCCGTACCAGCGGCTTTTCAGCGCCTGGGGAGGGGCAGTGGCCCTGGCCGGACCCCAGGCCTGTCCCCCTCGGCACTCCAGCTGCCCGCCCCCGGGCAGGGACTCGAAACTCTTCCTTCTGAGCAACCGCCTCCATACCCCTCTCGGGACCCGGGGGTGGAGGTCTCCCAGCAGGGAGTCCCACTGCGCTCCCTGCGCCCAGCGCCACCTCTCAGTGCTGGTGTTGGGTGCTCAACCCAACTCGAGGAGCCGGGGGCCTGCCCACCGCCTCCTGTAGCCCCCCGCCCACCCCCTCGATGCTGCGCGGCCCACCCTGCGGGCTCGGTGAGTACTGTGTTTTGTTCCCAGCTAAGCACCGTTCTGCGGCCCAGCTCCGCCACAAGCCAGGGCTGCCCTGCCGCCCGCCGTCTTTGCCCTAGGCTTCCTGACTCCATTAGTCCAACACTTGTGAAACTCCGAGAAGTGCTGTGGTCTCAGCAATGCACCTGTTTTTGTACATGATTGTGTAATTTAAAGGTATATAAATACAAATATATATATATATAAGTTGTGATTGTATGACTGTGGATAAAAACCAGAACTGTGTCAACCTGGCTGGACGTTGTGTCATCTTGTGTGTCTTTTTTTTCTTTCTTTATTTTCAGGGCTGCACCCGTGGCAGGTGGAAGTTCCCAGGCTGGAGTGAATCAGAGCTACAGCTTCCAGCCTGTGCCACAGCCGCAGCAACATTGGATCAACGCCCAGCTTGTTACAATGCTGGATCCTTAACTCACCAAGCAAGGCCAGGGATCGAACCCGAATCTTCATGGATACTGATTGGTTCTTAATCTGCTGAGCCACAATGGGAACTCTCAGTCTTGTGTTTCTTTTGAGCCCTCTGAGGGTTCTTCATGGCTGGATGTCTGCTGGGGAGGTGGTGACCACTGCAGGCTAGTCCCTTCAACTTCCAGGGCCCCAAGTTCTCTCTGCACAGAGAATTTCACACAGGATGCTCTCTGAGGCTCTAAGGCTGTGGCCTTTAGGGTTCTGGATGCCTGGTAAAGAACACTGACTAGGAGAGCTGGGGTGTCCAGGGGTCCCAAACTCATGGTTCAAGAGTGAATGTGATCCCAAACAGGTTTCAATTTTTATTTTTTATTTTTTTTATTTTTCATTTTTTATTTTTTTGGTGTTTTGCCTTATCTAGGGCCGCACCTGCGGCATGTGGAGGTTCCAGGCTAGGGGTCTAACAGGAGCTGTAGCCGCTGGCCTTCGCCACAGCCACAGCAACGCAGGATCCGAACCGTGTCTGCAACCTACACCACAGCTCACGGCAACGCCGGATCCTTAACCCACAGAGCAAGGCCAGGGATCGAACCCGCAACCTCATGGTTCCTAGTCGGATTCATTAACTGCTGCACCACGACGGGAACTCCAGCAAAGTTCTTTTTTTTTTCCTTTTTGGCCACACCCGTGGCATGTGGAGGATCCCAGGCTAGGGACTAAACCCATGCCACAGCAGTGGCTCGAGCCACAGCAGTGACAACACTGAGCCCTTAGCCATTAGGCCACCAGGGAACTCCCTAAAGCAAAGTTCTAAAAATGACCGCTGAGGCCTGTGGCTCCTGGTTGTTCAAAGTCCCAGGCTCCCTGTGGTGTGACATCAGGCTATGCCACTCTCTCCTGTGTCCTGCATGAGCTCTGACAGCATTTCCCTGTGAGACTCCTCGGGGGCAGGATGGGGCTCTAAGATCCAGACCCAGTCCTGCCATCGGTTCACCGTGTCCCCAGCCCCAGCCCTGCCTCAGCCTCCCCCAGTCTGCAGAGATGTCTCTTTCAGGCCCGGACAGCCTGGCAGGGTCCTGACCCAAACCCATTGTTCAAGGCCAATCCACTCCAATCCCTAACCCCACTGTTTCCCCAGCCGCAGGGGGAGCTCGGACAGGAAGATGAGGTCATTTGGGGATTGACTCTCTTCTGTCCTCCGTGTTCTCCGTCCCCCAGATCCACCTTCGGGGACAATCCTCTGGTCTGAGCCCAACAGCGGGCTCTAAATAAAGGCAGAGTTTGCCTTGGCTTACTTGAACAGGCTGTTCTCCGCAGTCATGAGGAGCCCTGGAGGCAGGTCCCCTGAAAAAGGTCAGGGGGGTTCTGACGGCAGGTGTGTGGATGAGGAAGAGCGATCCGGAGTTTGCTGCCAGCACACGAGGTGTCACTGGATGGGTGTGGGCTTCTGGGCCTCGTGGCAGCGCCACACAGCAGGGAGCCGCCCCACCCAACCCCCTGCAGCTCCGCTTTCTGGAGCAGCTCCAGCTCCCCACTCTTAGCCCCTAATCCCGCTCCTCCCTCCAGCTGGGGACCTGCAAGCAGGTGGCTCCAGGGACTCGGCTGGGGGCAGGGTGGGCAGGCTGCAGACAAAACCAGTTCAGCAGAGCGGAGCTGGGTTCTGGCCAGGGTCCCAGTCTGCCCCCTCCCTGGGGGTGGGCGGACAGCAGGGGCCCGGCGAGGCACCAGCCCGGGGCAGGGCTCCCTCCTCCTCCCCTTGCAGTCCCAGTTGACAGATGCCAGCGTGCTGTTTGCTCACTGCCAGGAGTAAACTTTCTTCTAGAGACAATAAAATTGCCGAGGGCAGAAGGCGCAGTACAGGGCAGCGTTTAACCCTTAGTGGCTGGGCGGCACTGGCTGCTCCCTGTCCCATCTCCTAGAAGCCCATCACCAGAAGCGAAGCGTGAGAGAGTCTAAGGACGCCGACGGAGCAGGAGGCATGGCGGAGCTGAGAGCCCTGTCCCTGTGAGCTCAGTTCCCGGCTCTGCCTCTGATTGGCTGCGTGCCTGTGAACGGGTCACTTAGCTGCTCTGAGCCTCAGTGTCAGTGTCGTCATGTGCAAAGTGGGAGAGTAACCCTCACCTCACCGTTCGGGTGGGAAGGTTAATGACAAAGCAGTGGGAGCACCCGGCCCCTAGTCAGCCTCGGACACGCGAGCCGATGAACAAATGTGAGGGGAGTGTGAGGAAACGGAGTTGCTTTGCCCTGGAGAGTGGGTGGTGGGTTCCATCCCCCAAGCCCACACACACTGACCCTACCGTGAGCTCTGCCCCCTCTCGCCCCATTCAAGGGGCTCAGCGGTAGGACTGAGCTACCAGCCGCCGGGGGCGCTGATGAGGCCCGTGGTTCCTCTTGAGAAAGTGTCAACAAAGCCAAGCTGGAAAGCCAAGGAAGCCAAGCTTCCACTCTGTTCGCTGCAAGAGCCAGCGCCCCACGAGGAGAGCTGAGGCCCTCGGCTGCCCCCTCCCACAGCTCCGCTGCCATCTCCCAGGGCCCCCTTGGTTGGCCAAGCAGGGACAAGGGCTCCGGGCCCCCTCTGGAGTCCGGGAGGTGGGAAGGAGGCCGCCATCTCTCAGTCCTTCCGCTGACCACCTTCAGCCCCAGCCCCTCCCCCGCTTCCGTCCACGTGGGTCAGGGGAGGTGACGGCCATTCCAGCCTCAGCGCAACACCGCCTCCCCCAGGAAGCCTCCCTGGACCACCCCAGGCCCCTGTGACCACGATGACTTTGAGCAATGATGGCCTCCAGGCTGTGCCACTTGCCCGCGGCAGGACACCAGGGCCACGTCAGTTCTCTAGTATCTTTATTATCCGTTCCCAGAGCACCCCTGGCTTTCCAGCTCAAGGGTGCAGATGTCTGCCAGCACCGTGCCAGGCCTGGGGAGGAGTGGGTGGCCAAGAGAACTTGGCCAAGTCGCCGCCATTCTGTTGGCTCTGCTCTGGAAATTCTGGGTCAGAGGCTGGGTGGAGGGAGGGCCTGCCGTGGGGCGCCGTGAACACTAAGGACAGCCCTGGCCCCCTCTGTCTTCGGGAGCACCCCCACCTGGGGTCTCGGGCCCCAGAAAGCTCACTTACCCCCTGGGCGCAGTGGACCATCCCGCCCTAACCTTGAGCCCTGGACGCCAGCAGGAGGCCCCGTCCCCCAGCTCAGGGTCTGGCCAGGGCAGGGAGGGCAGGAGGGGGCCCTGAGGGCGGGTGTGGGCCGGGCCCGGCCGCAGCCTCAGATGGGCTGCACGAACTGGTAGACCAGGCGTTGGGAGATGTCCGGCTTCCGGATGATGCCCTTCTTATAATACTGGCGGATGGAGCGGCTCAGCTTGTCGTAGTTCATGGCGGGCCGGTTCTTGCGGATGCCCCACAGCCGGGCTACCTGGGCC
This sequence comes from Catagonus wagneri, assembly GCA_004024745.2. Classification (NCBI taxonomy): domain Eukaryota; kingdom Metazoa; phylum Chordata; class Mammalia; order Artiodactyla; family Tayassuidae; genus Catagonus; species Catagonus wagneri. The sequence continues at coordinate 6,361,016 of PVHT021183524.1, read as the reverse complement.
GAGTCCTCAATTTTGAAGATGCCTGGGGAGGGCGGGCCGGCGGGCAGTGAGAGCCAGTGGTGCAAAGAGGGCAGCAGGTGGGAGGAAGACCAAGACCAGCGGCTCAGCCTCTCGGAGAGCCAGGGGCCCAGGGGTCACCTGGCGGCCACCATACCTTCTCCCCGCTTGTGAGCGTTCAAGAAATGCGGGCAAATCCTACTAAGGATCCACAAACCCTTGGGCAGGATGGGGCCTAGAAGCCAGGTTTCTTGGCTCTGAGCCTTTTCCAAAGCACACACCCGCACTCCATTCAGCCCTGGGCCATCCAAAGTGCTAACTGCTGGTCACAGATGGCTCTTGAGTCCTTGAAATGTGGCCAGTCCTAATTTTTGTTTTTGGCTGCGATGGTGGCATGCAGAAGTTCCCTAGGGCCAGGGGACCCTAGCCAGAGCAGTGACCCAAGCCACAGCAGTGACAATGCCAGATCCTTAACCCAGTGTGCCACCAGGGAACTCCTGGCCAGTCCTAATTGAGATGTGCTGTAAGTGTAGACTACATACCAGATTTTGAAGACTTAATAAAATATCTCATTAATAATTTGTATGTTGATTATATGTTCAAGTTATAATAATTTATAATATTAGGAGTTCCCACTGTGGAGCTGCAGAAACGAATCCGACTAGGAAACATGAGGTTGCTGGTTCGACCTCTGACCTCACTCAGTGTGTTAAGGATCTGGCGTTACCATGAGCTGTGGTGTAGGTAGCAGACATAGCTCAGATCTGGCATTGCTGTGGCTGTGGTGTAGGTTGGCGGCTATAGCTCCGATTAGACCCCTAGCCTGGGAACCTCCAGATGCTGTGGGTGTGGCCCTAAAAAGACAAAAAAAAAAAAAAAAAAGAATATATAATATTAGATTAAATAGAAGTATTACTAAAATTAAATTCACCTACTAATTTTTAAAAATTATATTTATTTATTTTTTGCTTTTTAGGGCCACACTCACGGCATATGGAGGTTCCCAGGATAGGGGTCTAATTGGAGCTACAGCTGCCGGCCTACACCACAACCACAGCAATGGCAGATCCGAGCCACGTCTGTGACCTACACCACAGCTCACGGCAACGCCAGATCCTTAACCCACTGAGCGAGGCCAGGGATTGAACCTGCAACCTCATGGTTCCTAGTTGGATTTGTTTCTGCTGCGCCACGACGGGAACTCCCTAATTTTTTTTTAATTGTGGCTGTTGAAAAGCTAATATTGCCTGTGTGTCTTGCACTGTGTTTCTCACTGGACACCACCAGTCTCGGCAGTGAGTGAAGCGCTGAGGTTTTCAGGGTAGAGACTGTGTCCAGTTGTCAGAGTTTCAAGCCCCTGCTATGTCCCCGCAAGCACTGTGTGCCACTGGGGACCCTTGACAGACAGCCCGGCCAGGGGACAGAAGTGGAGGCAGATGGCACACAGACCCTGGGCTGGCTCCTGAGCATACGGGTGTGGCACTCAGGGCAAAGGCGGGGGCTGCCCCCTCCCCGCCCAGCGCCCCCCTCCTGGGCCCCGCGCCTGGCAGGCCCCCAGCCCCCCTGCCTCCCCTCCTGCCCCTGGCAGCGCTCACCCTTCTCCTTGTTGAGCCACCGGATGAAGCGGCCGTAGCTGTGGGGCTTCAGCAGCAGCTCCCTGAGGAACTGCCACAGGTGGATGGGCTGCCCGGAGCAGGACGAGTCCACCTCGCCGTCGGTCCAGCTCTCCTCGCTGGTCGAGGCTGGGCAGCCGGGGAGCGTGGCGGTGAGCGCGAGCCCCCTCTGCCGCGGCGGCCGCCCCTCCTTGCCCCCAAACCCAGGAGCCCCGAGCCCCGGCCGCCTCCCCGCCTGCCCGGCTCACCACAGTAGTGAATGGCTCCTGGGGACGCCCTCTCTTTCATCCAGGCCGCTGTGGGACAAGGAGAGGAGGTTGGGGACCCAGAGAGACCCCCGAGGAAGGAGGAGGCATCTAGGTGGGGTGGTGGGGCCATACGGCCGTGTGGTTCCCGCTCCTGCCAGTGTAGGAAGACGGGCTATTTACAGAGCCGCTTCCCAGAAGGAAATGGAGGATTTTAGGGCTGGGAGGACCTCAGAGGCCCCACATGCAGCATCTGGTTCAGAGACGAGCGTGGAAGTCGAGCCTTGCTTTGCCTCCCTTTTGTCGCCTGTGAAATGAGGCCAGGACACCCCCTCACAGGTTGGCAAGGACGCACGGTGCCCAGCATAATGCAGCACCCCCTGAGCCCCTCCGCCCCCTGCTGCTCGCCTCCTCCTCCCCCCCCACCCCCGTAACACACAGGGGCAGGCGGAGCAGTGGCCACCCAGCTTTCAGCCTGGCCCTGTCCCCTGCCCTGCCCCTGGAGGCCTGGGTTGGGACAGGATACTGGTCTCTGACTGGGCCATCAGAGCAGGACGTGTCCCCTCATTCATCCTGGGCCCTGGGAGACAGGGCTCTTGAATCATGGAGCAAGGACTGGCCCCTCCAGAGCGCATGGCTCTGTGCAAGGCTCACGGGGCCCTGGATGAGTTGGAGACGATGGAAAGAGTGAGGGGCTGGCGTGCAGCCATCAAAGCCGGGGCAGGTGTATGGACACTGACGGGGAACAAGATCCAAGATACACTGTTAAGTACAGGACAGTGTGATGCTCCGGTACTATTCGTGGCAAAGAGGGTAGAAGTCACGCTCTGGCCTGTATGTGCACAGGCTTTCCTTGGCAAAAGCAGCCTGAGAAACTGGCAACACTGGTTGCCTCCAGGGAGGGGGACCGGAGGGCTGGGGCCAGTGGGAGGGAGACCAGCTCCTCATGGTAAACTCCACTCTTTCTCACTGCGGTCTTTTTTTTTGGGGGGGGCCATGCCCATGACATGCGGAGGTTCCCGGGTCAGGGATCAAACCCATGGCACAGCGGTGACCCGAGCCCCAGCAGTGACAACACCAGATCCTTAACCCGCTGAGCCCCCTTGGTCTTTTAAAAAATCCTGCACATCTATTATCTCATTAATGCTATTTTTTGCTTCTTAGGGCCAAACCCGCGGCATATGGAAGTTCCCAGGCTGGGGGTCAAATCGGAGCTGCAGTTGCCGGCCTACACCACAGCCACGGCAACGAGGGATCCCTGACCCACTGAGCGAGGATTCGTTTCTGCTGTACCACAGTGGGAAATCCATACCTCATTAATTCTTTAATGAAAAACAACATGAAACAAACACAAAATTATAAAAAAAGACAAGGAAGAAGGACTTTATCCTCAGTCCCACTGGCTCTGATGTCCTGTGTCTGCACAGTCTGTCTACCTTTTAGCTTCCCGTGTCCTCTGTCCAAGATCTGTGGCCTTGGCCAGGGTAGGGAGTGGACCTGGCTGGTGAATTCACCCTGGATCCAGGGGTGGGAACCAGGGCTGGGATTCAGAGCAGATCCCAGATCGGGACAAGGGGCTGCTTCCCCAGGGAGAAGAACCTCGGGGCAGGCGTCCAGGCCTAACTGTTCCCCTGGGTGTCCCTGGTTTGGAGCCCGGGAGGGGCTGCTCCCCCCAGGCCATGTCCCACCTGATTTCCAGATGTCCAGGTGGGCGTGCAGCACGTCCCCGCCCAGGGGCGAGCGCTGGCGGAACTGCTCCTCCGACATGGCGCACAGCTCCTTGCCCCCCAGCTCCTGGAAGGCCTTGCCCACGGGGGGCAGCCGGTACTGGTGCTCCGTCCACAGGAGCCACTTCTGCACGTTGCTGGGGCTCCAGTCCACAGGGTCTGGGCAAGAGACACTCCTTCAGCCCTGGAGGCTGCTTGAGGGCCCTGCCCCGAACCTGGCCCGCTCTGCTCGGATGGAGCACCCAGGGGAACCGGTGGCCCAGGGAACATGCGCTCCTGGGATGGGGCCAGGCCAGGCTGGGCCTTGAGGGGGCTCTGGAGGGCAGACAGGAAGAGAGGAAGGAACCACAGCCCTAAAAGCAAGCATGGCCTGGGGCAGGGGAGCCCAGGGCCTCTGCACCCCATCTCACCTGGATTTCAGGTCCTCCCAGACCCCTCCACCCCTCCAAAGCGTTTTGGGGAGCCCCAGCCCTGGAAGGGACAGTAACATTAAACCAGAAACACCCAAATTTTCTTCCTCCCAGATGTTTCTGGCCTTCCCCAAACACCACAGAGAATCAGAGAAAAACCCAACCAGGAAATGGCTCTACCCCACCACCCACTCCACTGTATTTTACAGATGAGGAGACGGAGGTACACAGTGAGTTCCAACCTCTGTGCGGCTCCTACTAAAGGGCTGGGTCCTGCCCCGAGCACGTGCATGAATGGATGAGCGGCAGCGCCCAGGGAGGCTGGGGGCCAGAGGCTCGGAGGGGAGTCACCGGCTGGTCCTAGAGTCTCCCTGGGGAGCTGCTCTGCGTGCGGGCGGGTGGGGGCCAGGCTGGCAGCCACAGACACAATGGGGCCTTCACCTGAGCACCGCGGTCTAAGCTGGTGCCCCCGCTGGGTGACCTGCAGCCTGGGCTGCCCCCCAGCTTAATAAACCCATTTTCTTCCCCAGGGTCAAAGCAATTTGTTTCCGTCCCTATTGTTCAGAGGGCTGGGCCCTCCCCAGCCTGGTGTGGCAGTGCAGGCACCGTGGGAAAGCTCCCGGGGTGGGGGCTGGCATGGGCATGGGGCGACTGGGGG
>PVHT021183524.1:6285913-6355366 GCA_004024745.2 Catagonus wagneri | reverse complement strand
CCTTCACCTGAGCACCGCGGTCTAAGCTGGTGCCCCCGCTGGGTGACCTGCAGCCTGGGCTGCCCCCCAGCTTAATAAACCCATTTTCTTCCCCAGGGTCAAAGCAATTTGTTTCCGTCCCCATTGTTCAGAGGGCTGGGCCCGCCCCAGCCTGGTGTGGCAGTGCAGGCACCGTGGGAAAGCTCCCGGGGTGGGGGCTGGCATGGGCACGGGGCGGCTGGGGGCGGGGCCGTGGCAGGAGCTGCCGGGGGTGGGGGGGCACCGGCTGGGAGCTGGGGGCCAGTGCGGGGACCAGATCACTCTGAGGAGGAAGAGCTGGGTCTGAGCAATGCCTGGAGACCCTTCCTGCGGGGCGCGCGCAAATGCCAGCAACCAGAGCCCCAGGAGCTGGGTCGGGCCTGCCCGAAGCTGGAGAGATGAGGATGGCGCAGGGGCCGGGAGACCCGCAGCAATGGCTCCGTAACTTCCGGGCCCTGGCAGACACACCCGTGCCCGGCCTCCTGATGTCCCCTCCTGCTCAGAGCCCTCATCCCCGCTGGACCAGTGCCACAGTAACCGAGGCGTTCATGAGCCGTTTCCTCACTGCAAGCTCAGCTTCAGGAATGAAGGCCCATCGTGTTCACGCTCAGTTCCCCAGGACCAGAGCGGGCCCGGCAGATAAGCGAGCGGTCGCTGGGCATCTGCTGCGTACGCGGCACCATCCACGGGACTGGGGATGCCGCGGTGACCAAGACACACCCTCGGGCATGTCCAGTCCGGTGGGGCAGCCAGGGAGTCGAGAAGATAGATGTGCGGCATATTGCATGGCACAAACTATGAGAGAGATAAAGCAGGTTGGAGGAGTAAGAGGTGGGGGTGTGTCAGCAATTTAGTGGGGACAGGAAAGACCTCATTGAGATGGGCCTTTTTTTTGGCCACGCCTGCAGTGTGTGGAAGTTCTCAGGGCAGGGATCCGACCTGAGCTACAGCCGTGAAAAGACCTTTTTTTTTTTTGGTCTTTTGTCTTTTAAGGGCCAAACCTGTGGCATACGGAGGTTCCCAGGCTAGGGGTCAAATCAGAGCTGTAGCCACCGGCCTACACCACAGCCACAGCAACGCAGGATCTGAGCTGCGTCTGTGACCTACACCACAGCCCATGGCAACACCAGATCCTTAACCCATTTAGTGAGGCCAGGGATCGAACCCGCATCCTCATGGTTGCTAGTCGGGTTCGTTAATCACTGAGCCATGACGGGAACTCCAAAATGCCGGATCTTTAACAGGATCCCTAGGCCACCAGGGAACTCTGAGGCAGTGCCTTTTGGGTCCAGACCTGAAGAAGGTGAAAGGCGAGCCAAGTGGACATGTGGGGGAAGAGTGTTCTGGGCTGAGGGACCGGCAAGTGCAAAGGCCCTGAGGTCGTACTGGGATGGCAGAGAGGCAGGAGGGGCTGCGGCCGAGGGAGTGAGGGGCGAGCGGAAGTGATGAAGCGCTTGAACTCACTTCACCTCCCAAGCCGGGGAGCAGAGAGGAGCCTCCCAGCTGCCGTGGGTTAGGGGCCGATTGCACGTGACAGGCACCAGCACCGCTGGGGTGACCCCAGTGCTCCAGGCGGTGTCCCCGCCCCCCAGTGACCTCAGCTGGCTGGTGCCCCACGCGGTGAAGCGGGCCCCTGGGCACTCACCCGCCGTGATGTTGAGCAGCTTGCAGGCCGTCTCGATGTCCTTGAGCACCTCGCCTACCACCATGGACTGCACCTGCTCCAGCGAGTGCTCCTCCAGGCTCAGCCCGCCGGGCGCCAAGTCCAGGCTGCCCCCTGGGGCCTGGCTGTCGATGACCGGGCACTGCTCGGGTTCGTCAGGCGGCTCCTCCCGGGAGCCGGCCCCAGGGCCCTTGGCCGCCCAGCCGCCGTCCTCGGGGTACAGCATGTCAAAGTAGGAGAGGTAGAAGGCGGACAGGCCCTGTTCGGGCGTGGCAGGTGGGCTGGGGCTCCAGTCCCGTCTCTCGGGCCCCGCGGGCCCCTTCTCCAGGCCAGTCCGCGACACGGCATCGGGGGGCAGCAGGAGGCGGCTGGGGGGCCCGCTGCTCAGGCCCGGGCTGGCGCTGCCCATGCTGCCGCTGTGCGGGCTGGCGGCCGCGTCTACAGAAATAAAGAGGGGAGGAGGGTCGGGTTCTGGCTGCTTCCCCATCCCCATGGGGGCCGCTAAGCTGGTTACAGAGCTGAGGAGCCCCGTGGGCAGCGGCTGGGCCGGGGGGGAGCCAGGGCTTCCGGGTCACTGGGCAGCGAGGCCCGGGCTGGGCAGACAGGCCGGGAAAGACAGCAAGGCAGGCGTGGGGGGGAGCGGGGTGGCCGCGAGCAGGAAATCTGTCCTCGAGAGGAGTGTTTAAAACAACCTTCTGAGGTCCTCGACCTCAGCCAGTGCTCGCCGCGGGAGGCGTGGTTAACGCCTCTGGGCAGGTGAGCAAACCGAGGCCGGACAAGGGGCCTTTACCGTCCAGGCCTCGGTCCCTGGGCAGGCCCACGGCCAGGTCTCAGTCCACTGTCCCGTTGGACGCTCCTCCCTCAGGAGGAAGGCGAGCTCGCAAGCTCACCGAAATCTCTGCTGCTGCTGCAAAGCCGGTTTCCTTTTTTCCGCCCTTGAAGGGGTAGTTAGAGAGAAGGTCATCTCACCAGCCAGGTGAAGACGGAAGGGAGCGATTCAGGGCTGTGGCAGCACTAACCCCACCCCCCTCCCGCGGGGCCACTTGGGGGGGTGAACAAATCCCCACCTAAGGCTGCCGAGGTGGTCACTGTGCGCTGGGCCGCCCCCACTCAGGGCTGGGTTCCCAGCCTGCCCCCGCCTCCCAGCTCCCAGGGCCCTGGGTCTCCCCTTACGCCCTGGAGGAACTCTTGCAGCCCTGGAGGTGGGAGGCGGCCGCCTGCAGACCTATAGGCCCGCTTTCCCCACGGCTGCAGGGGCCGGTGAGGAGGCCCAGGCCCTGGGGGACAAATGAGGCCATCAGCAAGTCAGACCCCACGTCTTCCCGCCCCCCAAGGGGCACCATTTGGCCTCAACACGAGGAACCAGAGAGCTTCCTCCCCACTGGTCCCCTGCGCTGCCTCCCCCGCCCCAGCCCCACGGTGGGGGTAGGAGGTTTGGGTGAGGCAGAGACCAAGCACCGGGTCACAGAGATTTCCACGATTTGTGGGCTCAAGACTCAAGAGTAAATCAGGACAGCGGTGGAAGATTAGCAACAAACACACGCTCCTCAAAATACAGGGACCATTCAGAAAGGAGGAAAGGGCGGATACACCCGTGACGGGCAGGTTAACGCGTGTCCTTTCTCCGCGGTTGCTGTATTTTAACGTGTTCTCAAAACACCGGCGCCCAGACCAGCAGCATCAACACGTAAACTTGTGAGGAACTCGAGTTCTCAGGCCACTCAGATCCACCAAATCGGAAGCTGGGGGGCAGTGGGGCAGCGAAGGCCCAGCAATGTGTTTCCAAGGGCCTTTTGGGTGAGTCTGATGTGTGTTCAAGTTTGAGAATCCCTCCTCTGAAGACATCTGGCAGGAAGAGGGGCCAGTTTTAGTGGAAGGACAGGTAGCCTCTAACGGTAGCATTTACTGGGTCAGGATGCTGAGGGCGGGGCTCCCTGGCCCTTCTCTGGTCGTCTTGTGAGACCGGCCTGCTCAGCCTCACCTCGCAGCGTCATTTGCTCATGCAGGCTGGGCACAGAAAGAACCCCGTTTGGAAGGTTCTGGCTTCTCTGGGGCTGCAACCAGAGCAACTTCGTTCAACTCGGAAAATGACGCCCCTTTCCCTCTTACAGCATGGCTTGGTGAATGGGGCCCAAGTGGGATTTCAGCTCCCACCTGTCCCCTCTCTTGTGCAGTGCCCAACCTTCCCAACTTGACACAGCCACCCTGCAATTTCTTGTGGCAGAGCAAACGCCAGTGAGAGAGAGGAGGGTGTTTCCTTTCATCTCAAGCCTCCCTTTCAAGGGCTCCTTTAAGTGACAAGGAAGGAAAGGTCAGGGTGGGGTGGGCAGGGGTGGGGGCGGGCAGGGCTACGAGGGACAGAGGGCAGGCCCGGAATCTTCTCAAGTCCTTCTGTGCAAACACATGTGTGTGCTGTGGGCTCACATTATTTACCCAGGCAGAGCCAGCAGCCCGCTCTGCCCCTGGTCCCCACTCCGGCCTGTGCCCACACCCTACCCCCTAGGTGGCCCCACCCCTCCCTCATCACCCCCTGCCTGCCTCCTGCCCCACCCTCATCCCCAGGGCTGCTCGGCCTGCCACGTTAGGACAGTCTCTGCCAACACCGTGGGCTGTGGGCCAGGGAGAGGGACACTTTTCCAAGAAGCAGGAGTGCTCGCTTCCCTTACGGCCCTCCTGCCGGCTCGGCCCGCCCGTAGGAGGCGAAGCAGCTGCTGTGTTTCGGGGACAGTGTACTGGGGGGTCACTGAGGATGAAGTGGCGGGCCTGGTAGCGGTGCTGGCCAGGCAGGGCCGCGACAGCACAACCCTGTTTGTCAAGTGAGCTTTGCGGCACTGGCCTCCACCCCTCCCCGAGAGAGGCGGCTGGGGCCTTATTCTTGCACGTGGTGGGGAAGTTGTGGTGCAGAGCATGAAATGACTGCGATCCAGGGCTTCTGCCTCCTGGCCCCCGGGCCCCTCCGCGGGCAGAGAATCCCGCCCCCTCCTCCTCCTTTCAGCTTCCGGTCACCTTGCTCCTAAATGCCAAGGAACCTGCTCTCAACCAAGGCTTGGTCCCAGCTCCAACACCTCCCTGGTGAAAAGGAAGTTAATGATTAACCGCGCGGCAGGAGGAAAGAACCTCTGCCCGCAGGTGGGAGGTGGTGCGGAAGGAAGGCTCGGACCCAGCAGCCGACCCAGCAGCCGGGTCTGGGGGCCCTTGTTTCACCGGTCAAGGGAGCCAGGCGCTGGTGTCCCAGCCTGCAGCTCTGGCACCTCCGCCAGGCTCTAGGGCTGGAGGAAGAGAACACACGGTGAGCCCCTGCTGTGCCCAGAGCATTCGGGCACTCACCCCTGCACGACCCACAGCCCGCGAGGCGAGCACTGGAGAGTCTCATTTTATAGATGCGGACATTGAGGTTCAGAGAGGCTGTGCAGCCGGGCTGAGGTCCCCAGCTGGCCACGTGTGGGCGCTGCTCACGGTCCCACATTCCCTCTGAGGCTCCTGCTCGGCCAGTCCCATCTTCCCAGGGTCCTGCCCGCCTCCTGATTGGGCAGCTCCATCCTCCAGGTTGTTTCTCCCCCCCGGCTGCTCACTCCACCTCACTGTCAGGCTCATTTCTCTCTGAAATCCTTCCATTTGGCACTCCTGCGTTCCAGAACCTCCCATGGCTCCCCACTGGCTGCCCTGCCTGATCCCAAAGGCTGGTGCCCGCCTCTGAGCTGGACAATCAGGCCAGGAGAGGACCGCCTACTGTGTGACTGTTCCATATACGGGCACGACGAAGCCCGGGGCACGGAACAGATCTGTTCACTGGTTAGGGGCAGAGTCTGAACCAGAGCCCGAGAGCACTGTGGTGAGCGCGTAGCCAGGCTCTAACGAGAACCATGTTCTTCCCTTGGCCCCTGTGCTGTGGGCAGAACCTATTTGCTCTTGTTTTGTTGTCCCCCTGCCCCAGAGGCCCCTTGCTTCTTATCACAATCCAGCCCCAAGCCCCCCCCCACCCAGGAGCCCTCCACGCCACCTCCCTCCTCTGGCTTTCCAGGGCTCCCCATCCGGGCCATGCAGTTCAGCCATCATCACATCCACAGCGGCTGTCCACCCACGGGGATGCGTGTGCTGGGAAGACGAGGCTCAGAGAGTGGCAGGGATGTGCCCACATTCACACAGCTGAGCCCGGATACTGTGCCATAGGCCTAGGGCGCCGGGACAAGCCAGGTCCAGGCCCATCCCAGCAGCCTCTGCGGCAGGCCCGAGGGGCTGCCCGTCTCCAGAGCGATGCCTCCAGCTCCCAAACCTCGAGCTGATCTTTTCTGCATTAAGCCACGTGTCTGGATTAAGGCTCAGCGCGTCCTGGCTCCCTCCTGCCCCAGAGGCACTGGCTCCGACTCCAGACAAAGAAATTTGGTAACAGCTGCTGGAGGCCAAGACCCAGAGCCGGGGCTGGAGTCACAGTCGAGGTGCCAGAGGGATTAGCCACCTCGGGCCCCTTCTCTAAGCACCTCACATTCTCCCAGGAAGCCAGAGAGAGAGTAGAGGGACCCAAATTTAGACACTTACAGCGGCCGTTTCTTGCCACTCGGGGCCAGGAATGTGCTCCTGCAGCTCCCCGGCCTCTGGGTTTTTGCTCCCACCCCGACAGGCGGAAGATGCCCACGAGCTCCCAAAACCACAGCCTCAGGGAAATGGGGCAGCCGGGAGGTCTGCAGGGAGGCCCTGGGCTGTCACGGGGTTGGAGGCTAATCCAGGCTCAGATCTTACCCCTGGGGGGGTTGCGGGTAGGGCAGCTGTGCCCAAGCCCCGGCCCCAGTCTGCCCAGAGCCAGGCCCCCCGCTGCGGGCCCTGCGAGAGAAGAGCGGGCTGGGGGGTGGGGGCCGAGGGCGTGTTGGAACCTCCCGTTCAGCCCGGAGTGGGCCTCGCCCCCCGCACTCCCTCCAGACCCCCCTGCCGTCTGCCCTTCCCTCCCTCCATCCAAACCTCTAGGCCCATGTCAAGTGGTCTGAAACAGGGGAGCTCCAGGGCTGTGACCAGGGCCTGGCCAGGAGCCCTGCGGAACGGGCAGGGGCCACACAGGCCTGCTCCCCCAACCCCCCCGTCAGCAGGTCAGCACCTTGGAGAGAAGCCGGGCCTGCCCAGTCCAGGACCCAGGACCCGCCTGGATGCTGCCTGGCTTCTCCGAACTGGCCCCACACTCCCTGTCCCCCCAGACACTCCCTTTTCAGCCCGCACTCCTCCCCCAGCGCCTCCTCCTCCTCCTCAGCCCCTGCCCTCCCAGGAAAACCCCAGTCCCTCGTCCTTTGAAACTGCTCTTCAGACTAGCTGGACCGAGAGAAACAGCAGGGCCCCTCCCGACTGCCCGGAGCACTGGCCTCTCCCCTGGAGAGACCGCCCTCCCGTCCAGGAAGGGGCCCAGGCTGGCCGCCCCCGGGGGGCTCTGGCTCCCTCTCCAGCACCCACTGTGGCCGTCTTCAAGCATCCGCAGTCCCCGGGTCTCCGTGGGCAGAGAACGGAGGCCTGTCCTGCCCCGGGCTCCGCTTAAAAGTGTGGGCAGCAACTCTCCTCTTGACCTTGGGCTTTCCCCACCTCCTCAGATCCCAGACCCGTCCAGGCCGCCAACCTCGCTTTTGCAGGAGCAAAAGTTCAACTTGTGGAGATTCAACTTGGGGAGCCAGCCCACGGGCCCAGAAGCTATGGTGAATGAAGAGACCGGGAGTAGGGAGCTAGGGGGCAGGGCCAGGGACAGGAATCGATAGAGTCGCGAACAGCAAGGAATTACGGTCCCATCTGCTCTGCCCACAGTTCCCATGGGCAGCCAGGAGCCCGAAGGCACAATTGTATCAGCGCCATCTCCCACTCGCTCCAGTGGTGCAGGTACCCCGGGCGTCCACACACCTCCTCACGGACATGGCTTCCAATCCTTCCAGGGACAAGGTGAAGGCCAACTAAGTAAACTGCTTGGGCTCGCCCGCCCTCTCTGGGGGCAGCCGGAATGACTCCCACCCGACAGGCTTGGGGGGTGGCTGCCTTGGGGCTCATGTCCAGGCTGCCAGGCAGGGACTGAAACTCCAGGCTGAGTTCTGCCTCTTTCAGACGGCGCTCACGACCTGGCACCTTCCAACCTCTAGGGTCACCCCTGCTGACTCACTCAGTCCGCCTGAGGCCCAGCCCCAGAAAACCCCAGCCCCACAGAGGTGGCATCGGGGTTGCTTTGGGGGTGGCACGGATGCCTGCGCTGGGAGGTACAGGGGCCCACCTCAGCCCACATTCACCCCTGTATTTGAATTTGCTCTGAAGGGGTGGTTGGCCTCAGCATCTGGAGACGTGGTTTCATGCCTGGCCCTGTTCCCCTCTGTGTGTAAGGCCCTGGTCCCCTCTGGGCCTCGGTGCCCCTCTGTCCCCACAGCAGGTCAGTCCCAGATAATGTCTGGATGTCATGACCCCATGACCTCCATCCTGCATTCAGCCTGGCTTGGAGGGGGTGGCGGAGGGACAGAGGCGGACACCACGGGCTCCCCTGCTTTTTTACCCCCCCCTTTTTTTTAAGAGCTGCACCCGTGGCATATGGAGGTTCCCAGGCTAGGGGCAGAATCAGAGCTACAGCTGCCGGCCTACACCACAGCCACAGCCACAGCCACAGCCATGTAGGATCCGAGCCGCGTCTGCAACCTACACCACAGCTCACGGCAACGCTGGATCCTTAACCCATGGAGCGAGGCCAGGGATTGAACCCATGTCCTCACAGATACTAGTTGGGTTTGTTACTGCTGAGCCACAACAGGAACTCCGGGGCTCCCCTTCTAAGCAGAGACGTAATTCAGGGCTGACATTTTTGGCGGCAGAAGGGGGTGTGGTCGGGTCTCCTTCCTGCCCCCTCCCCCTGGAGCCTCGGAGAGACGCGGGTCCACAATCCTGAAACGGGCGGGGTCAGGCCGCCCCCCACCTCACAGCCGCCCGTCAGGCCCACCTCCAGCCCCAGCAGCATCCTCTCCCCTCTTCCTCCAGTCAGCCCAGACCCCCAGCCCAGGAGAACCCCAGTGAGCCATGATGGGGTCGGGCTAGAACCCCAACTTCCCGCCATATCAAGCACAAATCCTGCCTGGATTTCAGGGTCTTCCAGAAACTGCAAATCACTATTTCGTTACGGAGCACGCACTGTGCGTAAACATACTTCATCTCTCAACACCCCAGTCAAGCCCCTTGGCTCTACCGTGACCTCCACGCCCCGGCCGCCTGCACGTTCCACCTTTGACTGCGTCACTTGGGGGCCCACCTGTCCTCTCTCCGGCTCAGTCCCCTCCGACCCCCCCCAAACCCTCCTGGCAGTGCCGGGCCGCAGCCCCTTCTCTCTTCCCTGCACCCCTCCAGCACGCCACATGACAGGGGCTTGGCACGGGCAGTTCGTCCCCCACAGCCCTGCCCCCCGGGCGGCCGGGTCCCTGTCAGTGTGAGGACACACGGACTTCACCCGGCTTGTCTGCGGCACGTTGTTCTCCTCTCGGCCTCGGTCTCCTCATCTGTGAAGCGGGGATGCATAAAGTCACAGTGGCACTGGGGTCTGGGATGATAAGACAGGACCGCGAAATGAGAGGGCCAGCACCTTGCAGAGGGGTGCGTACACGCTGGTCTCTGTCACCTCCATTCTTACGTGTCCCTGTGGCCCCGCCAGGCCCAGCTCAGCACGAGACAGGCAGAGGCGCTTTGTAAATGCCACCTGGGGAATCTGCAAGATTTGACAGGGCCGAGGGTGAGAATGTGCCCTAAGCCCCAATCCTAGGGCCAGGGAGCCCACTTTGGAGCTTGGAGAGAGGGTTTTAGGAGAGAGCGAAGGCACTCCCGCATGACAGAAAATGATGAAAGTCCAGAATGAACTGGCCTAAGAGGCTAACAACAGAAATTGCTTCAAAAAAAGATCTGAAGACCGGAGACAGTTACGGGAACCATGGAGTGACAGCAGAGACTCCCTTGAGTCCGCGAGCCCAGGGGGGCGGGGCATGGAAGTCAGAGGCAGGAAGAGTGATCCCACAGCCCCACTGCCCCAAGAGCAGAGCCCCGGCACCCCCCCGCCCCCCGCCACCAGTCCTGGGTGCTGGGACCCTAACCCAGGCAGTCACCTCAGACCCTCCTCCTGGCCCCCAGAGCTGGAGGGGAACGGAAGGGTCCCTTCGATGCTGGCGGTGCCCAGAGAGACCTCATCACCCCTTTCTCCAGCCCTGGGTGGGCTCTGGTCCTCAGGCCTCAGCAGAGTCACATTCAGGTCCTCGACTCGGAAGAAGTGACCTGGAGGGAGGGGGGCCCCCTAGTCCAGAGGCCCCTGAGAGGTGGGAGAGGAGAATCTGGCAGGGGCACCTCCTGGGCTGGGAACATGCAAACGAGGCAGGGGAAGGAGCCTGGCGTTAAATGTCAGGAAGAGCCCAGGGCAACTCGGCTTGTGCAAAGTTTGCTTTGGGAAGAGTCGTTCCACCTGACAGGCCACTCTCCTGGCTGGGGGCGCAGGGTGGGGCGTGGAACGGAGGGGGGTGGGGTAGGGTCAGGGGAGGGTCCCACACCATTTGGAGCCCCAACTCCCTGCTCTCCAGCTCGAGTGCTGGGGCAAGACACTTGGCTGTCCCATCGATTAAATGGACTATCAGGAGCACGTTGCACTTTGAAAACCTTATGGTCTCCAAATGAGACCAGCTGGGGGGTGGGGGAATGCGCTGGGGGTTTGGGATGGAAATGCTCTAAAACTGGGTTGTGATGATCGTTGTACAACTATAAATGCAATAGAATTCATTAAAAAAATAAAAGCAAAAAAAAAGGAGGGGGGCATGTCTTAAAGGGTTGTGGAGATGGAAGGGGAGGGCAGGTAGAAATCCCCTGTGAATTACGAAGGGCTGAGCGTGTGTGAAGGTAGCACCTGGGAGCAGGTGAGGGGATGGGGCTGGAGAAGAGAGGAGGGAGAGGTAACAGGGTGAAGAATGAGGGGAACAGAGGAAGAAACAGGTGGTGATGGTGGAGGGAGGGGTGCGGCCAAAGGGTGGAGTCTGGGAGAGTGTTGAAAGTGGTGGTGGGAGAGGCCTGGACCTTGCCCTGAGGTCACCCTGCTCTCCAGTCCAGCCCAGCGCAGCTGCCGGCCTTACGCGCCCTTCCCTGGCCTCTAGGAGGAGCAGACCAGAGCCCCTCCACTTCCTAGACCTCAGCCTAGGAGACAAGTTTAGGAAAGCATACAGGTCTCGCAAAGCTGGCAAATCCAGCCGGCCAGCTTGCCTCCACCAGCTCCTACGCAGCCTTCAAAACCCCACTTCAGGTTGCCTCTTCCACAAAGTCTTCTTTAACAGAGGAGGTCACCTTGTCTAACCTTCTCATTTCACAGACAATTGCAGGGAGGAAATATGACTTGTCTAAGGTCACACAGTGTGGGTCCTAACCCACCCTTCCCTGCCCGCCACCAGGGGGCCCCGTCCCAGGTTACACTCAAGCTGCACCAAGCCGTTCGGCACAAAGATGTTCTTTCAGGGTTATTAACTTTATAACTGCAGTGAACTCTGGCAAAAAGCGCCTTCTGGTTGCTACACTTACCACCTGCGTCACACCTTCTGAACATGGACTGAGCACCTGCAGAGCACCCTGTCTCCTCAGGCTTGGTGACCTGAAGTTCTGTCAAATTCAGGGGGTCCTTGTGACAACCCAGTGCCATCACATCTGCTTAAGTGTCTTAGAGTCAGCAACACGCACTACTCCAGCCTGGCAGGGACTGCATTTGCAGGGCCAGGCCCCCAACAGTGCCTGGCACGGAGGAAATCTCTGTCCATTCCCTGTCAGGCCCTCAGAGAGGAGGGTGATCCTCCAGCCCCAGAGAGACCTCCTCCTCCTCCATGCCCTAAGCTCCGGAGCTCCGAGGACACTGAGTTTAGGGTGGGGAGGCCCTGAGCTGAGAGCGCCTGGCTCCTACCCTCCCGCAGGAGGGCAGGGGGTGAGCGGAATGGCCGCGGGCCCCGCATGTCTGGTGGGGAGTCTCCTGCCCACCACCTCGGGCCTGGGCGGCCCGGACGCCTGTTTGCCTTATTACTCAGCAGAGCAGCTGGAGCCAGGAGGATGCTGCTCTACCGGGGGTTGCCTTGAAGCTGTTCGTGGGGGAGGTGGGGGCAGGAAATGAGGCCAAGTCCTGGCCGAGGAGGAGCAGAAGGGCCATGACCTTCACCCAAGGGACAAGCCCCTCGGGGTGCGGCTGCTGGGGGTGCCCAGCTGGCAGCGGGCAGTGAGGGGAGCCGGGGCTATAGCTTGGTGTGCGGCCCCCTCTCCGACCTGTACAGCTGCGGGTGCACACACACATTGTCCAGCTTCCGGGGGCCCCCACCATCCAGACCCTTCAGCTTTCCACCCTGTCTCCCCCACCACCCACTTCGCTCTCCCCCCACAGGAGGCCTCTGGCAAACCCTAGAAACGAGCACTTTCAAGCCCACCTCTGCCCTCCCTCCCAAGGCTTTTCTCCTATGTCCAGATGTGGGCCCACGGGCCCTGTGCTTCCTGGTCCCCAAGCACCCAGATGGTTTACTCCGCAGCTTCCTAGATCCCCAGTTCCTGCACCCAGTACTGCCCTGCCCAGCCCTGGGCTCTCCTGGACCGTGGCCCTGGCCCTGGGTCTCCAGGCTCCCCCACACCCCTGCCAACTTGGGAGAACCTTTCCCGGGCAGAGCAGCTGCGGCTGGCAGCAGCGGAAAGGCTGCCTGTGTCTCATTAGCCAAGCAAAACCGACCGGGTCTCAGGGGCCGAGGCTCTGCACCTGCACAGCTGCCTCCCTTCAGGATGGACAGGCCGGGGTGTCACAGATTTGGGGGCATCCCAGGGCTCTCCAGGCCAGTGGGCTCACCCAGGCTCTGGGGTCAGCCCAAGGAGGAGAGTGCACAGGAGCTTCTGAGGGTGAAGGACCCAGATCGGGGTCACTGATGCCCGGGAGACCAGTTCCGGTCTTGAAAGCACCCTCAACCAGCCACCTCCCCAGAGCTGGCAGGGGAAAGCCCCTATGGCAGCCAGACTTACCTGTTAGCTGCCTGGTGCCCAAGGAGTTGTCCACTGCAGTGCCAACCTTGAGGGCCAGGAGGAGGCGTGGGCAGCTTGGGCCACCGCTGGGTCTCAGCCAGGCATCTGGGGGGACAGTTGTACCAGGGGCCAGCAGGGTGGGGGGCAGCAGTGGCACTTGGGAGGGCCGCCGGGGGCCTGGCCACCCTCAAGGGCTAGCCCTCTGAGGTCTCGGGGCTGCGCACCACCTAGGGAGGCCCCCCTACCCCCGGCCCAGGGCCACCTGCTGGCACGGTGGCAAGACCCAGCCAGAGGGGCTTACAAGGGAGGTCAAGGTGGGCTGGGGGACCGGGTCTGCAGGGCAGTGTGGACGCGGGCGGAGTGCAGGAATGTGCTGGGAGGAAGCCGGGCAGCGTGAGATGAAGAGTTGGCCGGGGCCTGATTTCCCATTATAAGTAATCCTTCCTTATTTACCTGAACAAATACCCTCCCTGCTTACCTCAGACCACAGGCGGGCTCCTGGTTAACCCTTGCAGGCCTCCCCTTCTCTAGCTGGGGATCCACACCTGGCAGACAGGGAACTCACTCACTCACTCACTCATTCACTCATTTGCTCATTCATTAGTTGATGCATCATCTAATCATCTACTCTGCTCATCTTAGGTGCAAAGGTACAAGAATCCAGAGGGACCGGCCAAGGGTGGGGCAGATGAGTGGGCAGCATCAAAAAAGCCCAACAGACCGCTGAGGCGGGGGGCACCCGGCAAGGGAAGCCAGAGAGGGCTTTCTGGAGGAGGTTCTGCCTGGTTCCCCAGGTCAGGGATGAAGGAGTTTTCTCAGAACCCTGGGGAAAGGGGCCCCCCACCACATGATCTCTGTACCCCACAGGGCCAGGCACAGGCCTGTCATCCAGGGGTGCTCAGGCAGGACCGGTCACGTGATCTCCAGGCCTGGAGTGGTGGTCAGCCAGCAGCAGCAGCTTGCAATCCCTGAAGGGTGGAGGCGGGAGGCACCCACGCCCGTGCTCCTCCACCTCCGTGATTCCACCAGAGGCCACCCAGCCGAGCCCTCGGCTTCTTCATCAGCCTGGTGGCCTGAGGGATGGCCCCAGAGGGCAGGGACTGACTCTTCCCTCCTCTGGACCCCTGTGCGCAGGCATCAGGCACCTGCAGCCTCCATTCTCTCACACGGAGGCGTTTTAGGTACTGTTAATGTTTATTTTCTCATTTCAGGTAATTGCGAGACTGCCTAGAGCGTGAGTATTCTAGGGCTTCAGGAAGATTCTAAGGTCTTCAGAACCAGCCCCCTCCCCTTGATGCCCAAATTCTCCAACACACAGTTGCGTTTTTCACCCTGGAGAGCCTTATGCTCAACTGTTGTCACTGGCCCCTTGGTAAGGAAGAGTTACGAGCAGTTCCCCAGAGAAGGCTGAGGATGGATGGGACGGAGATCGGCTGGTAATGCAAGGTTGTAACACGGCTGCAGCCGACCATCCAAGGCCTCCGGGATCAATAAAAAGAAAGGCTCCTAGACTCCCAGGCGAGACTCCTCTCCACTCTCACAGAAGCTCGTGTTTCTATCAGCGCTTTGATGCAGTAATGATAATGGCCGCTGAGCACTCCCTGTATGCCAGGGCCTACTCATCGCTCAAGAGATGCAAAAGTATTAATCATAATAAAAGTACATAAGAAGGGGGTTTCCTTCGTGGTGCAGCGGAAACGAATCCGACTAGGAACCATGAGGTTGCGGGTTTGATCCCTGGCCTTGCTCAGTGGGTTAAAGATCCGGCGTTGCCGTGAGCTGTAGTGTAGACACAGCTCGGATAATGCGTGACTGTGGTGTAGGCTGGAGGCTACAGCTCCGATTAGACTGCCTGGAAGCCTCCATATGCTGCAGGTGCAGCCCTAAAAAGCAAAAAAAAAAAAAGAAAAAAGTACATAAGGAGTGGGATGGACTGGGAGTTTGAGTTTAGTAGATGCAAACTACTGCATTTAGAATGGATAAGCAGGAGTTCTCGTTGTGGCTCAGTGGTTAACGAATCCGACTAGGAACCATGAGGTTGCGGGTTTGATCCCTCACCTTGCTCAGTGGGTTAGGGATCTGGCGTTGCTGTGAGCTGTGGTGTAGGTTGCAGACGTGGCTCAGATCCCGCGTTGCTGTGGCTGTGGCTGTGGCAAAGGCCAGCAGTTATAGCTCCTGTTAGACCCCTAGCTTGGGAACCTCCACATGCCGCAGGAGTGGCCCTAGATAAGGAGAAAAAAAGGAAAAAAAAAAGAATGGATAAGCAATGAGGTCTTGCTTTACAGCACAGGGAACTATATCCAGTTACTTGTGATAGAACATGATGGAAGACATATGAGAAAAAGAATGTATATATATGTGTGACTGGGTCACTTTGCTGTACAGCAGAAATTGACAGAACATTATAAATCAACTATAATATATATATATATATTTTAATACACAAGTACTCCTTGTAGGTTAAGTACAAGGAGTAGCCAATAAATGCTTATTGAATGGATGGGGTGTCAGAGATAGTTACTTCCAATGTCCATTCTCTTTTCCTCAGCAAACAATCTCCTGATTTCTACCTGGGAACTGGCTACCTGGAATTAAGACTATTCCAGACTCCCTTGCAGTTAGATGTGGCTGTGTGACCAAAAAGAAGTGTCATTTTCTAGGAATGTTTCCTAAAAGTAAACTACCAGTGGAGTTCTCTTGTGGCACAGCAGGGGTTAAGGATCTGATGTTGTCACTGCAGCAGCTCGGGTCGCGGCTGTGGTGTGGGTACTATTCCTGGCCTGGGAACTTCTATATGCTGCAGGTTTGGCCAAACAAATAAAAGTAAACTAGCATATACCATTTGCCTCCTTCTTCTTTATCCTTCCTGTCTTACTGCCTGGGATGTAGATGTCATGGCTGGATTTTCGGCTGCAGTTTTGGGCTATGAGGACAAGATGGTGGAGCAGCGAGCTGGAAGGTGCAGAGGTCTCTGAGGACTGCATAAAACCTCCGTACTGGCTTTGGACTCTCTGCCTTGGGACTTTTATGAGAGAAACAGACTTTTGGCTTTTGTTAAGTGGGGTCTTTATTATTCAAAGCCAAGCCTAATTTTATCTGAAATAGACCAGAAGATGGGTAGATAGATGAAGTAGAATACTCTTGCAGCCAGAGAGGGTATTTCAAGGCTGGGCGGCACTAGGAAAGGGCCTGCTCATAACACTGAAAATCTTGACCTTGGGAAGGCTGCCCCTTGAATGCTGGTACAACTTTGCTCTGGGCCCAAAGGAGCACGTCATAGGCAGCCCCAGGAATAGGTGGGCCTGAATCTGTGGACCAGGCTAAACTGTGCTGAGTGTAGACAGTGATTCTACCCAGCCAGGCCTGGAGGAAGGAAATAAAGGGTGGCTCTGGGATCTGGAAAGCTCCAAGAGGTAGAGGACTCCGCGTCCGCTCAGCTGGGCTCACACGGGCTAAGACGCTAAGAGGCTGCTTGGGGTCGATGTCAGTGGTGAGCTCAAGGCAGGTTTGGGGTCCACCTGGGGCAACTCCGGTGGGCTCCAGGGGAAGGAAGGGCTGGTTCGGAGACAGGGTGACACTCCCTCCCTGCCCCCAGCTCCAGCAGCTTGATCCATCCAGCATATGGTGTGATTTCACCAGCTCAGGATTTGATCCAAATACACATCTCAGTTCTCCACCTTCTGGCTTTGTGATTTTGGCTGGAACCTGCAGGACCTCCTCCTGCTGCTGGAGCTGTGTGAGGGGTGAGACAATGTGGCGAAAGTGCCCTGCGAACCTAGACGCCCTGTTCCAGGGCCTCGCAGACCATCAACCACACGCCATGTCATCTTACTCCCCACATAATCCTTCCTGGTAATTTTTTTTTTTTTTTTTTGGCTTTTTAGGGCTGCACCTGCGGCATAGGGAGGTTCTCAGGCTAGGGAGCTGTAGCCACCAGCCTACACCACAGCCACGGCAACGCGGGATCCTTAACCTGCTGAGCGAGGCCAGGGATCGAACCCGTGTCCTCATGGATACTAGTCAGATGCGATTCCGCTGAGCCACTATGGGAACTCCACAGGTAGATATTACTGTGCCCATTTTTCAGGCCAAGAACCTGAGACCCAAAAGTTGAAAATGTCTTGCCCGAAGTCACAGTTGGGAAGGAGACAGAAGCTCAAAACTGAAGTTTCCTCGATCACCTTGTGCCTGACAGGACCCTCTCACTACCCACCTTGTCCCTTTGGGGAGACGGCCCAGGTCCCTGGCACAGGTCACCGGGTTTAGTGGACGTCCTGCCTCCTGCCCACAGCTCCCCAAGGCTGGCCTCCTTTTCAAGCCTCCGGTGGACCCAGTCCTCCCTCATCCAGACCCCACCCACCGCTTGTGGGCAAAGCCTTCTCCCTGTCTACTGCTCCAGACCAGGGACCCAACTCACTGAGCACTGTGCCCTAGCATTTCCTCCGACCTACTGAGATAACACATCCTCTCTGGCCACTCGGGTTTCTGAGACTTGAGAGCATAGCTGGGACCTGTCCCCCGCCCCCGCCCCGGGGGAGTGTGTGCTGCCACAGCCAGAGGAGGGAGCCAGCGGAGCCACCGTTCCGGGAACATCTGTGACGCCAAAAAGTCTTCTTCTGTTGTTCAAATGGAGTCGAGGAACTTCTGCTTCAGTTGAAAGGGTCCTTATCCTTTGAACCCCATCTCAAGAGGCTTCTCCAGAAATCTTTCCCATGTCCTCTCCAGGCTTTGTCCCAATTCTTTTTTTTTTTTTTTTTGTCTTTTTGCCTTATCTACGGCCACACCCGTGGCATATGGAGGTTCCCAGGCTAGGGATCTAACAGGAGCTGTAGCTGCCGGCCTTCACCACAGCCACAGCAACGCGGGATCCAAGCCACATCTGCAACCTACACCACAGCTCACGGCAACGCTGGATCCTTAACCCACTGAGCAAGGCCAGGGATTGAACCCACAACCTCATGGTTCCTAGTCGGATTCGTTAACCACTGAGCCACGACAGGAACATCTGTCCCAGTTCTTTGTGCCCCAGTCACCCCCTGGCTGTTTTTTTTAGCCACACTGGTAGCAGGCAGAAGTTCCCAGGCCAGGGACTGAACCCGTGTCATGGCAGCAACCCGAGCCACTGCAGTGACACTGCTGGATCATTAACCCACTGCGCCACAAGAGAACTCCAAGATGGATGAACTTTGAAAAGGTGGTCCGTCTTTGGTGGTCAGTCAGTCAGATTGCTGCCTTCCCAGCTTTCTTATTTTTTTGCTTTTTAGGGCCGCACCCAAGGCATATGGAAGACCACAGGCTAGGGGCTGAATTGGAGCTACAGCTGCTGGTCTATGTCGCAGACACAGCTATGAGGGATCTGAGCTGCGTCTGCGACCTACAGCACAGCTCAGGGCAACACTGGATACTTAACCCACTGAACGAGGCCTGGGATCGAACCCACATCCTCATGGATCCTAGTCGGGTCCATTAACCGCTGAGCCACGAAGGGAACTCCCCAGTTTTCTCTCTGCCCTCATCTCCCAGCACCCCTTCCTCTCACTTGGGTCCCACCCTCCTAGGAGCTGTAGCTTGGAGGTGATGGCAGGACAAGGCTGGGACCCATGTCAGCCACAGAGACAGGGCTGCCAGTTGGTTCTTGTCCTGGCAGGAGAGGGTGGGAACAGCTTGGGGAAGGGCTCCCTTGCTGAAGAGTCTGGGGCTGGTGGGCACGCGGGGCAGGGTGGGCAGGACGCCCGCTCTCTGAGATCCTGAGACGACTCAACCCTCATGGTCCAGAGGAAGCCCCTGAGACCAGAGAGGTTAGGGAACTGGCTTAAGGACACACAGACACACAGTAGGGCAGAAATCTGAGTCCAGATCCCAATCATACTTCTGGGGTATGTGTGTGGGTGGTGCACTAACTCGTCTAAGCCCAGGAAGTCCAGCACTTGACATGTTCACTGACCTTCTTATGCAGAACAGAGGCTCCAAAGTCAAGGCTAGAAAGTGGCAGAGGCAAGATTCAGGCTGGATCCGCAGCCCTCTCGCTGGGACACTGTGCTGCAGCGGGATGGCAGACAGGAGAGCAGGAATAGCCCGGGGGTGGCGCTGTGTCCTCAGGCCCTTGTACCCAGGCATTTCCATCAACCGGAACACGCAGGGCCCCTGGGCCAAGTAGGTGCTCAGGCCAGCGGGCATTTATGGAGCACCTACTCTGGGCCAGTCCCTGTATGGGCACTGGGGGCAGGATGGCCAGGCACAATCTGTCCTGGATGAGTTCATGGCCTGGTGGCCTCAGAGAGCACAGATGGCCTCCAGCATCTCCCCCAAGGCTAGCTGTCTGGGGTTTACTGGTTTCATGAACTCCCCCTGTAGGCATGACCCTCTTCATCCTGGGAAGAACCGACCGGTGCCCTGGGCTTCCTCACCAATGCCTTCCTCCTTCTCCCCAGACACTTCCCCCAGTAGTGGCTGAGCAGATAGGCCAGTCCTTCCTGCGTCCCGGGCCTGGCTGTAGCACCCCTGCCTGCACATACATACAACCTTGCCTATAGCCTCACCCTCACCCATCCACCGTCTTTGCTGATTCACACCTGGGTGCCATCTGAGGAGGCCGCATTCTACCCCAGGGCCCAACATAGCCCTCAAGGTGCCCAGAGTTTCCCTGTGGACTGAGCCACACAGGGCTCCTGCCAGAGATGGGCTCGATGCCTGGGGAATCCTGCAGGTTTATGTGGATGCGGGGTTCTGACAGTGTGCGCGCGCGCACACACGCACACACACACGCACGCACACACACGCACACACAGCATCCTCTCTAGCCCTCCAGGCCCCCACGATGGCAGAGCAGGGTGCTGTTCCAGGATACAGCCTTGACCCTGGCCTGATCTCTGCCCTCTGAATCCGTTCAAGCCACATGTGCTAAAGGCCTACTGAGGGCCGGGCATGGTTCCCTGGGATACAGCAGTGAACTTTGGTTGGTTTATTCTAGAGGAGAAAGACAACAGGGAGAGTAATAAATGAGTAAATTATACAGTACACTAGAAGATGACGGAGGGCCAGGAAAAACGACGTCAGGTGGCTGGGTGGGGTGTCAGGAGCAGCATTAAATAGGGTAGCAGGGCTGACCTCTTTGAGAAGAAGGTAGGATCTGAGTCAAAACATGAAGGAGGTAAAGGTTGAGCCCAGAGTTACCCTAAGCATTCCAGAGAGAAGCAAAGCGTGAGCGAAGGCCCTGAGGTGGGCTGGGGTATGTGTGGCTGGAGCAGACAGCGGGGAGGGGAACGCGGAGATGTGGCAGGACAGCGGGCCTGGAACTCGGCTCTCATCTCCCAGGCATTCCTACGAGCCAGGTGCCAGGCCGCCTGCCTCCCGGGCCTCAACTCATTCCGCTGCGCCAACAGCCCTTTGAGGCAGCGCCTGCACGGTTCCGTCCCTGTTTGAACCTCAGCGAGGAAACTGAGGCACCGAGAAGGCGGCAGCTGGCCCGGCCGTCTGGCGAGGCATGGGGCCAGGAGCCCAAGCCAGGCCAGCCCGGCTCTGCAGCCCCCTGGCCGGTGCGTCAGTCGCCCTTCCCGGCCGCGTGGCGAGGGCGGAGGCGGAGGGGCCGCGTCCCTTTCCCCCATTAACGCGGGGCAGCAGGGCTTTCCAAACCGCAGGCCCAGATAAGAGCACAATCGGACCTGTTTTGCTCGCAGGCCGCCCGGGGGCTGGGCCGCGGGCCGGGGGACGTGGGGGAGGCTGGTGGCACCCCGGGCCACTATCAGCGCCCTGCCCACCGCTTCCCCACTCGCCCCTTTGAAATTTACCCACCTTATCAGGGGAGCGCTCCTTGGCCTTCGGAGGGAGGGCAGCTGCCTTCCGCCTGCCCAGTTGGCCCCACCCCAGGGGACCTGAGGGGGACACGAGCGGGGCAGGGGGCCCTGGCTTACACAGCCTCAGACTGCCCTGTCCCTGCCCGGTGGGCACCTCCCAGGCCCAGGTGCCCCGAGTCCCTGCCCACGACACCACCCCCTGTCCCCAGCCTGCAGCACCCATGCCCTGTGCCTGGTGCTGACCCCTCTCAGCCCCTCTCCCACTGGGTGCTGGAGCGGGGCACAGTCCCCCTCTGCTCCTCGGCTTGCTACATGCGCAGGCTTCTCCTCCCTAAACCCCCCCCCCCCCCCCCCCCCCCCCCCCCCCCCCCCGTCACACCCTCAGCAAATGTTTATTGAGCACCTACTACCACCAGGCCAGGCGCTGGGGCCCGGCGGGTAAGGGATTGGCCAAGCTCACTCCCCCAGGCAGCTGAACTCTGGAGCTGAGGAGACAGTAAATAAACACAAATAAGTCAGATAAAAGTGTGTCAGAAGGTGATGACTGGTCAGTGGGGCAGCAATGCAGTGGGGACGAGGACGGAAGTGTTGGACAATTTTCAGTGTGTGTGTGAGGGGGGTGAGGGGTCAGGCAAGCCCACCCAAGGTGACACCTGAACTGCGACTTGCAGGATTCTAACTCCCTCCCTCTAAGGGAGGCAAAGACCCAGGGCAGAGCCAGCCCAGAGGAGGAGGGAGGTCAAGTCTGCCAAGATCCCTTTACACTGAGGCTCAGAGAGGGCAGTGAAGCGCCCAAGGTTGCACAGCACGACGGCAGCAGAGCTGAGCAAGAGTCAGAGCCCAGCCAGGAAATTTCTCGGCATTCCTGCTGCCCCCAGCCTGGGGCACTGCTGGGGTCCCGGGCAGGACAGTCTGGCTGTTGCTGGATGGTCTGGGGGGTGGGCTGAGCCCGGGAGTGCAGCCCTCACAACCGTCTGACTCTGCCTTTTGTGGCTAAGGGCCACCAGGTCATGCTTGGGGCTGAGGGTCGGGGCCCAGGCCCTGGTTGGAGGACTGCAGGGTGTGTGTGGAGGGCACTGTGGGCTGGGAGGTCGGCCCTTGGTGCCCACTGCCCAGGGTCACAGTCCTCTGGCTCCCCTACCAACGCCCTGGATGTCCGGGTCCACTGGGGGCCTGAACTGGAGGGTGTTCTTCCAGGAGAAGCCCCTTCCAATACCGAAGTTCCTGGGCCAGGGATGGAATCCTTTGTCCTAGCAGCGACAACGCAGGATCTTAACTGCTACGCCACCAGGGAACTCCTAGGAAAACCCCCTCTCTATGCCTCACGCCCTCACTCCCAACCCCACCTGCTCCCCCGTGGTGAAGGGTGCGTGGCCTGGAAGGGAGGAAGGGGCAGCCCTAGCGCCCCAGGTGCAGTGGCACGTGGTCGGGGGGCAGGACGGGCAGATCCCGGGGCCTGACTCATGGCACATGGGCTCTAAGGAGAGAGATGAGGAAACAGACACTGGGGGGCTCAAGCCAGCGCGCTGCTGGGCAGTCGTCCCCTTAGGCCGTGGTGTCGTGGGGCATGGCGTCCAGTGCCCTCAGCGCACTGCTTCTGTTGAGCTGGAGGACCCGAGGCCTGAGGGGGAAGCACACCGAGTGTGGAAACCTAGTTCAAACCCCAGCTGTGCTGCATGCTTGCTGTGTGATCTCAGGCAAGTGCCTCTCCCACTCAGGCTCCATCCCTCTTCTCTGGGAAAGAGGAGCAAGGATTCCTTCTTCAAAGCCATGTTGTAAGGAGCAAATGAGAGAAAGAGCAAGTGCCAGGCACACCCCAGGCCTTGATGACAGGGGATGGTTTTCCCCTGTAGGGACCATCCAGGTGGTGGCCAGAGTCTAGGGAGCATTCAGCCTCTGTCAAGCAGGTCAAAGGCTCTCTTAGGGACCCTTGTTAATTGGATTAACCGTAATCCTGGCTTTCTGACTCACACTCACCCTGGGTCCATACATGGCCCTCTCATTTTTCTTTTTTTGTTTTTAGGGCTGCACTCGTGGCATATGGAGGTTCCCAGGCTAGGGGTCGAATCAAAGCTATAGCTGCCAGCCTACACGACAGCCACAGCAATGCGGGCTCTGAGCCTCGTCTTCAACCTACACCACAGCTCACGGCAACACCGGATCCTTTACCCACTGACAAGGCCAGGGATTGAACCTGCATCCTCATGGATACTAGTCGGGTTCTTAACCCGCTGAGCCACGATGGGAACTCACCTTCCCTTTTTTTTTTTCCCCAATTTTTAATCATATAATGAACACAGTGAACTCGCTGCCAACCCAGGATCAACATTATTACCAGCAACGTATTACATGTATTAACTCACTTATTTCTCATATTAATCCTGCTAAACTTTAGCTCCAACTTGTCCCCATTTTACAGATGAGGAGATTGAGGCACAAACGAGGGTTCAGGGCATCCTCTGCACTGAATGATGCTGGAGACTCGCTGAGCACATTCTTCCAGCCGACTTCCTGTTTTGGGCTCCAGGGCCCTGGAGGGTGATGTCCCACATGACCCCTCCCCCACCACATTCTGTAGCTCAGTTGAGGGGATTACAGCCAAGAGCTCAGCCCCCAACTACCAGAAGGGCCTGTCTTCCCCAGCTCTGGCGCCTGGGGACCACGGGGAGCAGTCTGCCTGGCCCTGTGCTCCCTGCCCCCCTCAGCCCACCCCTCATCAGTGCCGCTCCCAGTGACACAGAGCCTTGTGTTGCTGTCCACCCTCCAATCCCCCTTCTAGGTGGTGCCCAAGGACAAATGAAAGAAACAATTAAGCGAATGAATGAATGAAGATGCTAAAAGGGAAAAGAAAAAAAATACAGAACATTTCTGAGAGCTGGGGGGGGGGGCGGAGGGGAGGCCTGGGAGGTGGGACTAGTGTTGAAAGATGCCCCTGGACAGCTGCCACCCTCAGGGAGCCCCTCCTGTGGCCTTTGGTTGTATGGCTCTGACCCTCAGACCCTACTGTCCAGAGCCCTGACCCCAAGTCCTGCCCCCTTCCCCATGGTGACTTCCCAGATACAGTGGCAGCCACAGAGTTCCCAGAACCACCCTAAGCTGATGAAACTGAAGCTGTCCAGGGACTGAGACAGTGGGCGGGACAGCTCTGCCGGGCAGCCGCAGTACCAGGCAGGAAGTGCCTGCTGCCAGGAATGGCCAGCTCCCGACATAGGTTTGGGTGGGTTTGGGGTCCAGGGCAGAGTCAGGCTTAGGCAAGCAGTGGGAGGTCCTAGGGCCTGAATTTTCTGAGGTCCAATGCTGGGAAAGCAACTTTCTTCCCTCTGCATAGGGGAGGGAGCTGGTCACTTTTGAGAAAACTATGGGCCTCTCACCTCAGAATATACACACAGTTCAAGGGGCTCCCAGACAACCTGCAACCGCCCACGAATCTCAGAGCAAGAGTCCCTGTCCTGGATTGTGGGGAATGTGCAGGCAGGCATGTCCAACACACCTCCAGTGCACAGCAAAACATCTGGCATGCAGTAGGTGCTTAGTATGTGCTTATTTCCACAAACCAAGAGATACAGATTTGGTGAGGAGGGAAAAGGCAGCTGCCCTGGGCCACGTGTGGCACAGAGTCAGAGTCAGGGGAAGGGAACGAAGAGCGAGGTGGCTGTTGCTCGGCTGCTTACGGGGCCCCCTTGTCTCCCCGCTGCCCTCGGACCAAGTGCACAGGATCTGCAGGCCCCAGGAGGCTCTGTGAGGTCCTGCCCCCGTCGCCCACCTCAGCTTACAACCACAGGTGCCGCTTTAGGTACTGGAGCTTCTGGAAGCTTATTCCACTAATACTTATTCCAGTATCTCCTGAGTATCTGTTGCATGTCACGCTGTTCTAGACACTAGGGACACGACAGTGAACAAAAGAGCCTCTGCCCTCGTGGGGCTGACAGTAGCCCTTGCTTCTAGACTTCTCTACATGCCCTTGAACTTAATCCAGCCTGGGCCTGATCTCCCCCACGATGCCTTCCCTGATCCTGCCAGAGTCAGGGCCCTGAGATCCGTAGGTATTCCACCTTATCAAACAGTCCTTCTCCTTGTCTGTCTCCTGCACTGGGCCGGGGGGCCATAGAGGTAGAAGCTTTGTCTCATTTGCTTGGCATCCAGTGCAGTGCCTGGCAAGTAGCTACGCAATGTATAAAGGGATGGATGGAGGGAGGGAGGGATGGGTGGAATTTGCTGGGGCTGGGGGCAGCAGGAAGGAAATGGGCACTGGGGCCGAGGTAGGCCTGGGAACGTCCCCGGGGAGGACAGAGGGCGTGGGAAGTGTGCAGGGCCAGGTTCCCTCCTCCTGGTTCCCGCGTAAGGCCCGATTTTCTTGGACAACAATGGCCGCAGGTGTGGGAAGGAGGAGGGTCAGGGGAGGGGTGACGGAGAATAGGATTTGCTTCCTGGTCTGGGGTTTCCAGTTGATCCCACCCCACC
Source organism: Catagonus wagneri (assembly GCA_004024745.2). Lineage (NCBI taxonomy): Eukaryota > Metazoa > Chordata > Mammalia > Artiodactyla > Tayassuidae > Catagonus > Catagonus wagneri. Next base: position 6,330,436 of record PVHT021183524.1, on the reverse strand, counting down.
CTGGGGCTCTAGTCAGCAGCACCCCTCCCTGAGGTGACTCAAGCCCTGCCAGGTGTGGAGGGCTGCGGGAGGGGAGGGCACGGCGGACCACCCCCACGTCAGGCCCCTGGGAGTGGGGGACCTTGAGCTCTAATCCCTGGGTTGTGACCTTGGTGTCACCAGGTCCAGGAGGGGCCGAGATATTGCCAACGCCGTGCTCAAACCCCAGGACAGGCTCAGAGAGAATACGGGGTCTGCCTGAGGCCACACAGCCGTCTGGGCTGGGTTCCTGAGGACTCTGCTGTCTTCATTCTTGGGTGAGGCTCTGCCTGCTCTGCCAGGCCCAGGAGGGGGCTTCTCTGGGGGTCCTCCCTCCTGCTGGTCAGAGGTGAGCAGGCGCCTGGCCCGGCTGCCCATCCCTGGGGCACCAGTGGGCAGTGGGAGCACCCCCCACCCCACCGTCCCAACCATGTGACCGCCTTCCCTCTGCTTCACCACCAAGGCTGCCCCTCTTCTCTGGCTGCCATCCTGGAGGAGGGGACGTGGGGGTAGAGAGAAGAGAGGCTGAGGAGGGGTCAGAGGCTGAGGGGTGTGAGGACTGTAGAAATAGGAGGAAGGTTCTCGGATGCGTGCCTCCACTCCCCGGAACTAGGGACCTCTGAGCCGGAAGGAAGGAACTTCCAGCTCAACTAGTCTAAGGATTCGTTTGACAGGGATGAAGCAGAGGCCCAGAGAGGGAAGGGACTTGCTCAAGGTCACACAGCACTATCATTGCTGAGCTTATGCAGTGTTTTCTGGTACAAGGCATTCGTCCATGCACTTTACACAAATGGACTCCTTTTTTTTTTGTCTTTTTGCCTTATCTAGGGCCACACCTGTGGCATATGGAGGTTCCCAGGCTAGGGGTCTAACAGGAACTGTAGCTGCCGGCCTTTGCCACAGCCACAGCAACGCGGGATCCGAGCTTCATCTGCAACCTTCACCACAGCTCACGGCAACGCCGGATCCTTAACCCACTGAGCAAGGCCAGGGATCGAACCCGTAACCTCATGGTTCCTAGTCGGATTTGTTAACCAATGAGCCACGATGGGAACTCCACAAATGAATTCCTTAAATCCTTCCAACAACCGTATGAGACAGGTGCGCGCCATCATAATCCCTATTTTATAGATGGAGAAACTGAGGGACAGAGAGGGTAAGAAGTTGCCCAGGGTCACACAGCCTGTGAGAGGCGGAGCAGACCTGGGAGCACAGCCAGCCTGGCTCCGGGGCCTCGTGCACAACCTCATGCTTTACTGCCCCTTGCTCTAGTTATCAAACAAGAGCCTCGGTCCCTCTTGGGTTCTGCCTGCTGTGGGGCAATGCAGTCTCTTACGGTCTCTGTGCCTTTGTACCAATACATTCAGTAACATTGCTGAACCCTTTCTATGGTACAGGCACTGTGAACAGATGCCATTTCTACATGTTATTAAATTCTCATGATAACCCTAAGGAGATGGTATCTCACTTCTATTTGCAGATGAGAAAACTGAGGCCCAGAGAGGGTAATTAACTTGTTCAAGGGACACACACCTGGGAGGCAACAACCAGGATGCAAAGCCAGCCAGTCGCGGCAAGGACGCTCAGTCCAGCCCCTCCCTCCACCTTACGGACATCTCGCCCCGGGCACCCTTCGCTGGGCTCAGCAGCTCGCTGGTCCCCAGGAGCTGCCCTACCCCCAACCCATGACCCTTGCCCCCTTCTGCCACCTGACGCCGCTCCTGCGTCACGTCGGGGAAGCCAGGATCCCCGCGCCCAGTCTGGGACGTAGTTGGCAGCTGCTACAGGAAGCGGACCTGCCCTGTATCTCGGGTGTCACTCAAACCCTCACCCTCTGCCCTGGCTCCCCCCACACCTCACACCTCACCGCCTCTTCTTCAGCCCCAGCTGTGCGCCCAGCCGAGTGCCCTGCCCTCCAGGAGATGGGGCCAGCTGCCCAGTGTGGCAGGAGGGACTTTGGGGCAGGAGGGGGCTGGGAGGCTGGGACGGCATCGATGCAGAGGCAGCCGGGAGCCAGGCCTTGAGGGACATGCTGGGACTTGGGGAGGTGTGTGGAAGTGGGGGGGACGCATTCTGAGGCAGCCCTGTGCTTGGTCTCTCATATGTGAAGCACATACCTGAGCGGGTGGAGGACAGACAACTCACGTGACCTCAGGTGTCACCCACCTCCCTGGGCCTCAATGCCGACCTCTTGGGTTGAGGCGAGGATTAGCCTCACCGACAGGGTGCCAAGTACTGTGCGTGTCGGTAGGTCACCTGCGGGTCCTCAACGCTTTACTGCGCGGGGTTCTATTTTTCTTTTTTCTTTTTATGGCCGCACCTGGGGCATATGGAGGTTCTCAGACTAGGGGTCTAACTGGAGCTGCAGCTGCCAGCAAGCTACACCACAGCCACAGCAACACCAGGTCTGAGCCATATCTGTGTCCTACACCAGAGCTCACGGCAACGCCGGATCCTTAACCCATTGAGCAAGGCCAGGGATCAAACCCCCCTTCTCATGGATACTAGTCTGGTTCTTAACCCACTGAGCCACAACGAGAACTCCTACCCTAGAGCATTTGAGGCAGGAGTGGGTGGGAAGTTTGGAGGCCAGTGGGAGCTGAGGTTGGAGACTCTTTCTGTACTCCTCAAGGGGGGGTGGCCGAGGGCCTGGGCCAGGGGGCTCAGGACTTGTTCCAGCCCCAGCTCTGCCTCTGACTTGCTATGCTACCTCCACAATTCCTTTCCTTCTCTGGCCTCAGCCTGGTCTTCTGAAAGACCAGGGTCAGGTCTGTCACTGGGTCCCTGAGGGCCCTCCTAGCACATGCCCACAAGCCCCGCCTCTGTGGGGCAGGACCCCCGCTGGCCCTCACTGGGTGGGCTTCCTCCGCACACCTTGTCTTGTCTCATCTCCACACACCCTTGAGAGGAAGCTCTCATTTCCTGTTTACAGATGAAGAAGCTGAGACCCAGGGAAGGTAAGCGGGCAGCCAAGGCGCCACAGAGGGTAGGTGGGCGGGCAGAACGAGAAGCCCAAATTCACGCCCCTGCGTCCCCTCCCGGCGGGGGCAGCCACCTGGCCCAGTGGAGTCCACCACTGGCCGGTCCTCCAACCAACAACCCTGGGAGGGAGGCGCCAGGACAGGTGCCCCCACACGACCTGGTGCCATCTTCCCGTGGCTCAGCCTTTCCGCACGCAGGGGCTGGCGCCCGTCGCCGTGAGCCCCCAGGGACGAGGTGGATGAGGACAGTGACCATGAGGCCACGCACAGGCCTTCGCGGCGCCCGGCATGTTACACACCTTAATGTTTCAGCTACACAGCGGCCCTCCGAGGTGGGCACTCTGCTTCAATCCCATCTTACAGATAAGGAAACTGAGGCCAAAGAGAGGCTACTTCACTACCCAGGTGACACAGCGAGTACAGGGTGAGGCTTGAACCCTGGTTCCTTGGCCTGAGAGCCCAACACACAGAAAACAAAAGAGAACAACAGCAGACAGGCAGCTTGTAGTTAGGAACTGAGCTGCACAGGACAGACTTTTTGTGCCGGACAGAAGCTAAGCAGGGGGAGAGCAAAGTTTCAGAGCAGAAAACCGGAGTCCTGGTGACCAAGGGGTTGGAAGGGGTGGCTCAGGGTCGAGGCCGGTCTCCTGGTGCAGGTGTTTGATCAAGCTGCCCCGTAGGTGCCAGGCTTTACCCAGCCCACCTCCCATCACACAGATGGGAAAACTGAGGCCTGAGCTCTGTCCAGCAGGGCCTTCTGAGAAAGGCAGGGGACAGCCCACTGAAGGGATGTGTTCCTAGGGGGCCAGTGTTCCAGGGGTCGTGGGCCCTGCTTGCCTGGCCTGGGGACCTCAGCTCTCCAGGCTCCAGGTCCCTGCCACCCAGGGAAGGCCCATTCCTCCTCCAAAGGAGGGGTAGTGGGTGAGAGGCCAGCAGGCTGCCCTTCCCCTAAGGCCTCCTGAAGCATCCTTCAACCTCCACAGCCAGCCCATCAAGGTGGCCACTTCAGAGATGGAGAAACTAGAGCTCAGGGAGCTTCAGTGACTTGTCCAAGTTCACACAGCGGACTGAGAAGGGGGAGGAACGGGGGGTTACAGGGAGAGAAAGGGGGTGATCTCAGGTGACCTGAGGCTATTCTCTCAGATCCCTGCTCTGGCCTCGGCTCCCTCCCCAAGCCCAGAAAGGACAGATCACAGCCCTGGCCCTAGTTATGCACCCCTGGCCCCAGGCACGAGGCAGCCCCTTGTGAGGGCTCCAGTGGGGTGTGGCCTCCTGGGAGGGGCTGTTTGTTCCCGGGCGGCTTAGGTTCGGCGACGGCTTTATGGTACCATCTGGAAGATGTGGCATGGGCGGGCCTAGTTGGCACGGGGTCAGGGCGGGGAAGGGGGCACAGTGCAGAGCTGCCCCCCAGCTGTCGCTTGGCCTCGAGAGAAGGGTGGGGGCCTCAGATGGGCATGAGCCAAGCACAGTCCAACCAGGACCCTGTGAGGCAGGAACCAGCCTCATTTCGTGGGAGGGGACACCAGGCCAGGTATGAGTGACCCGTCTCCCTGCCTCTCGGCATTGCCGCACGGCACTGGGCACCAAGGGCAGGCCTGGAACCAGAGGGCCTGGCTCAGGGCAAGGGTCTCCACCTCTAGTGTCGGGTGCCTGTGAGATGGGGATGACACACACCCGGGCCAACGCGGGGGAGAAAGAGCTGGGACAGTGAACGATGAGGACAGGAGGGACGTGAGGAGAGCAGTCCCAGGACGGGTGAGGGGGTATGCTTTTTTAAAGTTTTATTCAAGTATAGTTAATGTACAAGGCTGAGGTGATTTCTGTTGTACAACAAAGGGACCCGGTCATACATATACACCCATCTATTCTGAGATCCCTTTCCACATAGAGGATCACAGAACACTAGGTGGAGTTCTCTGTGCTGTACAGCAGGTCCCCATTGGCCAGTCATTCCATATACCTGTGGGCACATGCTGATCCCAAACCATGGGTTTGTGTGTGTGCGTGTGTGTGTGTCTTTTCTTTTTAGGACCGCACGTGCGGCATATGGAAGTCCCCAGCGAGGGGCATTTTCCCTGCCTGGAGTGCTCTTCCACATATCCACAATGATCACACTCTCGGCCGCCTGACATCCTTCCTCAAACACCACCTTCCTGACTTCCTATTTAAAGCTGCACCCCCTTATCCTCTTCAGTTTCTCCCTTTGCTACCCAAAATGCCATCTATGTCACTTTGCATCAGCTCCACGCTGCAGGGATATTTTGTGTCTGCTTCACTGCTGCATCCTCGGCACCTCGGACAGGGCTGGGCACAAGATGGGTAAGCGCCCACTGTATATTTATTAACAGAATAAATGAATGAGTGTCAAGCTTCTCCAAGAGTGCTTCTGCTGATGGAGGCACGAAGAAAACTCCTGATGGCTTCTTCTAGTGCCGAAGTGTCCTCAAATGTGTCCCTTGCCCCATGGATACACTGTGTCCCAGAGCAGGAGCTGCAGCCCTTGTGCTCACAGAGTTCACTGATTTTTCATGAGCCAAGTCCTGCCCTTTTAAGGGCAGATGGAAAACAAAGCTTAAATTGTCTCTGCTGCTCTCCTCTTGGAAAGAACAAAGTAGGCCCTCCCACCCCTTCTGAGGTCATGGCCCTCTGCTCACGCGCAAGCGTGCACGTGTACAGGAATGCGTGTCTATGCAGTGAGGAGCCTGGGGTCAGAGCTCCCGGGCTGGCCATCGCTCAGTATGTGACCGTGGGCTTGAGCCTCAGTTTTCTCACCTCTTAAACAGACATGATGGCACTTTTCTTTCTTTCTTTCCTTTTTTTTTTTCCTTTTTAGGGCCATGCCTGTGGCATATGGAAGTTCCCGGGTTAGGGAGCTGTGGCTGCTGTCCCACACCACAGCCACAGCAACACTGGATATGAGCGAGCCATGTCTACGACATACACATCTCACAGCCATGTGGGATCCTTAACCCACTGAGCAAGGCCAGGAGTTGAACCCTCATCCTCACGGAAACTGTCGGGTTCTTAACCTGTTGAGCCACATCGGGAACGTCAGTTGGCGCTTACCTTAACAGGACGTTGGCTCCTCTTGTGTGTCTACTGACTGTGAAGGCCCAGTGGGACCTGCCGGGGCACTGGACATGTTCTAGATCGTGACGTGGATGATGTTTATGCAACGTGTGCTTAAGAGTTCATCAAGCTGAACCCCTAGGTTCTGTGGTGTTTTTTTTTTTTTTGACTTTTTAGGGCCGCACCCATGGCATACGGAGGTTCCCAGGCTACGGGTCTAATCAGAGCTACAGCTTCTGGCCTATGCCACAGCCACAGCAATGCCGATCCGAGCTGCGTCTGTGACTCTACACCACAGCTCACGGCAATGCCGGATCCTTAACCCACGGGTTCTGTGTTTACTGTATGTAAAATACACACCAATAACAGGGGAAACAGGACTTCAGAAGGTCATTGTGAAGATGGAATAGAAAGAATTTCAAATATGCTTGAATTGTAGGGAAAACTAGTAAAAAATATCAACAATGTTAAGTACGAATGTGTGAAATGGGTGTGAACTTTCTGTGGACATGTGCTAGTGTGGGATTCCGTGACCCCAAGGGTGTGGTAATGTGTCTGTGTAGACACTAAGGTCGTGAGTGGGCACCTGTGTTGGAACATGGATGCACAGGTTGTGAGAACGGACGTTCCTATGTGTGAGTGGTGCACAGGCTGCATGCGTGTGCACACCTGCACAGCCCCACGGGCGTCTCTGTCCTATACAGGACAGAGCCTGAATGCTGAGCCATGGGCATTTGGACTCAGCTGTGCTCCCGACACAAGGTGAGGTGGGGGCTGGCTGGCACAGGGCCTGCTCAGCACCCCACACACCCCCATCCAGAGGGAGATAGGGGCCTGGCTACAGCTCCCGGGGCCCATTCCCTTCCCACAGTTGTAACTTCTCAATAATGCAAATTCCTCTTCACTCCATGCAAAACCGAGTCCCCAGAGCCAAGGTTGCCACCCCTGGGGCCCAAACACTGCCTCTGTGATTGCCCACTGGATGCCCCCAGCCTGACTTGGGGATCGGCTTTGTGATCAGAGCCAGCTGGAGTCATTTCCTGTTTCCCAACCACTGATTTTCTCTTTGTGGGGGACCTCAGCACTCCCCACCGGCTCAGATGTCCTGGAGAGAGCCTGGGCTAGGGGTGGCCCCCACTGGCTGTTGGACTCTGGGGAAGGCACTGTCGCTTCCGGTCTCATGTCTGGGGGTGCTCTGAATGGTCACTGAGGAAAGGCGCTGCTCTCTCAGACGCTCCATGGGTCCCGACTGCAGGAGGCTTGCCTACCCAATCCCCCACCAGGGCCCACTCTTCCCGCCTCTGAGGTCCTGTCTCCCCATCAGGGACAGGGGTCTTCATCAGCCCTGGATGACCTGCCTCGGGGGGCCTGGCAGGGGCTCAACACACACACAGACGGCCCTCCTGACCCACCTTGCTAATAACTGCCCCAAACCCACCAGCTCTCCGACGATGTCCCCAAGCCCCAGCCTACACCCTCATGGCTCCTGGCTAAAGTGTGCACAGCCACCAGGAAGCCAGGATGTGTGGGAAGAGAGATATGTGAGGGCAACGGCATGAAGGCAAGGGGCAGAGCACCAGACTCAGCAAAAGCCATGAGGATGGGATATAAGTGCACCTTGGTGCCTCCCATGGCCTGGCCTGCAGCCCTGGCCCTGGTACCAATACGAGTCCTCGCAGGCATCTGGAAGCAAACATGTCCATCCCAGGGCTCCACCCTCGGAAACGGGAAACCACACAGGCTAAACCAGTTCCCAGACACAGGTTTCTGGGCGTCATCCTCAACCCTGAACAGGTCCATGACCCTTCCAGCCCTCTCCAGGAGCCCCCACTGTCTGGGGACTGGGCTGGGCAGTGTCCACCTCCAGAAATCGAGCCCGTCCAGCTCTGAGCAGTCTCTCTCTCCTGGTCTCTCCTACATGTCTGCTCATGTCTTCACTCAACAGCAGGTATCAATGTCTATTCAAAGAAGCTGCTGAGGGTGGCCTTCTCTCCCAAGAGCCTCCTCTGCGAGGAAACCAGACTCTTTTCTGGAATGGTCCTTTTCTGCATCCCAACTCCCACCCAGACCCAGAAATACCCACAGTGCAAGGATTTGCTGGAAATAAGGGCTGTGGTCCAAGAAGCAGCTCCTAAGCTGGCTCCCGAGTGCTTGGACTCTGCCTCCCCAGTGCTCAGGAGTCCAGCCTTCCCACATCTGGAGGGTCACAAAGATGCAACACTGGTCATCACATACTGGACACTTACCCATGTGCTGGGTATATGATGCTAAACTTTTATGAAGGGTTTTAATTCTTGTGAAAACTCTGGAAAAAAGAACTGTCCTTATTTACAGATTGGGACACTGAGGTTCCGCGTGCTTAAACACAAGCAGCAGAGCCCAGCTTCAAACCAAGCTCGCCTACTCTGAGTGGAGAGCAGAAGCAACATGACCCCCCACCCCAGGACTGGGGATCTGCAAAATATGCTGGTGGGGGAGCCAGGCCAGGGCAGTGCCCTCTGCCGGCCATGGGCCCACCTGCACCAGCTCTGAGGTGGCCACATCCCAGTAGCCGCAACGGGCTACCCCGGCCTCCACTGGTCCCTGATCCCGGCCCCCAGTGCAGCTCAGGGCCACCAGCCTGGAGAAGATGCCCCTCACAGCCCTCGCTGTCCCACTGCCCTCTAACTGTGTGTGGGGCCTCGGCTGCTCAGATGCTTCAAGCAGTGACGGCCCAGTCTTTCAGCGATCTAGGTGTCTTGGCTGCTGACCAGGGCTGGGACCCCATAGGGCCTCTCTCCTCGGCAACCCCTCTCCAGACCTCTCCCTTCCCCACAGCCCAGCAGGAGGAATTCCTAGAACTTGTTTCCGGGGCCCTCGACTGTCCTTGGGAGGACAGGACCGCAGGAACTAAGCTCCCAGGGCTCTGGCTTCACTCCTCCAGACCCGCCACCTAGTTCCTGGGAAGGGTCACCCTGGGTGCAGCTATTCTGTAACCACCTGCAGGAGTGACTAAAAGAGAGAGCTGGGACATAGGGCCCAGGGACAGGACAGGGACTGCCAGGACTGGAGAGAGGTCAAGTGCAGCCATCAGAGCTCTGAGTCTGAGCAGCGTCTTCTTGGTCGGAGATCACTGCAGAGGGAGCTGGGGTCATCAGCAGACTCTGAGGCGGTGTGTGACACATGTCAAACCCGCTCGCACTCCTTTGAACTCACTTAGCGCTCAGACTTTAAATTCCATCCCTGGGCTAGATCCTGCACTGCTGGGACTGTGGTGCAGGCTGGCAGCTGGTGCTCTGATTTGACCCCTAGCCCAAGAACCTCCATATGCTGTGGGGGTGGCCCTAAAAACAAACAGACAAAAAAAAAGAAATAAAAATTTAACCATTCCCTCTACTGGCTAAGGACTCCCCACCGTGTCTCCTGGCCCCGCCTCCCCAGTGAGCTGCAGACTTGCGTAGCCCCCCAGCAGCCTGGCACCTCCCACAGATGCCTAAACAGCGTCTCGCACTGACTGGGTCCCAAACTGCCTGATCTCCACCTCAAGCCTCTCCTCGTCCCCCTCTCAGGGGACCCTCCCATCCAGTAAGAAGACTCTGGCTGTTCAAGTCCCAATTTCAGGAGTTGCCTCTGTCCTCACACTCGACTCTACCCCATCAGCAAATACTGCCGGCTCAACTTCCAAAATGTTTTGAGGATGTAATCACTTCTCACCAGCTCCACTGACGCCACCCAGGAAACGTAGAATCCCCCCAGCTTCTGCCCTTGTCCACCCCCCCGCACCAGTTTATTCTCCACACAGCAGCCAGAGGGGTCTCTCAAAGAATGTCAGGTGTGTCCCTCCCTGCCTGCGCTCATGGCCCTTCAGTGGCGCCCGTCGCACCCAGAGTGAAAAGCAAGGCCATTTCGGTCAACTCGAGGCTGAAGGACTGGATCTCTCTGACCTCACTCCCTACTCCTCTTCTTGCTCCCTCTGCGGCAGCCACGGCCCCAGCCCAGGGCCTTCGCACTTGCTGTTCTCTCTGCCTCCCCTGCTCTTACCCCAGATATCATCCCCAGGGCATCCTCAGCCTGCCCCGTGGAACACAGCACCCCTCCCCGGCTCCCCCTCGCCTCCTGCCTCCTGCACATCAGCCCTTGTTAGCCGCCGATCTACCCTGACCACAGTGGCAGCTCTGTGGGGTCAGGTCTTTGTCTCTGGGTCACTGCTGTGGCTCCAACACCTAGAACAGTGCCCGGCCCATCAGCAATGTCCACTAGCGGGAGAGTAAATGCACTTGGGGAACAAGGGCAGCGGTGCTCCCGACCCAGGCTGGGCCACGTCCCCGCACCTCCTCTCCTCCAGACACAGAAACAGGACCCACCGGAAGCATAGGCCTCAGAGGCACTGACCTCCTTTCAGTGTCTCCAGTTCACCACCCTCTCTCCCACCTTCTCACAAGCTGTCTCCTCCATCCTCTTCCCACCTGTCCTTCAGGTCTCAGCTGAAGTGCCACCTCCCCAGAGAAGCCCTGCAGACACCCCTGGACAAAATTCAGGTTGCTCACTCCGTACCCCAAACCTGCACTTCCAATTCTGAGTCGTGGGCCCTCAGAGTCACTCTGTTAAAACTGAGCACCAGCCTGGCCTGCTGTCAACTATTTCATCGGGATGGCTGTGAGGGTTAAATGAGGTTGTTCTTAGAAGCAGTTTAAAAGGGGATGGCCAGCCAGTGTTACCGTAATTAGAGAGGACGCTCGGACCTTTGTGAGGGAAAAGCAGCACGCTAGATGTAATATTTAAGCCAGAAATCACAGCCTGGGACAAACCCTGGGAAATGCTGGGGTACCAAGGCTCAAATTTTGAACATTACTATTTTAAACGACTTCGGCTCCCTCTGATTTTAGTGGGCCTGGAATCCAGTGGGCCTGGGTGCAGCCCTGCTCAGTCTCACATAGAAGGGGTGGGGGCTGACCCCTTCGAACCACCCCTACCGTCCCTGTGCAAAGCGTGCTCTGAGGACCAGCAGCATCCACTCACTTGGGAGCTTGTTAAAAACACAGAATCTTGTTCTCTTTCCCAGGATCTACTAAATCGGAACATGCGTTTCAACACATTCAAGTTTGGGAAGCACTGCCCCAGATCACAGCATCTCAGGACTAAGGGCTAAACCTCCGTGAGTTCCACCTAAGCCCTGCTTTCTAAACCAGTACGTCACCACTTCACAGAGGAGGCATCTGAGCCCCCTCCATCAGTCATGCCAGTCTGTGAGAATCCACTCTCTGGACACCCTGGCTCCCACACTCACACCCCCTCTCCTCTTTCAAGCAGTCTCGCCTGCTCCGCTCCCGGCTTCAAAATAAAGGGTCACCACGAACGCCCTCGGTGTCTGTTCTCTTGGCCGCCAGACAGGGCTGGACAGCAGGTGGTGGCTGGGAAAGCCGCTGGGTCACGCCAGCAGGTGAGGGAGAGGCCTTCTCAAGAACAGGATGGGAGGCACCCAGGACAACCTGAGCCGGGGCAGGGAGGTGGCTTGAGAGGACCTGTTTGCTCTGCCTGGAGGGCTGGGCCCGGACCACTGCAACTGCCTCCCCACACCTAGACAACAGCTCTGCTGAGCGCCCCCTCCCTGTCACCTAGCCCCCGTGGGAATGGCTCAGGCCAGGAACTATCATCAAATCTGCTCCTTTCTCCCAGGGCCTGGTGACTTTTTGACAGGTTACAGCCCCAAAGACAAACAGATTCTGCCAAGCAAATAACTGTCCAACAGCGGGGGTGTTAGGGAAGGCCTGGGAGTGGGTCTGAGCTGCCAGAAGACCCAGGTGACTGGGTGGGGGACCTCTTCCACAGAAAACAAACAGCCGTGGGCACCTGGAAGGAAGCAGGTTGCAGGTGCAGTGTCATGGTTTCGGGGGCAGAGGCAAGGGTGCTCACCCCAGGGGTCTCTGGGCGTCTCTTTGGCCCCCTCACCCTGGGCCTTGTGTCAGGCTACACGGAGGCCTTCGGGCAGACCAGTTCTTCTGCAGTGCCTCCCTTTTTCTCATGCCATCTGTGGCCACAGGCTGCCTTGGCGAGGGAGACAGCTGGGAACCTCTTCCTCCAATTCCCGACCCCTAGATCCCTGGGCTCCCTACCAGGGCCATTATCACCGAGACGCACAGCTTTGCCAGCCAGGGTAAAGGCCCAGTTCGGGGGTCTGATATCAAGGGAAAATAATACCAGCATTTGGGAGCCGATGCCATGGGTCCAAGCCTGTTAAGACTTAAGTAATTCCTTTCCCCCTCTGATCTCACTTTCCCTTCAACACAGAAAGGTTGATGCTGTGAATGAGGACCAACTTGAGTCCTGAGTTCCGAAGAGGGATGGATCCAGAGAACCCACCATCTGCCGTCCTATTTATCAATTAAATTTATGTTACTGACCACTGTGTACCCCCTCCTCCCCATCTCCCAGCCAAGGTCACAGGCCTGTCTCACCTAAGTACATGGGGGCAGGTTCCAAGTTTGGTTGCCAGTTGCCTGGACTGTGGTCCCCACCTCGCCTGCAGGCGCCAGAGCAGTCTGCAAAAACAGATCTAATCCATAATCTGTCAGGAACATTAGGGGAAACACGCAGGAGAAGATGCATCACTTCTTCGAAGTCCAGGGTGCCAGGGGCTACTGCTGGGACTGAGGACTCCCCAACCCGGCCTTGCCTTGAGCCCCCAGTAGGAAGACGGCTGTGAGGCTCTGCTTCCTACGCTACTCCTGTACCTGTGCGATGTGCCTGACACACAGACAATGCCCCAACAACGCCTGCTGGCTGCTCAGCACTAACCTGGCCAGGAGAGCTTACGTGCTGGGGACAGAGCAGTGCCACTGGAAGCAGCTTCACCTCTGGTCACTGCAAAGCAAAAAGGGCAGACCTAATTATAACCCCAGGACTTCTTTCCCAAACATATAACAAACCTCGGGCCCTCAGTTTTCCATACACAAAAAAGGAGAGACTAGAGATCATGAAGTTCATAGGACAGAGCCACCGTGGGGCCAGGTGGGTATGCAGGGGCTTCAGGGAGCAAAAAACTCACCAACACACATGAAAATAGGGGTGGATTTTTTGGTGTGTTAATTTAATCTTACAAATATTCATTTACACAGTAAGGAAAAACCTCCTCATCTCCATCTCCTCCCAGGCACCGTGACGCCCTACCACAAACACCCACCCAGCCTGCTACACACCACTGCCCAGGCAGAGGGGGCAGCCACTGCAGCTCCAGCATTCACCCAAGGAAACGAAAGGCAAGGGGGTGGGGTGGGGTTGGGGAGGAATCAGCTTGTATTTCTGGGCCCTGGCAAGCCCACCACCCTCTCCTGCTGGGGCTCACACTGAATTTGGGGAGCTGGTTATTCTTATGCCCACTTCCCACCCTGGCCGCCCTCAGGCCACACCAGCTGTCTTGGTGAGGCTCTCTGCAGGCCGGAAGTGCCTCTGATGGACTAAAGGTTACAGCCAGTCTTTGCTGGGGGAAGAAAAGGCTGTTTCTCGTAGAACAATGCCTCAAATTCAACTATTCCCATGGCAAGAAGAAAAACAAAAGCATGCACGCGTGCACACACGTCCACACACACTTCACTCCATGCACACAGATAGGTTCTTCCCAAGCATGGGTCCCTCTGCCTCCCTCACTGGACTCAGGTCCTTAAGGATGGTGCCTGCCTCACCTTGTGGGGGTCAGATCCTGGTGGTCCTGCCTGGAGGCAGAGGAGGGGCTCTGAGAGCTGCACAGACCCTAAACCTGTGAGACAAGGCATCAGTGGTACCCACAGCCTCCAGGTTCCAGGGAGCCACGGACTCCTCCCGTCCCTACCCCACCGCTTGCACTTGCTCTGGTCTCTGCAAGGAGCTCACCTCTCCAAGGACATGCACAGATAAGTTTGTTTTGGGAGGGAAGCCAATGTGCTCAGATAATCACCTTGCGGGTGAGGTTGCCTAAAAGCAAGAGGAGGAACAGGAGCCCTCTGGCAGGACCAGACCCAATGACAGTGACCTAAGAGGTCACTGAACAAGGCAGGCAGCCCTTCCTGGGGAAGGCGGCAGGGACGCCCGGTGTGGGGCGGGTCAGGAAGCCAGGACACCAGATACTGTGAAGGCCCCTGTGATCCCGCTGGGGCAGCTGACGATGTGATGCCTCGAGGGCTATCGCGTGAGAGAATGGCTGGGCATGTGGGGCTCCAGGATGGCGGGGTCCCAGGAGGTTGGCATCAACAGTGGCGGCAGTCTGGGTCTCATGGGGCCCTCCAACAAAAGCCATGCTGAGCCTCTGGCTTGGGCCTGTGGTAGCCTGGGCACTGGTAGGGACCCCCGTGTGCTCTGCTGGGGATGGGGTGCTCTCTGTGTGCATAGAAAGTAGGTGCTCTGTGGCGCTGGCTGCACCCTCCCTAGGGCCTCTCCAGGACCAATGTTTGCTCCCCTTTTATTTCTGGGGGTGGAGTTGGGGAGGCAAAGGGGGAATTTCGTACAAACTTTTCTCTCACAATCAAGCTTAAAAAATATAAACCACAGTCTTAGAAGAGGATAAGGAGGAACAAACAACACACACTTTTGGAACTCAGACACCCAGACAGGCAGACCCTCACCCACACCCAGGCTATATGACCTCTTGCAGCCGCTCGTGGACCTGATCTCCCTGCTTGTCTCATACCCCTGGGACTCTGGGGGTGGGGTGGAAACAGGCAGGGACCCTGCACCATATCCCCGGCTATCAAACCAACCACGACTCAGAGAAGGAGGGGGTGAGAAGAGGGACTTTGCATATTCTCGTATCTTTGGCAGACAGCTGTTCTAGCCTGGTTTTAGCTTCCCATGGAGAAACCCACATCTCACCTGCTCAGAATCCATAGGATGCCAGCGGGAGCACCTGTCCAAGTGAGCAGCCAGCCAATCAGCTTGTGCTCTGGCTGGGCTGCCCCTTGCCCCCACCTCCGAATAACTAGGCCTCCTGCTCAGGGCAGGGGTGCTTTCATTTCCATCAAAACACGGCCCCCAAGATAGATCACAGAGTTGCTAACTGTGGCTCTTCCCCATAGCAAGTTCCCCAACTGGGGCTACATTTTCATACTTTAACAGCTCAGCCTCCACTAACAGGCTATGAAAACACCACAAAGGACAAGTGCAGGGGAACACTGGGAAGGGAGCTGGTGACAACAGGGAAGCAGGGACACCTTCACACTCGCCTGCTGCACAATCGCTGGGTGATGCACCAACACCCGTGTGTGTGTGTGTGTGTGTGTGTGCACGCGCACGCATGCACACACGCATACATGCAGCACAGAGGCTCTCTTCCCAGTGAACTGGGCAGCAACTGCGCACAGAGAATCCAAGACAGCAGTCAGCACGATGGCATTTCTCTCTGCCAAGAGAAACATGGAAGGAGAGCAATCTGAACTGTTACAAGAGTGCAGGAGGACACCTCTCGGCCCCAAAAACTCCCACGTCACCTGAGATCTGTCCTCAAGGCTTCCTCTGCTGGCCACACAGGGAAGTTTGGTCTTCAGGGAGGTTTTGATGGTAACGAGCCACAGGGCTGACGAATACAAATGTCAAAGGTGTAAATCAACAGAAGATTAAAGAGAAAAGAGAGGAAAAGGGTGATAACTCATTGGCTGATGCCATTAAAAACACATGGGGTCAGAGACTTGAGTCCTGTGGGACAGCAGATGTCCTCCAATGGCACTGACCCGCAGAGTCCCCAAACACGCCCCGCCAGCTTTTAACCTGAATCACTTCCAGAGCAAGCAGCTATTCTATAAAGAGTATGTTATTCCTTATCTAAAAAAATAAAAGTGGGGAAAGAGGGGAAAAAATTAACATGTGCTCAAAACTACAACCTGTCTGTAGGCAAAATAATTTCTGCTTAAAAAGATGGCTTTTTTCCCCCATTTAAAACTTTTTTTCCTTCCCGAGTGACCTAACCACTTGTTAGAGAATGACACCTAATAAACAAAACCCCAAGTGGCCACATGGATTTCTTCTTGGTAGCCTCAACACCATTCCTGGGTTCAGCATCCACACATGCATACTGAGTTTACTCAAAACTAGTCTGTTCTGCTTCTTCCTCTTCTTCCAGGATGGGGGTCAGAGCCAGGGGTCCATGCGATGTGGTCTGCAATCCGGAGGAACCCCTTGCCCTCCCCCCCAAAGTCAAGCCTTCTGTCTTTTGTTAATTTTTCTTCTTGCTGATACCCGTTTAAGACTGGCCGAAGGGGTAAGGCCCGTGGAGCCCCTAGAAGAGAGTGAACACAGTCAGTGACGGTACACAGAGCAGGTACAATTTGACAAGCAAACCGAGTAAAAGAATCTGTGGTTCCCAGTGAGCCAGAAGGAAGCCCCAAGGCACAAACAAGGCCTGCAGGTTGTCCCTGCCACGTAAAACGTCAGGAGGCCAAACACCAGCACACTGCACTCTGTTAAGTGTTCTCCCCCAGTCACACCATTCAAGAGGGAGGAGGAGGCTGCTAGAAAGATTCCTCACCTTTCAACTTCTAGACGGATTGGTGCCAACTTTTTCCCACCGAGGTCACAAAGCCTTCCTTCCCTCTTGACAATGTCTTAATCTCTCTGCTCAAAGATCCCTGGACACCGCTTTCTGCACTTTAACCTCAGGTAGAGGCTACTGCTGGCTGATGACACTTAAAACAACACAAAAACACTGCAGCAGAAATGGCTACATCCCCTGGGCACCTAATACAGGCACAGTAGCAGGGGCCTTGCACACTGCCTTTAACCCTCATCTTGAAAGCCAGGTGAGCATTCTTACGCATATGTGACTGCTGCCCATCTGACTGCAGAGGTTAAAAAATTTGTCAAAAATCATATGGGTAGCAAAAGGCAGAGCCAAGATTCAAATCCAAGTCTGATGTTTGTTCTTTCTATACTGCCGCACGATAAGGTTTATTCCAAATTCCCAAAGGCACTTTCTTGCCTTTGGCTTGGGTGGAGAAGGCATCATAGTCTCACTTTTCCCTCAGGTGAAGAATGAGACACCAGGATGTGCCAACGCCAGAAGCAGCTGCATGGATTCGCTGGAGGATGTCCTCCACATTCACACCCCCCTCAGAGTATGTTCCTTTGAAAAGACTCAGTTGATGCCAAGACCTGGGAGAGTAAAGGTGACTGGTGACTGAGGTCCTACACCCCAAACTGGCCTAAAAGCACCAGGACCCTTGGACCAAACTGGTGTGGAAAGCAGGTGTGAAAGTACAGCCATAATCATGATTTTGACCATGATTACGACCAGAGGAGTTTCCCAATGCTTGACAACTATGTTAAGAATCCTGAATCTAGGAAGTTCCCTGATGGTTCACTGGGTTAAAGGGCCAGTGCTGTCACTGCTGTGGCAAAAGGTTTAATCCCTGGCCCAGGAACTCCTTGCATGCTGCTGGTGCGGCCAAGGGGGGTGGGGGGAAGAATCTTGACTCCAGACACAACTGGGGTAACGAGGCACAGGAATGACTGAGATACATTTTCCATTAGCTTGATAAGATGTGAGCAGTTAAGAGTTTCGTTATCTTTTAAAAATGATGTATTTCTTTGAAAAGAAATATAAGTGCTTGGTTGCAGGGTTGCCAAAGATTAGAATTCCTGTTCAAAGAATGTATATATATATAATGACTGGGTCACTGTCATTGTACAGTGACCCAGAAACTGACAGAACACTGTAAATCAACTATACCTTAATAATAATACAAGAACCCCTTCTCAGTATGACTTTGTTTGCGCCATCTCCCTGGCATTTAACATGGCACCTATCCCTTGGTAGGTACCCGGTAAGTACTGCTGGATTAATAACTGAAAGAGGACAAGGCATTTCTCAGACTCTCTCAAAGTCACAAGAATACTGACCCATCCAAACCAAGTTTTTCAACAGCAGCTTAGGCCTGGGGACACAAGTGTCATCTATCTGGTCCCAGCCTCCCAGGTCCCAGGAAGGGCTGGGCTCCCTGGAGGTGATAAGCTAGAAATGCACGACCTTCTGTTTCCAATGCAGTGGGATTCGGGTCCCGCAGAACTGGGAGAAAGAGATCTGCATTCTGCTCCCAGCTTTGCACTTGCTCACCAAGCGACTTGGAGTATGGGCCCTTTCCCTTCCAGGACCTCAGACTGCTCTTCAAATTTTTCCAGATTTAAGGTTCTAGGAGTCAACACAAAGTACACAGCTCAGGAGGCTGAAAAACAGTATTCTAAGAAAAAATTCCCTTTGGTCATGCTTATTTAGGCCAGAGGTCAAAGCTGCCACGAGAGTAAAGTTGCTAGTTTTTTCAATGGAAAGCACTGAAATTGCTTTGTCTCCCCCAACCCCCACCTCTCTTCCAGAGCCTCAAAAGACCAGAAGTATGTCCCTGGCTGCTTGGTGGTATCACTGAACACAAAAGCTTTGAAGAGGTGAATACAGCTGATGGGCAGGCTAACACTTATAGGGCATCAGCTGTGTACCACGTGGTGCTGGAGCACTTCAACATGTTCCCTTTAATTCTCACAAAGATAAACTGAGACAAGTATGATCCACGCTCAGAGAGGTGAGGCAACCTGATCCAGGGTACTGAGCTGGTAGGTAGAGCAGTGGTAATTAAAATGCCATGTCCGCCAGCCCCCGGTCAACCATGCCTCCAGCAGGAAAGCTGTGCTGTCACCATCTCAGTAGAGCACCCACCCACTCAACGAAGTATGGGCTGGAGCAGCAAAGGGCTCTCAGACTTCATTTTGTGGGGCCTGGTCAGAGGGTCTCACACACACTAGAGGTGGAATTAAAGAAGCTTAAAACAAGCTGCTCTCAGTACTTCCTAACAACATTCATTCATCCGGAAAAATCCAAGGAAAGTAATAAAGGATTAGATTCCCTAAGACTTAGAACCCATACAATGCTCAAAGGGCTTTGTGCAACAAAAAATACACGGAGAAAAACAAACAGCATTTGTCTTCTATGAAATATTTTCCCCTTTACCCTAAATTTAACTGCTTTTCAGACCAAAGCTCCACACACTTCATATGGGCCTTTATAAAGCAAGCATTAGTCTTGTGACTGGTCTGGAATGCCTGGAGAAGGGAATTCATGACTTTGCCAAGGATCTGTTGCGCATTCCCATTTTACAGATACATTAAACAAGTCCTTTGCAATTGGCAAAGAGAGGAATACTGACACGGGCATTTTCAGACTTTCACCTGAAATGAACGTCCTGGCCCTCAGACCAGTTCAGTGTGGTATTTACTGTTTTGTTTACCACTTATTTATCTATTTACTGCTGTGCCTTTTGGAAAGAAAACGTTACCTAATTCCTTTTCATCCAGAGAATGGCACGTTGGGGTTGTTGATTTTAATTGGCACAGAAAGGTGGCTTGAGGAACAAGTTCTATCTTCTTCCCTTCATATTAACTACCATTACTTCAAGGAAGCAAGAGTGAGTCAATCTATTTCAAAACTGCTTTACAAACTGATATCTGACAGTGTAAAGAACGAGCTCCTACAAAGAATAAGAACATTCCTTGCTCAACATGCCAGTCTTTAAGATTGAATTAGATTGTATTGTTCTGCGGCTTTATTTCTGAAAGTAAAACTTGCCATAAATTACGAATCAATTTCCCCAAATAGGAGTTCCCTTCGCGTCTCAGTGGTTAGCAAATCCAACTAAGAACCATGAGGTTGCGGGTTCGATCCCTGGCCTTGCTCAGTGGGTTAAGGATCCGGCGTTGCCATGAGCTGTGGTGTAGGTTGCAGACGCGGCTCGGATCCCGCGTTGCTGTGGCTGTGGCGAAGGCCGGCAGCTAGAGTTCCTGTTAGACCCCTAGCCTGGGAACCTCCATATGCCGCGGGTGCGGCTCTACATAAAAAAGACAAAAAAACAAAAAAAAAAATTCCCCAAATAAAATCCTTTTTTTGTATGATGGTAAAAAGAGACAAAAAAAGACTACTTTACCACTGAGACTCCCCACACGCAAGGTTAGAGGTGTCACCGATGGATCACAGAACACAGGCAATGCAACTCCAATTACAGAGGAAAAGCTTGGCGGAGACTCCAGGAACAGCTTGTCCAGGGTGTCCTATAGCAGGGAAGTGCCTTCCTAAGAGTGGGATGGAGGTATATTCTAAACAAGAGGCCCATCCACATTTCAAGTTCCACTGGAGTCCCCAGACCTGGTGTAACAGGTTGTGGCTAGTGTCTCCAATCCCAGCCTAAATATAGAGCTCAGTAGTACAGGTAACGTCCACTCTCTTCTAGGACTTTACCAACTCTTCAACTTTTACCCGTAGGAATAGCAAATACCAAATATTTCAATGAACCTGGCAGCACTATCTGCACTATAACAGTTGCACTACTAATAAAGATGCAACATATGGTACTTTGAGCCCTGAATTAAACTCTGACAAGCAAAACTTAAGGCTCAGAGCATGATTACCAAAGGAGAGAGGGTGGTTGTAAGTGACTAATGCCACAGGAATCCACACAGTGCTGTCCACACCAGGCCTGCCCTCTCAGGGCTCATGCTTTTTTTTTGCGGGGGTAGGGGGCATGGTGCCGTGCCTGCAGCATATGGAAGTCTCCGGGCCAGGGATCGAACACTGCACCACAGCCTGTGACCTGAGCTGCAGCAGTGACAATGCCGCTAGGCCACCAGGGAACTCCCGAAAATCAGTGACTTCCCCTTCTCTGTGGGGAATCACTCTCATCATGTAGGGATGAGCAGCTAGGCCGCTAATACTAATCCTTCTAGAGTGTGAATCATTAGTTAAACCCAGAATCTGTGAGTCTAAAGACCAGTCCCCCAGGGCCTACTCAATTTGCATAATGGGTTTTCAAAGACTACATTTCTTGGGAGTAGCCTTTCATCTCCTAGAGCACAAGAAAGTGTTCCTGTTGAAGAAAAGCCTTTTAGGTCACAGGGGTTGAGGTGTTGCCTGTTTGCCTCAGTTTTCCCTAAGCTTTTCAGTGAACTCCATCATTGCTGTGAACCCTTGGGAACTAAATTCTACTTGGCTACAGGGCAGGCGAGGCCTCTTAAGAGCTCGGGAGCTCGATCCTTGGCAGCTAAGACAGAGGGGCCTCCCTGCTCATGGGTGTCTGGGAAGAAACCTTGGCCTCATGCCAGCTCAATGATTACAGTAGTTGGGCAGGTCCTGAACTGCATTTCCGTGATGGAGTAACTACTGTGAGCCATGATTTGGCTAATTTTCTAAAGTATTTCTAAAAGAGAACACCTACAAACATAAAAGATGAGCTCAGTTTCATTCATCACAATCTCCTGAAAGGACAATTTAAGATCCAGTACTTGTGGTCCTGTGCTCAAAGCAAAGCTAAAAATAACAACTATTTATTTTTCACAATAGTTTACAGTTGCCCCTATGGAACAGCAGAGTCACAACCCAGCAAGCGATCTGACATGAGTGGGTACCTAAAATATCTTAAAGTTCTTTCTAAAAATTATACAGAAATCAAAATAAGTTTTCCAAAAAGGAAGAAAAAGGAAATTAGGTCTGTTTCGCTTAGAATATTTCTAAAAAGTTTAACGATCAATGTTCGACAGCAGGAAATACAGTGCTATTAGAAGAGAAAGCTGCCCTTCTATGACGGTGGGATCTGCTCCTGCCAGCTATTTGTGCCTTGTACACACAGTAGAACTCAAGTAAAAAAAAAAAAAAAGACTCAAATATCAGTAAAATGAATGAATGACCTGTGAAAAGCTCTACACACCAGTGAGCCATTTCTGTTTAATCTTCTAGGGTGGGGAAAAAAAAAGACAGCTAAAATTCCTCCTGAAACAAGGCTACCTTATGAGGACTCTTTGGGTTACTTTTAATATCAAAGCTTGTTGTTTAGATAAAGCACCACAACATGGACACTTTCATATACCTGTCTTTATTTTGCTTTCACTTGTGATTTGATTTAAATAAATAAAAAGGTTAATAAAAAGGAGGAGCGTTTGCTGCATGGCTGTGAAACAACATGCTCTCCCAGTTAGTGCTGATGGCAGCATCAGATAACACCCCCTGGGCCCTCCCCTTTCCTGGTCAGGTGCTCCTCCTGCATCCATGTGCACTGAATGCAAACACAGAAGAATACAGGGTTCAGGACTTGGTTCTGTTCTGATTCTGTACTGCAAACGTGGTGTGATGAGGCCCTGATCTCGGGGCCGGTATGGCTGGTAGGGGCCAGAAGCTGACTAAGCCCTGATCAAATCATGAATCTCTAGTTAATTATAAATAAAATCTGTATTGGAGGAGTGGGCAGGGCAATGAGGACTTCTCTCAGGAGCACTCAAAGCAGGAAACTTTCCTCGACGGATGCTGACCCTCAAGGAGGTTTGCTGGTGGAATAGCAGGGCCATAGCAGCATGACGGGAACTTTTGCAGATACTTTAACACTGGTGTTCAAGCCACTTTCATTTGACAGTCCTCAGAATTTCAAAGATGTATTCGATGCACTGGCTAAAGCCAAGCATGAAAACCAGCCAAAGAAAATAAAATAAATGTACTTTTATGCACGCAGGCTATTCATGGGGCAGGCTCAGTTTACAGCCTTCTGCCTGTACCAAAGCTGTGCTTAAAAGCCTAGCTCAGTTATAAGCATGATGAACTGGGTTTTTCTAAAGCCCTGTAAAAGCATTTTTTTAACTCGAATTTTATTATATTTTTATACTTGTACTTACCTCTGTAACAGTTTTTCTGTTGCTCTTAATCAACTTCTACAGTCCTTCTGGGGACCATCTCATCTACCCATCCATCCTCCCACCCACCCATCCAATCCTTTGCCATGCATTCCTCATTCTTCCTCCCTCCAGCATCCATCTTTTTGTCCTCCCTCCATACATCCTCCATCCTCCCACCATTCATCCTCCCATGCACCCAACGCTCCCCATGGCCAAAGGCAACTCCCAGAGCCTTCCCCTACCCCCTGACAAATCAAGTAAATCACCATGAAGAATAAAACTCAAACGTAATTGTGATTTAAAACACATTATTTAAAGTTCTACAAGGAGATGAAGGACATTGGCTGAGTCTGACATCACCTTTCAGTAAAGACTTAGGAAAAAGCTATTCACTATTTGAAATTCTAGCCCCTAAGATCCCATGTAATAGCAAGCAAGTGTGCTAGAATCCAGGTGGGATGCTGGCGGACAGAGCTCCCTCACGGCCATCTCCTAGGGTAGAGGAGATTCCTAGAAAGGAAGAAAGACGTGATAAGAGTCTCACTGGGGAGAACACCATAAAGGAAAGCGTACCCAGGTCCCTAGCCATGGGGCCCTTGGTGCTATACTGTGGCGATCCTGCTGAGCAGCCGGGGAGGCTGGGGTCCCACTTCCTCTGAGAATTCCCATTCAAGCTCTTGTACATTTTCCGTACATGCCACTGTCCCCCCTACCCCATCTCTCTTATAATTAATTCAAAGCATCACCCCCCTCCCCCACAACCCTTGTAATGGCTGGCTGATTGAGGGAGAATCAACTGTCTCGCCTTCAGCCATATTTGGGTTCATCTTGCCATTCTCCTGCTCAAAAGCATCGCTGGCACTCTGTTCCCTTTCACATTAAACGTGACCTCTCCTTTGCTTGGTTTTCAAAGATCTTCCTCCAAAATTCGCCCCACCCTCTTTAAGTACACCTCACTCACCACAGCCATGCTGGCCAGTGTTCAATGAACATACCCTGTCTGTCAACGCCTCTGGGCCTTCCTGCATGTGGTTCCTCTTCCCCGCAATTCACTTTGAATCTATCATTCACCACGGTAACACTTTCCTTTCCTGGCTGTTCCCAACCTCACTGCTTTCTTCCAAACTCAGGAGTATTAAAAATCAACTGCAATTCAATATACTCCATCTTTACTGGCTCTCATTCTTTCCTATGAACTAGTCACATCTATGAAATCAGACAGTAAATTCTTTGACGATAAGGATTAGCAAGGGTTAGCAACCCAGGAGGGCTCCCTTAGTGACTAAATAATACCAAAGCTCTTTCTGTTAAAAACACTTTCAACCTGCACATGGGTGGTAAAATCACAGCAAAAAGCCCCAGACCCTCAAGCTTTTGCAGGTGAACACTGCAGCTTTGAAAGGGATCTCACTTTTAGTTGAGATTTAAGGAAGCCCCCGTTTCCCCCCGACACATAGCAGTTCTTAATCTTACGTCCTGTACCTGGTCCTGCTAGAATACAGTTACGGCAGACTCAGCAGAGAATGCATCATGTGGAACCTGAGGCTCTCTATCAGGATGCAAATTCTCACACTTTTGAATTATACTTATTTGTCTGAACCTATAATCTCACTTGTCTCACTTTAAGAACTTTCATCAGAAATTAAAATGCTAAATTCAGAGAACAGGGAAAAGAATAGTCCTTATGACTAAAACAAAATATGCTGGCTATCTTGGGAACACTAGCTCTGTTTCAACTATAAGACTGTCCAGAATCAAATCAGTCCAAAACAATGCTTAGAGCTCCCAAACAAAGAAAACAAAGCTGAACGTTCAGCTTTGAAGCTGCTGAGGTACAAAAGGGAGAGTTCCTGGAGATTCTTTTTATTCTCAGTCAGATAGTAATGTTACAAACAACAAAAGACATTTTTTAAGGCTCACAGTGTTTGCTTAACTTATTTTTAAATGCACACATGACCCATGCCAATGCAAACACCAGCTAGGCTGGGAGGAGTTTACTGGTTCCTCTGGGTTTTCAAAAGAGAGCCATCTTAATATCATTAAACCAGAGTCTCCTGGCAAACCCCTTCTGGTACAGAATGTGCTAATCTGCCAGTGAACAGGGGCAGGTTCCTCAGTTGCCAGGCTCTGCTTCCTCCTTGGCCACAAATTCTTCTGTAGCTCCTGAAGATGAACAAGGTCTCTACAACCTGACACTATGTGTATAAACTACCTTCAGAGAACAGCAAACAAACTTTGCTTCTGCCAGAAGCCTCGGCATAGTGTGGTCTAGAACACAAGACTCAAACTGGGTTTCCCGGGTTCCAGCCCATGGCCCATCCCTAATTTGCTATGTGAATGTGAGCGAGTCACTTACAACCTCTTTATTGTTTTGTCAAGTGAAGAGTGTAAATACAAAAAAATCACAAGAGCTGTGAATTAAAGAGTAAGAATAAATGTAGTAAATGTAAGAATAAATGCAGTAAAGGTGCTTTGGATAACATGAGGCAGTTTGTTTATGTGTTACAGACAGACTGGGTTAGGCTCAGTCTCTGGACCTCTTCTCTATCTACACCAGTGGGTCTGCAAGCAGGGCAATTCTGCCTCTGTCCCGTGGGGCATATGGCCATGTCTGGAGATGTTTCTGGCTGTTACACTAGGCATTAGGAAGGTACTTTTGGCATCTAGTGGGTAAAGGCCAGGGATGTTGCTAAATATCTCAAAATACATAAGATCTGCACCCCCAGTCCCACCCCACAAAAAGGATTATCTGGCCTAAAATGTCAATAGTCTTAGTCTGTTGGCTGAGAAAACCCTGCTCTATGACATAGTGAATTGCGGCCAGTCTCACAGCATTAGATTTCATCCATATTGCATGACTCCCAAATTTGCATCGCCACCCACACCTCTCTCCTAAACTCTATATCCAATTTGGATACACAACAGCCCACCTGATACGTCCACTTGGATGTTTACAAAATCTCTAATGTACCCAAATGGAACTCCCGGTCTCTCTCCACCTCCACCACAGCCTTTCCTCTCTCTATGGATGGCAACTCCATCCCTTTAAGTTGTTCAGACCAAACACCTTGGTGTTATCACTTATTCCTGCTTACTCCCCTCTACCAACCCATGAGCACATCCTGTGAGTGCTAGCTAACAGACCAGATCCAGCCTCAGACCACTCCTCCTACCTGTCCTGTTACCACTCGTTCCACAGCGCTCATCTCTATCTAGATGATTGCACTAACTGCCTATCGGTCCCCTGCTTCTCTCCTTGCCTCGTATTCTCCACATAAGAGCCAGAGCGATTGATCCTTTTACAACATTAAGTCAGACCACATTGCCCTCAGCTCAAAATCTTTTAATGGTTCCCTCTATCCCTCAGTGCAAAAACCCAAAGCTTTACAAGGGCTAGTAAGGCCTTCCGTGGTCTGGTTTCCTCCCTGTGACTTTGTCTCCCTCCGCCCTGTGCTCGACTCGCTCTGGTCCTTGAACAGGCCAGGTAAACTCCCACCTCAGGTCTGGTACTGACTATACAATACTCTCTCTCCAGGCACCTTTGCAGAAAAGAAATCTGGCTTTAAAGGTAGTAAGAGAGCCCCTACGTATGCTCCAGTTTTAAAATACTAGCTATGTCTGAAGGGAGATTTTAAATTCATTCCAGAAAAACGAAACTCCAGAGACTTTTATCTTCTGGCCACAATCAAGGACTATAGACGGGTTTTGTGATTAAGAGGTATACAGGCTTTGCTGTCACAAAAAGTGAGTTAATGGAAACTTCCATGTCAACAAAAATCTAAACCCAAGTGACCATCGAGGTTCTAGGCAATCTTTTCCCTTCATGGAGGCTAGACAGAAAGGCTGATTTCTGTAGTTTCCATAGCAGCTCGTGGAGAAAGGGGGTTTAGCAGTGGAGAAGTCATATAATATCTGGCCAGTAACTAGTTGGATCCTCATTTGAAATGCAGCAATATTCTACAGAAAGCATACTCTCCCTGGCCTACAGCTGTTAGCTCAACTGATAAAAATGTGCACTTGAATACTATTTGTCATTGGAAAGCAATGTAGTGGATTGTTAGGAAAGCAGTCTCAGGGGTCAAAAACAACTGGTTTTGTTCATACCCTGGTTTTACCACTTTTTAGCAGCATGACCTTGGGCAGGTCATGGAACCTGTACACCTCAAGTCTCAGCAACTGTACAAACTACTGCCTCTGCCTCTGGGAACAAATATGAGGGGCTGGGAGGCCGGGAGGTGACGGTCATTTTTGTAATAAACTTTGTAGAACTCTTGGCTCCTTAAAATATGTACGTTGAGATATATATATATATATATATATATATATATATATATATATATATATATATATATATTGTCTTTTTAGGGCCGCACCTGTGGCATGTGGAAGTTCCCAGGGGTTGAACTGGAGCTGTAGCTGCCAGCCTATGCCACAGCAACGCGGGATCTGAGCCTCATCTGAGACCTACACAGCTCACGGCAATGCCGGATCCTTAATCCACTGAGCAAGGCCAGGGATTGAACCAGCATCCTCATGGATACTGTTTGGGTTTGTTATTGCTGAGCCAAAATGGGAATTCCCATTGATAATTTTAACAATAAAAATTAAGTTAAGAAGTCCTCAGCACAGTGCCTGCTTGGCACATACGAAGTGCTCAATGAATGGCAGCTTTACAGCTCTGATTACTGCACTGTCACTGGCCCCAACCTGGGAATAGTGTGCTTTTGCTACCTGTCTTTTGCCAGAAGAGAACACAAGCTGGATAAAATATAAAGTAACACAAGTTTTCCTTCCAGCTTCTCTCTGAGCCATCTTTAAATCTTTCAGGGAAAGGGTCTGCACCCGAGAATTAAGACTCAGGCTTCATGGCAGTGGGAGGGTTCATACTGCCCTCTGTTGCCATTAGTCCAGTTAAGGACACCAACCACCTGCCTTTGGGTCAAATTCAAATTCAGCACCCTCTGAACTGGGCAAATATTGGGCCCAATTCCACTGAACTCACCCCTTCTTATTATATTAATCTGACTGGCTACTTCAAAATAGGTAATAAGGTCAACAAGCCATTACATCCTCAGGCCCATGTAGCAAAAAGATTGGCTTCCCCAAACCTCTCCTTGTAACCTCTACTACGTCTCTAAACCCTCACCCAGAGAGAAGTGAACTCTTCCATGTCCTGTCAGCACAGACGGCAGCCGATTAGAAGAGCACTGGGTTTCTGATATAATAAAAGCTGACTGACTTCTCTAGCCCTACATCCAAAATGTACTAAAGGGTGATCGTCAGAGAGAGAGAGGTGGAGGGAGGGAGAGGAAGGAGCAGGTGGAAATGTGGGCAGGCAGGGCAGATGGCACTCGGCAGTGGCTGACGCTGAAAGAGCACAATGAACCTCCCCAAAGATAATAACACGTTTCTCCTTCCGAACCAGCACTTGGCGGAAGTAATAACAGTGGCTCAGACGGTAATCACTTTAAAGGAGGAGTATATGACAAATACCAGCTCCAAACATTTAAAAAAAAAAAAAAAAGGAACAAACATAAAATAAGAGGCAGAGTCCAAGTAACAAAATAAAATGAATCCTGGATTTTTTTTCCAGTCTCCCAGTATAAACCACTACTCTTAAAAGAAGCAAAGCAACTGGGCTCTCCTAAAAAACAGCCCTTGGTTCTGTCCAGCCACACTCTTATTCTCAGCTGTCCTGAATCAGACCATTTGGCTGCTGTCTTACTCCTCAGTAAGGCCTTCTTAGAAAACATTTAGAAACTTTAAAAATTACTGGCAAGTAAGAAAAAGAAGTATTTAATTTCAATAGGTCTTATTTTCTCCTTCCACACCTCTACAGGTTATTTTTTGTGACCCTAACACTGTCCAAAGAGAAGCTATCCTGGCCCCAAGAGAGGAGTCAGAGTTACAGCTCATGGCAAGACCAGCCCTGAGTCAACAGAATCAGCCCCTAGCCTACTGTGACTGTCCTCAGAGGCCCTTGAGCTAATCACCCCAAAAGAATTAATCAAAAACAGCACCTAACCTTCATCAATACTTGATCTGACTATTCACCTGGGACAGGTCAGCCACAACTGAGCTGACAATGAGGCCAGCCAATACTGAACAAAAGCAGAGAGTCAGATTTATGAATCTCTGCAGCAGGTCAACTTAATACCTATTCACCTTCCTGACTCTCTCTGACAACTCTCACACAGGAGGGATCATGCTCTCTGGGTTGTGGGATGGAGCTAGGACAGGTGTTCCCACCTGGAGCTTCCTCCACGCTCCCCAACCCCTCTTCCACACAGAGCACAGTTCAGAGAGCTTATGGTTATTCAAGGGTAGCTGGGGAAGGGCTCCAATGCTGTCCAGTTCCTGGCACTGACCAGTTCTGGCCCCATTACGCTAACACCCACACAGCCCTCACAGAGCGGGTACATGAAGCAATCTTTTCATTTCATCCCACCAACCTTAGCAGGTTAAACTGTAATTATGGAGGCAGCAGGAAACTGTGTCTGCCTCCTAAAACTGTGGTCACGCGCTTCCAGGAGCACCGTGTTTTCTCAGCCTTAATGGCAGGCAGGGAATTTCTTCATTTTATTATTATTTTTTTTTAACTCAGTGAATTTTTATTATATTTATGGTTGTACAACCATCATCACAACTCAGCTTTACAACATTTCCATCCCAAACCCCTAGTCCATCCCTCCCCACCATAACCGGTCTCCTTTGGTGACTACAAATTTTTCAAAGTCTGTGAGTCAGTTTCTGTTCTGAAAAGAAGTTCACTGTATCCTTTTTTTCAGATTCCACATATAAAGGAATTTGTTTATAGTAAATCAAATCTCTATTGTCAACTCCTACCCATCCAATAAAGACTGGGCACCTGGGGGGAAGTGAAGATACTTGCCCCAACTCTAGAGCCCAGGGTTCTCACATCCTTTCCAGTCACTTATAAATAAAAGAGGGCTATTTATTATTAACACCACATGGTTGGTGCACCCCAAGAGTTTATAAATAGTTTATTTTTATCAACTAGAAAAAGTTACTACTTTTTTTTCTTTTTTGGCCGCTCCTGCAGCATAAGGAATTCCTGGGCCAGGGATCAGATCTAAGCCACAGTTGTGACCTAAGCCACAGCTGCAGCAAAGCCAGATCCTTAGCCCACTGTGCCAGGCCGGGGATCAAACTTGCATCTTAGCGCTCCTAAGACGCCACCAATCCTGCTGCGCCATGGCAGAACGCCAAGAAGTCACTACTTTAAGACTCAACAAACAGGGGAACTCTTTAAAAAGAAGATGCCACAGGCAATCCTCAGTTTACATTAAAGCCACTAATCTTAACTCTGCTTCTTTCACACCTTGGTGATACTGGTTATTAATTCAGTTAATTTTTTGCTCAGCCTCCAGCCCAATAAGATCTAAGGAAATTCCAGGTTCATCTACTAAAACCTTTAGTAATGTGGCACCTAGACTGGAATCACAGCTCTGTTTCTTGCTAGGTGTGTGATACTGGGGCAAGTTACTTGACCTGCTGGAGCTTTTGTTTTCTTATCAAGATATGAGATGACACATGTAAAGTACCTGGAAGCATACCCGGCACACACATAGGAATAGCTAGAAAATAACTTTAGTATATACCTGATCTTGTCACTTTGTCAAATATACTCCTTCAGGACCCCAAGTATGCCTTTTTTTTTAGGGCTGCACCCACAGCGTATGGAAGTTCCCAGGCTAGGGGTCGAATCGGAGGTAACAGCTGCCGGCCTACACCATAGCCACAGCAACACCAGATCCTTAACCCACTGAGTGAGGCCAGGGATCTAACCCACATCCTCATGGATCCTAGTCAGGTTCGTTAACCGCTGAGCCGCCAAGGAACTCCTCTGTCTTTAAAAATAAATGTCTATTCTCAAGCCAAACACAAATATTTAGAACCATGCATTATCTCTGCTTTACGATATCCATTTAAGTAGAGGTCCAATTTTTTTTTTGTCTTTTTGCCTTATCTAGGGCCGCACCCGCGGCATATGGAGGTTCCCAGGCTAGGGGTCTAACAGGAGCTGTAGCTGCCGGCCTTCGCCACAGCCACAGCAACGCGGGATCCGAGCCGCATCTGCAACCTACACCACAGCTCACGGCAACGCTGGATCCTTAACCCACTGAGCAAGGCCAGGGATCGAACCCGCAACCTCATGGTTCCTAGTCGGATTTGTTAACCACTGAGCCACAAAGGGAACTCCCCAATTTTTTTTTCAAAGCCATTTTTAATTATTTCATCCAAAGGAACACACGTAACCAATGGAACATATCTCCCACCGACCATCACCCCCATCTCCCGACCACACATCCCTCAGCACTTCAACTGTCCTCCTATCATCATCCTTCCTGTCTTTCCAAAGCTGTACATTTTCTGAAAAGCCCTTTCCATCAACTCCATCTCTATATTTTTTCCTTTTTATGGCCACACCTGCAGCATATGAAAGTTCCCAGGCTAGGGGTCAAATCGGTGCTGCAGATGCCAGCCTACACCACAGCCACAGCAACGCCAGATCTGAGCCGCATCTGTGATCTACACCGCAGCTTGAGACAATGCCAGATACTTAACCCACTGAGCGAGGCCAGGGACTGAACCTGCATCCTCATGGGTACTAGTCAGGTTCTTAACCCGATGAGCCACAACCAGAAATCCATCCATATCTCTGCTTCTTTAACTCTAACATGCAGCCATGCATACAAATTACACATTCTGACTGTGCTGTGTTCTACTCACCATATGCATGCTTCATACTGACTGAACTGCATGCGTGTTTCATCCCCATACTGTACTTGTTAAGCTGTTGGTTAGTAGGGAAAACTTTTATTCTTCAAGTGGCCTTACTCAACAATGGACCCTGCTCTAAACAGTGCACAAATGTGTTAACTGCCCATATCCTACCCCATTCCTAGGAGCCCTAAGAGGTGGAGCTGACTCAACTTTAGCCCGAAATACTTTCAGAGGACTTGCTAGTATTCACATAACTGCTTTCTGAATAAGATTCAGCTTAAGGAAAAAAAGGGAGGCTCCAGTTTCTCTGTGGGTCCAAGTGTCACATTCTCAGTGCACTACAGCCAACTGTCTTGGGTATCAACTCCAGTGAGGCCCTTTTCTCCGCAGTGCTTGCAAATGCTACTTTTAAATGGTCTTACAGTGCTCGTGAAAAAATTAGGTAACATACTGAGTTCATCAACTTCAAGAAATATCTCAGCAGCCTCACCATAGCCCAAGCCCTTCAAAATAGCAGCATGGTCAGATGTCGACTAAGGCTGGCAGGAAATCCATTCTGACAACCTCCTACCCCCACCCCAGGCGAGGGCAGTGATACAGTTAAGAGGCAACAGTTCCTAAAGCCCTAAAGAAGAGGTAAACAATTAACAGGTTGACAACTCAGGAAGATGAGTGCAGTGCCCTGGCCAGGAAGCACCAGGCCTCTCCTAAGACCACAGGGAGGCAGAGAGTTCACAGTTGAGTGAAGGGGCTTCCGTTAGAAGGCAGTGGACCAACCGGTTTTGCCTCCTCCAACTCTCTCACCTTCCCATCATACTCATGTGCTTCAAAGTTCTCATTCTAACAGGGCACACTTAGCCTAGGGTCTGTACCACCTCAACAGTCATACCCTGGAGGGTAAAATTTAAGGAAGAGAAATCTGGACCAATGGGAACTTACAGGGAAACCTTTTATTAGAGTGTTAAGATGTGAAGTCTTTCCTCAAATATAAGCAATTTATTACCTTGCCAATTTACTTCTCTTATATCCTATATGACAGACATGACCTCATACTATCCTTTATAAGGACAAGAAACCAGTAAATAATTCTCTGTTACACTCCTCGTCAATGAAGTCCCTCTTACTAGTCCTTGTGGAGAAAGAGAATTCAGATCATCAGGTTTCTTTTCTTAATCTGCCTCTTGATCTAGACCACGTATAAAGCACTGGTCAGAAAAATGTCATTCTTACAAGAGAGCAAGTTGTCTCTCAAATAAACATCAATGCTAGTTTTAAAATTTTGACGGTGAATGCCAACACGAAGCAACGAGAGACTTAACAGCTATGATTCCACAGGTGGGATGCTGGGCCTAACATACCACACTGTTAACCAGACAATGTTCACAGGCCCTGCCACACAAATCACCTACAATGTCAGCTCAGCACCAAGGTTTTATTCAAACAACCAACACCAACAACCAGGAGCCAGAATCACCTTAGCAGAATATGGAAGGTGCTCTTTTAATCAGCCAGCAGAGAGAAACAAACCAAGAAATCAAACATCTAGAAGGCTGTCTTAGAACAATCAGAATATTTAAAATCATGATTAACCTAATAAACAATTTTCTCACTTATTCCTCATGAATGAAAAGTCAAAATATCACTTGGGCCACTCTGGGTTGTGGGTGAGGTGGGAGATAGGCCATGAGAGACTGGAAAGAATGCAAACAAGGCAAATAAAGAGATGCCCGACAACTTTTAGGATGAATAATTGAGCGTATCTTTTTCCTCAGGAAAAACACCCAATCCCAAACCAAAAAAACACAGGAACGAGTTCCAAAGGTGGGCTGTGCTCTCCACAGTATACATTTACCAAGTGAGGTATGGCTGGTGATATTTTGACTTATTCTTTCTTTTCTTTTTTTTAAATGCTAAAGGTAAAGAACTTTGTTCTTTCAACACTCAAACCAGAGCAGAGAGACAGCCGTAAATTATAAACGTGGATGAAGTAATATCCACAGGATGTGGAGGGGGAGGGGGGAGGGGAGAAGGGGTAGGTTTTTGTGCTGTTGCGTTGGCAGAGCTAAGCAGTCTTAAAGAACACCCGAGGCTTCTGGGTTTGCCATGAAGGGGCATCACGAATCCCAAGGCCCACCACCTACCCCTTCTCCTCTTCTCCGAGGGCACCTACCTTACTGTAAGTCACTACTGATAAGTTGTTTGCGTGACTGCTGGGGGACAGATTTACAGAGTTCTGTGAGAGTCTATTCTCATCTTGCTCGGTTTGGTCAGGAGCAGGAGCCCATGTGTTTTTGCTGATCAAGTCGAACTCGGAACCCCCAGGGTCTTTTAAGTTGTTTTCATCTGATTGTCGGTTCTTTTGGGGAGAGGCAAACGGGTTGAAGTTTCCTTCTACCTTGCGATGTGGCTGTGTGTTGAACTCCGTTTCAAAAGACGACAGCTGCTGCGTTACTCCTAGAAGTCCACCCACCTCCACACTGAGAATGACCCAGATGACATCTGAAACAAAAAGGCAACTCGAGTCAATGCCAGGCACACCCTCAAGGCTCAAAGCAGCCACAAAGAGAACCCCGAACACCACCCGAACCACAGACAGAAATGTTCCTCTACAGGCTAGTTTAGAAGCTTACTGACAAAGTAATTCAGTACATGTGCACTGAAGTGGTACTACATTTTCGGTAATGTCAAGTTCAAACTCAGGTACAAACTGAGTAGAAGTCTGTGGTGAGGCCCAAGAAACTACTTGTAAAAGGTTACAATAGATTCTGACGCATAACCATAGCTGGAAATCATTACTCCACAGAACAACGATCAATATACAGAATTCCAAAAGCTATTTTCCCAGAATTATAAGCACTTTATGGTTTTTACTTTATTTTAAATGTGTTTAACTCAGAAAACTCATGGCAGGCGTAATTCTTGAGTCAAAAAAAAATCTTTATAATTATAAGAACTGCAACTTATCAACCACTCCCTCCCCCATTTGGGGCAATTTAGAATGACCATATGTTGTCCAAACCAGAACAACTGAGAGTAAAAGAGGGAGCTATTAATAATTACACCAGGACACAGGTATAAACCAGAACTAACCCTGACATATTAGAACAGATATCACCCTTGCTATTTTCACCATACATGTGTTCAAAAGATAACCAAAATTTAGTATTCCTCCGACTTTCTGAAATAATCCAACCCATACCAACTTTGTCTTTCAGTCACACAAAGAAACCCTACCATCTACACTGAAACCATTATGAGATTTGCTTTAAAAGTGCACCAAATAAAAGTGCACCAAAGCACTTCTGGTCATAATTCAGTTCTTTATTTCCTCAACTGACAAAGCCAAGGGTTCACAAGAAATGAACAGCGAAAGTGGCAGTTTCCTTTGATGTTCAGAACCTCCATTCAGAGAACAGTGGCATCTACTTTCCTGCTGGAAAGTTTTCAAAAAGCAAGTTACAGAAAGGTGAAGAAGCTTTTAAGTGTGAACTGTGCTGAAAACAAATATGAAAAATTGTCCAGGTTCCTAAAAAACAGGAAAAGGCAGGTAGAACCTCCTTGGTTACCTACACAGAAATAGAGTGGTCCCCACCATCTGCAATTCACTCTGCACGGCTTCAGTTACCCCTGTCAACAGTGGTCCAAAACTAGTACATGGAAGGTGCCAGAAGTAAACAATTCAGAAGTTTTACACTGTGCACTCTTCTGAGCAGTGTGATGACATGTTTTGCTGTCCTGCTCCGTCCCAAATGGGGTGTGACTCATCCCACTGTGCATCGTATCCTTGCTGTATATGCTACCTGCCCTCAGTCCCTTCCGAGCCATCTGGGTTATCAGACTGACAATCTGGTATGGCAGAGCTTTTATTTAAATCACCCTATTTCACTTAAAAATGGCCCCAAAGCACAAGAGTAGTGATGCTGGCATTTCAGATATGCCAAAGAGAAGCCACGAAGTGCTTCAGTGAAAAGATGAAAGCTCTCAACTAAGGAAAAAAAAATCATATGCTAAGGTTGCTAAGACCTACAGTAACAAATTCTCCTTTTGTTTTTGTTTTTTCTTGGCCACCCTGAGGCACGTGGAGTTCCTGGGCCAGGGATCAGATTAGAGCCACCAACGCCGAAGCTTCAGCAACACCAGATCCCTTAACTCACTGTGCAGGGCTGGGGATTGAACTTGAGTCCTGGAGCTTGCAGAGACATCAATGATTCCCTTACACCACAGTGGTGTAACAAATCTTCTTTTTTTGCTTTTTAGGGCCGCACCTGCAGCATATGGTGGTTCCCAGGCTAGGGGTCAAATCGGAGCTATAGCTGCCGGCCTAAGCCACAGCAATGTGGGATCTCAGCTGTGTCTGCGACCTACACCACAGCTCACAGCAACGCCAGGTCCTTAACCCACTGAGCAAGGTCAGGGATATGGGTCGGGTTCATTAACCACGGAGCTGCAACAGGAACTCCTCCAGTAACAAATCTTCTATCTATGAAATTGTGAAGAAGAAAAAAAGAAACTTGTTCTAGTTTTGTTGTCACACTTCGAACTGTAAACGTTAGAGCTACAGTGAGTGGTAAGTGCTTAGGATGGAAAAGGCATTAAATTTGGGCAATAAGATATTTTGTGAGAGAGACCATGTCCACATAACTTTTATTACAGTATATTGTTATAACTGTTCAACGTATTATTAGTTACTGTCACTAATCTCTTACTGTCCCTAACTTATAAATTAAGCTTTATTATAGGTAGGTATGCACAGGAAAAAAAAGGGTATATATAGGGTTCGGTACTGTCTGTGGTTTCAGGCCTCCACAGCAGGGGTCCTGGAACATACCCCTTGCAGATAAGTGGGAGGCTAATGTATAGATAATACATAAGCCTAGAACACATACACTTAAAAAGATAGTGAAGGAAAAATTGAGTAAAACCCTCTTGGGCTGTGTTTGTTCTCGATTTTCAATTTGGGATCTATAGCTAAGGAAGGGGACCTTAAGTGTCAGGTAACCATAAATACTCGATTTAAGATTAGTGGTTAGATATATTGACAATTTGGTTGTATATAAAAAGCTATGAGACAAAACCCTAGCACGTGGAGACATAGTGACATCTACTGTTCACTTCTATACGGAGCAACCCTTTACAAGTCTTGTGAAGAGGAAGTAAAGCCACCAGAAGTGCTAGCAGGAATCAGAGGGATGGGCATTCACTCCAGATACACTTATCAGTGTGTGACACTAATGATGCTTCCTCCCTGGCTTTGAGAATGAAAGCTTCTTCAACTCCCTGGGCCTTATCACACTTAGGCCACTGCACTCTCTCCACCTTGGCTATTTTTCTGTACTGTTTACAGATTCTACAATAGTAGCTGTAAAAGGAATGTCACTTAAGACACTGATTTATAAACAATAATAAACACTCAGTTCTGATCCTCCAAAGTTATTACCATGATAGGTTATTATGAACCGCACAACATGCTTCTACGTGGTTAGACCTGAGCGCTCTAGATAACCCAAAGACCTCACATTTCAGAGTGTGTTCATCTTACACACAGTATGTGTGGGGTTCTTTTTTGTTGCTCTTGTTTTTATGGTTGCATCCACAACATATGGAAGTTCCCGGGCCAGGGACTGAATCTGAGCTGCAAAAGCAGCAATGCCAGATCCTTAACCCACTGTACCAGAGCAGGAAATTCCTGGTTTTCTGTTTTTTGGGTATTTTGTTTTGCTTTTTAGGATTGCACCTGAGGCACATGGAAGTTCCCAGGCTAGGGGTCAAACTGGAGCTGCAGCTACCAGCCTATGCCACAGCCACAGCAATGCCAGTTGAGGGCCATCTCTGTGCCTCACACCACAGGTCATGGCAATGCCAGATCCTTTAATCCACTAAGCAAGGCCAGGGATCAAACTTGCATACTCATGGATACTGGCTGGGTTCTTAACCTGCTGAGCCACAATGGGAATTCCGCACCCCCCCCAAAAAATCAAACAAATTAAAAAGGATGATATAGATGGGCCCAATAAACTTATTTCAGAGAGGTTAACCATTTCCAGTTCTAATCAGAACACCCTGATTACTGAGATTAAAACCACCAGCTAAGGAGCTCCCTTGTAGCACAGTGGGTTAAGGATCAGGCATTGCCACTGGTGGTTCAGGTTGCTGTTACGGTGCAGTTTTGGTCCCTGGCCCAGGAATTTTCACATGCAACGGGCATGGCCAAAAAAAACCCCAAACCGAAAAAACTACCTGCTAGATATTCTAGTACTGCTGATGATAAAATCACAGCTGAAAGGAATCTTAGGGGTCATCCAACAGAACTGCTTCACTTTTCAGATGAAGGATCTGAGGGCTGGAGGTAGACGTAACGTGCCCAAGATCAACTTCAAGTTAGAAGCTGACCGTGATGATGACCAAGAACTCCCAGGTCTTAGCATAGCTCTTTAAACTCACACTGATTTCTTCCCAAGAGGAGCTTGGGAAGCCAAATGCCCAGGGAGCTATAGCTACAGTTAAGTCAGTCTCATTTCCCAGGCCATAATATCTTTACCTACAATCTTATGATCTTTGGCACCAAGGCCATAACACCTTTACCTACAGACTTATGATCTTTGGCACTGATAATAAGGATGGCCCAACAGGACGTCTTAGAAAAATAGTCAAGAAAGTAAAACCAAGTGTCAAGCCTAAATAGTCAGGGCTTAGTAAGCAAATGGAGAAAATGATTTCAGGATATCTTGCTTAAGGTGATTTTTAAAAAGCACCTGAGCCAGAACTTTGGAGCTAAAATGTGCTGTAAATATTATTTCATTCAACTTGTCCCTTTTACATATGAAAAAATCTTTAATAAGTATAAACTTCTGGAGTTCCTGCTGTGGCTCAGTAGAAACGAATCTGTCTAGTATCTATGAGGATGCAGGTCCGATTCCTGGCCTCACTCAGTAGGTTAAAGATCTGGTGTTGCTGCGAGCTGTGGTGTAGCTTGCAGACACGGCTCGAACCTGGCGTGGCTGTGGCGCAGGCCAGGGGTACAGCTCGGATTCTACCCCTAGCCTGGGAACCTCCATATGCTGCTAAAAAGACCAAAAAAAAAAAAAAGACAAACTTTCTTTTGTAAAAATGTGTAATAAATTATTAAAGAGAGAACATAACCTTTCATTTCTTAAGTTTAGACTAATGAAGTGTAAAGTAAAAGGAAAGCATTTGATTTGGAGTTCAAGTCTAATTTTTTAATAGGCAATAAACACATTATTAAGACAGGGCTTTTTTTTTTTTTTTTTTTGGTCTTTTTGCCTTATCTAGGGCCAGACCTGCGGCATATGGAGGTTCCCAGGCTAGGGGTCTAACAGGAGCTGTAGCTGCTGGCCTTCGCCACAGCCACAGCAACGCGGGATCCCAGCTGCGTCTGCAACCTACACCACAGCTCACGGCAACGCCGGATCCTTAACCCACCGAGCAAGGCCAGGGATAGAACCCACAACCTCATGGTTCCTAGTTGGATGCGTTAACCACTGAGCCACGACGGGAACTCCTAATCACTTATTTATTTCAAGTCTTAGGAAATAAGGATCTCTACTTTCCAAACCCAGTAAAATCAGTGCCACGAAACTGAAAGAGTGAAAATATGTCTGAGACAAAAGATGAAAATCAGCTCAGATGGGGGGGGCACCAAAATTGCCATTAATTGGGCTGGGAGGACAGACACAGAGAAAGGCAGGTGCAAAGATAAGGGGAAACGTTATTTTTCTTAAGGTCATACAGCAGCTTTACAATGTATACTGACCCTCTCTTTGAGTGGCCCCCAGACCAGCTTTGCTACAGCCATCTATTACCAAGGACACCCAACGCTACACTGCCTCTGCCCTAAGACAGGGCCTAAGCCCTAATTAATCCTCCCTTCTAATCCTGCCTCGGAAACAGCAGCCAATCCAAAACTGATCCCACATCCCAAGAGCCTCCTCCGGACCCTTCGGAACCCAACCCAAAGCGGCCTCCTTCTTCCCTCTCTCTGCCTGGCACTTGGCTGGTCCCCTGCAGTGCCTTTCCTTACCACATAGGTCCAGAGATCTGGTTTTGTCAGACTATAGGCTTGTTTCAGGTGACCTCTGAATCCAAAAACCTTACTGTCTCTCCCCTCAGCCTCAATTCCTAGAGGCAGAGACTCCACCCCTTCCTCCCAGTTGTCCTTTCTTATTATCAGCCGACAGCAGGGCCCAGCCTTCAGCTGATAACATAAGAAAGGAGGGGTGTATTCATTCAATGATAAGGAGAGCAGAAAAAAGAAAGAGAAGGAGCAGCCCCAAGAATAAAGGAAAACCAGGAGTACAGAGTGTGCTAGAAACTTAGTGACAGAAGTGTTTCAGGAGAATGGAGTCATCAATTGGGGCCAGCTCAGCTAATAAATCAAGGAAGTTGAGAACTGAGAACACTGGATGTAGCATCATACAGGTCACTGGTGACTTTGAAAAAAGCAATTTTAGTGGAGTGGTAGGGATAGAAGCCTGAAGGGAAAGAATTCCTGAGACTAGGAAATCAGGAAGTGGAAAGACCCATTACTGACACTAAATTTTCCAAGGAGTTTTGCTATGAAAGAAAGCAGAGAGAGAGATGGGGAAGAAGCCAGAGGAGGAAAATTAATAGTATTAAACTACATGTAACAGCAAGAAGTTTTAAATAACTCACATGTCCATCAATGGGGACTGACTAGAAAAATATCTGCCTGAGGGAATACTCCACCACCATAAAGAGGAACGAGGACTTCTACAGTGACTTCTAGAATATATTATGAAGTGAAAAAAATTAAGATGCAGATCAATATGCACTTCTTTATAAGAAAAGGGACATATTTATATACCTTTGCTGGTGTTTGCAAAACAAAACGCAACACTGAATGGATAATCCATAAATGAATAAATAAAATGAAAACCTATAGGAGGACAAAGGGACTACCTGAAGAGGACAGAATGGAAGGGAGACTTCTCTAAATGTACCATTCCAAAATTAGACTTAGGATCACAGAAATGTTTCAAACACTCAAGAGAGAAAAAAAAATGGGCCAAAGGGGGATAAAAGAAAGGATTGGAAATAAAAATACATTTTCTAGGATGTCGAAATTATTTATGCAGAAGTACTTAGCACTGTAAATGACATTTTAAAGAAAGCTGTGTTGCCCTGTTGGAAATTAGTCAATGCTGAGTAATGTCTGATCATCGGCTATGTCTAACTATAGCTGGAGGACTCTAAACAATTATAGTAAAACAGTTTTCATATATAAAACCTAAGAGTTTATGATACCTACAAAAAGATTATATAATGAGCACCAAACCCTTACTCTAAATACAAATTTGGCAATTAAAGGTAAAGACATTTAGGAGTTCCCACTGTGGTGCAGCAGAAACAAATCCAACCAGGAACTGTGAGGTTGCAGGTTCGATCCCTGGCATCGCTCAGTGGGTTAACGACCTGGCATTGCTGTGAGCTGTGGTGTGGGTTGCAGACGCAGCTCAGATCTGGCATTGCTGAGGCTCTGGCGTAGGCTGGCAGCTACAGCTCCAGTTAGACCCCTAGCCTGGGAACCTCCATCTGTCCCGCTGTGGCCCTAAAAAGACAAAAAAAAAAAGAAAGGTAAAGGCATTTAATCTAGCCTTATCTGTGAAAAAGAATTTCAGGAAAAATAAGTCATTCTTGACGAAGAAAACTTTCCTCCTCTGGATCTACTCCAGCTAATATGTGTGGATCATAACTCCTAATTGAAATGATTTGGGCAACAATCAATGAACACAACCACCAGGTAAAATGTCGGCTGAAGGGGAGGACCTTTGGAGGGATCAGGCTGTCACCACCTGAACCTGCTGACTGATTTCAGCGTCACTAAGAGCTGAATAACTTTGAAAAAGAAGAAAGTTGGAGGTCTCACACTTTCTGATTTCAAAACTTACTACAAAGCTACGGTAATCAAAATAGTATGGTACTGGCAGAGAGACAAGATGTAGACCATGGAATAGAATGGAGAGCTCAAAAATAAACCCTCACATTTAACGTCAAATGATTTTCAACAATAATACCAAGACCGTTTAATGGAAAAAGGACAGTTGCCGTGAGCTCTAGTGTAGGTTGCAGACGCGGCTCGGATCCAGCGTTGCTGTGGCATAGGCCAGCAGCTGTAGCTCCGATCACACCCTTGCCTAGGAATCTCCACACGCCGCAGGTGTGGCCTTAAAATGACAAAACACAAAAAATAAAATAAAAAATACAAAAAACTTTCAATTATGAGTGTTTTAATGTGAATGGAATAGTCAACTGACTATAGAAATCTCCTTTAAAAAATTTACTATTATCTTCTCAATAGATTCACCTTCAAAATAAGTGGCTTTCCCCCCCTCAGTTATAAAAGTACTCATGCTGGGGGTGGAAATGGGCAAAGGACTTGAACAAACTGAAGGACCTAAAAACATAGGTAAAGTTGCTCGATATCATTCATCATTAGAAAACTACAAATCAAAACCACGAGATACTACCTCACACTCATTAGGATGGCTACTGACAAAAAACAGAAAACAAGAAGTCTGGGCATGGATGTGGAGAAACTGGAGTCCTGTACGCTGCTGGTGAGAGGGTAAAACGATAACAGCCATTATGGAAAACAGTATGGCATTTCCTCCAAAAATTAAAGAGAATTGTCCACATGATCTAGCAATCCCACTTCAAGGTATATACCCAAAAGAACTTAAAGTAGGGTCTCAAAGAGGTATTTGTATAGCCATTTTCATAGTAGCATTATTCATAATAATGAGGTATACTTATGGAGACAACTATTCCTGACAGAAAAGATGGAAATATTAACATCATAATAATTTAAACTTTTATAGTCTACTAATAAAGCACAACTGAGTGGATGATAGCACAAATTGCAGAAAATTAATATAGCACGAAAGTACATTTAAACAACTTAAATTACTAATTTAAACCTCTAAGTATAATTATGTTTAAGGGTAATGCAGGGAATCAAATCTATAGCGCATTAAGAGCCAAACATATGCAACTAGAATTTTAACAATCATTTTGCCATTAATTGTGAAAGGCACTTAAATATAACATTGGATAAAAAGCCCTAACATTTAAATATGGTCCATTTTACATGCAAATAGGTACGGAAATTGCTGGTTTTCTTATTCGTTCACCACTTCTGCTGAATATATCAACCAAACTGACTGGGACACCCTTGATACTTCTTGATACCCATAGCTTTTGTTTTTTTTTTAATGGTCCCATCTGTGGCATATAGTTCCTGGGCCAGGGACTGAATCCAAGCTGCAGCTGCAATCTATGCAACTATAGCAATGCCAGATTCTTAGCCCACTGCACCAGGCCAGGGATGGAAAATCCGTGCCTCTACAGCAACCCAAGCCACTGCAGTCTGACTTTTAACACACTGCGCCACAGTGGGAACACCTGTATCTGCAGTATTTTTTATCAAAGGGTAATTTAAAATAGAATATTTAAGCAGAAGTACTTCTAAATAAGTACTTGTTCAACAACCAGAAAGTCAAATTTTAGACTAGCAACTAAATTCCTTAATTCAGTCTTAAACAGTTCCACTTAAAAAAAAGAGAAGAAAAGGTGTGTTCCTCTTAGTACACGTGCTCCATAGGTGACGTTTAACTTAAGACTCTGATACCTTTCTACAGAGTTACTATGCTTGTCTGAATACTAAAAAGCATAATAACAATACATCAGCCCCATTTGACTTTTATTTAGAAACCCAAACCCCATCTGTGACATAATTATGGACAAAAAGGGTAAAACAACATTACTGATGGTAATTAGTCATCCTCTTCCATCCTAGAGGGCTCTGATAATGCACTGCATCAACTCTGCTCTCCCTTACCCCTCCCTCCTAAAAGAGGATGGGTTTTGTTTCTGGCTTCAGGGAAACCTCTCCCACTCAACATCATCATCCTGGCTGGACTGAAGTGAGAACAAGCAAAATGAAGAAAACAGTAGCACCCACCCCCAACATTATCTCCAGAAAGGACTACATTACAGGCATCACATTCACTGACAAGTCAGAGTCAGACAAGAGACAAAGCAACTGCCTAAATGTTTCTTCATTCTCCTTTCACTTTCTTCTTCATCTCTTTGATCTTACCCAATCTTCCTACGCACCTCTTCCTCTTCATTTCTACTGCAGGCCCTTAACAGGCTGAAACATTTCCCTAGCTTGAATCTGGGCACAGAGCTGTGAGGAAATGAATGAGTGTTCATCCCGAGATTGAAGTAGCAACATCCACACACAGGGGTTCCTAGGGCTCATTCATTTGGATGTCTCAGTCCTACAAAGAGGTGGTAAGAGTCAACCTTACCACCCATCACAACTGAGGTACAGAGCATTTCGCCTTTTGGTCTGGGCCAGGACAGTCTGCTACTCATCTCTCCTGTGGATGTAAACATTCCTCAGAGTACCATCACCTTCGGTCCACCTCCCACTCTTTTACACTCAGAACCCTCAACTCATGCCAAACTGCATAGCCACGCTCAAGTAGTTTATGCTTAATTACTGTAAACTGGAAATGTGATACCCTGTCACCCATCAGAATCTATTTAGTTAAAATACTGCATATCTGGGAATGCCCTTTCACACACCATTTGACCTAGGAAGTTATTATTTCCTCATGTTTATTATTTATTATTGAAAAGAACGCTTATTTTCTTAAGACTTTATTTTTAGAAGTAGATGTAGGTTCAAGGCAAAACTGAGAAGATTACATACACCCTCTGCCTCCACACACATACAATCCTCTTAACCATCAACACCCCACAACAAAGTGGTGTTTTCGCTACAACTGACAGACCTACACAGAACACTGTCACTCAAGGTCTACAGTTTACACTGGGGTTCACTCTTAGTGATGTACATCCTATGGGATTTGCTAAATGTATAACGACATGTTTCCACCACTATAACATCATATGGAATAGTTTCACTG
Organism: Catagonus wagneri; assembly: GCA_004024745.2. Taxonomy (NCBI): domain Eukaryota; kingdom Metazoa; phylum Chordata; class Mammalia; order Artiodactyla; family Tayassuidae; genus Catagonus; species Catagonus wagneri. The sequence continues at coordinate 6,286,011 of PVHT021183524.1, read as the reverse complement.
CCTTAAAATCCCGTGCTCTGCCTATTCATCCCTCCCTCCCCTAGTCCCTGCTGCCAGACTTGTGCCCTTTCCAGAATGTTGTATAGTTAGAATCATAC